>OZ038463.1:17180703-17841520 GCA_964036295.1 Plumapathes pennacea
TAGAATTTGGATAAAATATTCTATTATCAGTATATACTATTTGCATAAATATACACGAGAAGAGTAGAAGAGTATGGCAATAAATGGCTGCAAAGCCTTAGAGAAAGAAATAAGCACTTTCATGCTGTTTTTGAGCGTACGTAACAAGACCTATATTTCTTCACGTGCAGCTTTAATTTGCACACGGAAAAATACAGCAGTGGAATGTTCAACTGAAACGGTCAATTTCGCGGTGCAGATCCGAGGCAATTCATAAAAACACTGAGTCACATATATATCTGGAAACTTTGACCTCTTTGTGGGTTATCACTTATTAAGAGGAATTCAGTCCAAGACAGCATCATTGAGGGTTCTGAACACGGAGCAATTTTACAATTTGAAATTCAAATAAAGAGCAAATACGATTAATGAATTGTACCAGTCGAGCGAACGTGACAGGTGGATTGGTGTGTGTTTGGTAATATAGACGATCAACGAAAATAGTCAATATGAGAAAAATTTCTAGAATGATGGAGAATAGTTAACTACTAGAAATACGATATTCGCAGAAGCCCCACGCCCTAATCGATTACGTATGACACTACTGGGTAGAGCTCTCATGTATGCTTACACCACACACCTCATTATTGTGTTATTAAAATGTAAATGAAAGCAGATGACAATATATCAGCATTTACATGATATAGGGATGTGGTTGCATACATCTCAGAGCTTTTTGAAGAGTGCAGTAATTATAATTATACATGTAGGGTGGTCTTGAAAGAAGAAAGTTCTCATCATGATAATATTCTCTTTCACACAAAATCATGCCCTGTCCATTTCACAGTAATTTATTTCGTCCCATAATATTAAGAAATTATACAGGTCAAGTCAGTCTTTGTACTACATTCATATGCATATATATACTAAGGTATACATATACTTCATACACATACATATGTATACATACTTCTCAAGTGGGTTACATTATACTGTACTTCTCAGAAGTTCTCAATTGTTGCATGTGTTGCCTGGTACATGTACAAAAGCACAATACAATGCCAGGAAAATATAACCCTAACCCTATACTCCCCAACATATTGGGAAAAAATAAGTTCTGTAAGTGAAAATGGAAAAGTGCAGTATAAAATATACAATAATTCTACAGAATATTAAGCACATTCTCTATCAATGTAAAATGCTGTGAGACACAAGATGAGTATGATCAGTTTATTACCATATTGACACTCTTCTCTTAAAATGTCTCATTTCTTATGTCATATGGGTAAACTAACTCTTCTTATCACAGAAAGGTACTTTTTCCAATTGGGCTCAGTGAACTTTATGTTTCTCCCATTGATATTTTGGGACCTGTGGAAAATAAAACAAAGCACTGAAAGTCTATAATATTAAAATGCTATCAAGTGTGTTCTGTGGTTGGCAATGGGGGGGGGGGGGGGGGGTTTGGTGTTGGTGGTAATACAGCTGGATTAGTACATCACACTAGCAATTATTGCAGAACTGTATCGGATTCGCTTGCTCAAATGAAAACTTATTAAACTCTCAATTCTCGTAACACCACTCAAACACTTTTCTAACTGTCAGTGGTAAATGCAAATTGTGTGGTTTGAAGTGTCGTTGTTTGACACACGCTATCGGCCATTTCATTCAGCTCAGAACAATTGGGATTTATTTAGGCGATTGGTTTGACAGACGCTTTTTTGTTTCAAGATTTTCAAATCGGTAGAATTGTAAGCTGTTAACTGAATTTGTTGTGAAAACAAGCGTGCGTAATTCATGCCTGATCGCGATTGATGTTGTTGAATGAACGAGACGAGTACTCCTTGGGGCTTTGTTTTATGTTTGCCGAAAGATCTAAAGCCATACAATAAATATCTTATTAACCTCGTTTGCTTGGTCCGTACCGTAAGTTATGGATCCTCGTTTTTTTCGTCGCCTTATGGCCTTCGCACGAAGCGCGCTCGGGGTATAAGGCGACGAAAAAAACTCGGTCCATAGCTTACGGTACGGACTGCGCACTCGGTTAATAAGATATAGAGCGTTTTTCGGATGACTGTCGAAAGTAATTGTGTGATTGCTTTGGTTTTGCGTTTGCTTCGCTTTCGGATTGGTCCACACGAGTTTGTCAGCATGCTCAGCCAATCAGGAACAAAACCAAAACCAAAACCAAACACTTCTCACGCAAGCGATGCCGCGTACTTGCACTGCTGATTAGAAAGTAAAACCAAACGCAAGACCAAACGCAAATTACTTTGGCTTCCAATTGGTTGAACTGTTTTCTCTCAGTCTCTGTGATTGGCCTGTGTGATTACTTTGATTTTGGTTTTCGACAGTCATCCGAAAATGGCTCTATGTACAAAAGCACTCCACTGTACAGTTGACAGTAGCAAACATAAATAACTTAAATATGAAAACCATAATAATGAAAAGCATGAAAGTCAGTTCATTATTTCTATTAAGGGGTAAAATAAATCAGAACATACACAACAATAATTTTGAGCTGTATTCAGTAACAAAGAAAAAAATGCATTTGAAATGAAATTCATAGTCTTCAAAGACAAATAATGTAAAACAAAGTTTGTATCTGCATTTTAATTGATAGAAAATCATGAAATTTCTCAAAGACAAAAAAGTGTAAAACAAAGTATGGCAGCTGCTTTTTAATAATTAAATAATTAAATCAATTATTAAATCAGTTATTATTGATAGAAAACCATGAAATTACACACTAAAGAAAGCGTAATCCAGCTAGAAAAGACAATAGTTGTGTAATGGTGTCACGACTGTGCACTGTACCATATATTTTCTTTGTGTTCTACTTATTGGGGGATGTTTGCAAATTTTTGAATTGAACATATACTATACAATTATATGTATGTTAAAGATAGATTGACAGCAAACTCAATCAATTCAACAAGAACAAAACAACATGAAGTCATGAATTCAGTCAAAAATGTAGCACCATACGTATTTTGTCTTTCGTGCAGGTACAGCACTTTTTCTTGGTGTTCAATAAACTGGATAGGTTTTCAACAGACGATTTAAACAAAGAAGGAAATATTAATTAAGTCCAATATTACATTTAGCAAGTGAATCAGGTGTGAAAATTGAAAATGGTTTGCAGTTCCTCACATGAAAAACAAACAATGAAAGAACAACAAAGCAAAGAAAACTACTGTATTTCTGAAACGGCTGATAAGCATTATAGCCCAGCTACAAAGGAAGAAAAGGAAGTGTTTTATTTCTTACCTGCCCCTTGTTCCTGATGATAAGAATCGGCAAGTCACTCACATTGGCGGGGAGACTGCTGAGAAATCCCCGCACGTCCTGTGGTAAGTTGAAGAGATGTCCTTTGTACCCGGGAAGCGAATTCCCACGTAAGGATGGTTACCTCCTCCCGCAGTCTGATTATATTACGTCAGCGGTCGCCCCTCAACAGTAATAACTGACCAACAGAAGTGCAGTGGTAAACTAGACTGGCCTTGCCAGTGAGCTCGCGGCGTGAGTTGGGTCGAGACCAGAATATAAAATGGAAAGTAGGGGACAAGAGCGGAACTCCCAAGAGAGACTTCCAATTTCTCACCATAAAAATATCACACAGTATAGAGAACTTGGCTTTTGACACCTTGCTCTTTTGACACCTTGATTAAACTAAAAATTATTATTACAACACTCATACACTTGCTTCTTAAAGGTTGAGCGACCCTGCATCTTGAGAATGCGTGACATATCTTTTTATGCACAATCGATTTTGCCAGTTTGACCTTGACTCATATTTCTAATCAGAGGCCACGATTAATCCAGCCTTCGCTTCACTACTTATGTGTTTTCTTTTCTTAACTCAATACGTTTCTTCTATCAGGCTTTCGAGTATTCGTGCTCTGTAACAAATATAAAATTGACAGCGAGGAATGTCACACGAGAGATGTTTACAATATTATTGCGCTTTTGTTCACAGTGTGTTCAGTCCATTTGTGACTGCAAACTCAATCCTCAGAATTATTTCGGTGTATTTTTCATTTCTGGTATTTAATGAACATTGCGAAACAAAGACTACATGATCAAATGAAAGAAACACTTCAACAGGCAATGTACGATACGCAGAAGAATTTTATGAGGCAACAGATGTCATGTACAGAGTAAAGCATAAAGCGTCATTGTTTTACGGCTAAAGCTCACCGTAGCTTTGGTTTCTGTTTTCGCCCTGTTATCTTCCCAAAAGTATTTCGTGTCGCCACAGAAAGTTTCGTCGGGACTAAATACTTATCGGCGACAGAGATATTTGCAATACCCCAGAAGTCCCATCAAACATTTGTTTACGGCTATTCTCAAAGCTTCTGCGGTGAACGCGAGCCAAAATCTTTTCCTAAAATCCAGTTTATCCGTGCCTTTTCCACAGAGCCAAATGGCGTTGAATTTGAATGGGATGCAGTTTACTTTTTCGCTTCACTACTTATATGTTTTCTTTTATTAACTCAATACGTTTCTTTCTATCAGGCTTTCGAGTATTCGTGCTCTGTAATAAATATAAAATTGACAGCGAGGAATGTCACACGAGAGATGTTTACAATATTATTGCGCTTTTGTTCACAGTGTGTTCAGTCCATTTGTGACTGCAAACTCAATCCTCAGAATTATTTCGGTGTATTTTTCATTTCTGGTATTCAATGACCATTGCGAAACAAAGGCTACATGATCGAATGAAAGAAACACTTCAACAGGCAATGTACGATACGCAGAAGAATTTTATGAGGCAACAGATGTCATGTACAGAGTAAAGCATAAAGCGTCATTGTTTTACGGCTAAAGCTCACCGTAGCTTTGGTTTCTGCTTTCGCCCTGTTATCTTCCCAAAAGTATTTCGTGTCGCCACAGAAAGTTTCGTCGGGACTAAATATTTATCGGCGACAGCGGTACCATCAAATATTTGTTTACGGCTATTCTCAAAGCTTCCGCGGTGAACGCGAGCCAAAATCGTTCCCGAAAATCCAGTTTATCCGTGCTTATTCCACAGAGCCAAATGGTGTTGAGTTTGGATGGGATGCAGTTAACTTTTACACACAAGTAACGAGCAATTCACTGGCCACATCTCGAGTTGTTTAGCGAAGTCAATTACGTCATCGCCCAGCACGTGATAATATGAACCAATCACCGTGTGCTGATTCTCGACCCACAAAAAGGAAAAAAAAATAAATAAAAATTCCCATTTTTAAGCTCTCGTGGGCCCCAGGCCCCCGCGAGCAATAAACGTCACATCGGAGTGAAATAGCGTGTACGAAGAAAGAAGTAAAGTATAAATATCTATAAGTTCCTAAAGCGTTTATTTGAAACGTGCATACAATACTCTTTTATAGAAAATTAACGCTTCGTGTAAATTTAGTAAATGTGACTAAAATCAAAGTGAATTGGAGAAAAATATCCCTGAGGCGGGGGTGGGGGGGGGGGGGGAGGGGGGGGGGAGAAGGGGAGGGGGAGGGGAGGGTCCTATCATTACTGCATGCGCCGAGGCAGTATGGTTTTTTAACATTTTTGAGGCTGGAAAAGGGATTTTGCAAAGTAGATTTTGCATATTTTAGTATTTGGTCTGCAGAAATAGGGTAAACTTTTTTGGTATACAGAGTCTGAAAAAGGGTAAAAAAATCTCATATATATTTTTTAAATAGGGTCGAAAAATCGTACAGTTTTAGTTTGAAGCAGGGCACGGGTTTTGAGAACCCTCCGACTCAAAACTATGAAGGTTTTCACCCCCTCCCCTTCCTCCCCGGGAAGAGGTTTTTGGCGGGCAGAGCCTTTAACGGCTAGCTACACGTCTAATACAACCGTCCAAGCCATATGAACAATTCAACGTGTTCCCATCTAAGAAGCAGTAGCCGTAAATCTCTTTCGATGTGGACATCGCGCGGGCTTTGCTGTAGAAACTTGATTTCATTTTTTACAAGGCTCAGTCGCAAGACAACTGAATTATTGCCGGGAATGGTTCAATTGAATATTTAGTGCTTTGCCTAAGTCTCTTTTGTTGTCAAGGGTGACAAGGGGTTTCGCTGGTAACGAGTCATTCACAGATCATCCTTTTTTTATTTACATTTTGGAGCGATGCTACCTAACACGAACACAGAAAACGGCAATAACAGCGCGAAAATTACCGCCGCTTCAAGGTTGGTTAGTTATTGATACAGTGGGGCGACCGCTGACATAATATAATCAGACTGCGGGAGGGGGTAACCATCCTTACGTGGGAATTCGCTTCCCTTTGTACCCACGCTGGCCGCCATGTTTCCGGTAAACACAACACATACTGGGGAAAGCCCTGGCGATAAGCATTTCCTCCACTTCGCTGAGGCCCTGTAGCGGTGGAAGGCAGCAAGTTCCTCCTCTCAGGGTTAGCCCATCCACGGCTATGTAGATATTTGCTGTCTCTGGAAGCGACGCTCTTCGACAAGAGACGAACGTTGTTCACGGCGTCGACAATCTCGTACCCAGACTCTTCCGCTGTCTTACGGCGCATGCTCGACGAAGACGAAAGACTCTGGAACAGACCAGATTTTCAGTCCGTAAATAGCGGACTTCCGGTTAAACTGCGCATGCCCAAGGGCAAAATTCATTTTGCTTTTACGCAACTGTTATTGTTATGAAAAGGGCTTGAAAATGAATAAAAAGACCCCTACATTATTGAAGAGAAACGGCATCAAGTTTTAGAAGCAAGATCGTAAAATTAGGATGTTTCCGTTGCGCTGCGGCCAACGCAACGGATTATTGGTCAATTGATGGATATACTGATTTTAACAATACTGCATGCAGATGTACATATAGCCTGGTCATGTTTACATGTTCAATTTGTACCCGCGAAGAATGTTACACACAATTTGCACACATGGCATAAATACAAAGCACAGAAAACAATTCAGTACCACCACAGCCGGGACCATAACACAATTAACCGACCCGACAGCATTGCACATGTAGAAATATCTGAAGGCTTTGTCACTCTCAGCTGGTTCTGTAGCTGACGGAAATGTGTTTCAAAGTTACCTGAAGACATAATGTACCGACAGGAAGGATCCTTCCTTCGTTTAAAAATCCCAACAGCGATTACTGTCAAACAGCGCTCGATCGCGAATGTGACGTTTAACTACAACAAGGCCAGAATTTGGCTGCAAAGCCATCGCACTGGGTCAAGTTCCACTCTAGTTAACTGCTGTATCTGGTTATATTCGCTTCCTAATGCAGATGCAATCATCAACTGGGTGCCTGCAAACTTCATCGTTCCCGGTGAAAACTCCGCCATGTTTGCCCGCTGGTAATTCCGGTTGTATTTGCATTGTTTGAAATAACCAATCAGGATCGCCTAAAAATCGGTCTGTTCCAGAGTCTGTCGTTTTCGTCGAGCATGCGCCGTAAGACAGCGGAAGAGTCTGGGTACGAGATTGGGGGAAAATTCACTCGGTTGGTTGGTCGATTGCGGTTTTGTTACAATCCGCTGACCAGTGCATAAGGCTTTCGCAGGCCTTGTAGCCGACCACATTATAAACAAAATGGCAGCCTCGCGGTTCAGAATATTGGACTGCCGGCCAAAAAAGAGGACATCGAGAATCTCAAAAGTGATAAACTGATCTTTCGCGTTTGGAGTCCTTCGATTATCAAGGAAGTGTGGACTTCGCATGGATTTTTAACTCCATCCGATCGTTGCGTTTGGAGAAAAGTCGCCATAGTTCGCGCTTCGCAATCAACACAACACAGGCAAGCTTTTATAATCTTGTATACATAACACGGTGTTTCTCATGCATAAACTCAAAACAACCTTTCATTTATTTTAAATTTTGGGGCTTCGATCGACTATGCTTCGGCTGTAACTCGGGAAGTACTCGTAAAAGTCACCTGACAAATCACATGGTTTGCAGCTACATGCAATTCGCTATTTTGTTCAGTTTGGGGCATGCTCTTGTCAGAGTAACTTTGTTCCGTGATCCAGGACTTTTTTTAGCGCAATGGCTACCTGTGTGAATAGCGATGTTTGTAATAAGTCCCGTGCTTTGCAAACAGATAAAATTGTTACAAAATTTAATGATGAAACACAGGATTGCCAAAACAGTATTTCCACTGGTGATATTGATAATCCAGGCAATGAAAAAGATGATAGTGATGGCTGGTGTGAAGTTGTTGAACGGCCTTCTGGAGTTACAGATACACTACTGCAGGAACCAGATGTAACAGAAAATTGAGACAGAATTATTTCTTTTGCACCAGGTGAAGGAAACAAACCACTAGGAGTATTCATGGATAAAGATTCTGAATATCTATCATTTCCTACAATATTCTGTGGAAAAACGAAGACCTGACAACAATGAAAGAAAGGTCCCTGTATCATACAGTAAGTTGCCAAGTGGGAGTTGAGGTGTCAGGATAGAAGAGCCGCAAAGTCTGTCCCAAACATAAAGCTGAAAAAAATGCAGATTAAGCAAATTCAAGATAGTAGTTGCATTTCTCTGAGAAAGTGCCAGACAAAGAGGAAAAAGTACACCGCTGCATGGTGACTTGAAGTCAGAGGACTATCTTAATAAGCTTGTACATCTTGATGAAGGTTTCAGAGTTTTAAGAAACCCTAGAGGCTCACCACCTTATTTTGAAAAGTGCAAAAAAGATTTGTTTGCTATGATTCGTCAACTAGGCAACTCTACATGGTTTTGCTCTTTCTCAGCTGCTGAAACAAGGTGGACTCATCTTCTTAAAACTCTAGGTAGAATTGTAGAGAAAATAGACTACACTGAGGATGAGATCAAACAAATGACATGGCAACAAAAATCAGATCTTACACAAAAAAATTCCTGTCACGTGTGCAAGGAACTTTGACCTCATGGTTCAGTTATTTATTTGTGATGTCTTAAACAGCAGTGTAATGCCAATAGGAGAAATAGCTGATTATTTTTACAGAGTTGAATTTCAACAAAGAGGAAGCCCACATATTCATGGTTTATTTTGGGTGAAGGAAGTCCCACGATATGAAAAAAATTCTAATGAAGAAATTGTGACCTTTGTTGATAAATATATCACTTGCCAAAAGCCAGTCAGTTCAAGTGAAATGGAAGATCTTGTGCAAATGCACAGGCATGCCAAAACATGTAAGAAGGCAGGGCATCGGGTATGTAGATTTAACTTTCCATTGCCACCAATGCCAAGGACAATGATTTTAAGGCCTCTTGAGAACTCCTGCTTTGATGAAGAGAACCAGGAAGAGATCAAAGAAAATGCTGAAAAAATAAAAGAGGTTCTTGACAGCATGAAATATGGTGAAGACATTACTTTTGAAGATTTTCTCAATAAATTACAATTAACTCCACAAAGTTACATCTTGGTTATAAGACATACCTGCGTGACACATTTTTGAATAGGTCACCATCAGAAACAAGAATGAACGCGTGATTACAATACTAATTTACTCAAAGCCTGGTAAGCAAACATGGACATGCAATATGTACTAGATCCTTATGCATGTGCTACATACAATATACTATCTTACATTACAAAAGGCCAGAGAGGTATGAGCAGACTTCTAGAAAAAGCATCTGAAAAAGCTAAATCGGGTAATAAAGATATTACAAATAGAGTTATGCACATTGGAAACAAATTTCTAAATGCAGTTTAAATCAGTGCTCAAGAAGCAGTGTATCTCGTATTACAAATGTCAATGAGAAGATCCTCTCGTAGTTTTCAATTTATCAGCAACTCACCTCCAGATGAATGGACATTCTTGTTAAAGAAATTGGATAAGCTCAAGGAGTTGCTTGACAATTCACCTGACATGAATCTGACAACATCATTAAACGCTATCAAAGGAGACCAAAACAATTAGAAAAGTTGTGCTTAGCTGACTTTGTTGCTTGGTTTAACTGTGTTAAAGATCATTCGGAATATTCTGATAGGAGTGTAATAAGCCATCAGCAACAGGTCTTGATGCCAGAAACTGATTTTGATGTCAACACTGATGATGATCCTAATAGTAGTAATGTTAATGAGCCTGAATGTAAACCAAGTGAATACCAACTAAAAGGAGGTATGAAACTAGCAAAAAGAAAGCAGCCTAAAATCATCCGAATCATCCAGTAACTCACAACAATGCCCTGTATACTCTCTCTAAAACTGATAAAGCTCAGATCAAGGCTGTTGACACTATAGTTGGGGATATTTCTGATGATCTGAAGAAACAAATGAAAAATAAAATCCCAAATGGATCCAACAAAGACAATGGGTTTATATTCACTAGTGTCAGTGGCAACTGAGGCAAAATATGACTTGACAACTAATTTTGATGTGACTGATGGTCTCACAAATGGTGCAGAGTGTGTGATAGAGAACATAGACTGCAGAATTGACAATTTCACCAGGCCAAGTATTATTTGGGTGTCATTTCCACATCCTGACATAGGCAGAAAGCAGCGCAGAGAAAATGTACATGTGTACATAACAAACATAAATAAAGACTGGACACCAGTTTTTGAGGTAACAAGACAATTCCGTATCATAAAAGTGTCAAGTACAAATTCTCCGACGACAATTTCCACTTAGACCTGCTGCTGCCAAGACTATTCACCGTTGTCAAGGTGACACATTAGACGAAGCAGTATCCACAAGGGAGCACATGCATTATGTTGGCTTGAGCCGAGTAAGAAACAGCTCCACACTGCATATTCTCGATTTAAATGAAAAAAAAATAAAGGCTAGTGAGAAAGTTAAAAATGAAATGAACAGACTGAGAACAGAAGCAAGCCTTGTACCTTTAGAAGTGACGTTACAGATTATAGATTCAGCCCAAACAAAAGCACTATTGTTTCAGAATGTTAGATCTCTCCACCTACACAGATGATGTGCAAAGTGATTGCAACATTCCAAATGCTGATGTCAACATTTTTGTTGAAACAAAGCTTTGCTTGTCAGATACAGATCATACATATGACTTGAGTGGATTTAGCTTTGACAGAAATTACTTCAATCAGTCTAATATCAGAACTTGCTATGGAACTGCTGTGTACATCAAGAATGATTTGAGTTGTTCTGAAATTCCATATAGGTTCAATTTTAATAATGTTGAAATTACTGTTATGGTTTTAAGGAATCCAATTCCAAATCTTCATGTTGTTGGTATCTACCGCTCTAAGACTAATGTTAGAATTGCACAGTTCATTGATGCTCTTACTCATCTTCATGACTCAATCTTGACAGACACTACAATTCCCACTGTACTGCTTGGGGATTTCAATATCAATCTTATGCAGGAAAGTACAGACCAAAAGGCTCTCAAAAAATGTTTGGTAACAAACAGAGGATACACACAGTTGATCGAGCAGTATACTACTGACTGCTGTACACAGATAGATCATATTTATACTAATGTTCCACAACTTGTACAATCTGCTGGTACCTTAGAGTCATACTACAGTGATCATAAGCCAATTTATGTTTTAAACAGCCCTTCAAACATAACTTCATGATATCCAAACCTATAGTTCTGATGTAAAATATGAATGCATTTAATGTAAAATACAAAATAAATGCAAATGATTGTCATGTACAGTACATTAAGAATGAATCCAAGGGATCCAATTCCAAATATTCATGTGATTCGTATCTACCACTCTAAAACTAATGTGAAAATTTCAGTTAATTAGTTATTGATGACCTTACTCATCTAGATGCTGTAACTAATCTTGACAGAGCCTACAATTCCCACTGTACTGCTTAGGCATTTCAATACTAACCTTTTCGTACCCAGAGCCTCTGAGCAGAAAAGCTCAGATTTCCTGAACTAATTAGCATATTTGGTGGCAAGTTCAAAAGCAAATCAAAACATGTATGCTCAGTAGATATTTGGACAGCACAAGACAGTAAAATTATTCCAGACATAAAGTTAAATACTTTATTTCTCATTTTAAAACACTGTGGAGTAAATGGAGTGACAAATACTTTAATGAAGGTCACTGGTTTCAAGAAATTCAAATTTGCCGCCATTGAAACTGATTAATAATCATTGGTTAGTCCTCTTTTACAAGGTCGAAGGCACCATATGTCACACAGTCTTCATTCTAAATAACAAACACTGCTATTTTTTTAAGATTCAAAGAATAAACGAACAAGTAGGCACCCGAAAAACTCGTAGTTCGCTCTCTGTGCTTACGGCGGTCGAGCACATGCGGCGTGAAGACCCGTTTCATCTGTAATTTTTGGATTCGGAAAACAAAGCCTTCCTTCACATGTCAATCTATTTTTCACCCTCAAAAATGCTTAAACTTTCTCCAGATAACCATGCGATTGCAAAATATTTGTAGTCATGGCCATTCGAGCCGTTCAGAGATAATATTTTTGTCGCCATGCGGTTTGGTAAACAACAACCGAACGATGAAAAGTGAAAAGTTTGTTTGCCGTACATTTGGCCTATTTTAATGCCTGATATCTTAAAGGCAAAGCTATGCGAAACGAGGAAATTCAATAGAAGCAATATTTGGAATGATTTTCGCAAGAGAGAAACACGAAGAAACGCATCAAATTTACACAACGAATTTTCGCCACGACGCGAACAGATTTGTTTGGTATCGGAATTTCGGCAAGTATTTCGCTTCGTATGACTCACACACACTTTGAAACACTGTAGAATATGAAAAGAAACGCTAGGAGTCTAATCAATTTTAAGCGAAGAAAATGAATGATATATGATCGCCGAAATCTTCCATCGGCATGGCCGTTGGCCGTCAACATTCTTTCCGATGGTTTATACAGAATTTCAGTGCCTACCCTGCCGCTTTCAAGTTGTAAGTCACTCATACTGCATCAAATAATCCTTTGAAGTTGTTTCCTACATTCGGCAATCCACAACTATCGAAATATTCACTAAAAGAAACAACTTTCTTCGACGCCATCTTGCGCGCTTCGCACGAAAGTTGGTCAATTTTCGGTGGCGTCCCTTCCCCCCTTATTATCAGAATTGTATGCGCAGTTAGTGTATTTTGATTGGTTATTTCCATAGCTACCATGTTATAACAAAAGAAAGACAAAATATTTCCTTGGGGATGGTTGCAAAGTTAAAATTTAGCGGCCTTTCTGGCCGGCCGGTTTTGGCCGGTTCAGGAAAATTAACATATTCCGCGTGGCCGGTTTTGGCCGGTCTGGGTACGAAAGGGCTAATCTAATACAGGAAACTACAGAGCAAAACGCTCTCAAACAATGTCTAGTAACAAACAGGATATACACAGTTGACCAACCAGCATACTAATGACTACAAATGTTGCACAACTTGTACAATATCCTGGTATTTTACCTTTTGGTCATACTACCGTGATCATAAGCCAATTTATGTTTCCTTAGCAGCCATTCAAATATTAGAACTTCATGATATCCAAAACTATAGCTTCAAATGTGCAACAACAACACCAAACATATTTCACACACAGAAACTAACAGAATTTAAGAACTAAAACTTTAGTGAAGGGGAGGGATGTCTATCTGACCTCCTAAGGAGTCACCAGGTAAATACTTGTTTCATGTTACTGATCATGTGCATGAGGACAGGGGAGGCGGATGCAGGAGGCAAGAATTGCAAATTACTTACTTGTACATGTAACTACAAGACAGTGCATATGTACAGTCAAACCTCCCTAATATAGACATCAAAGGGCCAGAAATTAGTGTCCGTATTAGAGGTGTCCGTACTAGAGAGGTAGAGAATGGTAAAGAATGTATGGGTTTTGTGATTCTGCGGCCGAATGTTTGTGTCCATAATAAAATAGGTGTCCGTAAGAAGAGGTAAAGAATGGTAGAGAATGTATGGGTTTTGTGACTCTGCGGCCGAATGTTTGTGTCCATAATATAGGTGGCCATAAGGAGAGGTTTGACTGTATTTGTATAAAACTTGTTTCACCATTATTTAACTGACACTTGTTATATGTATCCTGTTATGAATTGCAGATGGAGCAACTTGTTCCACATACATTGCTAACTGGAGTACTGTTCACTACCAATCAGAACAGGGATGACCCAGCAGCATAATATCGTACTAACAGATACATGTGGATATGTATCTCATTATATTGGAGCTACAAAAGAACAGTGACAATGTAGACAACATCAGTGAACTTCATACAGTTCATATGATTAGAGACAAGAAGCTGTAGAAAATCTGGAAAAGCATGACCCTACCCATCAAAGCACTGAATCTGTTCAATGCTACATGTGTCAGCAGTGATCTCATATGGATGTAACTAAATCATGGGTCATCTCCAAATGTGTTACCAACAAGATCAACTCTTACAGGAGTTACACTTGGTGTCTAACTCAGATGTACAACAGGTCCGGAAAAAAACCCTTATCCTACAAGTTATACCCCACCAGCTTAGATTCCTGGCCCACATGCTGGATCTCCAAGATCAAGAACCTGCTAAATGCATATACCCTGTACTTTCCCACGCATTACTACACACCTGATCGACAATGAACATTTTACTGCTGGTGAACAATGAAAACATTCCCCACCCATAAAACATCAAAAAGCTGGCAGTACAACACGGTTTTGTGCACAGCGGAAAAACATTGTAGTCACTCTGTGGTTACAAAAAATGCATTGATTTCATAAAAGTCTGAAGAACACTTACCGACAGTTTAACTTGCTCACAATTACCGACATTATAATAAACATTAGACATTTCCAAAGTAAGCAAATACTGAGAGCAGTCCGATAAACATGAAAGGCAGTTGTTCTGAATCCAATGTTGCAGTTCAGATTATTGTCATACAGTAAGCTGAATTAAATTACATTCATCAATAGAAAGTTTTGTCTTCCAAACTACACTTCTTTATTTTCAAAATTTCCATGGTAAAAACACAAGCACATTGTACCCCTTTGTCGATTGTTTTGAGCGACGTCTAAACAACACGAAATCACATTGGCCCTTGTAACGCTGCTGGTTAGTAGACTTCTTACTCAGCCGAAAATCTGAAAAACAAAAGCCAGGAGAGAGGCATTATTACAATCTCCACCGCTTGACAAATGACAAATCACAAACGATTGCCGAGTCACAGACAAAGGACGAAACGGTGACGCGTCACGGGATTTGTGTCGTAGTATCTCAAAATTTTCATAGGACTGCTCACCTCTCAAAATGAACCCTATCGACGAGATAGAGTTTAGTTTAACTCGCTTGAGAACGCACACAGGAACGAACGAAGTTGCTTCGAAGGTGCGGAAGATTCGGCTCCTGGTTTGTGCTCACGGCAATCTCCGACTACCGTACGAAAGTAGAACGATTACTTTTTAGCGACCTTTGGTCAGCGGTAGGCACAGAAGCCCACGCCCCTTCCAGTGTACGCCCCAACTCAGGGCTTTGCGAACCTTACGAACGATGGAGAAAAGAAAAAGCAAGAAAGACAAAAAGGGTAAAGCAAGTCACGTTGGTGACGCCAACGCTCGCTTGTTGGAACGGAGTAATCTAGAGAAAGGCGAGGATGTATCAACAGAAGTCGAGAAAACAAGTGCTCCCAGAACCCTAACAAAATCGACCAAAGAGGACAGTGTTATTGGCTACGTACACTTGTTGTCATCGCCGATTTCAAACAAGCGGAAGACTATGAAGTACTCCATACTCATTCTGCAAACCAAAGATGAAGAAGTCGGTGTACTTGTGTACTCCCCGCGGAAGCGACCAATGCTTTCTGACAGCGAGAAACAACACGTACGCCTGTGAAAATCAGAAAATACACTTATACACCAGACCATGCAAAACTCATCATCAACGATATGACAGAGATTACTCATCCCAGCCCAACTGAGTACTGCTTTTAGTACCTTTAACTGTCTTCTAAGAAGTGCATGTCCGTGAAGGAAATCCTCGAGTCCTCCGAAGAGGGAGATTTTGTATCGTTGACGGCGAAAATTGCTAACATCAGTGACACATCTACTGTAGGCCCCCTAAGTCTAAAAATGGCGCAAGCAACACTTTTGGATACAACAGGGGAGATAAAGATAAGTCTGTTCGAACAGAACATCCCTTCTGTAAAAATGGGCAGTATCTACAACATAACTAATTCACGTGTACGCTGCTGGAATGGTGTCAAGAAATTAACAACTCCAAGTTCCATCATCTCACAAACGGAAGACGAGAAGCTAACGGAGATAACGACAGAAAATACATTACCTGAACATGATGAAGACTCAACAGTGGTTGTGCCCTGTATCAAGTCTATCAGCGAGTTGAGCTATACCCCGCTTGTGTCCACTGTTCAAGGAAGCTGTTACAAGCTACAGCCAGTTTGATTGTCAAATGCGACAGATGTGGGCACTCAATGGTTCTTTCCAACTGCCAGAATCGAACGTCCGTACATGTTACAGTGGAAAGTCAGAATCACCCTATCACCTTACTATCAGTCATTCCAGATATGAAGGAAATTTCAGAAGAGCCGGAACTCATCGAACGATTATTGCTCTTCAACAACGTGACAATCAAGTATTATCCTGCCACACTTATTGTGTCTGACATTCAGCTTTGAATATATCAAAAAAGCTGGATCGTCCTGTTTTGCCTAAAGTTTGTGACATTCAAAATCCTACAACAGTTTCGCTGGATTATCCTGTTTTGGTTAAAGTTTGACATTCAAATGATAAAACAGTTAAGCTGTATTATCCTGTTTTGGTTAAAGTTTGTGACATTCAAATGACAACAGTTAACCTGTATTATCCTGTTTTGGTTACAGTTTGTGACATTCAAATGATAGAACTATTATCCTGTTTTGGTTAAAGTTTGTGACATTCGAATGATAGAACAGTTAAGCTGGATTATCCTGTTTTGGTTAAAGTTTGTGACATTCAAATGACAGAACAGTACTCCGAAAATTTTTGGGTGGGCGTGTGCCACCCAGTTCTCAAAACCCTTACCCTATTTCAGACAAAATATATACTTGGGATGTACTCATGGGTATCTAATTAATTCAACTCCCACCACCATGGGCAGAAATGAGCACGACACTTATTTCTTGCCATTTCATTCACGAGTTGGCTCACAGGAGCCTTTGATTGAAGACGAACTTGTTTTTCCTCGTGATAGTGTTCCGTTTGATTCTTTGCTTGATTCATATTCACTACGTAGTTCGGCAAAAGTGCAAAAACTCATTCAATCTTCTGTCGTGTCCGTTGCTTCGCAACGGACTACCAGAACACCACGTGATCAAAAGTCGGTCCGTGAAATACAGGGCGCTTTCCATTTGAACAAAAAACCCGGAAATTCCGGGAAAAATCAAATGGAACTGCAAGTTTTCGGTAAGAAAGTTTCGGAAATTGTGGACAACCTCTCGAGGTTGTCCTCTTTTTTCGAAAATTCCGGAATGACCGATGGTCAAATGGAAAGCGCCCACAGACAGCACAACACGAGAATTCGGGCTCGGACAGGACAGAGCCTGGAAACGAGACTGGAGTTCTGATTTACCCAGCAAACCCCGCGGTGCGGGAACGTGATTCTGTTTTGATGTTTTCACCCAGGAAATCCAGCTACGCGGGGACGTGATTCTGTTCCGATGTTTTAATCAGGAAGCCCCGCTACGCGGGGAGGTCGGTCCGTGAACGACAGACATAAAAAACAATATGGTGTTCAGATTAGTACCCACGCAGGGTGTGGGAAAAAACCAAATACGAAAATCTTCTCTGACACAGAAGTCCACCATTAGCATAAGCGTTGCCGAGTTGTCCAGTTCGTCTTTTTAATAAACAATGTATGGCGTATAATATAAGTAATGTATGGCGCGAAGCCTTTTTCACAGCCGCCGTCTCATTAGGTATTTACGAATAAGGAATGGCGCTTTTGGTGTAGTTATATTGCTCTCTTTTGTCATTGCGCTGTTTACCTGTGAGTTTTTTCCCTGTCACGTTCCTAATGGATTATTTGCCATAGCTAGTGGGAGGGTGAAGACACAAAACATTAAAAATGCATGGAGACAACTTTGCTTCGACTAGCATATAGCCTTCACGGACATAACGCGGAAGTCGTTTCCTTTTCGATTAAATTTAACCCGTACTTTAAGTTCAATTTTCAGTTCATATTTGTTTCTTACAAATCAATTTCAAAAGTTGTAGTCGGGCTATTGTACCAACGTACCGCTTGTGGTGCTCAACATCAAACGCTGACAGTTTTATGTGACGTGGTATCGTTTCGGAATCATGTCCGTCAAAAGGAATATTTTACCCCACGAGAAAAAGACTGTTATCAATGTACAAGCTTACAGTCAAGTAATTTTACGGATGTTTTCTATTATAACATAAATTTAGCATCCCCATCCTTTTTATGTGGGATCCTCCTCCCCCCCCCCCCCCCCCCGGCGATATAGTACCCTCTAGTGAATCACTCAAGTCGGACAAATGGCATACGCGCAAGATTATTCATTTGGTTGTCATTTAAAATAAATCGACCTTGCAGAGCGGGGGGTGTCATTGAAGCATTTACGGTACAGGAATCTTCGCGTCAGAAAATACAACAGACTAACTAGCGTGACACCAGCAAATATGGCGTAACAATAGTTTATTCGATTGAATCAGCTAAAGAATGCAAGACAAATCACGACCATGAAGAGCTTGAGAGCTGAAAGGGCGAAGATTCCGTTCACCGAATCAAGTCTCTTTTGGAAGGATATTTCAATGATTTTCAAAAGAACCAGAGAGCGTTTCTCACTGCTTCTTGCTTATGCTGACGGTAATACTTGTTCCTGGAGGGATGTAAGTGCTATGAGCAACGACAACTTGGTTTTTCTCTGAAGAGGACCACTTCACGAGTGAAGCGGGAGCGTCAAGTCGCACTTCATATCCACCGGGGTAGTGCATAATTTATTTTCCATCCATCCATACCTAGTTCTTACATACATATTGCAAACAATAAATATGAACATATATACATATATACAGAATGTTTTGGATAAACTAGAGAAAAAGTAAACATACCGTCGGCACCCCAATCAAAACAGCAAAGTTAGAGAAATGCGTCGTAATGCATTCAATGTGTGTTTCGTCGTCCTCTTTTCCATTCTCGACACCTTTCTGTGACCACAAGCTGTCAAACAAAGTAATAATACAAATTCACTAAAAGTTAAACAAGTTAGTCTACCGGTGTAGGGGGCTGCCTGATGTAGTGGGCAGCCCGCCTTCTGCCTTTTCTTGTGCGTGTGATTACTGACAACTTCGTTAAAACTAGTTTATATATAACTTATTATGTATGAATTCATAAAATCACTGTGAATGTGACTATGTCACTCTGTGATTGTATATGCACACCTATGTATATAATAAAAGGCAATATTATGTAATGTATCTTATATATAAAGTTAGTGTTTGCAAGTATGTTTAATATGTGTAGTAGTTATGCGTATTTTTATAATGTGAAGAAATTAAACTTATAAGACTACGCTCCGAGAAAATAATTGTTCTAATGATTGTTCTTTTCCTTCCCTTTAGTAAACAAATAGGGTTGCCTGTAAATCACAATATTTTCTTACCCATTTTTTGCATCCCAATAAGAGCAATTCTTTTGCGTCTGACTAAATCCCTGAAACATGAGATTGTAAGACAAATTTCAAAAAAGTAGTAAATCCTGTTTTTCTTGCTTGTTGTCATCCATTTGCCTTGTACGTTGGGACACATCGACCACACCCAGTCATTTTACTATGGTCCCAGTGAATTTGATCGTTTAGCTATCTCACCTTTTTCAGTTCAAAGTAAATGCGCGCTTTGCGGTTTAGATTCCGCACCACATTGTTGTTGGCATCTAGCAAAGTGCAGGACATAACACTGGAGGAGACCACTTTCATGTTGGCCGTTTGGTTCTTGATGCTGAAGAAGTGAACAACACTAACCCATCAGGAACAGCAACTCGCAAAATTTGTTTCCGTATTGAGATCAGCATCTTTGTCTCAATCAATCGATCAACAACTGGTATCGGTTCTTATAGCTGGCACAGGTGCCCAGCTACTAATCGGGGAGTCTGCGTGCCAACTAGGGAATTCTCTAGACTTGTGGCTTAGAAAAATGCGAGCGGTATTTATAATGTTCTCGACACAAAGAAAGTGGAAACCGATGTCACCCGTTTTTTACGGGGATCCCGCTAGTATCAATTATTGTGGGTGATATAATGATTACACTAAATCAACGTAAGATTAACAACATAACATCAAGGTGTGGACGAAAATGAAATACCTTTAAGTCTATAAAACACTTACTGTTCTTCTTTACCAGGGACTTTAAACAGAATAATCGACAATGTAAATCCATCTGCAAAAGCATAGAAACACAAAATGTTAGACCGGTTTTGTTTAATGTCTGTAACAAAATATTTTTTGGGCAACTGGAACACTCCATATTTACAAACAAAATAATTTCTACAATAATGTTTGTTTTATGAGCGATGTTTTTGATCTTAAAGTCATAAGGTCGTAAACGATCATCTCCCTTACGACCACATCTAACAAAACTTCCAATTGGTTCCTTAGTGAAAACTTCATGCAGGTTTCATCATAATTTGACCAGAAATGTTTGTTGAGACTTTCCATAAATGATTGTAAACAAAGATTTGACTAAATTTGGATTATAACCGGATTATAACATGATTATTAATACTGATATTATTATTGTTTTATCCTTCAAGCATTCCGCTTCACGTAAACTTGTATTCACATCGTACTCCGCCAGCGAATAAAAGCAACAAATATAAGCACCATTTTGTAGCCACCCATACCAATAGCAATAAGAAACAAGCTAAGGTAGCCTGACAACGAAGAAGAAAGAAATTAGGACAACTAGAATGAAAAATAGTTAAACGCACCTTCCAATCCCTCAAGAGCTAGTTCAACTCTGCTTTCTTGCGAGAAGTTCAGACTTTCAGCAGAAGTAGGAAGTCTAATGTTTTTGTTGACGTTCTTGCCATACTTCACAACCACAACAGCTGCGCAGAGACGAAGCAAGAAAAACCGATGGAATATTTTAACTCAAAAGTTACAGTAATATCAGTAGTAGTAGTGGTAATAGTAGTTAATAGCAGTATTAATTAGAGTACTAGATATAAATGTAGAAGTAATAGTTAAATACCCTGCATGAGCGTGATCTTACCTATGTTTTTCATGTACGTCGTGTAGTTACTTGTTTGCTTAGACATACTCGTCACAATGTCTTCCATTAATTGAAGGAACTTCATCATCTGTAAGAAAACAAAAATTGAAATTTTTAAAACTAGTTAGAATTATAATACAATGTTAATTGAATTTGTCACCAAATAAGGGTAGAATGTATATGCCATTCTCGAGATAGTTTTTTCTTTTGTTTCAAAGCAAGGCTTTAAAATAATTGTTATACTCGCATTTTCAGAAGATGACGCCCAAATTTTCGTTTTGAAACCGGGGTTGTAGGCCTCTCAGAAATAACCGAGTTTGATATAGCTATTTTTTTTATCATTTTTGAAAAAAACCAAACATATAAGTAATTTCAGTGTTTGCAGCAATCTAAAACCAAAGCAAGCATACAATATCTTTCGACAGTCACTCAAACACCACTCTGAGATCATATTTTTATAAGGATGATTTTTAGTTACTCTAAGAAAAACGTGGGCATGAATAGTGATAGAACATAGAGAGCGCAACCCTTTCAGTGTGGTCTTCAATAGCTTCAAGTCTATCGTTTGGAGTAGCTTATGAAGCTCACTACCCGATGGAAATAAATTATCTCAAACATAATAGAAACATGATAATCTCACCTTTTTTGTATTAGTTATCCATGTTTCTAGATTTACTTCATCAAGGGTTACGTTAGCGACTTCCAACAAGTCCTTCGTGACGTTCTTGAGATAAAGATGTCCACAACGAAGAAAATATTTATAAGATGATAATTACTGAATTATTCTGTTAGGTTGGTCTTACGCAGGGTTTGCCATACGAATAAATTTATTTGCTACTCTACAAATAAAAATTGTCTTGTAGTTTTCCCGATGTACTCTTAGCAATAAAACATTATGTGAAGACCCCTGGTGGGAACCTAATAAACCATACTGTATTATACTTGAGACGCTTAAGTAAAGCAACTAAATTGGAGATAAAGGATTAGGCACATTTTTTTAAATCAGACATAGCTTCCCTCTAGAAGCTTGCTTGTCAAATTAGTTTCCCGTCACACTTGTATCAAACAAACCACGCAAACTTTGACAAACAAACCCAGACAAACGAACAACAAACCAAACAAACCCTTCGAACCTTCAGCCAGAAATGTCACGCTACAGTGTTTGTGAGGTCTTTTTCAGGAAGCGTGTGAATTGTACGTGCCATTTACATTCCTCCGTGTACTAATGAAAATGTACACAAAACAGACATCTGTCAGAATATTACACAAGAACAAACATGTAAAACTAAACACTGTGGAGGGTTAGAAAGAATATCCATTCGGCATTACCTGTAGAACATGAGGTTCCGTTCTAGCCACCAATTCCTTTATCACTTTCAACACATTCAGACTTCTGTCAAGGGATTCCGGAGACTTGTTCCCGGATATGTTCTTTAATAACTAGGAAATTGTAAGAATATTAGACATGTTGAAGATGGTGCAGTGTTCTACTAAAAACTATTGGAACTACTTCCAGTTAAAGTGCAGTAACTTGTATTCCACATCAAGATTGGAGACTGCCTCCCAAACATTTTCAAAAAATATAATTCACCATAACCTAATTCAATAATCAATTAATGGTTAACGATTACCCGTGTACAAATTCGTGAGACAGAAGAGAAGCATGTGAAACTAAAACATAAGTAACAATCAATCCCTTTTTATTCATGAAAACAGCGTACAATCAAGAAAGTTTAAAAACGTTCATTACGTCAACCAGCTTCAGAAGCTCCTGGTTCCCCTGGTGGTACTGGGTGCTGGTGTTACTGGGTGCTGAGATTGTATAGCTGGGCGTAACTCCAGAATCGCTAACTAAAGATACAAAGATAATATGCACATAGTTTACTTGTCAAGTAGTCTGCAGTATGGGAATAAATAAAGGAACAGTGAATACTAGAGGACCCGTTTTTGGTCCAAGCTCCCTTCCATAGACTGTCTGATAACACAGCGTACTTTTTCTCCGCTTGAATATCAAAGCACTCTTAAAACAACGAAAAAGAGAAGCTCTAGATAATTGTCATGTGGACGTATTTTTGTTGGAGGTTTATACAATTAATGGATTAAAACGTTAACTTGTGAGACTAACATCATTGTTAAAACATTAAAAAGGGTAGGCCTACAATTAGTAATGACAGGTAATTTTAATATAAACCTATCTTTGTTCAAGGGTTGATTGTTACGATGTAAGTGTTGAGATTAAGCCCGGAGTTAGTTGGCCGCAGAAAACGGAAGTTAAACGTTAGTAGTTCAATTTTAGACGTCCTGACTGTTGTAATAGGCTATGAAAACACAAAAGAGTATACAGAAGAAAACAAAACTGTTTTTGATGAAGTCTAATTTACTGGCAGGCATAACCATAATTTATAAGTGGCTAACAGTATCTTTGAAGCATTAATGGCTAAAAGCTAAAACGAGTCATACCGAGTAGTAAGTTGTAATAAATTAGACCTTGTCAAGCATTAAAATATTGAAGACTAGTGAGACTAAAATTAATGAGTGTAAAACCTAAAGTTAGTAATGCAAGTATATTAATATTAATATGAACCTGGTTTTGTTGAAGAGTTGATTGTTACAGATGACTGCGTACCTGAAGTGGCTGATACAGATGCTGTTATGCTTGAGGTTATATTTTTAGTTTTAGATACCATTGTGCTCGGCTCTGAAAATACAAAAAATACAACAGGCCCCAAAGAAGTTTGCTATTGAACGAAAAATGTTCGACCCGGTTTTGTCCTGAAAGACGATGCTTTTCCGCCATACCCGCAAACGCTGCCAATGAAGTATTCTCTTACTATTGTAGCGACACAAAAAATATAACCTGTGGTGAAGCAGTATTTTGCTGTTCACTCAACATATTCAAGAGGTATTTATTGCTCGCGGACAGCGCAGCTGCGGCAAGCTTAAAAATGGAGGTTCTTTTGTTTTCCTTTTTCTGGGTCGAGAATCAGCACACGGTGATTGGTTCATATTATCACGTGATATGCGATGACGTAAATCGCCGCCCGGTTGGCTCAGTTGGTTGAGTGCCGGTCTTTCCTGCGGGAGGTCGCGGGTTCGAGCCCCGGCTTGACCAGCACTCGGGGTCTTACAATAACTAAGGAGAAGATGCTGCCTTTGTTTTTATCAGCAAATGGTAAGATCTTCACGCGGCTCGGGTGACTACGTAAAATGGCGGTACCGTCTCCCTATACTTCTATACTTGATTACAGGAGGGACGTAAAAGAACCACTGAGGACGTAAACAAATTTCTGGCAGTAACCACTCTCAGTGCCTGTACTCCACAGTAATATGGCGAAGCCAAATTGTAGCTAAAAAGCCCCTTGAGGGTAGCATCAATAAAAATATGTATGTAATTTATGTAATTGACTTCGCTAAACAACTCGAGATGTGGCCAGTGAATATTGCTCGTTACTTGTGTGTAAAAGTTAACTGCATCCTATCCAAACTCAACAGCATTGGGCTCTGTGGAACATGTACGGATAAACTGGATTTTAGGGAATGATTATGGCTTGTGTTCTTAAGTTCACCGTGGAAGCTTTGAGAATAGCCGTAAAAAAAAAAATTAATCCCGACGAAACTTTCTGTGGCGGCACGAAATACTTCTGGGAAGATTACAGGCCGAAAACGGAAACCAAAGCTACGATGAGCTTTAGCCGCAAAATAATGACGATGCTTTACTCTGTGCCTGTTGAAATGTTTCTTTCATTCGACCATGTAGCCTTTGCTTCGCAATGGTCATTGTATACCAGATATGAAAAATACACCGAAATAGTCCTGAGCATTGGATTTGCAGTCACAAATGACTGTGAACAAAACCACAATAATAATGTAAACAATTGTCGTGTTACATTCCTCTGGCTGGATTAATCGTGGCCTCTGGTTAGAAATAAGAGTCGAGGTCAAACTGTCAAAAATCGATTGTGCATAAAAAGATATGTAACGCATTCTCAAAATTCAGGGTCGCTCTCCTTTAAGAAGCAAGTGTATGAGTGTTGTAATGATAATTTATAGTTTAATCAGTTTTCATTTGAGCAAGGTGTCAACAGCCAAGTTCTCTATACTGTGTGATATTTTTCTGGTGAGAAACTGGAAGTCTCTCTTGGGAGTTCCACTCTTGTCCCTACTTTCCATTTTAGTATATTCTGGTCTCGACGCAAGTCACGCCGCGAGCTCACTGGCGACGCCAGTCTAGTTGTAGCAAAAACAGAAAAATCCGTAGAGAAAGGCTGCTTTTACGAAAAAAAAATCAGCAACATACAGAAAAGGAATATTCTAGCGCTAAGCACTTAAAAATGAATGCATAGAACATGATTATACAAAGAGGTTATTACACGGTAAGGAGTGCAATACGGCGGAGTATTTTTACGAGTCGGTTTTATTTTTTCGAGCCTGCTTCAGGCGAGAAAAAATAAAACTGACGAGTAAAAATACAGCCGTATTGCACGACTTTTCGTGTAATAAATTGTTTATTATACGACAAACAAAGTAGGGCAAACGTTCTCGCCGCGCGTAAAATGGAACAAAAATTGACGCGTTCATACGCTTTGCTTGCGAAAATTGATCACGTAAGCTAATAAACCAATTGCGCTGGTTCCTGACAAGTGCAATACGCTCCCATCTTTGCACTCATTTTGGCCCGTATTTGCACTCGGAAATGCAAAGTCGTGTAATAAAAAAGCTAAGGTTATTAATTCGGGAAGGAGTGCAATACGGCGGAGTCTTTTTACGAGTCGGTTTTATTTTTTCGAGCCTGCTCTAGGCGAGAATAAATAAATCTGACGAGTAAAAATACAGCCGTATTGCATGATTTTTGTGTAATAAATTGTTTATTACGCGAAAAATGAAGCAGGGCAAACATTCTCGCCGCGCGTAAAATGGAACAAAAAATGACGCGTTCGTAAGCTTTGCTTGCGAAAATTGATCACGTTTTAAGCTGATTAACAAGTTGATCTGGTTCCTGACGAGTGCAATACGCTCCCATCTTTGCACTCGTTTTGGCCCGTATTTGCACTAGAAAATGTGAAGTCGTGTAATAAACACGGATAATTGTCTGAGGATATTATCTGTTCCAAGAAACGAACAGTTGCTCGAGAGCAAAGCTCGAGGGCAAATGTGAGCTTCGAGGAACAGATAATGTCCAAGGACAATTATCCGTGCATATTTCCGAAGCCAAAAGTATTTTATTGTCTTTATTATCCTTCAAATATTCCCTTTTGTAGCGCAAAGAATGGCGCAAGGACTGTAAAGCTTTTTGGTGCTTTCTGAAACTGCTTTTTCGACAAATGAACTTCTGTCCTCCTCGGTAGTCATCTCGTAATAATTTTTTGTGATTAAAAGTATAAAAACTGCGTTCGGATATTGTCAATAAAAAGAGATAGCTCGCCAGGCGTGGGTTATTCGCTGATAACGTCCACTCACGAGCGGACGTTATTCGGTCACGTGTCATGGTTCCACCAATCACGCGCGGAAGGAAATATTTGAGGAGTCATAATTCCTGACATTCCTCAAACTTTCTGTCGGATATATATATATATATATATATATATATATATATATATATATATATATATATATATATATATATGTATATTTAAATCTTAACATATAATGCAAGATATACTGTCACCACACCTATCGAGTCTTTATCAGATTTAGTCACAGGCGTTGGTGGCTGGTAGCTGGTAGCTAGATGTGCTGCTTGTGGTGGTAGCCAACACTAACAGCACTGCTAACCTACATAAAGCTAGACGTAAAGCTCCAAGTCGATCGGTAAGCTCCAACCAGCTCAGTAAAGTGCTAAAAATTGATAATTGAAACTTTGAACAACACCAGGAAAGGCTCAAGTAAAGTCAACTCAATTTTGTCTAAAACAATTGAGATACCGACCTATTGTTGGTGTGGATTTCATCTCTGCAGAAGCAGATGGTGATGGTAGTGGTGTACCCCACGAAAAAGTTCCATTCGAAGGAAACGTGCTCGCAATGCTATCGTGGTGGATCGTTCCATTAGGATCTGAAAATAAAAACAAACGAAAAATAACGTTGTGCGAGAAGCTGTCACCTAATTAATTGACTTCTAATAGTATGTTCTTTAAAGTAATGTACCATTAAATGAGTTTGAACTCAAAATATAGAACTAGACTGGCCTTGCCAGTGAGCTCGCGGCGTGAGTTGGGTCGAGACCAGAATATAAAATGGAAAGTAGGGGACAAGAGCGAAACTCCCAAGAGAGACTTCCATTTTCTCACCATAAAAATATTACACAGTATAGAGAACTTGGCTTTTGACACCTTACTCTTTTGACACCTTGATTAAACTAAAAATTATTATTACAACACTCCTACACTTGCTTCTTAAAGGTTGAGCAACCCTGCATCTTGAGAATGCGTGACATTTTTATGCACAATCGATTATGACAGTTTGACCTTGACTCTTTCTAATCAGAGGCCACGATTAATCCAGCCTTCGCTTCACTACTTATGTGTTTTCTTTTATTAACTCAATACGTTTCTTCTATCAGGCTTTCCAGTATTCGTGCTCTGTAACAAATATAAAATTGAAAGCGAGGAATGTCACACGAGAGATGTTTACACTATTATTGCGGTTTTGTTCAGTGTGTTCAGTCCATTTGTGACTGCAAACTCAATCCTCAGAATTATTTCGGTGTATTTTTCATTTCTGGTATTTAGTGAACATTGCGAAACAAAGGCTACATGATCGAATAAAAGAAACACTTCAACAGGCAATGTACGATACGCAGAAGAATTTTATGAGACAACAGATGTCATAGAGAGTAAAGCATAAAGCGTCATTCTTTTACGGCTAAAGTTCACACCGTAACTTTGGTTTCTGTTTTCGTCCTGTTATCCTCCCAAAAGTATTTGGTGTCGCTACAGAAAGTTTCGTCGGGACTAAATATTTATCGGCGACAGAGATATTAGCAATCCCCCAGCGGTATCCATCAAATATTTGTTTACGGCCATTCTCAAAGCTTCCGCGGTGAACGCGAACCAAAATCGTTCCCGAAAATCCAGTTTATCCGTGCCTATTCCACAGAGCCAAATGGTGTTGAGTTTAGATGGGATGCAGTTAACTTTTACACACAAGTAACGAGCAATTCACTGGCCACATCTCGAGTTGTTTAGCGAAGCAATTACGTCATCGCTTAGCACGTGATAATATGAACCAATCACCGTGTGCTGATTCTCGACCGACAAAAAGAAAAAAGATGCGTTTTTAAGCTCGCTTGGGCCCCAGGCCCCCGCGAGCAATAAAGAATAAAGTTTGTAAACATAAACAAAATATTGTATCGATGTTTTATTATAGTGAATAACTTTGAATGTTCCAAACTTTACAAAAAAGGAATGCAGGACACCGCCGGCAACCCATCACTCTCCCCAAATTCATTTAAAATGGACCTCCTTAACGAAAGTTTAAGGCTTGTTTTTCTGAAATCACATATTTTACGGATACATGCTATGTACCAGTTATGAATACATTTACTTACATCTTTCCCTAACTATAAGTTTCTATACGAAACGCCCTTTATGTTGTTTAAAAATGTTGCAAATACCTTTTATAAATAGAAAACCGTTTTCGGAGTCCTCATTGTCAGTACATGTTTTGTTTCCTTTGTTGAGCATCAGTGTTGATCCTTTGTGAAATACACCCGATGATGCAATTATTTGAATGACTCCCCCTGCTCCAGCATGGCATTTGATTCTGGGATCGAGTTGTGGAGACGCTCCGTCCACGGAAAGAGTCGCCCATGGTTGAATGTTAACCTTACAAAAAAATAAATAAAGAATAAACTACTTTTGGCGAGGAAATATGCACGGATAATTGTTCGAGGATATTATCTGTTCCGAGAAGCGAACAGTTCGCTCGAGGGCAACTGTGAGCTTCGAGGAACAGATAATGTCCAAGGACAATTATCCGTGCATATTTCCGAAGCCAAAAGTAGTTTATTGCCTTTATTATCCTTCAAATATTTCCTTTCGCAGCGCAAATAATGGCGCATGGACTGTGAAGCTTGTTGGTGCTTTCTGGAACTGCTTTTTCGACAAATGAATTGATGTCCTCCTCGGTTAAGTCATCTCGTAATGCTTTTGTGATTAAATGCATAAAACTGTGTTCGGATATTGTCAATAAACAGCGATAGTTCGCCAGGCGGGGGTTATTCGCTGATAACGTCCGCTCGTGAGCGGACGTTATTCGGTCACGTGTCACGATTCTACTAATCACGCGCGGGAGGAAATATTTGATGGGTCATAAGCGATGAGAGTTTTATTGGAGATAATGGTACCAGTAATCTAAGTACATGTCAGTAAAAACATCCGAGGGGCTACAACTCTTGTCTTCTGACATCGTTGACGGGTGCATACGAAAACCACCGGGACACTTTTGAGCCTCGTTTAATTAACTCCACTGGAAAAGTGGTTAGAGGAAGAAGGCTCTGCCAACGACCTCGATTTTCATCGTGTTGAGCATGTGCGAGCCGCTCTTTCAACAATTTGGATGAGTCAATAAGACAAGTTTCAGCAAACTGTAGTTTGTAACTTTTCCAAGGCTGTAAAATAATGGCAATTAAACGATGACGATATACCGTAAATCCTCGAATAAGCGCCCGGAGCGTGTATTTCAAATTTAGAAAGCGGGGGCTCATTCAATTTTAATTTCTGCTTTCTGATTGGCTGAGCGCACGTCAATTTATCCCAAACAGTGCAAAAATGTGAAATTAGCAGTGCATAAAAGTGAAATTAAGAGTGTGGAGATTTGAAATTAAAATTGTGAGAGCTGGCGCGCGCCTTAAGTTGTAAAGCCAACCAAAACAGAAAGCGTGTTTTCATTCCTCAGGACAACTCCAATACCGTTTTCCAGAAAATAAAGTCCTTGACAGACACTGGTGAGTTGTAACGAAATTGAAAAAAGATTGCGCGACGTAAGTTATTGTATGCATTGTATTAACAAGTAATCACAGGATTTCTCGTGCAATTTTGGAATAAAAGAACACTCTTGTAATTTTGCAAAGACCACAAATTGCACGAGCGCCAATTTTGTGGTCTTTGAAAAATTTACTCGTGCCCATTTATTCCAAATTGCACTCGAAATCATGCGATTACCATACAAATCGTGGCCAGATGGCCATGTATTTTTGTAAATCGTAATATTTGCCCATGAACAACAACATAGCGTAGGCCGTTTGCATGGTTCTAATAGCAACACACTTCTTAATTATTTTTGTTTAGTTATTTCGCCAAATGTGTACAACACACGTCAATTTTGACGGTCTTAGTTTACCGTTTGTGCAAAAACAGTAAGAGAGGGAGAGGGGAGATGGCGCTTATTCGAAGGAGGAGAGGGTGCTTATTTCAAATTTTGGCTGAGAGAATTGGCGCTTATTCAAGGGGGGGGGGTGCTTATTCGAGGACTTGTAGTATGTAGTAAGGTAGTAAATTAACAGTAACTCTATACATAATTGTTATTTTATGTGGCTGATGGTACTATCCTTTTCGTTTCGTTTTCCTTTCTTAGACCACCATATCGTAAATATTTACCTCTCTTGCTTTTAGGCGAATTAACCCTCCAGATCCTCCGCTGCAATTGACGCTCGTACTCTCAGCGTTTGCATCAATTGCTTCATCTGAAATGACAGTAATACACAGTTCTAATGCAGCATAGTCGTCGAAACGAGGCTGACAACGATCGGGTTTAACTGCGTTGTCGTGAAAAGAATGGCATGCACGACACAATCTGGCAACCAGGTGCTGCGTCTGCACAAATTTGACATTGCTATGGCCATCACCCTGATTAATTAAAACGTACTCACTTATAGTAATTCTCCCCTTTAGGGCCACAAGCTCGAGTGCTCCTCCTCCTGCCGCCGTCCCTCTGTATTCAAAGCACGCTCCTGACAGAAACATGGAAAAAATATACTGTGAAACGAAGGATAACGGAGAACAATCGCATGACCTAAAAATCAAAAAGGAAAACAAGAGCAAGTCGGCTGGTAACTTTGCGTTATTTGTCACGTGATTCAAACTAAAGTTCAAACGTGACTGTTATTTAAATTACCAGTTGATGATCATTTAGTATAAATAGCTCTGATAATCACCATTAAGGCACAGCATGTGCAATTCTTTTCCGTGCATCCCTCATCACATTCTCCGTCGACCGGTGTTTTCTGACTGTCGTCAGCAATCATGACAAGAAAAATTCCACGAACTACGATTATCCAAGAACAAGCAACATGTACTTGCTACAAACACTGCGTCTTTACAGATGTTGATACGGAAACTAAACCATGATTGTTGACTTGGGTCACTTTCACTTTAACATTAGCACATTTCATAACACTACGGTTATTTTTGCTACCTACCTCCACTTCCACCAAGAGTATTGTTTTGTTCTCTTCCATAACAAGGTACTTTTTCCGTACTTGTACTGTACCCACCGAATCCACCATGACCAGGAGAAGGTATGCAGCTACTTCCTACACCCTGAGGTTGTAGTCGTTTCCAAGTTCTATCATCGATGATAATTCCAGGTCCCGAACCTTATTGGGTCAAACAGTAACAACACTTAACTTTATACGTATAATCTCCTTGTGAAACGATAAGTTGTAGTACACAAGGGTCACGCTTGCTTGGTCCGCAAGCCAACAGAATTTGAGAATGAATGACCCAGTCCAGTATTGTCTAATTGTTATTTATGCCAGTTTAACACATGTATACTAATCAGCGTCAGTTAAATGTATTGCGCTTGATGACTGACCGTATTATAATCCCCGAGCTCCGCGAGGGTAATAATCACGACGCTAAAGCTGTAGTATCGCGCTTTTTGAGACTCCAAGCGGGTCGCTACATAACTACTACTGAACTAATAAACTACTTAAACCAAACAAATCAACAGGACCAGATGGCATCCCAGCGAAACTAATAAAACTTGCCGATAACGCCATTGTATCCCCTCTTCACCTGGAGCCTGTGAATGCTAACAGTATATGACAGCTGGAAGACGGCCAGATTAACACCGGTATACAAGAAACACGACAAAACAGATATGAATATTTACCGACCATTGTCAATACTAAGCGTTCCAAGCAAGATCCTTGAATCCTGCGTCTCTGACATGATAGTAAAAGATGTCGTGCACAACGAATTAATATAACGGACAAACAATGGGCCTATCGTCGAGGGCACTCAACCAAATTACTACTTGCACATTTGACAGAAACTGGAGAAAGGAAGTAGATCTGAGACGCGTAGTGGATGTAGTATTTGTAGACTTTAAAGAGGTCTTCGACAGCTTATCCCATCCTATGCTGATCCAAAAGCTACATCGCAGGTTTGGCATAAACAGCCCGCTTCTCGATTGGTTAAAAAAGCTACCTGAATGGCAGACGCAGACCTCCCAGTCAGCGTAAAGTCAGGTACTACATACATGTATGCTGATAACACAACGTTATACTGCATCGGGAAGACTGTTGATGATGTCATAATCTCCCTCAATGAAGCACTCAATGAATTGTATTCGTGGTGTATAGCAACCACACCCAGTTAAATCCGAAGCAATGCTCCTCCACGGGGGCACCTTTGTCGGCCCACTCTCACCGGTTAGTATCGGCGGCACAATCATTAATTGGGTCACCCACTCACGACTAGTGGGTCCTAACATTGACAATAGACTCACTTGGGGATGCCACATGCACGACATCAAGAAAAGCCTCGCCAGTAAACGAAACTTACTCAAACGTTCCCGCTTCCTGCCGAAAGGAGTACTGGAACAACTATATATGAAAATCACCATGCCATCTATCACTTGTGGTCTTGTAGTATGGAGAGGATGCAACTGTATGAACGCATTCAACTCGGTTGAAGCGCTACACCGCAGGGCAGCCAGAATCATACATAAATACATACGGACATCCCCTCCCTCGAAGTCCTACTCCTAACAAACTGGAAATCCATCTACACCCAATATAAGCTGGCCTTGCTGAAACTGATTCTCTTCAAGATATACAACGACATTACGCCTGCCTGTATGATAACAATGATCGAAAAACGCCAAACAAGGTACTCGCTTTACGAAAACCACACCAACTGAACACACCACGATACAACAAAAACACTATGAAGCACTCTATACAACACAGAGGCGCCGTGCTGTTGAACAACATTGCCAACAAATGCAAGAACATTATATCGGGCAACACCCAGGCATTTTAACGGAAGCCGTGAACACATCAGACTTTAAGAATTTCACTTTTAATGTGACCTAGGCCCAAACGGCAAATAACAGGACAGTTGATTTTGCATATATATATGACACCGTAATAAGTAGTTTTATGTCTTAGTTTTCACTGTTGGGGGGAGGGGGAGGGGGAGGGGGGACACTATTTATCAGTATCAAGTTTAGCAAAGAAAAGAATAAGGGGGTATCTTTTATTAATTCATTTTATCATCAAATTAGGTTTGATTATTGTTATTGTTATTATTGTTATTATTATTATTATTATTATGATTATTATGATTATCATTATTGTTATTATTATTATTATTATTATTATTATTATTATTATTATTATTATTATTATTATTATTATTATTATTATTATTATTATTATTATTATTATTATTATTATTATTATTATTATTTAGATATTGGAGATAACAGTACTAAAGTATCTTTGATTTCTTATAAAAGCATAATTTTTAGTCGACATAACTTATAATTTCTATCACGCTTTACAACTTTCGATGCATTTCCAGTCGTTCCAGAAGACTTTAGATTTCAAATTTTATGGGGGAGCGCGGTCCCTGACTCCCCCCCACCCATCCCCCACCCTTGATTGTTCAGATGCGTTCGCTTTAGCGTTTTCGTGATGTCACGGCGCTATCGATTTTGTAATCTGAATTGCGGCGTCCAAGTTGTATTCAAAGTTCGTTTGCTTCGGGAGTTGGAATAAGAAGACAAGCAATAACGTTGCAAACAGACATGCTAACGTACGCTTGCCATGTTGACTCAGTGCACGCGGCACTTACAGTCAAACCTGCGTTACACGGACACCCTTGGGGAATTGCGAAGTGTCTCTAAAAATAACTATGAGTGTGTGGCCAAAGATATTATTTAAAGTGCAACTGGCTATGGTTCACTTGAAAAATAATCATTTAAAGTATGCGTGTTTGTTGCTGCCGCCGTGCAACGAGTGCAACTTGAAAGTATCAATTCAGGCTGTTCAGTGAAAATGATAAAATAAAGTTACCCATTGGAATTGAACGAAAGATGTCCGCGTCCGCTTGATAGAGGTGTACGTTTAATAAAGATAACATCCACAGTATATGACAGTTGACTAAATTATCGGGATTGTCCGCTGAATAAAGGGTGTCTGCTTAATACAGGTTTGACTGTAATCAGACAGCGCGTACTGTCCATCTTGTCTTATATATTACAGAGTGTACAATACTAATACAAACTACCAGTAGCATGTGATTTACCACAACACACTAGTTTCTCGCTCTCTGATTGGTCGATTTAACGTGGTAAATAAGAGTCCAGACAACAATATTGACGCCAGCTGACGCCAGCATGTCACGTTTTGCAGCGAAATACAACAAAATTTTCCTGTATATTTCTAAATGTTGTGGTAAAAAACAAATTTCCACTGGTTTGCCGTGGTGTGGACTCTTATTTACCACGATTTACGTCATCACATGGTCAAAATTTGTTGCGGACTCACTCGGCGAAGCGCCTCGTGAGTCCACAACATTTTGACCATGTGATGACGTAAATCGTGGTAAATAAGAGTCCACACCACGGCAAACCAGTGGAAATTTATTAAACAAACTACCAGTAGCACGTGATATACGCACCTGGATATATATCCCGGCTGTTTATATTGGTTATCGGTGAAACTGACACGCCGTAACCCCCAAGACACCTCTCGTTGTCCATCTTAGTTGTTGTGCACGTCATATTTATCGAAGTACTCACAACAATGCTTCCTTTCCTGCTCTCAATGGAAAGTGCATTTGATCCTGTGACATTTACGGTCGAGCCTTTCTCAAAAACAATATTCCTTGTAAACACCAGGTGGGCAACCGCGTAGTTCCATTTATTGAGGGAATGTCCCACAATAGAAAGATTGTAAAGATTGTTTGGGGCACTTTTCAAATGTGCTCTCCCTGCCGTTGTGTTGACGATCAAACTTTGTCCAGAGGAAACAGTCAACTCTTCATCTGTGAAAATAAACAGAATGGAACTGGCCATAAAAATCTGGTCGTATTAACAACGGGGTAGGGTCCAACTTTGTAGCTGGCTCTCTTTCAAAGGAAGTCGTGACAAGTATAATAAAATTATCCGGAACGCAAATACACTTTATTGCAATGGATACACGTCGAGCTTTAAAAACAAGATCTAACTGATAAAAGTATTTTGCTTCAAAACAAAGATCTCGAGCTCTCCTAGTTTTGCATGTTACTTTCACAGCCAGCACACTACAGCAACTTCCAACCGGTTTGAAAAAAAAAGAAAAAGAAACTGTGAGCTTCGACTGGCTTCGGGCCACTTTTTGTGTCTGGTAAGTTACTTTGGAGAGTTATTTGCTGTTCTCGAATTCCCCTTTGACAAACGTCCGTACCGCCTTTTTATTAGAGCCCAGTCGGCAATGCAGCCATAGCAAATATTTCTCTCAGCACGCATGTCGGTGCGCGGGCACGCGGGTAGAAGGCGTTTTGCTCTAAAATCGATAGCTTTTCGTACTCAAGAGAAGCGCTCTTGTGCCACTGTTATTATTAATAAGTGTTACTGGTTCACCGCGTCTTTGTCACGCAGGCACCTCGATTTGATTTCTTTTCCCAATGTCAAGACCTATTTAAATGTTGTGCATCTTTATGAACGAATGATCTTAAATCATCACCGCTGCCGCCACCAAAGCCGAAAAAAACCCTTTAAAGCCCAATGCCCTGGTTACCGCTCAATCTATTGGGGGAGGCATTTTGGGCTCCCTTATAAACAGTGGGAGTGCGTATCATATCATATGATAAAGTTTAGGCTCGTGCATTTGTTTTTGTCTAATCCAAGTGGTTAATGGTTTACTGATTCCCTAGTTACACAAGCACTTAAATTTCAATGCAAATTGCGGCAGTATGCGTGCTATTGCTTGCGGAGGCGGGGCTAAGACCATTAATTACACCGCGCGTAATTCAAAATGAGTACTCCTGGGAGTTTCCAAAGCGCTTAAAGCCCAAAGCAACCTGGATACATTTTATGCTTTTTAAAAATAAAATAAAATACTTTTAATCACTCTTACCCCACAAAACTTCGCAAGAGACGTCTTCAAACCCCACACAACCAAAGCCATATCGTAAACTGAAAATTAATCAATGCTTTCAAGAGATGTTCCCACTCAAGATGCAACAGAAGCGATTTACCATACCAGCTGGATGGTGAAATAATCAAAATCCAATACCATTTTTTAAATAGTTGCAGGAACGGGAGAAAACGTAGACTGGGCAAGACTTTTTTCTTGGCCTCTCTAGTAAAAATGCCATATGGTAAAAGACTACTGCGAATTACGGGTTGCATGTGAACGAGCAAAACGTGAAGTCACCTCGGCCGTTTTCGGCCATTTTCCTTATTGTTCCGAGCGATGTTTGCCTAATTAGCTTTCAAATTTGGCGCCGGCGTCCACAATAGTTCCCGGATGTGTGGTCAAATTCTGCACGATGAGTTCTTGTACGTCATCACTCGGCCTCATTTTGATCGATGCATTTCGTTAACTGTTTGGATTTCCAATAAAGTGATCGTTGGCCGCTTTAACGGGGTGATCGGATTAATGGTTTTGTTTTCTGATAAGAAAATGACTGGGCGTTTGGTCGGGACAAAAGAATGTGGCGGTCGTAAGGCAGGGTTGCACTCTTACTGTCATATCTGTACAAATTGAAATAAATAGATGATAAGCACTTTTGAATGTATATACTTGCATGAATGAAAGTTTTTTTAACTATATTTATTGCAAATAATATGTACAAATTATATAATCTATACATAATTGTGTACTTTATTGCTTGTAGCTTATTTGTATGCATGGAGGTCTGTATGTGAGTATGCAATGCTTTGCATGTGGTGGATTTTGGTCCGGAGTTGCCAGCAGTCAAATGAATATATACCTTTGCAAGTTGTCCATTAGCTAAAGGCTACGGCCTTTCTCTTATTGAGAGCAATTTCCTAGGCTGCTGCCTAATTGAGCTATAGAACCGACTTCATCGCATCACAGCCTGTACCTAAAAAGATAACGACACAATTGTGTAGTCAAAGCCAACAAATTAAGGGCCTGTTCACGTAAAGATTTCGCTTTTTCGGTTTAGGGCGACCTAATCTGGATTCTTCGTGTTTGTGAACGCATCGAGATGCAGAGCAGTCCGGGATGGTCCAGAGACACCCAGGCACTCTTGTTCATAGTCATTGATTTTTTTTCTACACCGCCATGTCTACTGGTCGGTCCTGCACCTTCTGCGGTAAACAGCACCCCTCACTCAAATGCAACATGGTAACCCATGTGACACTGAACCCGTCGAGCCTTTCGAACGAAAGGAAAGTGTTGTTTTGTGTGCTTTAGATTTGGTCATGTGGCAAGAATAAAATAAAATAAAAATAAAATAAATCACTTTATTTAAGTCTCAATGTATTTAGCACTGCCGTGCTAAACGGGGAGACTTGAAAATGCATAAACGACATATCATAAACTTAACGCAAATTCGTTAAGAATCCCAACTGGTCGGAGGCTAACCAGTTGGCTATTTACATAGTGTGGCCGAGGATTTGAACTCGGGGCTACAGTGTTGCAAATTCAGCTAGTGGTCAGAGCGGGACTTGAACCTGGGACCTCCGGATTTCAAGTCCGGCGCTCTAACCACTCGGCCACACTGCCTCCTCCAAGGCTAAGGCCTTTCTCTTATTTAGAGCATTTTCCTAGGCCGCTGCCTAATTGAGCTATAGAACCGAGTTAGGGTTAACCCTAACCCAGAAATGAAGGAAAAACCAACTCGTATGTGCGTGAATAGCAACACCTCTGTGTTGTTAGAAACTGCCAGAGCCCCAGTTCGTAGCCCCAGTGACCCACCAAGAAAAAGGAAAGTGAATGTCAGAGTTATCTTTGACTCCTGCAGTCAGCAAGCATACGCTTCACAGCGAAGCCCTGGTTGGAACAGATGAGTTACATTGATCAAGACACTTGGTGATGAGTCTCCCAAATTGAGAAATATTGCGATTTAGCTATCCATTACAAGATTTGATGGCATGGAGCTTTACGTGAATGCCTACGGTGTACCCACCACTTGCACTGCCTTAAGTAACCAAGCACTGGAATTAGCATGGCAAATATCCGCACCTGCAAGGATTGCAGCTAGCAGAAATACCTGCTACATCACATGAAGCTGAAGCTGATGTTCTCATTGGTGCAGACGGTTGTGTCAGGACCAGTCGATCTGAACTGCAAGTGTAGCCCAGAGTGTATAGTTAGCGTCAACTCAACACATACATTGAGAGTCGACACATCAGCTCAAGATCAAGCCGCAAGAAATAAGATACACAAGCAGTTTGTGCAGAACCGAGTGACAGAGACTCGGAAAACGGCCCTGTGCAATCATGGAAGTAGTGCCCCACCCAAAGAAATCCAACAGACATTGCATCACGGAGAGCTACGGCAACCGAGTTAGCGAACAGCAAGAAGTAGTGGCGTGGTATTTTCTTCTTGTTGAAGGCTGACAGAGAATGGCCGAAACAGTTAAAGAACAGTTCTGCTCAGGCCACGTTAACCAAGAGTTGAAATCCAGCAAAGCAAGTGTTGCAGTAACCGTCGTCAGCACTACCACCAGCCACAACTCCAGCCTTGAGAGGGTAGTGAAGGCTACAAGATACTAAGAGCTGCGTATGTGCTACGTTTTCAATCTCGTACCCAGACCTTCCGATGTCTTATGCGCATGCCCGACGAAATCAAAGGCTCTGGGAGAATCCGATTTTTAGATGATCCTGATTGGTTATTTTAAATACAACGCAAAACAGTCGGAACAGCACCAACGACGGCGGAACCTTCACAGCTGCGATGAAGTTTGCGGGGACCCAGTTGATTGCATCTGCATAAGGCAGCAAAGATAACAAGATGAAGCAGTTCTCCAGATTGCAGTTTGACTCAACGGTGGCTTTGCAACCAAATTCTGGCCCCGGCAATTGTTGTTAAACGCGGCCTTCGCGATCAAGCACTTCAAAGTTTGAAGCAACCTCTTGTCGGTACATTATGTCTTCAGGCAACTTTGAAGCACATTTCTGTCCCTAAAGAACCAGCTGAGAGCGACAAAGTGAAGTGTCAAGTCAGGTACTTGTACTCGTGCCATATCCTGTCGTTTCGATAAGTCCAACTCAGTGACTCTTTATTTATTACAGCGGTAATTTGTTTTCTGTGCAACTGCTTTGTGTGCGATACGTGCACAGATTATGTGTACGGCATTCTTCATATGTACATCGTGAGCATGTCAACCTGACCAGGCTAACAGAGTTACTGTATTTGCAGTATCGTTACAGTCAGTCGATCAATCGGTGGACTTGTCGTATAAAAAATCCGTTCGTGCAACGGAACATCCTTCTACGGTCTGACTTTTTAAAATGATGTTTCCGTTCAACGATATAGTGGTGTTTTATTCACTTCAAACCCTATACATAACAATAAAAGCTGCCAAAAATAACAAAAATATGGTTTGCAATTTACCCACGGGCATGCGCAGAAAAACCGGAAGTCCGAGAATCGCGGACTTTTGAAATGGATTCTCCCAGAGCCTTTGATTTCGTAGGGCATGCGCGTAAGACATCGGAGGGTCTGGGTACGAGATTGCTACGTTTTGTGCACAACATTAGATGCCGATTTGCGAAATCAACGCCAAAGAAAGATGAACTCACCACTGAAAAAACAAGTGTTACTGAAAGAAAAAGTGGATCAAGGAGGCACAAGCCTCGATAAAGAATAGGGAAAAGTTCAAGCAAACGAAGTTGTCGATAAATATGTACGAGGTAAAGATGAAATCTGCGCTGTCATGGTAGAATCGACAGTGCGCATTTACCACATGATTCCATGTCCCCATCGTACTACCCGCTGTGCATCACTTGACAAAGCTGATAGTCCTGCGGTGTCATAACGATGTGATGCACAACGGAGTACAAGAAACCCTGGTCCAAGTGCGAACGAAATTCCGCATTGCAAGGGGACGCCAAGTGGTAACGGGAGCCTTGTCAGAGTGGACTGTTTCGATGATTTGGATTGGATTATTTTTGGACACATTATCAACCCATAGCAAACGCAAGACATATCTGAATGATTTTTCTTTTTGAGAGCTTTATTGGGCTCTACTAAGGTTGTAAAGTTTGATCAATAAAACTGGCAAACATGCATTCGCTATCGAAGGATCGAAACGGGCGCCATCTTGGAATGACGTTTCGTCTTCGCTTCGATGTTACACGCAGCCGACATGCTGGTTTTTTCGTGGGACCAGATGAAGAAGATTTCGACTTTTTTCGTCTCATAATCTTCACGCAAGCGTCATCCTGAGCCAGAGGTCCAAGATGGTGCTTCACCATAGGCCCACAAGGAGGATAAAAAGGAAAAGAAATGCAAAGAACACCGAAAAAGGCAGTTTCAACCCGAATGGAATGTTTTTCCATGGATGCGATATACCAATTTTTTAGGCTGGCTGGTAAAAGTCATTTTGGGCTACTGCTTTTTTAGACCTACTTAAGCCCAATAGCCTGACACCTAAAAAAGTTAGTTTCGAGCACTGGTATTCCACTGGTTTACTTGTGAAGCTGCGCCCCTCCCTGGCCTAAATCCTCCCCTTGATGCTAAGATGCCACAGTCCACTCTTAAAGTGCCGGGTTATGACGAGTCAAAGCTCCTCTAGCAATTAGTTTACTATGAATGGCACTATAAAAGCACGTAATCATACGTTTCTGATGCAATTCCAAGGCATCCTCTTGCTTCAACATTGTCATATCTCGATGTAGCAGGAGACAGTTATGGAGGGACCCCATGTGTGAACTTATATCAGCTTTTTAACACAGAATATCTCATTCAAAACCATAATAATAGACCCATAATTTGATTCCGTCAGTGACAATCCAGTAATCGCGGTTTAGGGCTGTGCTTTCCAGCAAGCCTCTCAAACAATGATGAGGCAAGTCATTCTAAGTTTGGTCTGAGAACTGGCAACGTGATCACAGATGAACTTCTAGAGTTATTGATAAGTGCTTGGTTATGCCAATATTGCTTGTTCCTCATTGAAGGCAATTGCAATTGCATATTATTGCTCTTTTTTGTTTTTTTTTTTATGTCATAGGAGAGCAAAATTACTAGAAGCACCTCAGTACCAGAAGAAATTAGTCACGAGTTGAAACCGTGGATTTGAAAAAGCGAAACTGGCATCCATTAGGCAAGAATGCACCAATCAGTGCACAAAGGACAATGAAATCTTACTTTTTGCAGCTTGGGGTTTGATCACTTGAGTCGCTCATGATGCAGTATCGTGCAACCACTTTTGTCAAATTTCTATTCAACCAGATTTTAGAAAAAGACGCTGAGCAATATTTTTCTTTACCTTCCATGTATAGTGCGAGCACAGAAGGATACCCTACCACCCTCTGGAGATAAGTCGATTAGTGTTGGCTCCTTGTCAGAAAATACTTTTAGTCAAAAAGGGTTGCAGTGGACCATCTAGTACTGACATGTGAGGAAATCTCAAGACGAAAATGTCTGACAAGGCAAACATGACCAGCACCAAGTGAACGTCAGGAATGTAAACGAGACGATGAAATGTTGTCTTATTCAGATCGGAAGAGATCACCCGAATCGCACATGAAGGATTTTTTGCCGCGACGAGCTGTTTGAAGTTTACTTCATTGTCAAATTTCCTTGTCATCAGCTTCGATGATCAAGCTCGGGCTTCCCACCTTCTTCTTGAGATCATTGTAGTTGGATCAGCTGTAACTCCGATGGGCTTATTGCCTAGTAGATCTGCTATCTAGAATACGTTCTGCGATAAAAGAATTTGCTGAACAAAGAATGGTGAAGGCATGAAACTATGATAGAGACAAACAGAAAGAAAATCTTCCATCCGAAGGCATCGATCAAGAAGCAAAACTCCAGAATGTGCTTGATATTTTCTTAAAAGCACTAGCGCATAGTTTTGAATTGGTTTTAATAGATGGGCATCGAGAACCGTTCCATTTCGATGTTGTACGTGCCAATCTACCAATTCAAGTCTGTTATTATCAGATGGTCTTCCACAGTTGAATTGTTCAACGCTCTGAAGAAGTTATACCCCTCTGTTTTGGTGAACATTTTCAATACATAGCCTGTGATTCAATAGGGCCATTAAAACACTTTACTTTCGTTAGGTACCGGAAGATGATCACAACTGTAGCTTTGTTTACTGCTTGTGTAGTTGGTGAACATATTTTTGGGGTGTTTCTGTTATCACAGTCGAAACGAAACATAAATAATATACAGTATGTCGATGAAGAGCCATGTGCATAAAATCTGGTTCAGGCGCGTAGCACATAAGTTAAACTTGAGGACCATTAGTTGCGAATTTAAACCATCGTATTCGCAGTTTTTCAAACTAACCAAGTAGAAAAGAGTCTCTGTATTGGTGTGTCACCGTCAAACCAGAGTATATCAGTTCCACGAACGTGCAACAAACTTAAAGATTGTCCCTGTTCTTCGACGTCGTCTGCTGGACATTTTACTACAAATTAGTGATTGTCAACTTGAGCGGATAACTTCTTGAAAACGTTAAGGCAAGACAAACATGAGCCACTAATAACTGCCATCTTTGCCGAAGATTTTGGCGAAAGTATCTGTGATTAAGTGCTACACGATCATGTTAACTGTATCTGCCTCTTATAAAGTTCCTCAATAAAGGTTTTCAGTACATAAAACAAATAGCATATTGCTGTGTGGATGTTCAGCAATGAAATAAAATATATTTATCACACAAGACTAGATTCGTTACCCAAAGTACATATTTTCTATTGTGTTTAGCTCGGGTGGTATTAAAGACAAATATTACAAAATACAAATAATCCATCACGTGATGTATACTTTGACGTTAGATATAGCTCGAAACTGGTTAGACGTAGTCAAAGAGACTTGTTTTCGATTTTTGTTTTGCTTTCAGAACTTCAAAAAAGAGTTTTTGAGCGTCGTTTCACCGACGATTGTAATATAAAAGCAATAACGGTGCTATTCAAGAAGTGGTTTTAATTTAGTAGATCATCATAAAAGGGTGGCAGGTGGTGCGCAAAACCAATTCAGAATAATCTGCTGTGGTTCTGACAAGATCGCGGCGATTCTTGAGGCTTTCCCTCTCTTTCCTTTCAAAAAAATCAAGGACCAAACGGACTAAAAGTGTAATTGTTTCGGGGAACTACTGTTGCTCATTTCAAGTACTGAGTTTCTCTTGACTGTTGCTTGAGCACTAAAATACTAGAAATACGATAATCGCATATACCCCCTCACTCTTGCATTGATGGGATTTTTACTTTGGTACTCCCAACAAGAGTAGCCTTTGTTTTACCGAAATGTTGACTCAATCTTTTCTCCGAAGTCAAGTGCTACACGCAAAGGAAGGAGAAAAAGAATGGTGTGTGTTATACTTTTGCGTTGAAAAAAGAATCGATTGCGTGACGAAGTACGTATTTCCCACGGTCGGCACGTCAAATTAATTCATACAGTCTGCCAAGCACGTTCTCGAAATTTAATACTCAAAGTTTGAAGTTGGTCGGCCGTCGTAGTACGGGAAAAAAGGAACACTGATTTTCCAATTTTGAATTCATAGGCAGTACAATTAAATAGGCTTCCTGTGCGATTTGTTTTTACTACTGCATGCACCAGACTTAGGCATGCATATTTAATAGGCTCGAATTGTTTTGTATGTGAACCCACTCAAAACAGCAAGATTTCTCCCAGAATCAAAGCAAAACTTGAACAGTTTACTTCAAATTATACACGGGCTTCAGACCCAGTAATACTTCTAAGGGCTTGTGAACGATTCTCGCTGCAATCACCGCGTGCCAGATTACAGAAAAATAAGACATCTGACTAAATCATTCAAGACTCCAAGTTCCGATTGCTCTGAGCGAATACGGTAGCCGAAACTAGCGACAGAAGCGTAGTAAAACAATACTTCGAGGGAAAATGATCAGCATACAGATTTTAATACATTCTTGAAGTGATCGAGTTACAAGCTATACGGGATAGAATATATTTGTCACCGTGATTCGATTTCCACTGACTAACCTTTGTTGCTTGTCCTTTCTAAATAAGTATCTGAGTTTAACACAAAACGGCGTCTGAAGCTCCCGATTTGCTTTCAAGCAATGTTCCCTTTGCGGAGTTGTCTGTGTTACCCGCTTCTGTTCATGTCGCTTTTGGTCGGCATTCATGCGCTGTTGTCTTTGCGGAGTCTTCTCTTCGACCCGCTTTTTCTCCTGAAGTTTCCGATTTGCGTTCAAGCGCTGTTCTCTTTGCGGAGTTGTCTGCGTTACCCGCTTCTGTTCATGTCGCTTTCGATCGGCATTCATGCGCTGTTGTTCGCTCGTTTCACGATTTCGCCTTGCTCGTGCCTGTTCCTTTCTCATTTGAAGACGCGCTTCGCGAGACTGTTGTGTTTCAAGTTTTTCAGTTAAGTTTTCCATTTTCGTGAACGCAGCTACGATATATTGTTGCTTCGTTCAAATCTAAATGCTTCGTTCAAATCTAATTTCTCTAAGTTATTCCGAGTAAAACAACAGGGCACACGTGATCGATCCGACCTTTGTTATTGGTTAGCGGGGTAACCGCTCCTAAAGTCGTACGCCAGACAGACAGACTGACTGACAGACAACGTTAAATTTCGAGATGGCGACAGGCTTGGAGTCCCCAAGTAGGCGGTATAACACAAGTAGGCGGTATAATATTACTGCATTAGTGTCGTGAGTATTTCCCTCACTTCGTTCGGGGATTAAGTTTCAGACAAAATCATACTGCGAGCTCTACAATTAGTCTCAACAACAAAATTTTCTTTTCCGGAGACATATGCCCAGTTTTGGGACAAAACAAGCATCAATCTTATTTGCATGCACAGTTTATATTTAATATTTCCGTGTAGGTAGATGTCAACATCGGCAATGAAGAATATAAGGTTTCTAATTTACCTGCAAGATCGTATTTTGACTATAAAGTCAAATCGGACGTGTGTTGAAATCTATAGTTAACTATCTAGGTTTAATGTAGCTTCTGCCGTCACAATTGTGCCATTTATTCTTTTTCTGAGCTAATTTGCTGCTGATAAATCGTAGCTTTTAAAATTATGGTTGAGATTGGTGCACACCGCGTTGATTATCAAGGGCGACAATTAAGAGAGAGCGAAGTCAGTTTTACCAAAAGTTTCGCCGCTATGTTCTTGCCAAAGTTCTATCAGGAGACATATATTTCGTTTTACAAATAAAAACGGAGATGACAGGATACTGCAGAAATTAATGCGTATTTTCAAGTTCCGATTTTTTTTCTCAAAGCGTTAGTTTCAAATCGTGAAATCAGCAGATGGGTCAATAATAATTCAATGTTTCTGACCAAAGGTTGTGGATATGCTCATTTCACCTAAATTTGGAACATCCTATAGCTGGGCTGCGAGTTTAGCTGTCGCTAAGATGCAAACTAATCCGTTTATGAGCCACTTATCGACATTTATAACTAAAACATCTTACAAAAAATTGGCATTGAAGAATTGAACATCAGTTCTAAATCATACATATCTTTTGCCCGGCCTTTGTGTGGAACATCCGCAGCAAAGCAATTAGTGACAATTTTTACGAGCAAACTATAACGCATTTGGACCGAAGTTAGCACGTCTACACAATAAAGTTTAAGGCGACAGCAGAAAAAGACCTTTCCATGGAACAAAATGCGAAGATCTGCATATACGTACCGTTTACAATGATGTTCTCTGCTTTAACCAGGCAAGGACTCTACAAAGAAGTCAGGAAATGTGTAAATGTCAAACGCTATACGTCTGCCAGTAACAGCGAAATCTCAATTGACGCAAAATGCTAGGAACCTTTTGCAAAAGGTGAGATAATCCGAGGAATAACAACAGAGATAAGAACGCCATGTTACTTCTTCCGTTACCCCAAAATAATGCCTCTTGAATTCGAGTATCCGGACTGCGAATACTCATAACAACCGATGACCGGCAAACTGTTCGAGGTTCAAGAAAACCTGCGTTGCACCTGTTCAGCTAAATTGCGTGGGACTTGAATATGCAAAACAGGCATATGGTAATTCTGTACCTTAGCGAACGGAACATTTGTAAAAATACTGAGCTCAAAATCATAAAATGCCTAATGTTTTATTCGTCAATAAGTTCAAGAAATAATAGAACAAGAGGGAGGGAAGCTTGGGAAAATTAGCGATGTGCAAAAGAATAGAACACTTAAAAAACTACATCAACTTGCAAATCAATTAAGTCTTAGCCACTATCACGTCATTCACTCTGTGCATGTCAACGGATGTACTCGGTGTCAAATCAAAAGGGTGATAAAGACTTGGCTTGGCGACTCGTGCAAACAGAACATTGACGGCAATTTTTCAAAGCAAACATCGGACCGTTTAACACAAAAAAGCACCAAATAAGGACTGTTTATGTGCCTTTGATAAACGTCATCTGGAACAATCCGGATGCGGCGAACAGGAAAAAAAATACTGACTAAAAAATTAGGCTGCTGTCAATCGAACACACCGCAAAACATTGTCGTAAATTCACTAAATACTTTCAGACTTTAAATTGGCCCCTGGTAAGATTTCCGCTAGAGATCGACCCTTGAAAAAATATAAAGCATCTGTCTGTTGTAGACATATAATTTACCATATGACTCCCTGTTTTTCGATAATTTTAGAACTTTAATATGCTTTGAAAACTTGAAAAGCCCATTTTGACGTTAAACTGCATAATTACGCACGTTCATTTTTTTTCCAAAACGTCTGTCCCACTCTCTATGATTTTTTTTTTTTTTTACTGAGAAATATATTTTTCTTGTCGTCGTCTGCCCACTTTAAAAACAAGTCCCATAGGCAGAAAAAAATTTTTTTTTCGGTTGGCAGTGACGCTGTAGCTGGACTGGGCAAATTTCAATATTGACCAAGCACACAGTGTCAGCGATAAGGCAAACAATATAGCACCCTGGTTGATGTGAAAACCGTTTCTCCAGCCAACTGCAGCAAACTAAAGTTCCTTGCATGTCTTTCTCCCCATAGAAATGTTACCATTTATTCAGTATGAGCTTGGTACGAGTATGAGAATACTATCATCGCGTTAAGAAGGAAAGATGACGGGATGAAAGGACGAAAAAATACGTCGGGTGCGAAAGAGAGTAACTAAGAGAGAAAAAACAGACACAGACGCAGCGACACAGAGAACCATGTATAAATAATCACGTCTGAAAATAAACGGACTCAAAGTAACAAGACTTCGAGCTATTGCTGCGCAGGACATGCTGTGCGAAACCGTTATCGAGAAATAACATTACATAAAGGCCACAAGGTGGTGATTACGGTATTTTCACGTTGGTCTTGAGCCGTCTATGACTTTCTGTAGATAGACAAGACACCTGGTACATCGTGCATACTAACGACTACCTGAGAGTTGAGCGTAATGCGGTGCCCCGAGCGAAGTAAGGAAGGCCTTTAATCTACTTAGGTTTCTTGTTTCGAGAGATAAACATATAATTAAGGACAAAATATTGACACCATGGGAAAAAAAGAAAATTAGCCAAACGAAGAAAACCATAAACTACTGTCAAGTTCAGCGTTTCGTTCTGCTCTTAGTTTTCACTTGGCGTCGGCACGTTCTTTGAACTGATTCCTGTTTGCTCGCGAGCGGCTATGTATATATCTTTCCTGACATATCACCGAGCTAGGGAGAGCTTCATTCAGTTCTCACGGCGGTATCATCACTATTACGATTAATGATCATTTCACTGCCCATTGTTTTCTATATTCAAACTAAAAATAAAACGTCATTAACACCGAGGGTTTAACCCCACCTCGCTCAACAATAAACATATCATCTTAAGGGCGTTTGAGGTTGAGTCAGTTTCGACTATAGTATATATACCTTCGATCCTATCAATGCTAAGAAAAAAAACTATCTTTGCATGGCGTTTAACAACAACTTGTGTGTTATATGACGTCTTTGGAGTTTCAGCCAACCGACATAGCATGGGTTGACGGTCATGGATTTCAAGTTAACCCAAGCTACCTAAACGAGAATTTATTTGATATGATGCAGTGAAGAATCAAGCACTGATTCATTTACCCTTCATCAAAGAACAAGAACCCAACTAACAATAGTGTTTGTGGGAATATTTGTTGGAAAAGCTAAAGTTGAATTTCAGTAGAATTAATAAAACGCATACGTTTCGAGCTGTCTATATATCCAACACGTCATTTATCCGCTCCATACGGTGCCAATGCATACATAATTTCAGTCTGTCTCGTTGAGGTGAACGAATGATGCCAGCCTCAATTCCCTGGGAATGATGCAAGGTTGTTTTAGGGCTTGGGCGTCCACGATTCATGCACATCCCTCATTAAAATGTTGTTTTTTATCAAAAAAAAATTGCCGGATTTAGGTGCCGTACTTTTTATGCTTCTTTCTGGTGAAAGATTAAATCGGAAGACTTTTCACCCCATCAAGAAAGAACCTAAATTGGATGTTGTTATTCCCTCGGATGCGGTTGTGTTCACTAATATATCTGAGATTGTGTTTTCGTTTACGGCATCTTTGAAACTTTAATGTTCGTAGAGATCACCGAAATTGGTAGCCGGGTACATTAACTTGATTCGGATGTTTATTTAGTTCAGTTTCAATCCGGCTTTAAAGGCCTTTTGGTTGGAACTCTGTAGACTCTTGTTCTGCCAAGGAAAGAAATCTGCTTATTACACCAGATAAAAATATTGACATTTTCAATTCATAGTTTTCAGGTATTTTCTCTTTACGCCTCAGCCCAGGCCTTATGTGAAGCGGACATGTATCCACTGGCTAGCCACAATATTGAAGAATCGTACACTATTCATGATTCATATCAGCATGCTCCCATTTCCTTGCGCGTGGGGCAGCAAAGATGTCATTCTAAAATTATCCATCCTTAATACATAAATATAGACTTAAAGTTTTTTGTGGTAACCATAGACCCTGCATGAGGGCAAAGTTACTTACTTTTCCACCTACGCATGCAGAAGACATTAGACAGACAGTCGCTCTGACATGATAAAATTTGGATTGAAACAAAAAAATAAATAAACATTTTTCCACAGGTTTCTTGGCAAAAATACAATTTCAGTCAAAGATCAATTGCTTTATAAACTATAATGCATCCGTGGGTGCACACCTTTCATATACCAAATTACAGTTTGCATTTTATTTTAAAAGTCCTAGACAAAACTGCGGAAACATAAAAAAGGACTCAGTCCTTTTGAAAACCGCATAATCTCAAACTTCAAATTAGTGTACCGCAAAACCGAAAGATGTACCATTTTCGGACACTGAAAGCTCAAACCTTGCTGTGTTCTGAGATGCATACATTACGTTTAAACTTGGCGCTTTTTCACAAACTACAAACACGAAGCCAGAGGTTGGCGGTTTATGGACGAATGCAAGGAAATAGCTCCAAGTCCTTCCTCGTAAGCAAAGATGTTCGCGCAGGTCCAAGCCAGCGTAACTTTAATGGGTAATCCCGACGGGACGTTCTATCAACACTAAGAAACCTTTCAGACCAAAGACACAGTGCCGTTCCATAGTCTATGTTCTTTAGCAGCTGTGTTTATAGCATCAATTCAACAGAAAATACTGGTGTGAAATATAATAATTATATGTAATACCTTATATCTAAAGTTATTTCGTGCAATGATCTGTTTGAAGTTGAATGTTTTTTAAAATGTTTTGGCTTCTTTGACTTAATGAAGCCCCTCTTATTAAAAATTGACGTGCTATTCGCAATTACGGACATAGAATTGGGATAAAATATTCCATTATCAGTATGTACCATTTGCATAAATACACGAGAAGAGTAGAAGAGTATGGCAATAAATGGCTGCAAAGCCTTAGAAAAAGAAATTAATAAGCACTTTCATGTTGTACACGTGCAGCTTTAATTTGCACACGGAAAATATGGCAGGGGAATGGTCAATTGAAACGGTCAATTTCGCGTGCAGATCCGAGGCAATTCATAAAAACAGTTACATATATATCTGGAAACTTCGACCTCTTTGTGGGTTATCACTTATTAAGAGGAATTCAGCCTAAAACAGCATCATTGAGGGTTCTGAACACGGAGCAATGTTACAATTTGAAATTCAAATAAAGAGCAAATACGATTAATGAATTCTACCAGTCGAGCGAACGTGACAGGTGGATTGGTGTGTGTTTGGTAATATAGACGATCAACGAAAAGAGTCAATATGAGAAAAACTTCTAGAATGATGGAGAATAGTTAACTAAAAACCAAATACGAAAATCTTCTCTGACACAGAAGTCCACCGTTAGCATAAGCGTTGCCGAATCCTCCAGTTCGTCTTTTTAATAAACTAAATAGTGTATAGCGCGAAGCCTTTTCACAGCCGCCGTCTCATTAGGTGTTTACGAACAAGGAATGGCGCTTTTGGTGTAGTTTTATTGCTCTCTTTTGTCATTGTGCTGTTTAAATGTGAGTTTTTTCCCTGATGGATTATTTACCATAGCTAGTGGGAGGGTGAAGACACAAAACATTAAAAATGCATGGAGACACGTTCGCTTGGCGACTAGCATATAGCCTTCACGGACATAATGTGGAATCGTTTCCTTTTCGATTAAATTTAACCCGTATTTTAAGTTCAATTTTCAGTTCATATTCGTTTATTACAAATCAATTTCAAAAGTTTTAGTCTGGCTGTTGTACCAACGTACCGCTTGTGGTGCTCAACATCAAACGCTGACAGTTTTATGTGACGTGGTATCGTTTCGGAATCAAATGTCCGTAAAATGGAATCTTTTACCCCACGAGAAAAAGACTGTAATCAATGTACAAGCTTACAGTCAAGTAATTTTACGGATGTCTTTTATTATAACATAAATTTAGTATCCCCGTCCTTTTTGATGTGGGTCCCCCCCGGCGATATAGTACCCGTGGTTCCGAAAAAAAGTCGGACAAATGGCATACGCGCAAGATTATTCATTTCGTTGTCAATTAAAATAAATCGACCTTGTAGAGCGGGGTTATTGAAGCATTTACGGTACAGGAAACTTCACGTCAGAAAATACAACAGACTAACTAGCGTGACACCAGCAAATATGGCGTGACAATAGTTTATTCCATTGTTTCAGCTAAAGAATGCAAGACAAATCACGACCATGAACAGCCTGAGAGCTGAAAGGGCGAAGATTCCGTTCACTGATTCAAGTCTCTTTTGGAAGGATATTTCAATGATTTTCAAAAGAACCAGAGAGCGTTTCTCACTGCTTCTTGCCGATGCTGACGGTAATACTTGTTCCTGGAGGGGTGTATGTGCTATGAGCAACGACAACTTGGTTTTTCTCTGGAGAGGACCACTTCACGAGTGAAGCGGGAGCGTCAAGTCGCACTTCATATCCACCGGGGTAGTGCATATCCTCGTTCAAATAAATCACCGTCTGGTTAGATATATAGCCTTGGGAGATTTCATACAACAAGCCGAACTCTTTACTAGAGGGGTCATAGCTGAACTTGATCGTGTGCCCTGCGACCGCCTGGGGGTATGTGCGACTTGTATTCTGGACGTACGTACGTTGCATCCAGACCTTCCTCGTTCCAGAGATAGCAGCATTTGTCTTGCTTACTCAGGCGTTTTTTTGGATGGTAGGGTTTGTAATCCCAACCGATCCAAGAAACGAGGTGTTGGTCGTGAGGAACTCTGTGAGCATCCCACCGCACTTCAGGCGCTCCAGGTCTAATCGTCTCGCTTCGAAGTTTATACCTTGTGATAAAGACGGCAGTTTGTAGTATTGATAACTCAATACACTTCTGTTCCTGTATGATTCGCCGCCTGGTACTGACTCGAACCCCACGCCAAAATCATCCAAAGTAACGGGCTCGAAGAATATGCAATGCCTTGAATCCTTCTCTCTGATAGCCTTGCTAACTACCTCGTACGCGGGGCTTAAGTTCATCCTATCAGCCACTTTTGGCACCATCAGAAGTGGATCTGCATAAATATCTCCCGCCCAAGGTTCGTTGATCAGTTCATACCCGATCACACTGTCGGTGTTCTTAAGAGCAGGTGACTGTAAATATCGAGAACTGGCCGTCAAAACCGAAATTTCGGATTCTTCATATTTGGTCACGAGAAACCCTTTGGTGAACTATCTACGAAATTTACAATTAAACTTTCCAAATAGCTTTCGTTTTTGAGAAATCCTGTAAAACAGGAAATGCCGTGTTCGCCCGTTAAATTTTGCCGAAAATTGGTACATATTCAAATCGCTCAGAAAAAAAGACGGCTGAAGATATCGAAGCCATATTTTGCAGTCGAGTAGGGTATCTACTTCAAAAAACACATGTGTAAAAATATTGCAAGAAAATGAGTTTTTACACGTCGTTTTGAAAAGCCAAACATTCCTATTTTTAGCACTTTGGTAAACACGTGACACTAAGGAAACTTTGCAGTCAAAAATATTGTCCTGGTACATCGAAATTTAGAATAAAATTTGTACTAGCGATAGGCCCTGTTATCGTACTGTTACATATTAAAAATTCAGCTTGGGCAATTTAAATGCCAGCTGTTGAGAGAAGTAAACGCATAGGGAACTTTTCATGTATTTGTTTCAGAAATTGCAACCGGTCACGCAAGCACATTGTAGACAAATTTCAATTTATTATTGAGTGTGTTTTATTTTTGCTAATGTAACATAGTTTTTATTCGAATACAAAATCCAATGTTCTAATGAGCTTTGTATTGCGCTGTATCCCTATAAAAATGAATTCTAGAGTACCTTGGTGATAATTGATCGCAAACCGCAAAAGTTAAAAGGTCAAGTGTAGTGTCAGTTTGCCACCCGCGTTATTGTAAACAACACGAAAGAAGCGAAACCATTCCAACCGAAATTTCTTCCTAATCCTGAAGCTTGTCATTTTCTATATATACTAGGTCACTGGCTACTGTTTTCGAAAATAAACAAATATTTCCCCTGGAGATCACTTACTTTGTACAGCTGTATACATGTAATTGGGTAAATTAATTGTTCGTCATTGGAGTGACTCAACTCTTCACAGCTGGTGTTTGTGCAAGAGCAGACGCCCAGAAGAGAAAGCAGGCCACCCAGGGCAGTTCTAATTTTGTGGAATTGCTCATGTACTGGTCTTCTATCATTTTTGTCAGTGTGTTTTTTTTTTCCACCTGTATCGATGGCATCGATATCGTGCTCATTTTCATCCTTGATAGACAACACCTCCAGTTGCGGCAAGGGTTTGTATTCTTCCACCGCCTGTATATCTCTGGGCGAATGCCAAAGAGATGTTTCACGACATCTGAAGATGATGAATGTGTTTGGCGACGAGAAAACTGACAGTGAAATGAAATTAATCCTCGCTCGCGCAGGTTAGTAAAGTTATTGGTATTTTTTAGTTATTGGACACTGATATAAAGTTTCTGATACCAAACTATGATACATTAAAGGAGTATTCCACGAGGATGAGTGTCACAAACACTTGACAATCTGCCCGCGCCATCGGGATGAATTTGGACTTCGTTGGCGATGTAATAAAAGAAGCTGTGCTGTTCCAAACGAAATGGCTGCCCACAAGTCAAAGAGAGCAAAGGGCGACCGGGGAATAGAGTTTGCGCAATCAGCGATGATATTTACCCGTTCCCGCACTCTTGTCCCCATTGGAAGTCGTAAGTATAAAATACAGCTGCATATAGCTTGCTTACCAGCGTATGGGAGGTTTTATCGAATCTTTTTCTGGCGTCAAAAAATGGCGTGTACACTTCGGCTTACTTTATATAGCTGATTTAATTTGACGTTAGCGGTGGTGGTACGTTTTTTTTTTTCGGAGTTTAATCGTTTCTGACGCAAGATTTACACACAGGCAACTATACCTGCGTAGCTGGCGGTTTTGGTGGATGCGGGTGGAACTGACAAGTTGTGTCGCAACGCCATGTCGATCGCCCTAGTCTGCCCTCCTTCGAAATGCAAAATAGCGGCGTTGCAACCGAACGTGTGTTTCACCCGCATCCACTAAAAGCGCCAGCGACGCAAGCTAACAGGCGACGCCTCACTTTGACGGCCAGTTGATTTGAACTAACGGAAATACGTCACGATAAAACCTCCCATAGTACGTAAATTGAGCGAGTGCTGGCTTGAGTCGCGCGGCGACGGGGAGAAAAAAAAAATGTTGTACACATGTTTTTCTTCCCACCCTCACGCGGCTTTGGCACAACAATTGTTGCTCGCACTGCGCGCTTGCACACCGCAAAAGTCCATGTATTAATCCTACAGGAATTCATGAGTCTAATTTGCCCCTTCTATTTTTGTAGCAATCTGCAGACATTGTAGGCAGCATGTTTCACAACTCTGGAATGAGATGGAAATGGAAAAGCAGCTGACGTGCGCTACTGATGGAGAGAGTAAATCATTAACTGATCAACCCGTGAAAAGCCTAAGTACTCTCTCAGCAACCATGTTTGAACTGGTCCGACCAGATCAAAACGAACCCAAGAAGATCGAGACCTTAGAAAAGGTTTGAAATATTTCCTGGCATTGTTAAGCCGTGACGGCTTTGAAATGTAAAGCTTGTACACAATTGTTTTTTCTTACTAAATCAAGTTATATCCGCGATCCCTTCCATCAGCAAAAGTGGGTTTTGTGCAACTTTTTTTATCTCAGATTTCCAAAAAACTTTTCTTCTTTAAATTTCTGTGATAATGTCAACTGGTGCACTGTTTTCTAACGTGTTCGTTTTGTTTCTTTTCCTTTCACCAGGAAAGTGATAGCAGTGGTAGCACCTCAGATGGCATTGCTGCAAAGCTCCAAGACCTGACCTTAGCTAGTGACAAAATGAGCCACATCACAAGTTCAGAAACAGCTAGCACGGCCTCTTCACTTGAAATAACGGACGAGACTGACGAGCAGAAGTCAAAATTGAACGACTTTTTGGTGTCTGTAAAGTAAAGCCACTAGGAAACAAGAGTTGGCTAGAATGGTCAATTGCCAGTGCATCCACAAGAAGACGCTATCTCGACCATGCAGCTGATGCTGTTGCCGCATTACTGAAAGTCCTCTCTGATGAGAACGCTAGTCAACTTTGGAAGGCTCTGCAAACATCAAAGGTGGTAAACGAAAAACTCAGCATTGACTCACCTTTACTGCCATCAGAGAAAGCATACCTTGAAGCTCTTGCGGAGTCATACAAGATCGCTAGCAGTTGGGACACCCGGAGACAGATTTTATCCATAATCGCAGGAGTGGCAAGCTACAAGGCTGCTTGCGAATTTATCCCTGGCCTCACTTCTTATCGATACACGGTTGCTAGCCTTCACCGCCTCCAGTACGGCCGTGGAGCACCTGTCCCGGTAGAACACAGTACCCGCCTCCGCATCGAAAGAGAGCAATTAGACCATTTCCTTGGGTTCATAACCAGTCCCCACCTGGTTCAAGACCTACCCTTTGGAGAGAAAGTCCTTGTCTTGTCCACAGGTGATAACGTAACAGTACCAAACGTGATAAGGACAATGATTCCACAGCGAATTGTACAACAGTACACGAGTTTCTGCCAGGAAACCAATTTCAAACCGTTCAACGAGAGAACAATGCTACGAATTCTGTCTGCATGTACGGCCTCCGTCCGAAAGTCCCTGCAAGGCCTGGACTATTTTGCGGCAGATGGTTCCAAGGCATTTGAAGACCTCGCTGAGGTGGTGAAAAATATTTCTGCAATGGAGCCTGGGCGAGAGTGGGAGAAGAGCGTTCAAGACTCTTTAAAGGCGGGAAAAATGTACCTGAAGGGAGATTACAAGGTAAATCTCTTCCTAAACTATTTTGTACGTGTATACGTTTCATTACAATGAAAGTGTGCTTACACATGCGCGTAGCTTGGGATGGATTTGTGTGGAAACAGCAGCTACACAGTCAAAGCAAACCAATGAACTTACTTTCCACGACGTTTGCTGTTTAAATTTTCATTCCGAGTCATATAAAGCCTATTAAAAAAAAAGACTTAGAAATCGATCAAAGATCTGTGTACAAGACGCACGTTACCAATCTGCTTTCTATCATCTTGTTTACTGTTCTTATTTGCTGTTTCTGTTGCCGCTTAGGTCCATATCAGTGAAAACTCGTGCGTCCCCGATCACTGTAGTATATACGCCCTGAGTGACCCCGGAGACAGGTCCATGAGGCAGAAATGCGACCACGCCCATTCCGATCGCTGCGGTCAGTGCGAGGCCTTAGACGAGCTCCTGGAATCCATTCATAAAGCCATTCAGGAAGCTACGTTCTCTTCGACAGATGATCGCGATGAGGTACTGTACTTTATCAACATGCCAGGAAAGCGATACATCTATGGAAGTGCCATCAAATACGCACCGTAAGGCAGGACCAGGCACGACTGGATGTTTTAGACTATCTCGACGAGAAAACCTGTCTCATAACAAATGATTGGGCGATGAAGTTTCTGCCTCAACGCTACAGGGAGACCCAGAGCGACTGGTTTGGTAAGCGCGGGATATCGTGGCACATAAGTGTGGTTGTACGACGAGTCAGCAGGCAGCTCCAAACTCAGACGTTTGTACACATCCTACAGTCGAGCAATCAGGGAAGTTCTACCGTTGTTTTCTTCCTGGAACATGTGCTACGGACACTAAAGGCAGAGCATCCCGAGATCCAGCATGCATATTTCCGACAAGATAATGCCGGGTGCTACCACAGTGCCACGACAATCCTCGCCGTACCTGCTATTCAGTCGTCATCTGGAGTGTCTGTCCTTGCAGTGGACTTTTCAGACCCCCAGGGAGGCAAAGGTCCAGCCGACCGTATGTCAGCCACTTGCAAGAATCACATCAGAAGGTACATTAACGAGGGAAACGATGTAACGACCGCGCAACAGATGAAAGATGCGATCCTTTCGCATGGTGGAGTCGAAGGCGTCAGAGTTGCAGTGGTGGAGGCTGCTATTCGCGAAACACCAGAGCAAAGAAAGATTCCCGGAATTAACAAGCTCAATAACTTTGCTTTTCAAGACGAGAATATCTTGGCCAGACGAGCTTATGCCATCGGTGAAGGAAGCCAAATCACCACAACAGGAAGACGTGAAGGTAAGTCAAGGCTGCTTTTAAAAACCCTTGAAGTTACATAAATAAGTTATGTGATAGTAATTATTTCTGACATACCTGTTGTATCCGCAAGACTGTGGATTTATGGATTCTGATCAACTGGGCCGACCATTTTCATTGCATGCAATCGTGAGGTATATATGTGTGTACGTAGGGAAAATTCAAGATACGTTTGAGAAATTAACATAGCCGGAAAGAGGCAAATATTTTTGGTTCTTTAAGTTGTCATGAAACAAGGGTGAAACATACCATAAAATAATATGGCGGATATCCAGTTTTAATATGCCTCTGATGGTTTGCAAAAAAATTCCAATTAAGCTAGCTTTGGGCAGAAATAGGTAACAAAAGCTAACAAAACCGATGCTATGTTTTAGAGTCGAACCAGTGTTGGCTGACGGAGACCTTTTCTGACGGCGATTTCAAGTCTCTAATCGGTAAGCTTACAAAGCCCAGTGTAGTGAAACCTGAAGAAAGCGCCACTGAAGAAACTGCACACGATACAGCACCAAAGACAACCTACAGCTGCCCACAGGACGGTTGCACTCGTGTCTTCCAGCGCCATGCGGTATTAGAAAATCATTTATCGTATGAGAGATGTACAAAATCCGTGGAAAGAGCAACCCTGCTCGACCGCGCCAAAGAAGAATATGCTGCAAGACTTTTTGAGGGCGTTGGCAAGATTCCGGTGTTGATCACAGAAAAAGTGACGACTTCTGTTACAAACGAACGGCTAAAAGAAGGCTGGGCCTTAAAGCAAACAAAGAAGCCGTATCGCTTCAGTGAGAAACAGAAATCGTATCTGGTCACAAAATTTAACATCGGACAGGATACAGGACGCAAAATGGATTCCGAGGTAGTCGCAAGAGAAATGCGCCGAGAAAAAGATCCAAATGGAAAGCGTTTATTTGCAGTGTGTGAATTCCTAACCCCGCTCCAAGTTTCATCCTTATTTTCAAGGCTGGCTGCAAAGATCCGACGGTAACCAGTGGGCCAAGCAGTCGAAGAAGAAGATATTTTAGCTGCTAACGATGAGAAAAATTTTGCCAACGCTAGAGAGTTTGTTTTGGCCACACTGCAGGTGGTTCATCCCATTGTCTGTGCCCAGCAAAATTTGTGCAAAATGGTCAAGGCAGACTCTCTTTCAAAGCAGAAACTGGGGCAGTTGCAATTGTTTTGCAGTGAACTTGGACTAGCTGTTCCTTTTCCACCAGTACGGAAGAAGGCCCCATATGTGACTCTGCTACAAGAGTTAGTACGCACTGAATGTACATGCATGGATTAATTCTTGCAAGTCGCTGCATGGTCTCTTGAGTCTGCTCCCGGCACTTTGCATGGGGCGGACCTTTTCATGCTGAGGGTAGTAGAGGTAAAAGGTTTCCGACCAATTCTCAATTCTCCAAATCATCCGTGCCTACCGGGTTTATATTAATTACGGCATGTTGTTGACACCGCTCACGAGGTATCTGAAACCCGAGTTTCGCAAAACCTTACACAAGTTGATTTACACGCTAGACATATAAACAGTAGCCAGTGACCTACAGTAAATGACAAGCTTCAAGATGATGAAGAAATTTCGGTTGGATAGCGTAGGTGGAAAACTGACGCTCCAGTTGACCTTTTAACTTTTGCGGTTTGCGATCAGTTATCACCAAGGTACTCTAGAATTCATTTTTATAGGGATACAGCGCAATACAAAGCTCATTAGAACATTGGATTTTGTATTCGAATAAAAACTCTATGTTACTTTAGCAAAAATAAAACACAATCAACAATAAATTGAAATTTGTCTACAATGTGCTTGCGTGACCGGTTGCAATTTCTGAAACCAATACATGAAAAATTCCTTATGCGTTTACTTCTCTCAACAGCTGGCATTTAAATTGCCCAAGCTGAATTTTTTATATGTAACAGTACGATAACAGGGCTTATCGCTAGTACAAATTTTATTCTAAATTTCGATGTACCAGGACAATATTTTCGGCTGCAAAGTTTCCTTAATGTCACGTGTTTACCAAAGTGCTAAAAATAGGAATGTTTGGCTTTCAAAACGATGTTTAAAAACTCATTTTCTTGTAATATTTTTACACATGTGTTTTGTGAAGTAGATGCCCTACTCGACTGCAAAATATGGCTTTGATATCTTCAGCCGTCTTTTTTTCTGAGCGATTTGAATATGTACCAATTTTCGGCAAAATTTAATGGGCGAACACGGCATTTCCTGTTTTACAGGATTTCTCAAAAACGAAAGCTATTTGGAAAGTTTAATTGTAAATTTCGTAGATAGTTCACCAAAGGGTTTCTCGTGACCAAATATGAAGAATCCGAAATTTCGGTTTTGACGGCCAGTTCTCGATATTTACAGTCACCTGCACTTAAACAGCAAACGTCGTGGAAAGTAAGTTCATTGGTTTGCTTTGACTGTGCAGCTGCTGTTTCCACACAAATCCATCCCAAGCTACGCGCATGTGTAAGCACACTTTCATTGTAATGAAACGTATACACGTACAAAATAGTTTAGGAAGAGATTTACCTTGTAATCTCCCTTCAGGTACATTTTTCCCGCCTTTAAAGAGTCTTGAACGCTCTTCTCCCACTCTCGCCCAGGCTCCATTGCAGAAATATTTTTCACCACCTCAGCGAGGTCTTCAAATGCCTTGGAACCATCTGCCGCAAAATAGTCCAGGCCTTGCAGGGACTTTCGGACGGAGGCCGTACATGCAGACAGAATTCGTAGCATTGTTCTCTCGTTGAACGGTTTGAAATTGGTTTCCTGGCAGAAACTCGTGTACTGTTGTACAATTCGCTGTGGAATCATTGTCCTTATCACGTTTGGTACTGTTACGTTATCACCTGTGGACAAGACAAGGACTTTCTCTCCAAAGGGTAGGTCTTGAACCAGGTGGGGACTGGTTATGAACCCAAGGAAATGGTCTAATTGCTCTCTTTCGATGCGGAGGCGGGTACTGTGTTCTACCGGGACAGGTGCTCCACGGCCGTACTGGAGGCGGTGAAGGCTAGCAACCGTGTATCGATAAGAAGTGAGGCCAGGGATAAATTCGCAAGCAGCCTTGTAGCTTGCCACTCCTGCGATTATGGATAAAATCTGTCTCCGGGTGTCCCAACTGCTAGCGATCTTGTATGACTCCGCAAGAGCTTCAAGGTATGCTTTCTCTGATGGCAGTAAAGGTGAGTCAATGCTGAGTTTTTCGTTTACCACCTTTGATGTTTGCAGAGCCTTCCAAAGTTGACTAGCGTTCTCATCAGAGAGGACTTTCAGTAATGCGGCAACAGCATCAGCTGCATGGTCGAGATAGCGTCTTCTTGTGGATGCACTGGCAATTGACCATTCTAGCCAACTCTTGTTTCCTAGTGGCTTTACTTTACAGGACACCAAAAAGTCGTTCAATTTTGACTTCTGCTCGTCAGTCTCGTCCGTTATTTCAAGTGAAGAGGCCGTGCTAGCTGTTACTGAACTCGTGATGTGGCTCATTTTGTCACTAGCTAAGGTCAGGTCTTGGAGCTTTGCAGCAATGCCATCTGAGGTGCTACCACTGCTATCACTTTCCTGGTGAAAGGAAAAGAAACAAAACGAACACGTTAGAAAACAGTGCACCAGTTGACATTATCACAGAAATTTAAAGAAGAAAAGTTTTTTGGAAATCTGAGATAAAAAAAGTTGCACAAAACCCACTTTTGCTGATGGAAGGGATCGCGGATATAACTTGATTTAGCAAGAAAAAACAATTGTGTACAAGCTTTACATTTCAAAGCCGTCACGGCTTAACAATGCCAGGAAATATTTCAAACCTTTTCTAAGGTCTCGATCTTCTTGGGTTCGTTTTGATCTGGTCGGACCAGTTCAAACATGGTTGCTGAGAGAGTACTTAGGCTTTTCACGGGTTGATCAGTTAATGATTTACTCTCTCCATCAGTAGCGCACGTCAGCTGCTTTTCCATTTCCATCTCATTCCAGAGTTGTGAAACATGCTGCCTACAATGTCTGCAGATTGCTACAAAAATAGAAGGGGCAAATTAGACTCATGAATTCCTGTAGGATTAATACATGGACTTTCGCGGTGTGCAAGCGCGCAGTGCGAGCAACAATCGTTGTGCCAAAGCCGCGTGAGGGTGGGAAGAAAAACATGTGTACAACATTTTTTTTTTCTCCCCGTCGCCGCGCGACTCAAGCCAGCACTCGCTCAATTTACGTACTATGGGAGGTTTTATCGTGACGTATTTCCGTTAGTTCAAATCAACTGGCCGTCAAAGTGAGGCGTCGCCTGTTAGCTTGCGTCGCTGGCGCTTTTAGTGGATGCGGGTGAAACACACGTTCGGTTGCAACGCCGCTATTTTGCATTTCGAAGGAGGGCAGACTAGGGCGATCGACATGGCGTTGCGACACAACTTGTCAGTTCCACCCGCATCCACCAAAACCGCCAGCTACGCAGGTATAGTTGCCTGTGTGTAAATCTTGCGTCAGAAACGATTAAACTCCGAAAAAAAAAACGTACCACCACCGCTAACGTCAAATTAAATCAGCTATATAAAGTAAGCCGAAGTGTACACGCCATTTTTTGACACCAGAAAAAGATTCGATAAAACCTCCCATACGCTGGTAAGCAAGCTATATGCAGCTGTATTTTATACTTACGACTTCCAATGGGGACAAGAGTGCGGGAACGGGTAAATATCATCGCTGATTGCGCAAACTCTATTCCCCGGTCGCCCTTTGCTCTCTTTGACTTGTGGGCAGCCATTTCGTTTGGAACAGCACAGCTTCTTTTATTACATCGCCAACGAAGTCCAAATTCATCCCGATGGCGCGGGCAGATTGTCAAGTGTTTGTGACACTCATCCTCGTGGAATACTCCTTTAATGTATCATAGTTTGGTATCAGAAACTTTATATCAGTGTCCAATAACTAAAAAATACCAATAACTTTACTAACCTGCGCGAGCGAGGATTAATTTCATTTCACTGTCAGTTTTCTCGTCGCCAAACACATTCATCATCTTCAGATGTCGTGAAACATCTCTTTGGCATTCGCCCAGAGATATACAGGCGGTGGAAGAATACAAACCCTTGCCGCAACTGGAGGTGTTGTCTATCAAGGATGAAAATGAGCACGATATCGATGCCATCGATACAGGTGGAAAAAAAACACACTGACGAAAATGATAGAAGACCAGTACATGAGCAATTCCACAAAATTAGAACTGCCCTGGGTGGCCTGCTTTCTCTTCTGGGCGTCTGCTCTTGCACAAACACCAGCTGTGAAGAGTTGAGTCACTCCAATGACGAACAATTAATTTACCCAATTACATGTATACAGCTGTACAAAGTAAGTGATCTCCAGGGGAAATATTTGTTTATTTTCGAAAACAGTAGCCAGTGACCTAGTATATATAGAAAATGACAAGCTTCAGGATTAGGAAGAAATTTCGGTTGGAATGGTTTCGCTTCTTTCGTGTTGTTTACAATAAAGCGGGTGGCAAACTGACACTACACTTGACCTTTTAACTTTTGCGGTTTGCGATCAATTATCACCAAGGTACTCTAGAATTCATTTTTATAGGGATACAGCGCAATACAACGCTCATTAGAACATTGGATTTTGTATTCGAATAAAAACTCTATGTTACATTAGCAAAAATAAAACACACTCAATAATAAATTGAAATTTGTCTACAATGTGCTTGCGTGACCGGTTGCAATTTCTGAAACAAATACATGAAAAGTTCCCTATCCGTTTACTTCTCTCAGCTGGCATTTAAATTGCCCAAGCTGAATTTTTAATATGTAACAGTACGATAACAGGGCCTATCGCTAGTACAAATTGTATTCTAAATTTCGATGTACCAGGACAATATTTTTGACTGCAAAGTTTCCTTAGTGTCACGTGTTTACCAAAGTGCTAAAAATAGGAATGTTTGGCTTTTCAAAACGATGTGTAAAAACTCATTTTCTTGCAATATTTTTACACATGTGTTTTTTGAAGTAGATACCCTACTCGACTGCAAAATATGGCTTCGATATCTTCAGCCGTTTTTTTCTGAGCGATTTGAATATGTACCAATTTTCGGCAAAATTTAACGGGCGAACACGGCATTTCCTGTTTTACAGGATTTCTCAAAAACGAAAGCTATTTGGAAAGTTTAATTGTAAATTTCGTAGATAGTTCACCAAAGGGTTTCTCGTGACCAAATATGAAGAATCCGAAATTTCGGTTTTGACGGCCAGTTCTCGATATTTACAGTCACCTGCTCTTAAATTTTCATTCCGAGTTATATAAAACCTATTAAAAAAAAGACTTAGAAATCGATCAAAGATCTGTGTACAAGACGCACGTTACCAATCTGCTTTCTATCATCTTGTTTACTGTTCTTATTTGCTGTTTCTGTTGCCGCTTAGGTCCATATCAGTGAAAACTCGTGCGTCCCCGATCACTGTAGTATATACGCCCTGAGTGACCCCGGAGACAGGTCCATGAGGCAGAAATGCGACCACGCCCATTCCGATCGCTGCGGTCAGTGCGAGGCCTTAGACGAGCTCCTGGAATCCATTCATAAAGCCATTCAGGAAGCTACGTTCTCTTCGACAGATGATCGCGATGAGTTACTATACCTTTATCAACATGCCAGGAAAGCGATACATCTATGGAAGTGCCATCAAATACGCACCGTAAGGCAGGACCAGGCACGACTGGATGTTTTAGACTATCTCGACGAGAAAACCTGTCTCATAACAAATGATTGGGCGATGAAGTTTCTGCCTCAACGCTACAGGGAGACCCAGAGCGACTGGTTTGGTAAGCGCGGGATATCGTGGCACATAAGTGTGGTTGTACGACGAGTCAGCAGGCAGCTCCAAACTCAGACGTTTGTACACATCCTACAGTCGAGCAATCAGGGAAGTTCTACCGTTGTTCTCTTCCTGGAACATGTGCTACGGACACTAAAGGCAGAGCATCCCGAGATCCAGCATTCATATTTCCGACAAGATAATGCCGGGTGCTACCACAGTGCCACGACAATCCTCGCCGTACCTGCTATTCAGTCGTCATCTGGAGTGTCTGTCCTTGCAGTGGACTTTTCAGACCCCCAGGGAGGCAAAGGTCCAGCCGACCGTATGTCAGCCACTTGCAAGAATCACATCAGAAGGTACATTAACGAGGGAAACGATGTAACGACCGCGCAACAGATGAAAGATGCGATCCTTTCGCATGGTGGAGTCGAAGGCGTCAGAGTTGCAGTGGTGGAGGCTGCTATTCGCGAAACACCAGAGCAAAGAAAGATTCCCGGAATTAACAAGCTCAATAACTTTGCTTTTCAAGACGAGAATATCTTGGCCAGACGAGCTTATGCCATCGGTGAAGGAAGCCAAATCACCACAACAGGAAGACGTGAAGGTAAGTCAAGGCTGCTTTTAAAAACCCTTGAAGTTACATAAATAAGTTATGTGATAGTAGTTATTTCTGACATACCTGTTGTATCCGCAAGACTGTGGATTTGTGGATTCTGATCAACTGGGCCGACCATTTTCATTGCATGCAATCGTGAGGTATATATGTGTGTACGTAGGGAAAATTCAAGATACGTTTGAGAAATTAACATAGCCGGAAAGAGGCAAATATTTTGGTTCTTTAAGTTGTCATGAAACAAGGGTGAAACATACCATAAAATAATATGGCGGATATCCAGTTTTAATATGCCTCTGATGGTTTGCAAAAAAATTCCAATTAAGCTAGCTTTGGGCAGAAATACGTAACAAAAGCTAACAAAACCGATGCTATGTTTTAGAGTCGAACCTGTGTTGGCTGACGGAGACCTTTTCTGACGGCGATTTCAAGTCTCTAATCGGTAAGCTTACAAAGCCCAGTGTAGTGAAACCTGAAGAAAGCGCCACTGAAGAAACTGCACACGATACAGCACCAAAGACAACCTACAGCTGCCCACAGGACGGTTGCACTCGTGTCTTCCAGCGCCATGCGGCATTAGAAAATCATTTATCGTATGAGAGATGTACAAAATCCGTGGAAAGAGCAACCCTGCTCGACCGCGCCAAAGAAGAATATGCTGCAAGACTTTTTGAGGGCGTTGGCAAGATTCCGGTGTTGATCACAGAAAAAGTGACGACTTCTGTTACAAACGAACGGCTAAAAGAAGGCTGGGCCTTAAAGCAAACAAAGAAGCCGTATCGCTTCAGTGAGAAACAGAAATCGTATCTGGTCACAAAATTTAACATCGGACAGGATACAGGACGCAAAATGGATTCCGAGGTAGTCGCAAGAGAAATGCGCCGAGAAAAAGATCCAAATGGAAAGCGTTTATTTGCAGTGTGTGAATTCCTAACCCCGCTCCAAGTTTCATCCTTATTTTCAAGGCTGGCTGCAAAGATCCGACGGCAACCAGTGGGCCAAGCAGTCGAAGAAGAAGATATTTTAGCTGCTAACGATGAGAAAAATTTTGCCAACGCTAGAGAGTTTGTTTTGGCCACACTGCAGGTGGTTCATCCCATTGTCTGTGCCCAGCAAAATTTGTACAAAATGGTCAAGGCAGACTCTCTTTCAAAGCAGAAACTGGGGCAGTTGCAATTGTTTTGCAGTGAACTTGGACTAGCTGTTCCTTTTCCACCAGTACGGAAGAAGGCCCCATATGTGACTCTGCTACAAGAGTTAGTACGCACTGAATGTACATGCATGGATTAATTCTTGCAAGTCGCTGCATGGTCTCTTGAGTCTGCTCCCGGCACTTTGCATGGGGCGGACCTTTTCATGCTGAGGGTAGTAGAGGTAAAAGGTTTCCAACCAATTCTCAATTCTCCAAATCATCCGTGCCTACCGGGTTTATATTAATTACGGCATGTTGTTGACACCGCTCACGAGGTATCTGAAACCCGAGTTTCGCAAAACCTTACACAAGTTGATTTACACGCTAGACATATAAACAGTAGCCAGTGACCTACAGTAAATGACAAGCTTCAAGATGATGAAGAAATTTCGGTTGGATAGCGTAGGTGGAAAACTGACGCTCCAGTTGACCTTTTAACTTTTGCGGTTTGCGATCAGTTATCACCAAGGTACTCTAGAATTCATTTTTATAGGGATACAGCGCAATACAAAGCTCATTAGAACATTGGATTTTGTATTCGAATAAAAACTCTATGTTACTTTAGCAAAAATAAAACACAATCAACAATAAATTGAAATTTGTCTACAATGTGCTTGCGTGACCGGTTGCAATTTCTGAAACCAATACATGAAAAATTCCTTATGCGTTTACTTCTCTCAACAGCTGGCATTTAAATTGCCCAAGCTGAATTTTTTATACGTAACAGTACGATAACAGGGCTTATCGCTAGTACAAATTTTATTCTAAATTTCGATTTACCAGGACAATATTTTCGGCTGCAAAGTTTCCTTAGTGTCACGTGTTTACCAAAGTGCTAAAAATAGGAATGTTTGGCTTTCAAAACGATGTGTAAAAACTCATTTTCTTGTAATATTTTTACACATGTGTTTTGTGAAGTAGATGCCCTACTCGACTGCAAAATATGGCTTTGATATCTTCAGCCGTCTTTTTTTCTGAGCGATTTGAAAATGTACCAATTTTCGGCAAAATTTAACGGGCGAACACGGCATTTCCTGTTTTACAGGATTTCTCAAAAACGAAAGCTATTTGGAAAGTTTAATTGTAAATTTCGTAGATAGTTCATCAAAGGGTTTCTCGTGACCAAATATGAAGAATCCGAAATTTCAGTTTTGACGGTCAGTTCTCGATATTTACAGTCACCTGCTCTTAAGCAAGGTGTCAAAAGCCAAGTTCTCTATACTGTGTGATATATTTCTGGTGAGAAACTGGAAGTCTCCCGGAAGTTCCGCTCTTGTCCTTGCTTTCCATTTTAGTTTATTCTGCTCTCGACCCAACTAACGCCGCGAGCTCACTGGCAACGCCAGTCTAGTTTAATGCCAATCATGACAAGAAAAAGTCCGCGAACTACGATTATCCAAGAACAGGCCGCATTTACTTGCTACAAACACTGCGTCTTTACAGATGTTGATATGGAAACCAAACTGTGGTTCAAGTGTTGATTCTAATCATTTCCAATTTCATTTTAACATTAGCAAATTTCATATTGTTATGGGCTGGATCTTGATCAGTTTTACTTGATACCCACCTCCACTTCCACCAATAGTATCGTTTTGTTCTCTTCCATAAAAAGGCACTTTATTTTGTCCAGTGTACCCACCGTATCCACCATGACCAGAAGAAGGTATGTAGTTCTCGTTTTCAGGATATATTCCTTTCAAACTTTTTTCGTCTATGTTTATTCCAGGTCCTGAACCTTATTGAGTCAAACAGTAATAACATCAGTTAATTACTTTATAGTTATACTCTCCTTATAAAAAAAGCAATAAGTTGTGGTACAAAAGGGTCGCGCTTGCTGGGTCGACAAGCCACCAGAACTTAAGAATGCATGGCCCATTCCAGTCTTATCTATTTATTACTTATGCCATTCTAGCACATAATATACTAGTCAGCGTCAATTAAATGTCTTGCGCTTTATGGCTGCATTATAATATGGCGCAGGTCCCTATTCTGGGCGTGCGCGTCTTTTGATTTTTTTTTTCAGGAAGTAAAAGAGATCAAAGTTGAAAGAGACGTGGTTAATCCGGTCGAATCTACGGCATCTTTGCCTAGTTTTTAGTTTGCTTATCCTTCGAAGTTTACAGATCAAGACAAAGCTAAGTCTGCTCTGGAACCAACGTCATGGAATTCGAGCGGTTTCTTTATGCAAGAAAATACAAAAATACATAGAACTATACATGAAAATGGTCCTGTGGCTGAGTTATCCAACATAATTTTGATGCTCATTCGTCATGTACCGAAATTTTTGAAGAACGCAGATTTGTTTGTCAAATTGCTCCCTACCTCAGCTGCCGCAGAAGTAGTGGTAACAAAGTACGCCTGAGAAGCATTTAACGTTGATAATCGTTTTTAGATTCTGTATGTAATATTACGCTAAGCAACCTGACCCGGCTCATGTGTGTGTGTAACGCTATTTCCCAGGCCTCCTTATTCCTTATATGGACAAGTTAAAGCGGTAATAAGATAATGTGTGTTGATTTGGATTTCTGACGCAACAAATTATCGCACAAGTCGAACTGAATCGCCGGCACAAACAAGCCAGAAATAGTCTCGACCTTTGCCTTTCTTTCAAGCCGAGGACGCGACTTCTGAAGGTGAGAATTCCGTTTGAGTTTAGAAAGAGAATTTCAGCTGAAAGGTGACTGGAAGGCGGGCTGATGCTGCCGCATGTTCGGAAAACGGGGAGACTTTGATGTCGATTGACCGGTGGTTCGACGAGTCAGGTACGGTCGAGTGGTACATGCACTACAGAAGTTTATACTTTGACACTGTAAACTGCATTCGAGATGCTCAAAATAGAATCAAAAATGAAAAAAAGAAAGACAAAAAAAAAAAAAGGAAAAAAAGAAATTTGATCACCGTATTTTACGGAGGTCCGCTAGTCATTTTTATTCTTCAAAAATCTCTCCTTCATGTACAGTAGCTACGTGTGCAACTATTGGTAGTATATAGCCCAGGTGACCTGTTTTGGAACATTGCATTGGAAAGTCAAAGCGTTGTGTGCTTTTATGTGGAATATTCAGATGTAAAAATATGTGGATCATCCAAAAAAGTTTTTTGCTCAAAAAAATATGTAGTAGATATTATTTTTGAAGCACTTATAAAAAATAATTGTTGATACAGTACAGTTCTCGACATTAACGGTTGCTTGTTATGCCCGGAACAACTAAAAATTTGGTCTGGTCAGTCTGACAATGCTGTAAAGTTTTTCTCGCCGTGTTTGTTAGCACATTGTATTCAAGGATGAAATGTAACCGGGTTGAAGTGTTCTCGCTTTCTGACGTCTGTGTTTATAGTACGTATTCCATAAATGGAACAACCGGACGAGCAAATACCTGGCCCTGATGAGCAAATACATTGCCCCAATGAGCAAATACAAAACCTTGAATAATAATTAGTTGTAAATACGTGGCGCGCGAGCAAATTCGTGACACTAAATATTAATTAGCCGTAACTTTGCAATTGATTGGTCTGTATAAGACATGTGACCCATGCGATGGGAAGTAAGAGAAAAAACAAAATATCTTTGTGTCAGATATTATATTTCAGGTACGTTTTTGTTGCTTGATTTGACTCCATTTGTATGATAACCGAGAAATTGCAACGAACTGGAATTTTCATGCTGAACACAAAACCTCCATGCACTTTAAAATGAAACATTGGACATTACTATATGTATCATTGACACTTAGTGCAATTAGGTTGTAACTAACTAGGTATTGCATATGAAATAGCATCAGATATAGTATAATTTATTATTTAAAAATGTAATTTCTTACTTTTTTTATGGGTACATTTCACTGTGTCAGGAAGTGTTGTTTTAATTTCCTATAAATTGATTTCTGGAGAATATATTCTTGAGTTCTTTTGGTATATTATTCTAGATACTTGTTCGCTTTGTTATTATTGAAAAATGCTCATAGTGTTTGCTCTACTATATAATTCTTGTGTAAATCGATTTCCTTGTATTATATTGTTCACCTAGTACATTAAAGTGTGATCAGTTTTGTTTACCAAGAATATCTTGTCGTCATCTTATCTCTTTAAATAAGCCCCTTACCCCTGGTATTACAGCATTCGCAGTTACTATGTTTTGTAATGTACATTTTATGCTCAGTCAAATGAACTTGATATTATAGATTTACCTGGTCTATCAATGCACATCACAGGTAATAAACTGAAAAGTTATACATGGCATGCTAATAGGAGATTATCCATACCACGTTTTTGGTCTGACACATTCCTGCATGCTTCTTTGTGAGGGCGATGGCAATTTTTATTCTCCAAACATAAAGAGCACCTTGATATTTTACTATTGATTAGAGAAAACTTACCCAATTCATGGACCTTGTTTGGCTGAAAACTGCTCAACTTGTTTAAAGTTAAAATTTGTGCATGATGATTAGAATAAACCAGGTAAATCTGTTTTTCTTTTTTCGTTTTTGTTTTTGTTTTTTTGTTTTTGTTTTTGTTTTTTTTGCTGTGAACATATTTGCCTAGTGAAGTGCAAAACAAGCTTCAAAACATTTATGAGGCAGCCCTCTTCGTAAACATAATAATTATGTATATATTGTAGCTAAAGTTGATTATCATAAAGACCTTACAACCACCACCAGGCATTGCCAGTTTTCGGCACCAGTTTCTACTCTTTATATTTACTGGTTTACTGGTATTCAGTCTTGGCCGAGCTTGGGAGACGCGCTGTTGCTAAATGCATGTGATAAACAGTGTTTGAATTATAGTTTAGACTTAGATTTAAGGTTAGGGTTAGGGTTAGGGTTAGAGTTAGGGTTAGGTTTAGGGCTAGGATTAGGGTTATGGTCAGGGTTAGGCCGTAATTTTCGTATATGTATATGTATTTCTCACTCGCATCAATTCAATTTACGGCTAATTATTATTCAAGGTTGCGTATTAGCTCATTGGGGCAATGCATTTGCTCATCAGGGCCAGGTATTTACTCGTCCGGTTGTGCCTTATAAGGAATACCTACTATATATACCTATCCTTTCTGATGGCTACTAAAGTAGAAAATACACGGCCATGCTTTTTCCCCGAACGAAGTGAGGGAAATAATCACGACACTAATGCATTAATTTGAAGACTGCAAGCGTGTCGCCATCTCGAAATTTAATATTCGTGTGTGTGTGGGTGTGTGCGATACGACCTTTTTAGGCCAGGTGCCTAAGGCAATGTCCTAATAAGGCAATTACGTAATCATTGTCGATTATCGACTAGCGTCTCCGCCAGTGTTTTTAAGAAAGATTTGAACGAAGCAACAATTGTACGTAACTGCGTTCACGAAAATGAATTTGAAAACTAGAAAACTTGAAACAGAACGGTCTCGCGAAGCTCGTCTTCAAAAGTGAAGGGAACAGGCACGGGCAAGGCCAAATCGTGAAACGATCGAACTGCGCCAAGGACGACAATGACGTGCTGACGAAAAGACGCCACAAAGAGAACAGCGCTTGAAAGCAAAACGGGAGCTTCAGAAGCAAAAGCGGGCCGAGGAAAAGACTCCACAAAGAGAACAACGCTTGAAAGCAAAACGGGAGCTTCAGAAGCAAAAGCGGGCCGAAGAAAAGACTCCACAAAGAGAACAACGCTTGAAAGCAAAACGGGAGCTTCAGAAGCAAAAGCGGGTAGAAGAAAAGACTCCACAAAGATAACAACGCTTGAAAGCAAATCGGGAACTTCAAAAACAAAGGCGGGCCAAGCAGAGAACTCCGCATAGAGAATCCAATCGCCAGCGAGTAGCTTCTCGACGCGCCAATGAATCGTCTGAACAGAATACCCGCAGGCTTCAAGCTCAAAATGGAGCCAACACTCAACACCGACAACAAAGTGTTGCAGTTGTCGAAGAACGTCGCAGACAGAAACAACAATATTTGCATAACCGTGGGTGTGCAAATCCAGAAACTCCTCCATTTCACGAACAAGAGTGGGTACAGGAGGAACTCACTGCCTTTCACCGCTTTGAGGAAAATCTCCGACACTTACGCTGCAAGGTATGCAAAGAAACATGGCCGATCACCAACCAAAGTATGTCCGAGCAGAACTACACCTGCACCAGATGCAAGCGCGACAAAAAGACTTCGTGTCGATTGTTCTCGGCTGACAACGACATGTATTGTGGAACAGTGCCTGCAGAACTACAGGACCTCACCGAAGTAGAGGAAATGTTGATCGCCAGAGCTTTCCCCATCATGTGTGTTTACTGGAAACACGGTGGCCAGCGTGGCTACAAATATAACTGCCCCGCGCTCTCTGCTTACTTCCAGGTAAGTTTCGCCGGCAGGTGTTTTTCTTTGAACGAGCATGTTCTTCTTCATCGTGTGTTGATTTTCCCTTCCTCTCTTGCCCAGGAACAAGCTGATAAGGAACCATGCTGTTTGTTGTAATTTGCAAGGCTGGAGCGTGTCAAATTCAACGAGCTCGCCGACCTACAACGACACCGACCAACGTACAACTTCTTCACGACTTCTTTTGTCAACGGCTGCTTATGGACTGTTGGCGTAATATCGCCACTTTTGCTGAGAGTTTTCAAGAAACTACTCAGAGTTTTATTTGCATCGGAAAACTGACTGTCTCCAACAATGGAGAAGGGCTTACTCAACGGCGGACTTCTTAAATAGCGATCCAGCGTGGCACGAATTGAGGTTAGCGACTTCTTGTTGTAGTAATTTCCATCACGCTTTCTCGCCGACACATAAAACTTTTGCAGACATTTGCTTAATTCTGGTGGAGACATCTCTTCCAACGGGGTTTTGAATTCCCCTTGCTGTTGAAACCACTCTGAAAAACATTTTAAAGATGTTTTATTTCAGAATTTAAAACTGTTTAGGTTGCATAATCGATTTGTAAACAAAAAGCTTTGTACCAATTGTTTTAGTTCAATTTAAGGCTGAAAAATAAAGAAGCTTACCAGTGAACACTGCCAAACCGAACTTCGTTGCTTTTTTGGTGTTATCCGGGACAGCAGCTTCGTTTATTGAAGAAATTTCAGCATCCGTGACCTTGGCAAAACGGGAAGCCATTTTTTTTTCTCCGGAAGTCGCCAGGAGGTGAATAGCACTTGATAGTCCGAGATTGAGGAACCAATCAAATCGCGCGAAAAGCACTATTCACTTGTGTTGTATATACTAAATATATATAGAACAAGGGTGAAAGGCGCGTGGACCCAGTAAATATATATATAGATTTAATAATTCATTGAGAAATGCGGCTGCGATTTGACCGGCGGCGATTGCAACGAGAATCGTTAAATTCTTCATTGATATTTCTGATGTCGATTCCCACACCAACCATTTTGCTTCAGACATAGATGAAGGTAAAATCCGGCTTTCTTTCGTGACACGATTCAACCAATCGTGGTTGAGCGCCGAGCAAATAACCAATCAGCGACAGGATACAAATTTTGCTCGCACCTTCGTTACTCAATAACACGTGAGAGAGGGAAATAACCTCTGCTACCTAGGGTAAATCTCCCCCAGAACAAGCAAAACTTTGGGTCATTTTAGCTATTCCTATTCCGTAATACAGTGAACTGGCGGACACCCTCGGGACTAGATTTAGTGTCCGCCTTAGAGAGAGTTCTGTTACAGAGAAACAAGTGAAAGTCGGCAAGGACAAAATCTGCATGGTGTCCGCTTAGAGAGAGTTGACTGTAGACTCAATCGAACGCACCGTAAAAGTAGTCGTCGACGGCAAATGGCCGTTTGCACCTGTTGTAAACGTTGCGAACAATGCCTTGCTTCAGCTTTGACGTCTTCTTCGCGACGTGGATAGCATCCACATAATCGGCATCAGTTATCTTTTTTCGCCGGAAAGAGCCGTTGCTGACAAATTGCGTTTGACAAAAATAAAAGGGTTAAGGCTCTAAAAACGCCGGACAAAACTGTTCAACCGAATTGCATTTACTTAAAAAAAACTATGGTGATTGTGTTGATATTCATGAAGCGTTGAATATGCTCAGCTGGAAAGAACGGTGATCTATATGTTTCGATGCAATCGTATAGTTGCCGGAACCTTTGAAGAACGTGATATACAAATCAATCACGACTATCTACACAGCACTTCTTCGTCCAGCAGCCAGTACAGCCGGCGATAAATTGTTTTTCGCTGCTCAACAATTCAGAATGACGTGGTTTCGTTCGAAGATGATAAAAGCAAGGTTTAGTAATCGGAGTACTGAACACTCATAACGGAGCAGAAATATAAAACTTTGCCTTCAATTCTTGATATTTTATGACACTCGCGTATTTTGATCACGGGCAACTGCTAGACTATTTTATTACTAATTGTTGTCCCTAGATTGCTCAAATGCGTTTGCTTTTTAGCCGTCCCCGTGAAAAAGAAAGTGGTTTGATCTTGATGCCAGACTGGCCGTTAGGCTCACAGTCATGCTAACGTGCGCTTGCTATAGAGATACAATGCACGTAGCACTTACAGTCAAATCTGCATTACATGGACACCCTTGAAGAATTGTGAAGTGTCTTAACACAGGCCTGCCAAAATCAACTTTGGGTGTGTGACCAAAGACATTATTCAAAGCGCAACTGGCTGTGGCTCAAATGAAAAAAGAATCATCTAAAGTATGCGGGTTCGTTGCTGCCGCTGTGCAATGAGCGCAAACTTTTCTCAGACTATCCAGTGAAAACAATAAACTAAAGTTACCCATTGGGACTGAACGAAAGGTGTCCTCGTCCGCTTGATAGAGATGTACCTTAATAAAAATAACATCCACATTATCTGACAACTGGGTAAATTATCGGGATTGTCTGCTGAATAAAGGATGTCCGCTTAATACAGGTTTGACTGTAATCAGACCGCGTGTACTGTCCACCTTGTCTCATATATTACAGTGTAAAATACTAACACAAAATATCAGGAACGCGTGATACACACCTGGGTATAAATCCTCTCCCCGTCTATTCCTTATTGGTGAATCTGACCCGCCGTAACCCCCAAGACACGTCCCGTTGTCCCTCACAGTTGTTGTGCAGGTCATATTTATCGAAGTACTCACAACAATGCTTCCTTCCCTGCTCTCAATGGAAAGTGCATTTGAGCCCGTCACATTTACGATCGAGCCTTTCTCAAAGTAGATATTCCCTTTAAACACCAGGTGGGCAACCGTGTAGGTCCAGTTTTTGTAGGAATGCCCCACAATAGAAAGATTATATGAGACATTCTTCCAGTCTGCTCTCCCTGCCGTTGTGTTGACGATCAAACATTGTCCAGAGCAAACAGTCAACCTATCTGTAAAAGTAAACAGATGGGGCGGGCCATAAACATTTGGTTATATTAACAGGGTGGTCGCACTAACGGGGTGAGGTCCAACTTTGTAGCTTGGGTCTCTTCCAAAGGACGTCGTGACAAGTATGATAAAATTTCATTTCTTACCGAACGTTTGTGAGCATTCGCTGGAACTATGTCAAGAGAAGCTGAGTTTTAAAAAACAAGACCTAAATAATACAATTATTTTGCTTCAAAACATTGAGCTCTCGAGCTCTGTCTGAAAACGCTAAAAAATGTTTAAACGCTTCTGGAACTACTAAGGGAAAAGGAGCTACAACCACCAAACTCGGGCATGTTTATGAATGCTCTATAGAGAAGATAACTGTGATTTCAGAGTTGGTTGAAGTCAATTCACAAACGTGTATAATATTTTACTGTTAAGTACCGATTGCGTTACTTAAAGCCGTTTTGTCACATTGTGTGCTTAGGAACTGTATTCTGCCTGATATAAAAGCATCATGCAGTGCAGCAAGCGTGCGATACGTGTTTCAGACCTCGGAGATAACAGTTGCATTCTTTTTATTAGCCGGTGCCATATTCTCGAGTGAAATTTGATTCTTTGTTTGACCTCGTCTGGGCCAGTTTGTCATTACTCCGATCCATACTCCACAGTAAAATGCTAAAATAATAAAAAAACATTCAAGACATTTTCAACAAAACTGTAAACGCGATATGTTTGACAAACGTTAGGTAAATCTTTCAATGCATTTTTTCCTAATTTCACAACAGCATTTTTTGTGTTTAGAACATTACTCCCTTAAAAGTCAAACAAATAATTTGAATCTAAGTATCTCTTTTGTTGTCGTTCAGTGGAGTATTGTTGTTTTTCCTTCTATACAAGTGCACCAATATGGGCTTTAGATATAACTATTCACGGTAATACACTTTTCCAGTTTTTAACTGTTTTAAAACGGCCGAATTTGACAACAAACAACGGAGTATTGTCTGGTGTAATGTTGAGCAATCTCCGTCTGGCGTCACATGAACAGTTGTCGCCGCCATAACACGGCTATTCGCAAGCTGCATGAATTATTATTCGATTCATCAAATTTTCAGGTGTTATAAGCAAGTCCTATAACAAAAATCCGTGAATGAAACTTGCCGTCACGGCAAATTTCCGCCGCTAAACAGCTGCACCCCGGTACCAGACTCGGCATACGTGAATACTGTATTCCCTTTCAAGTAGAAAATTCAACGAGGATCCATTTTCCTTTACACTAAATATGTTTAGCATCTTTTCAATACAGTCAATCGTCTTACTGTAAAATGTAGCTACTTAAAAATATATAAATTTCCTGTCAGGAGAGCTTTTAACCTTTAGAAGCCTAATGTGGACCCTATTTTCTGCTAGCGGACAGTTTCTCGTTTCAATTTTTTATAAACTAGACATAAAATGATTTCTTGAGACAATATCTGCCAAGGTGTATCAAAATATTTCCCGTCCCTTCAGTCCAAGAACCTTAAACGGCGATTTTACTTCTGCGGAACAAACACAATCATGGTCAAAATTGTTGGGACGATTTCAACTCTACTCCCTCCACCCCATTCAATGTTGGGTGTTGAGCATGGTTCGGCTTATAGCTGCACCACGGGCCAACATTGAATTGAGGGGAGGGGGAGGGACTTGAAAACAAGAAATATAAGACCCCCATAGGTTGTACGGATTTACATTGTGCTCCGGATGTGCGATCGACTTTTGACCATGATTGTAGTTTTGCATGTTACTTTTACAGCCAGCACACTAAAGCAACTTCCAATGTACTTTAGAGAACTAATTTGCTGTTCTCGAGTCCCCCTTTGGCAAACGTCCTCAAGGTTTAATAAGTCTGGGTACCGCCTTTTGATAAGAGCCCCGTCGGCAATGCAGGACATTCTTGTACTTCATAACTCGGCCTCCTTTTGGTGGATGCATTTTGTTAGCCGTTGTTAGTGGTCAGATTAACGGTTTTGCTTTCTTATAAGACAATAGGTGGCCGTGTGGTCGGGACAAAAAGAATGTGGTGGTCGTTAGGCGGGGGTGCAGTCTCATTGTATATCTGCACTAATAATATAAATGCAAAAATACTCGATTCTGATTGGCTGAGAGCAGGGTTATTATATTTGAATTAGTGTGCAAGTGTGCAAAAAAGGTTAATCAGATGTGCAAAAGTAGTTAATCAAAGTTAATTGCACAGATTAACTGATTTTGCACACTTCGTTACCATGACAATCACGCAAGCTCAATTTTTGCATCGAGAAAAAATGGTGGCCAAGAGCGAGAGATTCCGAAAACATAAACAAAGCAGCCGTAAAAGTTTAAACTGGGAAATTCAAACGCAGGAAATCGCCTCTAAAACATGGACGAAAATGTCTGTAAGAAATTCGCGGAGGAGCCGGCGGAATTATCGTCAAATGAAAGTGGAAATCTACGAGCCCGAAGTCAAGTTATGTTCGGAGATCAGCAAAGTGCCAAGCCATCCGCAGCGGGAATAGTCTGAAACTTCAAGAGATCATCGACAGGTCATGATCAGTAGACTTCGTAAGTTGATTTCTCTAGTTTCAATCCAGTTTCTTGTGCTGAAAAGCTTGTTTGTGAAAGTTTAGCGGCTCAGTGTTTGTGAGTGTGTCGATCGGCTCTGCAGAACTTTATGACTGAAGCTTGAAGGCTCCACGATACGATAGCAATTTTTTCACTGAACAGAAACTTCAACGGTTTCTTAATCTTCGCTAAGTAGCTACACGCAAAGGAAGGAGAAAAAGAATCGTGTGTGTTATACTTTTGCGTTGAAAAAAGAGTCGATTGCGAGACAAAGTACGTATTTCCAGGTCGGCACGTCAAATTAATTCATACAGTCTCCCAAGCAACATATCAAAATTTAATACTTAAATTTTAAAGTTGGTCGGCCATCGTAGTACGGGATAAAAGGAACACTGATTTTCCAATTTAGAATTCATAGGAAGTACAATTAAATAGGCTTCCTGTGCGATTTGTTTTTACTCTGGACTTCATGCACCAGACTCAGGCATGCATATTTAAGAGCGACCTTTTTTTCTGACCGGGTGAGGAGTGGCACATCAGTCAAAATTCGGGGTTCTTTTTATTTTGTCAATAGATAACCTATGGTTTGCCAATTACTCTGGTATATTTAGTTTGTACGGAAACTTTTTCATTTCGTGAAATTTTTGAAAAATCGCCATACCCCTCGAAATGGCTAAAATGAAAGGATTTGGAGGACCACAAAAACCTTTGCACGCGACCGCGCAACGAAACTCTACACATAAATGTTTTCATCTATTGATTAAGAAGATATCCACGAGCAATTTGAGCCTATAAATAGAATTATAGGTCAAATATTGAATTTCTGGTGTCGGGGCAAAGACAGCCCAAATTTCAATGCTCGCAAATCTCAGTTCAGAGCACTTTTTCAAAAAATCATTTCTATGTCCGGTATTACTCAGATTTGCACAAAAACTCGGTTGTAATATCTAAAAGTGTTGTTTTTATCAAGAATATAAAAATTAGTTTGGTACTTTTCATTGCTTGAAAGAACTAACGCGGCTAATTTTGCCAAAATCACAACATCGACTTGTAAACAACGCGCAACGATCAATTCACACTTTCGAATAAACTCGAATAAATCTTCGCCCTCTACCTCAAACTTGGCACAAAACTCTGTAGGAGACCTTATAATAAGTTTAACTTTCAATACCACCGGTTAACGATTGATTTATGTGGTTTTTTCCTATCAAAATGCCTCTTCAACTCAGTGGTCGACAAGCGCTAACTGATCGCTTCACTTTCTTTGCCAATTTACGCCTCATTTCGCTTTATTCTGCTACAATATAGCACAAATATGTTTCCAAGGATGTCCCTGTTGCTTTAAGAACTCTTTCTTGTAAAAAATGAAAGATTCATGCAGTCAAAACATACGCGCCGACGTCGCCGTGCGTTCGTTGTTGGTGCACGCAATCTTAAAACTTAGCGAGATATGTTTATTATATTTTATAGTTACATTGATATCCCTTGTTTGACCCAAAAATATGTTAACTTTGTTTTGTCATTATCGCTACCGGGAATGAAAATGCGACATGAAACTTTATTATTTGGGTATCAAAGTGGCCAAATAATGAAAACAACAACAACAATAGAATTTGTACTTGAAATGATACATGAATACATATCTGGCCAAGAAATATTTTTTTATACACAAATAAAACATGATAAGATCAGTAGCTTTTAGTGGCTCCTGGATTTTAAACTGAGCTGACTTTATTTACCAAAACGAGTTATTTTACCGGATCCGGCTTAATGAACTGCACACAGATCTAATGAGAAACTGACAAGCAAGTGATATGTACATTTTATTACTGGCCTAACTGGCAAGAAATCTTTATTTATGTGACTGTCTCTCGAGAGTTTTATCTGTTCGTGAAGCGCATGACTTATACAAATATTGCATTTATTCACTTATTCAGACACCCTGTTGTGTTGTGTTGTGCTGTGTTGTGTTTTTTTTTTTTTTTTTCTGCTTTTTTTTTTCTCGGCTCTAATAAGACCTCTTCTCAAATTTACATCATTAACAGAGATTCACATTTTAGTTTATTTTCCGTATTTTTCTTTCTATTCAGTGGCCGCCTTGTTTTGTTACTCAGTGCCGAGGGGAAAAAAAGAAAATGAAAGGACTCGTAAAGGCGGGGTCGGGCGGGGCAACTTCCGTTTTACTTTTTCTCAACACACCAAAATGAATACCTATATTGGTTGTAGAAGCAGCTGCCGTTAGGTGTTAGGAAAAGATAGCAACGGTGACATAAAGGTTTTAGTTTTTCAAAGCAGATTTGGCAAATTGAGAAGCGGAGTTCTTTTTTCCTGTAATAAGGATATTTCGGGGCACAAAAAGGCGATGGGATAAGCGATGTTGAGACCGAAGTTGAATTGATATTAGCACGGGCGTCGATATTTACTCCGCCGTCTGATATATCAAAATTGACGATTTGCGCTTCACACCGCTATTCTTTGCGAATTGGTTGGCGCAAAAGATCGCAGCGTTGCCGAGTTCCAGCGGGCCTATGCAGAATGGTGAGAAGGGGAAATCGCGCAAGGCTGATCGCGGGATCAACAAAGCGCTCTCTAGGGCAATCCTTCGCCGCACTGGTATATTTGTTGCGGCTGGTTCGGGTACGTGCGTCAAGTCTTTTTTTATAATTTGTTATCTGCTCTGAAAGGAAATTCGTTTCCAAATCTGGCTTCATATCTTCTCTTTGGTACAATTAAAAAAGAAAAAACAACGGAAAATATAACTTTAAGATTATCTGCAGTGCATGGGTGTGCTTACGGTACATACTAAAACTATTTCAAGTAGACTATTGTAACTTTATATCAGAGAGAGAGAGAGAGAGAGAGAGAGAGAGAGAGAGAGAGTGAGTGACAAGAGCTTTATTGGCATGACCTTCATGCTTTTACAATCGGGTATTGCTAAAGCCTATTTTTATAACAGTAACAAGGTATAAGATATAATATATATATATTCATAGCTGACTAATTATGTTGAAGTTTGTAATCACGTAAATAGAAACACGAAGATAAAAACTTTGCTATTAATCTGATAACAATTGGGTCTTTGGACTTCATGATTTCTAGTATAAAGTCATTATTGAGATTTGAGGAGGGTTCAATGTTTGCTAAATTTCTAAGATTCTTGAGGAGGATAGCTCGAGATACTTCATAACATTTGCATGATGAGATTGAATGATATTCGTTTTCGATTTCGTCCAGATCACAGACTGGACATTTTCTATTTTCTTTGCTTGTATTGATGTATCGTCCAGTTTCTATCATTAATGTATGATTGCTAATTCTGAATTTTGTGTAATATTTTCTCTCGATTTCGTTATAAATATATTCTAGATATATTCTAGAGAGAGAGAGAGAGAGAGAGAGAGGGGGGTGGGGGGGGGTGGGGGGGTGGGGGAGGGGGGAGACCAAAATACATAATAATCCGTTTCTGGGTATGGGGGGAGGGGGGTAAACATTTTGGGGATATTTTCTATAAAGTTGTCTTGCAGCTCCTAATGACGTGTACGGTACAATGTCAAGTCAGAAGAGTTACTTTTGCCTTCGTGCTGTTTTGATTACTCAGGCCATAACCATTCTAGTTTATGGTTCCTGTTGTTTTCATTATTTGGCCACTTTGATACCCAAATAATAAAGTTTTATGTCGCATTTTCATTCCCGTTAGCGATAATGGCAAAGCAAAGTTAATATATTTTTGGGTCAAACAAGGGATATCAGTATAACTAAATATAATAAACATATCTCGCTGAGTTTTAAGATTGCGTGACAACAATAACGAACCACGGCGACGTCGGCGCGTATGTTTTGACTGCATGAATCTTTCATTTTTTACAAGAAAGAGCTCTTAAAGCGACAGGGACATCCTTGGAAACATATTTGTGCTATATTGTAGCAGAATAAAGCGAAATGAGGCGTAAATTGGCAAAGAAAGTGAAGCGATCAGTTAGCGCTTGTCGACCACTGAGTTGAAGAGGCATTTTGATAGGAAAAAAAACACATAAATCAATCGTTAACCGGTGGTATTGAAAGTTAAACTTATTATAAGGTCTCCTACAGAGTTTTGTGCCAAGTTTGAGGTAGAGGGCGAAGTTTTTGTTCGAGTTTATTCAAAAGTGTGAATTGATCGTTGCGCGTTGTTTACAAGTCGATGTTGTGATTTTGGCAAAATTAGCCGCGTTAGTTCTTTCGAGTAATGAAAAGTACCAAACTAATTTTTATATTCTTGATAAAAACAACACTTCTAGATATAACAACCGAATTTTTGTGCAAATCTGAGTAATACCGAACATAGAAATGATTTTTTGAAAAAGTGCTCTGAACAGAGATTTGCGAGCATTGAAATTTGGGCTGTCTTTGCCCCGACACCAGAAATTCAATATTTGACCTATAATTCTATTTATAGGCTCAAATTGCTCGTGGATGTCTTCTTAATCAATAGATGAAGACATTTATGTGTAGAGTTTCGTTGCGCGGTCGCGTGCGAAGGCTTTTGTGGTCCTATTAATTCCTTTCATTTTAGTCATTTTGAGGCGTAGCGGTTTTAACTTTTTTCTTGAAATTCTAAAACTGTTTGAACAAAATAAATATACGAGAGTAATTGGCACACCATAGGCTATCTCTGGACAAAATATGAAGAACCCCGATTTTTGACTGATGTGCCACATTTTTCTCATTTCACCCGGTGTTTAGGAAAATTCGCTCTTAATGGTTCGAATTGTTTTGTATGTGAACCCGCTCAAAACAGCATGAGTTCTCCCAAAATCAAAGGAAAACTTGAACGGTTTACTTCAAATTATACACAGGCTTCAGGCCTAGTCATACTTTTAAGGGCTTGTGAACGATTCACGCTGCAATCACCGCATGTTAGATTACAGCATTTGTTACAGTTTTAATCTTGAAAGAAAAAATAAGACATCTGACTAAATCATTCAAGACTTCAAGTTCCGATTGTTCTGAGCGAATACGGTACCCGAAGCTGGCGACAGAAGCGTAGTAAAACAATACTTCGACGGAAAATGATCAGCATACAAATTTTAATACATTCTTGAAGTGATCGAGTTACAAAATACGGGTAGAATGTATTTGTCACGGTGATTGTTCGATTTCCACTGACTAACCTTTGTTGCTTGTCCTTTCTGAATAAGTATCTGGGTTTAACACAAAACGGCGTCTGAAGCTCCCGATTTGCTTTCAAGCGCTGTTCCCTTCGGCACGCTTCCATTCATGATGCTGTCGGTTATAACATGTTTGTCTTCTTTTCTCTAGACGTAATTGGCGCTGTTCGATCGTTTCACGATTTCGCCTTGCCCGTGCCTGTTCCCTTCTCTTTTGAAGACGAGCTTCGCGAGACCGTTCTGTTTCAAGTTTTCCAGTTTTCAAATTCATTTTCGTGCACGTACAATTATTGCTTCGTTCAAATCTTCTTTCTTCCGAATGTCAGTAAAAACACTGGCGGAGACGATAATCGATCATTATTATTACGTCATTGCCTTAGGAACCTGGCCTAAAAAGTCGTACGTATGACTAACAAACTGACTGACTGACTGACTGACTGACAAACATTAAATTTCGAGATGGCGACCCGCTTGGAGTCTTGAAATAAGGCAATTATCCAACAAATTAAGAGCCTGTTCACGTAAAGAAAGACAAGAAAGTCTAGTGTATGGAAAAAGTTATTTGCTGGTTTACGAATTCCTCGTAGGAGTCTGCTTTGACCGCTTTCCGAATTGTCCGTGAAATATTCCACACCTTCAAAACTACCATGCTTTACGTAAGTGGGCGGCCACATCGGATTATTGGCCACGAATGGCCCTGGGGACGAGGTTTACGAAAGCGAGGTCACACGTAAACGCGCGCATTTGAAAATATTGAAGACCGCAGACCAGGTTCTTCGAGTACGTTATCCCGTCTCGAATCCTTCCCTGCGTTTTCTGTTTCGTGGGAAAAGTTCTCCTTGTAAAAGTATTCCATGAAATATTTACCCCTCCCATGTTAATATTAGGTATAAAAATTTACCCCTCCAAATTCAGGGTGCTTAAAATGTTTGCCCTCCCCAGAAAACGTGAAGTTTGATCAATAAAACTGGCAAACATGCATTCGCTATCGAAGGATCGAAACGGACGCCATCTTGGAATGACGTTTCGTCCTCGCCTCCAGGTTACACGCAGCCGCCATGCTGGTTTTTTGCGGGACCACATGAAGAATAGTTCGACCTTTTTGGACTCATTATCTTCACGGAAGTGTCATCCTGAGCCAGATGTCCAAGATGGTGCAGAACCCACAGGAAAGATAAGAGAAAAAGAAATGCAACGCACAGCGAAAAAGGCAGTTTCAACCCGAATAAAATATATGTTTTTTCCATGCATGCGATTTACCAATTTTCCAGGCTGGCTAGAAGCTATTCCTTTTTGGTTACTGCTTTTTAAGCCGGTCGGCGTCCCACGAAAGTGGGAAGCACGACCTTATTACGGGCACGACACCGTCAGTCAGTCAGTCAGTCCATCATGCTGTTTGAACAATAGACTTCCAAATTAGGAAGTTTATTTCAAATTTGGGCACGATTAGGCACGATGAAATACATTTCAAGAGCTCGATGAACTTTAAAGTGCCTATAAGCCTTCAGACGTTACGTTTTTATATGAAAGTAGGAAGTGATCTAAGCAACTTATATTCAAAGAAACTCCGTTCCAAAGCGTTCTTATACTTTTTTCACGCGGTTGAACTCAGAATTCCGAAATCTTGACCAAGGACATGGGATACTGGGTCTGTGACGTCAGAGAAGGCACTGGCATCGTTTTGGCGTCTCTTTACCTTAGTTGTTTTTTCCCCTTGGTTACGTTTTTCTCGACAACACATCTATGAGCATAATTCTCACCTCGCCAACTGCAAAATCTGTGTGAAAGTTTTGCTTGACAAAAACCGAATCCCTCCTCTGACGTCATAACCCAGGCTCTCGATCGAAAAACTTTGCGCGGTCAGATTCAAAATGGCGGTCAAAATCGCATGTTTGCCGGGCGGAAAAATATATAAAAACGCTTCGGAGCGGAGTTTCTTTGGCCATAAGTTGTTTAGATTACTTCCTACTTTCATATAAAAACGTAACGTCTGAAGGCTTATAGGCACTTTAAAGGCACGGAATTTTACGGCCTTTGAATCACAACTTTTGATGAAAGTATGAATGCGGAAGACGCTCCAAAGGTTTATACTTGTTCTTGGCCGATACCTCGAGTATTTCAAGCATCGCCCGATTTTCCTGATAAACTCTGTGAAAACAACATTTCATATTGATAAGTATTTTGTTATGTCAATATGGCTTGTTCCTCATTGAAGGCAATTGCAATTGCATATTATTACTTTTTTGTTCCTTGAGTCACAGGAGAGAAAATTTACTGGAAGCACCTCAAGACCAGAAGAAACTTGTTACGAAACGAAATCGTGGGTTTGAAAAAGCGAAGCTGACATACATTAGGTAAGACTGCACCAATCAGTGCGAAAAGGACGAGAAATATAACCGTTTTCAGCTTGGGGTTTGATCACTCGAGTCGCTCATGACGCAGTGTTGGTGCAACGACCTTTGTCAAATTTCTATTCAATCAGATTTTAGAAAAAACGCTGGGCAAACTTTGTCTTTACCTTCCAGTAGCGTGAACGCAGAAAGATGCTCTATTACATGTATATACCACCCTCTGGAGATAAGTCGATTAGTGTTGGCTCCTTGTCAGGAAATACCTTTACTAGTCGAAAATGGTTGCAATGGGCCATCTAGTACATGCGAGGAAATCAAAAGACAAAAATGTCTGACAAGCCAAAACTGACGAGCACCAAGTGAACGTGAAGGAATGCAAACAAGACGATGAACTGTTGCCTTTTTCAGCTCAGGATTGATCACCCGAACCGTACATGAAGGATTCTTTGCCGCGACGAGTGTTGTATTAAGTTTACTTCCTTGTTAATCTTCTTTTTTTATCAACTTCGATGATCAAGCTCTGGTTTATCACCTTCTTCTGGAGATCAACGTAGTTAAATCATTGTAGTTGGCCCCTTCTGAAGACAACTCAGTACACTTATCAAAGACTTTGGGTTACCTATATTGCAAAAAAAAAAACTCTCTTTTGGCACAGTTTACTTGTAACTCCCATGCAGACTTTGGAGCTACTCGACGAACATCTAGAGTTTCAAGTTCATTTTTCTTCGATGGACTTGTTGCCTAGATATGCTATCTAGAATACGTTCTGTGATGGAAGAATTTGCTGAACAAAGTATGGTGAAGGCATGAAACTAAGATTCAAAAGAGAAAATGCGAAATTGGAAAATATGGTGATCACAAGATATTTAGCGATCCAAAAGAGAGCCACTAATCCCACGGAAGCACTCGCCATCGATCCGCGCCATCATATCTTCCTATCAATAACGCAAGGAGACCAGAATTTGAGAATTTGGAAGAAAGTCAAACAATTGTCACAGATAGACAACAGGACATTCTGTCAAGAGAAATACTCTAAAGTGGAACGGTCATCAAAAGTGGCCCTTTAAGACTGTACAGATTAAGAAAGCCAATAGCTTCGGGAAGTTATTACAGCAAGACATGACGAGACCACTGAGTCGAGAAAAGGTAGTGGCCTTGACCAAGAGGTGATCACCATTCTCTCTGTGTGCAGTTGAGTTGAGAGAAAAGTGGAAATGGAGAGAGAGAGAGTGAGACAAACGAACGAAAATCTTCCACTCGAGGGTATCGATAAAGAAGCAAACTCCAGAATGTGCTTGATATTTTCTTAAAAGCACTAGTGCAAAGTTTTGAAATGGTTTAATAGATGGGCATCGAGAACCGTTCCATTTCGATGTTGTACGTGCCGATCTACCAATTCAAATATGTTATTACCAGCACAGGCAGCCCAGGCTCCGGGGGTCTGTCTGTCTGTCACACAGTAATATGTGATACCTTTGTTCTTACGAAAGAACATGACTGTTGGCGATTATAAAGAAATGTATGGGGATTTTGGTCGTTTGCCGAACGGCGGTCTTCGGCAACGATTAAACTTAACAAGTGTTGTCGCGTGAAAACGCGGCAGATGCTGGGATTCAAGTTTGGTGTGGCAAGTGTCCGCACTCACCATAAGGATTATTGAATAAGCAATCTCTGGACTAGAGCGAGACTCCTAAGAGTGATCAACTTCAATTTTCTCTTTCAGTTTCTCACCCGAAAAAATATCATACAGTAAAGGGAACTTGGCTTTTGATTCACTCAAATGAACCTGATTAAACTATAAGTTATAATACAACACTCGTACAGTTGCTTCAAAAGGATGAGAGAATCTACAGTTCGAGTTTGGGAGTATGCGTGACTTATCTCATTTTCATGCATAATTGATTTTGACAGTTCGACCTCGAACATTAGTTTCTAATCATAGGCCACGATTAATCTAGCCTGCGCTTCATGACTTACCTGTTTTTTGTCTTCTAATTTCTTCTACCAGGCTTTCTAAATTTCCAGTCGGCCTGTTTCATTTCAGAGCTATTATCACCGCGGTTTTGATGAATTCACGAATGTTTGACGAGCGCATGTTAAAGCTGAAAAATCCAGCCGGGAGCCATTTCAGCTTGTCGAAATGGTATCGTTTGATTATGTTTGCTTTCCTTCGCTTAGTTTTAACCAGCTGGACGAAGAAAAATGCGCAAGTGAATATAATGAACCAAAACCGCAAGAGCGCAACTACATGTCAACAAAAATCTCACGTTACATACTTTGAAACTCAGCCAAGAAAAGAAAGGCTTCAACGCCGCTTGCACGTGAACATTATCCAATCAAAATATAGTATTTTTGTTTACACGTCAACTGGCTAAATATGTTTAGTTGCGCGTTATTTTACCTCTCTCCGAACGTCAGCTCGCTGTGCTCGCTGGAACCGGTAAAAATTTCGGGGCGAAGAAGAGAACACAAAAAGAGGGAAGGCAGGCAACTCTGACGCGACCGAGGGCCACTCCGCGACGAAAATCTCAGCAATCGATGAACCAGTCGTGACGAAACTCAGGCACGAGTCATCTGCATAAATATTCTCTCCATTCATCTGATACAATTGACGGTCTGTCCAGAGAGTGTCGAGCAATTTGCCGAAACGATGTCTTTTCGGCAGCGAAATGATGCTTGACCCCACCAATGCGGACACGACCCCCAGCAGACTCGGCAAAACCTTTCATCAGCCCCCCACCCCAGGGAAACATTTAGCATTACCAAAAACTGGGTGGTCTCCGGTCATCTGATAGCAAAAAATTAACTGCAGGGATAGGGGCGGAAGTTTTTGGTAGTGCTAAATATTGACCTTGGGGTGGGGGGCCGATGAAAGGTTTTGCCGAGTCTGCTGGGGGTCGTGTCCGCATTAGTGGGGTTGAGCATCATTTCGCTGTCGAAGAGACATCGTTTCGGCAAATTGCTCGACACTCTCTGGACAGACCGTCAATTGTATCAGATGAATGGAAAGAATATTTATGCAGATGACTCGTGCCTGAGTTTCGTCGCGACTGGTTCGTCGATTGCTGAGATTTTCGTCGCCGAGTGGCCCTCGGTTGCGTCAGATTTGCCTGCCTTCCCTCTTTTTGTGTTCTCTTCTTCGCCCCGAAATTTTTACCGGTTCCGGCGAGCGCAGCGAGCTGACGTTCGGAGAGAGGTAAAATAACGCGCAACTAAACATATTTAGCCAGTTTTTAAGTTTAATCGTTGCCGAATACCGCCGTTCGGCGAACGACCAAAATTCCCATACATTTCTTTATAATCGCCAACGGCCATGTTCTTTCGTAATAACAAAGGTATCACATATCACTGTGTGACAGACAGACAGACCCCCGGAGCCTGGGCTGCCTGTGTTATCAGATGGTCTTCCACAGTTGAATGCTTCAACGCTCTAAAGAAGTTATACCCCTCTGTTTCTGTGAAAATTTACAATACATAGCCTGTGATTCGATAGGGCAATTAAAACACTTTACTTTTGTTAGGTACCTGAAGATGATCACATCTGTAGCTTTGTTTAATTACTGCTTGTGTAGCTGTTGAACATATTTTTGGAGTGTTTCTGTTATCACAGTCGAAACGAAACATAAAGAAATAATATACAGTATGTCGATGAAGAGTCATGTGCATAAAATCTGGTTCAGGCGCGTAGCACATAAGTTAAACTTGAGGACCATTAGTTGTGAATTTAAACCATCGTATTCGCAGTTTTTCAAACTAACCAAGTAGAAAAGAGTCTATGCAATGGCGTGTCACTGTCAAATCAGAGTACACATGTTCCACGAACGTACAACAGACTTAAAGATTGTCCCTGTTCTTCGACGTCGTCTGCTGGACATTTTACTAGTTTAGTGATTTTCAACTTAGCGATAACTTCTTGAAAACGTTAAGGCAAGACAAAAATGAGCCACTAATAATTGCCATCTTCGCCAAAGATTTTAGCGAAATTATCTATGTTTAAGTGCTACACGATCATGTTAACTTTATCTGCCTTCATTTTAGTGCAAGTTCCTCAATAAAGGTTTTCAGTACATAAAACAAATAGCATATTGCTGTGTGGATGCTCAGCAATGCAATAAAACATATTTATCACACAAGCCTAGATTCGTTACCAAAAGTACATATTTTCTATTGTGCTTAGCTCGGGTGGTATCGAAGACAAATATTACAAGATATAAATAATCTATCACGTGATGTGGACTTTGATGTTAGATGTAGCTCGAAACTGGCTAGAATTAGTCAAAGAGACTGGCTAGAATTAGTCAAAGAGACTTATTTTCGATGTTTTTTGGTTTTGCTTTCAGAACTTCAAATATAGTTTTTGAGCGTCGTTTCACCGACTATTGTAATAAAAGCAATAACAGCGCCATTCAAGAAGTGGTGTTAATTTAGTAGATCATCATAAAAGGGTGGCAGGTGGTGCGCAAAGCCAGTTCAGAATAATCTGCAATGGTTCTGACAAAATCGCGGCGATTCTCGAGGCTTTCCCTCTCTCTCCTCTTAAGAAAATCAAGGATCAAACGGACTAAAACAGCTTCTATAAGCCAAAAATGAAGTGTAATTGTCTCAAGGAACTATTGTTCGCCATTTCAAGTACTGAGTTTCTCTTGACTGTTGCTTGAGCACTGAAATATAAATTTTAGACAAAATCATACTGCGAGCTCTACAATAAGTCTCAACAACAAATTTTCCTTTTCCGAAGACATATGCCCAGTTTTGGGACAAAACAAGTATCAATCTTATTTGCATGCACAGTTTTTATTTAATATTTTCATGCAGGGAGATGTCAACATCGGCAATGAAGAACATAAGGTTTCTAGTTTACCTGCAAGATCGTATTTTGACTATAAAGTCGAATGTGTGTTGAAATCTATAGTTAACCATCTAGGCTTAATGTAGCTTCTGCCGTCACAATTGTGTGATTTCTTCCTTTTCTGAGCTAATTTGCTGCTGATAAATCGTAGCTTTTAAAATTATGGTTGAGGTTGATGCACACCGCGTTGATTATCAAGGGCGACAATTAAGAGAGAGAAGTCAGTTTTACCAGAAGTTTCGCCGCTATGTTCTTGCCAAAGTTCTATCAGGAGACATATATTTTGTTTTACAATTAGAAACGGAGATGACGGGATATTGCAGAAATTAATTTAATTTAATAAATTTTGATTCAATACATTTAAATTTAAATAAATTTAAATATATTTAATTTTAATTTAATAAATTTGATTAATTTAATAAATTAATTTTAATTAATTTTAATTAATATACCACAAACCATTCGACCCACAACACCACAAAGTGAACGTCTTCTCTTTTTCAAATTCAGTCAGAATTTTGTCCCCGCTAACGTGAAGCCTAAGGAATCGGGATCCACTTAACAGCAATCTGTATGGCTCTTTTGTCTAACGCACCTCTTTCGACCGAAAACAATATGTAAGGATAGAGACATAGATTTGTCGTTGAACGCCTTTGCGCGTACGCAATCAGGAGACAAACATAAAGGTATGTTGAACTTTCATTATTTTTTCTTCGGGTCTCCATTTTTGTCACAAGCTCTATGCCGAATCGTCGGCATATAATTTCTGCTCATGCAGTTGGGTTTTAAGTGGAAATAATTGCTGTATAAAATCAACGTGAATTTATCGGACAGGCTGGCGATGTTTGCGATACCTTGTTTAGTTTCCTTTTCGCCGTTTTGTAGGTTGGAAGCGACATAGACCTACTCAAACCCTGACTTCAATGTTGCCCCTCATATAGTTCCAGTACGGCCTTGAGGACAGCTAGCTGGAAGCTAAAATCCTGCTGATTACTTCTGTTGGAAGTTTAATATCTTAACCTCCGACAACTTTTGATGCCGGTGTTTGGATATATTAGAACGCAAGTTTTTGGCTCACCACTTCGCGGCTCAGGATCGTCGCTTTACAAAAACAACTCAACATTTGGACTTGATTTCTGCAATATTGACTTTATACTAAGTAAAAATTCTTGCACCTGAATTTCGCCCAATTAGGTTGATCTTGGTAGAATCAAAATTCCTCCAAGATAAACTTTATTAAGTACCTACAGGACTAAAAATCATGGGTCTGAATTTCAGAACCAACATTTAAGATTAACTTATAGTACGTACCCTGGAGTAAAAATGTTTTGTCTCAATTTTAGAACCAACATTTCGACTTGATTCCTCCAAGATTAACTTTATTAGGTACCAGGAGTGAAAATCCTGCGTCTGAATTTCAGACCCAACACTTAAACTTGATTCCTCCAAGATTAGCTTTATTAGGAACCAGGAGTAAAAATCTTGTGTCTGAATTTCAGACCCAACATTTGGACTTGTTTCCTCCAAGATTAACTTTATTAGGTACCAGGAGTAAAAACCTTGTGTCTGAATTTCAGACCCAACATTTGGACTTGATTCCTCCATGATTAACTATATTAGGTACCAGGAGTAAAAAATCTTGTGTCTGAATTTCAACCCCAAGTGTGAAGTTAGACTTCTCCAAGATTTATCATATAACTGGTTAGAGTGAGGAATTGATGCTCAAAAGATTTGGATTGGATTCCTCTGGTTTTCACTCTGAAGTGTGTTTTTCGATCAATGTCCGCCGTATAGCGTCTTAATGAAGATAGTTGCTTTCCCTAAATATATGGTCTGCCCGAAACGGGGTTAATTTGTTGTTTAAAAAATGACCCATTTGTAGTTCCTCCGTAATTAACAGTTTCCGAATTTAAAACCTTGAGGCCCATTCTGTTGAAGACCGGGTAATTCTAACATTTTTGTTTTTCTCGAACACGCAAAAAAGAGAAATCTTTAATATTTGGAGGAACAAACATTTTAAACCAAAGATATTTCTTGATTTCGGCGGAATAAAGTGCGCAAAAGTTCAGAAAACGCGGATTTTAGCGAAAAAACTCTAAAATAGAATAACTCATTTTAGTTTAGAATGCCTTTAAACTGTATTTTCAAGTTCCGATTTTTTTTCTCAAAGCGTTAGTTTCAAATCGTGAAATCAGCAGATGGGTCAAGAATAATTCAATGTTTCTGATCAAAGGTTGTGGATATGCTCATTTCAGCTAAATTTGCAACATCCTATAGCTGGGCTGCGAGTTTAGCTGTCGGGAAGATGCAAACTAATCCGTTTATGAACCACTTATCGACATTTATAAAACATCTTACAAAAAATTGGCATTGAAGAATTGAACATCAGTTTCAAATCATACATATCTTTTGCCCGGTCTTTGTGTGGAACATCCGCAGCAAAGCAATTAGTGACAATTTTTACGAGCAAACTATGACGCATTTGGACCCAAGTTAGCACGTCTGAACAATAAAGTTTAAGGCGACAGCAGAAAAAGACCTTTCAATGGAAGAAAATGCGAAGATATGCATATACGTACCGTTTACAATGATGTTCTCCGCTTTAACCAGGTAAGGACCCTACAAAGAAGTCAGGAAATGTGTAAATGTAAAACTCTAAAACGTCTGTCTGTAACAGCGAAATCTCAATCGACGCAAAATGCTAGGAACCTTTTGCAAAAGGTGAGATAATCCGAGGAATAACGACAGAGATAAGAACGCCATGTTACTTCATCCGTTACCCCAAAATAATGCCCCTTGAATTCGAGTATCCGGACTGCGAATACTCATAACAACCGATGACCGGCAAACTGTTCGAGGTTCAAGAAAACCTGCGTTGCACCCGTTCAGCTAAATTGCGTGGGACTTGAATGTGCAAAATAGACGTATGGTAATTCTATACCTTAGCAAACGGAACATTTGTAAAAAATACTGAGCTCAAAATCATAAAATGCCTAATGTTTTATTTGTCAATAAGCTCAAGAAATGATAGGACAAGAGGGAGGGAAACAGACAACAAGCTTAAAGAAATTAGCGATGTGCAAAAGAATAGAACACGTCATTCACTTTGTGTCAACGGATGCGCTCGCTGTCAAAATCAACATGGCAAAAAATTTGTGAAGAAATACTCTGTATCGAATGACCGCACCCCCCTGTCGCGTCGCCATTTCCGCTCCCGCAAATATAAGAAAAATGACTGGGAGCCGGTATGTTTTCATTTATTTCTCTAAAGTTCTGCCGTTATGTCAAAATACTCGCACGGTTCCTGAAACTTGAAGGCTTTATCTTCATTTTGATGTGCTTCGGGGTGATAAAGACTTGGCTTGGCGACTCGTTCAAACAGAACATTGACGGCAATTTTTCAAAGCAAACATCGGGCCGTTTAACAATTAAAGCACCAAATAAGGACTGCTTATGTGCCTTTGATAAACGTCATCTGGAACAATCCGGATGCGGCAAACAGGAAAAAAAATACTGACTAAAAAGTTAGGTTGCTGTCAATCGAACGTACTGCAAAATATTGTCGCAAATTCAAATACTTTCAGATAAATTGGCCCCTGGTAAGATTTCCGCTAGAGAACGACCCTTGAAAAAATATAAAACATCTGTCTGTTGTAGAAATATAATTTGCCACATGATTCCCTGTTTTTCGATAATTTTAGAACTTTAATATGCTTTTAAAAATTGAAACGCCCATTTTGACAGTAAACTGCATAATTGCGCACGCTCATTTTTTTGTTTTCCAAAACGTCTCCCTCCCTCCTTTTTTTTTTTTTTTTTTTTTTTTTACTGAGAAACATATTTTTCATGTCGCCGTCTGCCCACTTAAAAAAAAGTCCCATAGGCAGAAAAAAGAAAAACTTTCGGTTGGCAGTGACGCTGTAGCTGGACTGGGCAAATTTCAATATTGACCACGGTGTCAGCGATAAGGCAAACAATTTTGTACCCTGACTGATGTGAAAACCGTTTCTCCAGCCAACTACAGCAAACTAGAGTTCCTTGCATGTTCTTTCTCCCCATAGAAATGTTACCATTTATTCAGTATGAGCTTGGTACGAGTATGAAAATACTTTCATTGCGTTAAGAAGAAAAGATGCTGGGAGGAAAAAACATTGGGTGCGAAAGAGAGTAACTAAGGTTTCTTGGCAAAAATACAATTTCAGTCAAAAATCAATTGCTTTATAAACTATAATGCATCCGTGGATGTACACCTTTCATATACCAAATTGCAGTTTGCATTTTATTTTAAAAGTCCTAGACAAAACTGCGGAAACATAAAAAGGGACTCAGTTCTTTTGAAAACCGCATAATTTCAAACTTCAAATTAGTGTCAGTACCGCAAAACCGAAAGATGTACCATTTTCGGACACTGAAAGCTCAAACCTTACTGTGTTCTGAGATGCATACACTACGTTTAAATATGGCGCTTTTTCACAAACTGCAAGCACGAAGCCAGAGCTTGGTGGGTTATGGACGAATGCAAGGAAATAGCACTGAGTTCTTCCTCGTAAGCAAAGATGTTCGCGCAGGCGCAAGCTAGCGTAACTTTAATGGGCAATCCCGACGGGACGTGATCAACACTGAGAACCTTTCAAACCAAAGACAAAGTGCCGTTCCATAGTCTATGTTCTTTAGCAGCTGTGTTTATAGCATCAATTCAGCAGAAAATACTGGTGTAAAATATAATAATTATATGTAATACCTTGTATTTAAAATTATTTCGTGCAATGACCTGTTTGAAGTTGAATGTTTTTAAAAATATTTGGCTGATTTTCTTTGACTTCATGAAGCCCCTCTTATTAAAAATTGACGTGCTATTCGCAGTTACGGACATAGAATTGGGATAAAATATTCTATCATCAGTGTATACCATTTGCATAAATACACGAGAAGAGTAGAAGAGTATGGCAATAAATGCCTGCAAAGCCTTAGAGAAAGAAATAAGCACTTTCATGCTGGTTTTGAGCGTACTTAACAAGACCTACATTTCTTCACGTGCAGCTTTAATTTGCACACGGAAAAATACAGCAGTGGAATGGTCAACTGAAACGGTCAATTTCGCGGTACAGATCCGAGGCAATTCATAAAAACATTGAGTCACATATATATCTGGAAACTTCGACTTCTTTGTGGGTTATCACTTATTTAAAAGGAATTCAGTCTAAAACAACATCATTAAGGGTTCTGAACACAGAGCAATTTTACATTTTGAAATTCAAATAAAGAGCAAATACGATTAATGAATCACCAGTTGAGCGAGCGTGATAGGTGGATTGGTGTGTGTTTGGTAAGACGATCAACGAAAAGAGCCAATATGAAAAGAACTTCTAGAATGATGGAGAATAGTTAACTAAAAACCAAATACGAAAATCTTCTCTGACACAGAAGTCCACCGTTAGCATAAACGTTGCCGAATTGTCCAGTTCGTCTTTTTAATAAACAATGTATGGCGCGAAGCCTTTTTCACAGCCGCCGTCTCATTGGGTGTTTACGAACAAGGAATGGCGCTTTTGATGCAGTTTTATTGCTCTCTTTTGTCATTGCGCTGTTTACCTGTGAGTTTTTTCCCTATCACGTTCCTAATGGATTATTTGCCATAGCTAGTGGGAGGGTGAAGACACAAAACATTAAAAATGCATGGAGACACGTTCGCTTCGACTAGCATATAGCCTTCACGGACATAATGCGGAAGTCGTTTCCTTTTCGATTAAATTTAACCCGTACTTTAAGTTCAATTTTCAGTTCATAATCGTTTATTACAAATCAATTTCAAAAGTTTTAGTCAGGCTATTGTACCAACGTACCGCTTGTGGTGCTCAACATCAAACGCTGACAGTTTTATGTGACGTGGTATCGTTTCGGAATCAAGTGTCCGTAAAATGGAATATTTTACCCCACGAGAAAAAGACTGTTATCAATGTACAAGCTGAGAGTCAAGTAATTTTACGGATGTCTTCTATTATAACATAATTTAGTATCCCCGCCCTTTTTATGTGGGTCCTTCCTCCGCCCCCCCCCCCCCCCCCCCCCCACCCCCAAATGGTATAATTAAAACAAATCGACCTCGTAGAGCAGGGGGGGGGGGGGTATTGAAGCATTTACGGTACAGGAAACTTCACGTCAGAAAATACAACAGACTAACTAGCGTGACATCAGCAAATATGGCGTGACAATATTTTATTCGATTGAATCAGCTAAAGAATGCAAGACAAATCACGACCATGAAGAGCCTGAGAGCTGAAAGGGCGAAGATTCCGTTCACCGAATCAAGTCTCTTTTGGAAGGATATTTCAATGATTTTTCAAAAGAACCAGAGAGCGTTTCTCACTGCTTCTTGCTGATACTGACGGTAATACTTGTTCCCGGAGGGGTGTAAGTGCTATGAGCAACGACAACTTGGTTTTTTTCTGGAGAGGACCACGTCACGAGTGAAGCGGGAGCGTCAAGTCGCACTTCATATCCACCGGGGTAGTGCATATCCTCGTTCAAATAAATCACCGTCTGGTTAGATATGCAGCTTTGGGAGATTTCATACACCAAGGCGAACTCTTTACTAGAGGGGTCATAGCTGAACTTGATCGTGTGCCCTGCGACCGCCTGGGGGTATGTGCGACTTGTATTCTGGACGTACGTTGCATCCAGACCTTGCTCGTTCCAGAGATAGCAGCATTTGTCTTGCTTACTCAGGCGTTTTTTTGGATGATAGGGTTTGTAATCCCAACCGATCCAAGAAACGAGATGTTGGTCGGCAGCTGCCATCGTTTTCTCCATGTATTCTATTTCGTCTCCAATCGTGAGGAACTCTGTGAGCATTCCACCGCACTTCAGGCGCTCCAGATCTAATCGTCTCGCTTCGAAGTTTATACCTTGTGATAAGGATGGCAGTTTGTAGTAATGATAACTCAATACACTTCTGTTCCTGTATGATTCGCCGCCTGGTGCTGACTCGAACCCCACGCCAAAATCATCCCAAGTAACGGGTTCAAAGAATATGCAATGCTTTGAATCCTTCTCTCTGATAGCCTTGCTAACTATCTCGTACGCAGGGCTTAAGTTCATCCTATCAGCCACTTTTGGCACCATCAGAAGTGGATCTGCATAAATATCTCCCGCCCAAGGTTCGTTGATCAGTTCATACCCGATCACACTGTCGGCGTCCTTAAAGGCTTCGGCAGCTTTTGCCCAGAATGCAGCCCAGCTGTCTAAGAGACCATCCGTATTGTTGTAAAGATTCTGAAAAGCGACACTAGCGGCTTCGGAAAAGTAATACGTGCTCCAGCTAAATTTAGCGCAGTCCTCATCACTCGGAAGCCCGGTCTTGGGGTCTAGCTTAAACGGCTCGTGCAAAGGTTCGGGAAAGTTTTTCGCGTTTCCTGGATTTGCGGCCCAAGACGGGAATCCCTCCACGCAAAACTTGCGCGACATCACGTCCTGGTGCATGTCCAGTAGAACGTAAATGCCATATTCTGCCGAGATGTTGACAATCTTCTGTATGACTTGCAAGTAGGTCTTGTTGTAGTTTCCTCTTGTCGGTTCTAAGCCTGGCCACATGAACCCAAGCCGTAGGACGTTAAGCCCGAGTGACTTCAACAGTTTCATGTCTTCGATAGAAAACGTGCCCACGTCAAAGCCCTCTGTTTTCGGGTGCCAAGGGAATTCCTTCACCACCACATTCGTTCCATGGAAAAACATCTCGCGACCCATTACGTCCACAAACCTCTGGTTTTCAGGATTTACGGAGATTGGCAACAATGTTCCATTAGATCCCGTGGCAAGCGAGAAGCACAGGAGGACTGCTAGAAACAACATGGCTACGACAGGATGGTGAAATGACAGGCGTCACGCCAAAATCACAAGATCAGCATGGTAAAACATTAACTCGGTCACACCACAGGAACCCAACTCGGTTGGATAAGAGAAAAATTTTAAAACATAATTCTACTTCACTCAACTTGCTCTTTGACGTGTGCTTTTATTCCTTGTGTCAGTTCCGGGTGGATTTGAGCGATTTTTCATCTGACAACCCCAACTGATGCCTCTGGTCACAACTTTCGCAGGATGAGAAGCGGAATAGGTAGCGTTTACTCGCTTCACATTTTGGTGGAACTTTCTGCTAAGATGTAAAATCCCATCTCTATTCAGGTCGACGACTACATTTCTTTTCTTCTCATCCTTGTTCTTCTACTTCTTCACCCTCATTTGTTTTTTTCTTTCTTCCTCTTCCTTCTCTCTCGTTCTTTTTCTTGTCTCTTTGATCCTCACACAGTTTCTTCTACTTTCTTTTCTGTCGCAGTCAGGTACCTCTATTCGCGTTTTCTAAGATTTTTGGTCGGAATTTCACACCGGTCCAACCCCACTGCCGGCGGACATTTCAGAGGCCGCAAAACAACCCCGACCCCTACCCTGACCGTTTGCAGGCTGGCCGCTAATCGATGTGATTTGAAATCAGCTCAGTGAAGGTTGAATGGGACTGTACACAAGCTGTTAGAATCACGAAAAAGTTGAGAAATGAATCTCCACATAGTAAACCGGTTCAGAGAAAATGAACAAATTGCAACACAGGATTCCACTTGATTTTTAATAACAATTTCCAATTCAGTCAAGTGTGAAAGACAGAGAAGTGACTATACTGAGACTATACTACTATTACCTTCGCTGAACTTTGGCACAAGTACGGACATATTTTGTGTATACCGGCTTCCTATAAACCAACGTTTTCATTACTGCTCCACAAGCAGGCTTGTTTACAATTGGTATAAAACGTTAACTTATGCCAGGTTGTTTGTTTACATGTTCAGTCAGTGCACGGATCAGTGGCCTCACGACAAAACTACTTCGGTCTTTATCAGTTTAATGTGAACGGAGGCCTCTTCTGAGATAATTAAGCGGAACAGCAAAACCAACATACCTGTGAAGTATCCCGGCGGCGGCTTTTCTGGCGTGACATCAAGTTGATCGTTGCTACATGTGTTTAGCTGAAAGACCAAATCGCGGGAGCAATCCAAGTAAAGCTTCATTTAGCCTTACCTCTTCTTGGCTTTCGGAACAAAGAATTGGAAACTCCTTCCAATCTTTCACTGTTCGCCTGCGGAAATCCCGCGCTTACACTGATTCCCAGCATGCACTACAGCTCCAGGGATCACATGACAGAATTGGTGCTTTCACTTCCGGGCGGGCCGGTTTTTCCGTCCCTTGTTCACATGGAAAAGTATTTGATAAATCGCTGGTTTTGGTTGCCGAAATGAAAAATCAATTAATCGAAGGCATGGCAAAATACGTAAACTGGTTAAACACAACTAGTAATAGATTGTCTTGACTTTCGGCGCAAAAAAAGTTGAGCTGGTCCCGCAAACATGGCAACCAAACTGTGGCCCTAGAACAAAGTCTTTTTTCGGGTTTTTCCAGCTATGCCGATGATCTGGAATACAGCAAAAACAAACGAATGCACAATGTAGAGTATTACAGTACAAGGAATTAAAAGCACCAAACAATAATAATAATAAAAAAAAAGAAAATAGCCTACAAATAATAATAGTTGGGTTGTAGTCCCAGGATACAATTAGTTACCCGGGTTATGTCTTCCGTTTCCTGCATGACATTAACTTCGCGATTCCTCGTTATTCTCAGGAGGGTGAAAGGACGATCACTCAAGACAAGCAACTGGCTCTGTTACAAATCGACCCATCAAATAGCAGGGAGGCTTTTCCGAACTGGGACAGGGAGGGTTAGGAGTTGTAATACCGAATCTGATAGCACTGCACCCTGAGAACCAAGCAGATAAACATGATGCACGACTACGTTTTTAGCTTGTTTATTCTCCGCCTGGTTAAAATCTAGCATGTCACTCCTTGTGTGGTTTTTCTTCTTTGGCTTGCTGCTCTTCATAGGAAACTCCGTACTCGTTCACTCTCTTCATGTCAACCGGATACAACCTATGGGAAAGAAATGAGTCAAATCCAGTTGCATTCCTTCTCTCCTGACCTACATGTCTTTATGAAGCCTTGATGTTTTGTACGTCACGGTTTTTTTCAGCACTGTCGAAGGTGAAGCGGGGCGAAGGGGGGGGGGGGGGGGGGGGGTGTATTTCTCATAGTTCTGGGTGTGAATGTGCCGCCTGGTTCTGGAAACCCTTGCCCGATTTCAGATATTTCAAACCAAGACCAAAAAATATTCTATTCGATTTCTCGACACTCTTTCAGACCTATATCCCCAAATTTTGGGAAACAAAATATATACCACACTATATATCAGACTAAAACGATACCCCTTGTAAGCAGCACATATAGGAGTATCTTCTATATCCCATGCCCCCATCCCTGGCCAATACTGTTAATTGTTTTACTTTAGTATCCTCGGCACTAGCAGTGCTGTAGGTGGGCCTGGTGGCTGCGCTATGCCACGGCGTGATGTGATGTGGCGTTATGTACTGTGCTCGTTTCTGTTCTATGTTATGTTCTTGATCAAGTTTGTGTGCTTTCTGGTCCCTACACTGTTTCAGTCTAATCACTCACCATCGCTGATAAAGGTAGATCACAAACACCAAATCGTCCCTGAAACAGGCTAATCTGTGCGCTGTTGGCATGTGAATAATAAACGCGAACACATCATCGATGAAGGTGTTGAACGCCTAAAGGAATGCAAGAGAATACGACATCAAACTGGTCATCAGCATTACCTAAAACCTCCTGGCCGAACTGTCCAATTCTCCAGAACATCATCCTTGCCTCCCAACTACACAAATTCTTCTTGAGCAACTACAGCATGTCCACTCGATCATTTACATAATCTTACAGTGTAATCTTTCCTCGGTTATAATATAATAATAAACTTAATAATAATACTATCTTTTAGCCAGGGGGTTCACGTCACAATATGTGATTTTCAGTGCGGCCTCACCTTATACATAAAAGCCCGCCAAGGAAGGTGCGCCACAGACTTCATCTGGAAATCAATCAATCAATTAACTACTACGTCAATTGTTTCAGGTTCTCTGGAAATAAACCTCAGACACCAGGATAATCCGCAATCGATCATACGTAAAGTTATATCTTAATCGATCGATCAGGCAGTCGGCAAGGTGGTCATTACACACAGACTGGCACGAACTCGGTACGGAGTCATTACACGAGACTGGTATGGAGGTAATGAGTGATTACAATAGGTCAGTCTGAAAGTTCACATCGGCACGACTTCAGATCGGTCTCCATACAAATACTTGCTTCCGTTTACATGAGACGGTTCGAAAAATCACCTCAGACCGGTTTGACTCCTTCCGGGAGCTGAAACAGTCAAGAAAAATGAGTCAGACGGCTTGAACAGTTTTACTCATTTAATCGCTGCCGGAATGAGTCATGTTGATTTTCCAAACCCGTCTCATGCAAATAGAATCAAGAATTTGTACGGAGACTGAACTGAAATCGTACGGGCTTGAGCTCGCACCGGTCTCGTGCAATCACCCCCAAAGTAATCAATCCATACGTTGACATTAGGAATTGTCAACTATAAGAAAAACGTTCCCTCATAAAATGGGGGGCGTACACTCAATAGACTGGAACGCCACTGCATCACAGATGGAAGGACGTCTTCCGTGAAACCATACGAAATTTCTACCAAGTCGACATTCCATTTGCACCTCTATCTTTTGCCTGCCGACATAATTATTACACTTTTTAATCCTGAATATCATAGACTTTTATAATTACCTTACACAAGAGTTTAGTGTATTCTATATATGCACCGAAATTTCTGTATAGTTTCCAAATTCCATGAGTACTTTGCAAGAAACAAGAGGTTTACCTTATAATTGACGAACAATTGTGGAAGCATGAAGAGAAATCCAAATGCGTAAACACCTGTTCAAAATTAATAAATAGACAAACGATCAACTTGGGTAACCATGATGCCGCTGCATAATCTGAGCTAAGTAGCATCATATATGAAGGTATAAACCAGACAAGCGTTATCAAGAAAGGCCAATGTCAGATGTCTGGATGACAAAGAAGTAAGTTCTTATGTACGCGTTTCAACCGCCACAAGGCTACACGTCCTCGGAGACCGAGGGGGGAGCTCGTGAGGCGAGAGGCAAAAAGCCGCCCACGATCTGCCCCTGGTTCTCCAAGGAATAAGGCCACACAGTAAATCTGGTTAAATACAACTCAATGCTCACCATTGACCAGGCAACGAATTATCCAGGAATACCAGCTGCAAAAATAAACCGAAAGGATGTGAGTTACAGGGCAAACCAGTTAAACTCTTAATGTTGTTACTGGGTGTAGAATCCCCTCCATATAGGCCACAGAAGAAACACAAAGGCCATAAAATGTGGGCTATCCGTACCTCTTGTGTGTGTGATAGAGAAGAGTATAGACGGCACCACATGCTAACAGCGGGTACAGGATGTAGGACAAATAGCGCACCGCCTGAAAAAAAAAAAAATCAAAAAATCAAAAAATCAAAACGACAAGACAGTAAGTTAGATTTGTAGTATTTTACAGCCGGTGTAACTGTATCTAAAAAGATTATTTAAACGGTTCTATACATCAAAAACCAAGCAAAGCTACCGGAACAAATGAAAAACGGACTTCTAAAAAACCTTTTCGTTTCATTTCTCATCTCCTTCCTCGTTTATCTAGTTTGACACCCTTATCATTACCTCCTCCTTTACTCTTCCCCTTTTACAGCGCCAACTAGTTTTATTTAGTTTCCTCCCATCTCTTTTCCTTCCGTTCGCCGTTTTCCTCTTTTTCACATCCATTCGATTCTTGCATCACTCCCTCACTCCCTTCCTTCCTACTTACAGTGTACATCCTCACTTTCTGCTTCATCTGTTTTAGTTATTTCCCTCACTTTATCTCAATCATCACAACCCTCATGTAAATCTTCTTTGAACGCCAAACTCACCTCGCTGTCAAAGGTTTCTGTCTCCTTCTCTGCACTCGTCTTCTCGGCAAACTAAACAGAAAACATAACAAACTGTAACAACACTTTCGTAAAACGATCCACAAACAAGTGCAAAGGAATACTTGTTTGGGCACACATAGATATATTCGCATAGTCAAACAATGCTGTAAGTGAATGAAACGGAGGAACTTGTATACACAAAGCTGATGCAGAGTGCTGTACCTCAAAAGAAGGTCTTGATCCTTTTTCCCATTTAAACTTTAGCTTCAACACCTTTTTCACCTTCCACATCTAACAGGCCGAAAGAAGGAGACGACAAATGTTCTGCAGTGAGTTTCTTTCGTATAATGTAGTGGAGTGCAGCGGACATTGCGAACAGTGCTGTGGAGTGCGATATGTGTGGAATGGATTGAACAGTGCACACTTGCGTAGCAATATAGATGATCTAGAATTCTGTGCTGTAGTGACGTATAGTAGTGTAGCGCAGTGTCGTGCAGTAGGGAAGTTTATTATATACATACTGAGACATACTCACGAAAAAGCCACATCGTAAAATTTCGTACGCAAATGAGTTCTAGCCAAACGCGCGCACTTTCCATGAAGTAATCTCTGTGTAGATAATCCAGCGCAACACGGTGCAGTGTAATGCAGCTTCGTGCAGTAGGGCAGTGTACTGTAGCAGATGCAGTGTAGTGTAGTGTAATGTAGTGTAAATAGTACAGTTAAGTGCAGTGCGATGCAATGCCATACAATGTTATGAAGAGAAGTGTAGTGTACTCTACTGTGGCGTAGTGTTGAGCAGCATATGGACAATTTAGTCCGGTACAATGTTGCGACACACGTGTACAATAAAGTGTGGCAATACAATGTGAAATGTTGCATTGCGTGTTGCGGTGAGCAAAATACCTCTATGATCGCTCCTATACCAGATGGAATAGTAACTAGAAGGCTTGCTTTCTCGTCCATTAGGTACAAAAAGATGATCAGGCTGCTAATACTGCGCCATACAACTGCAAGAGGAACAACAACAACAACAACAACAACATATAACAAAAAGCAAATAAAGGTGACACGTATTTAGGGCAGAGTTAGTGATGGTGAAAGTGACCCTCGTAGTTATGAAGAAAGATAGCACGGGGAAAAAAAGCGGGCTTTAATGTGAATCAAACCCATGGTCTTCGCGATACTTCTAGTGTATAACTGTTCATCAGTTATACACTGCAAGAGACGCGGATCATTAATCATTCGCTGTTTTCAGTGCATCAAGCATTGAATACCCACCAGCTCTCCCCGACAGACCAACCACAGTGTCCCGGTTTTTCCAGAAATGGATGTCGTTCTTGAAGGCCAGCACATCGAAAAGAAGCTGCCATGCAAACAGAAAACAGACCACGCATGCAATGAAAGTGCAGAAAGGACACCAAAAGTTAGAGACCGCTGTCAGATTGTTCTTATCAAAACCTGAATCCTGGTTAGCACGAATAAAGTAAGCGCAAACGCAACAAAATGAAAGTTCGCACTTCCTTTAGAGATTCATGGTGGTTAGCACGGTCGCCTTTCACGGTGAGGGGGTGCGGAGTTCATTGCCACTTAAGGCATGACCACGTAAATGCTGGTCCCATCTAAAGATGAAAGAACCACAGGGACGTGTAAAAGAATCGCTGAGGACGCAACTAAATGTTTGGCATTGACCACCCTCAGTGCTAACAGGGCATGCAGTAAATGGCTCACTGTTGTTGCGGATACCCTGCCACATGAAAATGGCGAAACTAATAGAGTAAAAACATGCTTGCGTTTGCGCACTTGCTTTGTACATTTGACCATTACCATTACGGTATATAGTGGGTTTTAATCATTTTGAAACTTGGAGATGTTAGTTTGTACCACTTACATGGAGAGCAGAATAGCAAATGTCAGTCCAAGCAAGTAGAGGTTCGTGTCTGTAAATAGGCCACGGACATCATCAAGATCCTTCTCTGAAAAACCTGAGCGACAATTTAAACAAAACCAAAAATAAATTAAAATAGACTAAAAAAGCACAAAAGGTTTCCACATCAGCCTTCAGAAAAGAGTAGGGAACATAAATAAAGACCACTGCATGTAGATCAATTTTAGCTATCTTAAAAGAAATATCCCATGAGGAGTCAAGGTCTGTGTACGCGCTCCAGTGCACGTACGTGAACGCAACCGTGTACGTGAATGTGCATGTGTATGCTGCACGTGAACGTGCATGCCAGCCATACAATTAGTACAAGTGTGTGTGTGTGTGTGTGTGTGTGTGTGTGTGTGTGTGTGTGTGTGTGTGTGTATATTTAGTCCGTGAGTCGTGTGCACGTGCTTTGGCGCGTTTATAGACTACCGTAAATTCTCTAATGAGCCTCCGGGGGTCTTATTTAAAAAATGATCTTGTAGAGGGAGGGAGGGGGGCTTATTTAAAAAATGAGTTGACAACAAAAAGTACTGCATATTCTTGATCAACAAAATACTATGTGAAGTTAAATGTGGCAAAGTAAATCTAAAAAATGTATCACCAAACATCTAATGTGTGTCATTTGCCTTGTTTCTCTACGAATTTTGGTGCTTGAAAGTCGACAGTGTGAAAATGGAAGGAAAGGGCTTATTTCAAAAATTGACTTTGTAGGGGCGGGCTTATTAGAGTATTTACAGTAGTTTAAGTTTAAGTTTAAATGCATCAATGTACAAACACAAATGGTCTACTGTACCTAAATTTCGCATTGTCTTCAAGGAAGCATGGTAAATTGACGTCCAGACACGCAGCTTTCCTAATGACATTGGCGAGTATCAAATATCTAAAGGCATCTCTTCCGAACTTGCATTAATTGGCTGCAGGAAATAAAAATTAATTTTTTTAATCATGAGCTTGGCATGCAGCTCCTAGAAATTCTTTGAATTTTCTTCGAAATTCTTACCTTGAGGTATCTATAAATGACCTGAAGCTGGTCTATGTAAAGAATTGGCAGGTACTCATCACTTGGAGCAACCCTACAGACAAACAATAACAACCAACATTGAATGTGGAGGAATGAACCAACAACTATTAATAAACGAAATATAAAAAAAGAAAACTTAAAGGCTTGTCCTGTTACATGAGGTTACATGTCCCTGCGACCTTGTCCCTGCAACAATATGCCTCGTGTGACATGTTGTTTTTGTGCAACAAAATAAATTAAGTTCAAATCAATCCAAATTGTCACACGAATTCAAATCAATTCAAGCAAATGTTGCTCACACATTGCCGCACAGTGTGACATGCCTACACGCCTGACATGTTGCTGCAACAGATCTGTAAATAAAACAATCATGGCCTTTCCTGTGATGTCGCAGCATCAAGTCACATCATGTGACATGTTTCCTATTTTGTCGCGGGGACATTTAGTGGGCAAATGTTGCAGCAACAGTTGCATGGTGTGACATGTATTTCATTTTAAGTCGCGGGGATGTGTCAAAGGGACGTGTCGCCTCGTTTAACAGGACCTTAATGGTAGACAACAATCATAATCAACCTCACAGCACTGAGGATGAAAAGTTTTGGCTATCTGCCTAATAGTGTGACCAGCAATATTATGTATTACCTTGCACTAAATTCAACCTTCTTAGAAGATAAGAATAGTTTTCTCAGATAAAAGCCCCCACAAACCTGATAAATGGAAAAATTTCTCCTGGAATGGCTTGTCGTTCAAAGATAACTTTTTCCAGTAAAACATAAAATGTTAGCTTGGGTTTCCAGTGAGTCACTTGAACATCACCATTGGTTGATTTCTGCAAAAATGAATTTATGATGGAATAGGAATAGCAATATGTTGATTAGTAAAATTGTTTGGTTTGGAGTTGACTTGGGTAAAGATGCATGAGGGAGCTGTTCGAAATGCTAGCATAAAGGTTTTCAAAACACTTTCAAACGAAGTTCACCCCTGGAACAAGCAACACTTTGGGTCATTTTGTTAATATTATCTATTCCTATTCTAGAATACAGACAATCGAGCATGGCCCTAAAATATCTTTTCAGCAACACTAACACCAGTCTGTATAATATTATAAATTAATACATTTTGACCCATTTGACAGTAAGTTGTCAAATAACTACCATGACTGTAGCTGCCACACATCCGTTTTTCCAAATTATCCTTTGGAAAAAAATTATATTCAGAATAAACCTTCCTTTTCTTGCCGCTTGACAGGAGGCTGATAGACTCAGACTGGGGAATAGCAAACTGTCAATGGAGCTGAATTCTTTGCAGTGTAGTAATTTTCAAATGGTGTTTTCCCCAGTCGATATATAAAGACAAATGCAAATAGGGAGCCATTGTTTCTGGTCTCTTGTGGTAAACTCGCATTTATGGACCTGGAGTAGAAAAATAATATTTTATCTGTCAAAAGGTTTACTGAATGTAACTGACTTTTTCACTGTTTCCTCTTCAGAGTACTCTCATGTCTGTCATTTGATTTGTTTTCACCCAAAACACAATGTTGAACCAGTCACACAGGCTAGAGAAAACATTATTTAGAAGTGATTATGGCAGCAATATTTATTGGTTTAACTTCAAGAATAAAAAAACATTGGCATTGCGAGAAAACCCCACTGCCACTAATGCTTGCTTGAGTGGGAAGATATTTCTTTTGCTCCTGATCAACTGATAAATTGCTACCAATCTTGTTTGAACCAATCACAAAAAGTTTTGAAAACATACTAGCAAACACAAAACCTATTAAGCAATCATAAAGAATAACTTTTTACATTCAGTGAAAACCACTCTAACAATTAGGTACAGTAGACAGTATGTGATCAACTGTAACTAAATTATGTACACTCTAAATAAGTAACATTAATTAATTCAAGTACTTTTATGTGTACATAGAGTTCACTGCATGTAGTCCATCTCACTTACACTTTAAAGGGCTGAGATATACTGAAAGTGTCATTTTTCATAGAAGTTTCAGGTTTCTGCTGTTACTGGCATGCTCTAATGTTGATGTGAAGACAGACACCTGCATTTAATAATGTGATAAGAATATATGTTTGTACTTCTCACCATTTCTATGTACTTGTGGAAAGATCATATGTTGCATGTGTATTGTGTTGTGCTTCGGTATTATCATGTTATAGCTAAATAAGAATTAAATGCACATGTTACACACTGAGCATGCCCATGCTAAAATAGAAGCGTGATCACACGTGTGATCACACTTCTAAAGTGTGGTTAGAAGTGTGACTTAAGAAATCACACATTTTCAGCCTTTAAATCACACTTCTGATGTTTGATCACACTTTTGATGTGTGATTTGTTAAAAAACCACAATTTAAGAAGTGTGAAATGCAAAGTGTGATAAAAGTAAAAAATCACACTTTGATGATGAGACGGCCGCGGCCGCGCAAGTGATTATACCTACATGATTTCTCATAGCTGCAATAATCCTCCCAGTTCCTTACAAATGATTCATTAGGATTCTGTAGCATTAGCTTTCGCCCATTTCTAGCACAGGTAAAACATCAACACAGCATCTGCACAATTGAGCAACCAAATTTGACGTTTATGAGAATTATTCCCAGGTATTAAATGTGAATGGACAGTATATAACGCCCATAAAAGCTGCAGTAACACTGTGGCCGCGAATGCGTCCGATCTGTTTGTCATTACGGTACCTGGCCAAGTGGATGAACATGGAATATACAATCTTCGTCTATCGATCGGTCTTCCCTGCTTCCCGCCACTCCGCCAGCTTGCTGTGTGCCAAACCAAATATGGACAATGAACATGCATTAGATAATGTCAGCGGTAATTCGTACACTGAGTACGCGTCAAGTTGTTGGGGGGATGTCTCGCTTGTTTTCGTTTCTTCTGCGAGTTTGGTTGCGAAAATCATCTCACAGGCTAAACGGAACGAAACTTGTGTGGTTCTTTCGCACCTGAAAGTGCGCTCTCGTTGTATGGATGTACTGGCGAAGTTCTGGAGATGACTCAGTAGAAGAAAGGTACGTTCGACAATTAATTATTGCATTATTTTATACTGCCAGTAATTGTGATTTTGTAAATGCACCAGTCCCGACCTGCGGAGGTGGGGCTCAAAGTGGAAGATTTGACCAAAAATATGATGCAATGAGGACTCGTCCAGTTCGACCACGCGGTTCGTTCGTGAGAGAAGTTTTCTGTGAGCGAGGCTTCAATCAATGCAGTACTAACACCTTGAAAACCAAGAAAATACAAAACAAAGTACAATAGATTGACCACGGGTGGTGAGTATAGGGAAAACTCAAGTTGATCAGTCAGGAGTGAACTGAAATGATTAAACTTGCCTGATGCAAACACGAGAGGGAGTTTGGGAGAATGAGAAAGTTTGTTTAAAGCAATATGTTGTTCTCCAGCCAGTCAAGACAAAGAATTCAACAATTATCATTTAATTGTTATTAATAATTATTGAGTGAAGAAGTTGTGTAAGCTTTAACTATAATCACACTATAAAGTTGAGTATGACCTGTAACAGAGAGATGTCTTATTTTATCATTATGCAAAAAAATACCTTATCGAGACCCTGATCTGATTCAAGTCTTGGTTATATTACTATAGCCTGCATCATGTAGCAAAAGGTCTGTGACAAAAAACAGTTGAAGGGGAGGAGAGAATGCCTGTATAAACTGCATCAAACCCACAGCTCACTTTTTGTGCAAAATATTGCTCTTGGTTTGTGTAATGGATTACTGTTGTTAATTGATCATTTGCAGTTTGCCTGCTGTTTATAATCTCAAAGGACAATAACACGTCAGTTTCTCACTTTGTGATTGGCAAATTTTTGTCATCAATAAGAGGACACATAAAATTGAGTGCTGACGACAGTGATTTGGAAGAAGAAGGTGAATTCAGCTTCAATTAACCTCAATTCTTGCAAAAGCGACTTTTGGCAATTTAAGTATAGAGATCCAGAAGTGTTCAGAGGCGAAATTCCCTGAGCTTTGTCTTGAAACAGACACATAAGAAACTGACATCAATTTGTTAAGCTTCAAATCATTAAAAATGACATGATCTTTACAGCTGACAGAATTGAAAACAAAAATAACAATTATTATAATAATTATTGTTTTGCAATTATTACATTACCATCATGCTCCACTAGATTAGGAAACTGTGATATGGTCGCAAATTCATCAATTTGCTTTTCACCATAAACACACTTTTTAACCATGTTGGTTGCTGGTATTTCAATTACACCAAGAAAGGGATCCCCAAGGTCCACAAGCTTTATATGTCTTGCAAGCTGGAAATTGTCATCGATTGGATTGGCATACTTCTTGAGAATCGGATGATTTTTTAATTCATCATCTTCTTTCAGGAGACAGTATGTATTTGTTATCTTGAAGGGTCGAATAATTGAAATCAGGTTACTATCTGCCAAGATTATGTAAAAAATGATTTGACCAAAGAAAGAAACAACATTACAGTCTTTAAACTCGACTGTATATGAATTAGTGACAGTTGTTCGAACATAATGTGAAGAGTAAAAAATCTGTTGGCCAATTTTAACTCTGTAACATTTTTTAATTATTCCACCAAGTGCCAGGACACCAAGGCCAAGTGTACTTGTGACATGATTGATGGGCTGGAGGAATGCCTCTGTTATCTCTTCATCGTGTATTTTGCCAATCACTGCCACACCATTGGCAAACTGCATGGTAATTTTTACCCTGAAATAAGGCACCTCTTGATTATTTTCCTTCAGTTTTTTCTCAGCTAAAGCTTCAACTGTACATCTACCGGGGTTAGGTTAAGGGCCTTTTTACATGTATGCACACACTCTCAGTTCTACTAAAAATGCATTCTCCATCAAACTGAATATATATTGTTGTTGTAAATAATATCCAGCTTATAAAATTTGGACTATACTGCTCAGCACTCAATAATACAACATATTGTGTACTGTACCTTTGTTCCCTTTCCGTTAGTCTTTTTATCAGCAGTTTCACATTATCACTGACAGTTTCATTGCTTGTTATAATTATGCTCGCAGAGCTTAGGCAGCCTGCCAACCATAGCTAATGACAATGATACCTAAAAATGAAGTGAAAAGAGTCAGGGTCATGATGCTCTATAAGTGATTTTGTGGCCTGTATCTTTGTTGCATACAAGTTCAAAAAGACTGACAAAACATAAATAAATATGATAATTATCAATATAAATAATTATTATTTCCATGCATCACAAGGAAACATTAAAGCAGTGTGTACCGATTTAATAGCATTTTTTTATAATATGATCTGGTTACATAAGATAAACTGAAAGCAAAAATTTACCAATTTTACCTGAATCTTAAACTATTAAGCAAATGTCATGTAGGAGCTTTGCTTGATGAAGTTATCAAATAGAGAACAACAAAATTTCACAAATAGTAGTTTTTACAGTCTACATACATGTTATGCAAACCTCCGATCCTATATTTTATGTAAAATGTTGGCCACACCATTGTAAAGAATTATGCTGTGTATATATGGTAATGAGATATTTACCTGTGAAATTACTTTCCCAGTTCCATGGACAAGGTTTTTCAGAACAGCATTCATGCTTTCAAACCCAAAGCATGAATATGCCCACAGTGGACCCAGGTTACGGACAATGTGTGTGAGGTGACATAAAAGGTGAACATTGTGTGTCTGTGCAATGTCACCTGCAGAAAGAGACACATTGAGAATGTAAGTGTTGATCATGATTATCCTTGTTCATGAGGTACATGTACATTTAGTATTTGAGCATCTCATGCAATTCTCTACAGGTTTTGATTTGGAGCACATACAGCCAGTACTTCCCATGCAGACAGTCATGACACTCAACAGCGAGCCCTCCAACGGGAAGCAGCTTTATGAGTAGGCTTACATGTACTCTGATTTGCCTTCTTAAAAATTGTGAATTTGTTTATTTATTCATTTTATTTATTTGTGAGCTAACTATAGATTTATTGCCAGCTGTGACCAGCTTTTATGAAGGCCTGCAACAACACTAATATTATTATAATGTCTAAAATTAATTATAGAATCTGATGTTGTCATCAACATAAATATTACATATCAAGAAAAAAAAGAAATATAATTAATGTAATTTTACCATAGAGCTCTGGAAAGACAGCACAAAAGTCTTGCAGAAGGAGGTCAGCATTTGTTAGGTCTGTCTGTGAAATTCCTTCTGTTGTCAGTAGGGCAATCGCAGTTACCAGCAGTGCAAAATGGGCATAGTACACAGGCTTCAGGACTCGATGAAGGACAGGCAGGGAATGATGGATTAGCCATGATTCCCATTCCGTAGCTTTAATGGGTGGATTAAAAATATATCAGTTATGGTACGTGTAAGCCCTGTTTGTATATGTATATCACAATCTTAAGCCATGCATATATTCATACACACCTTTCCAATTGCCACTTTCAGTGATCTTTCTGGGCTTTCTTGTTATTATGTCAGGAACATGAAATTCCTGCAGGCCTTTCTCTACTTGTCTGGGAATATTTAAGTATATACATATATTATTATTATTATTATTATTATTTATTATTATCATTATTATTATTATTATTATTATTATTATTATTATTATTATTATTATTATTATTATTATCATTATTATTATTATTATTATTATTATTATTATTATTATTATTATTATTATTATTATTATTATTCTTATTATTATTCTTATTATTATTATTATGAGGTCAGCAACCAGTTGAATCAAAGTTGCAGGAAAGTGCATATCTTATCTTTAATTTTTTTTGCAAAAGCTGTACACTGCATTGCAATAGAATGCAGAATATTAAAGCAGTTTTCTTTGCAAGTACAGTACCTTTTTGCCAATGTAGTACTTGGCTTGCTTGTCCCCAAACCACTTGCTTTGCAAACCTTTTACTACACCCAGAAAGACACTGTGCATGTAATCTATAGCCACACCCTTGGCAACGTTGAAACATGGCAGGCCAGCTAAGGGTGAAGCTCCCTTACTGCCTGACACCTAAAGTATAGAAAAACACACACACACACACACACACACACACACACACACACACACACACACACACACACACACAAAATAACATCCAAATTTATTACTGGTAAACTGCTTTGCATGCATTATAGATGGGTTTGTAGTCTAAGATTTATATTATTTAAGTAATCTTGCAAGTACATGACTGTACAGAAAGTCTTAATGTAAACTAGATAATTGGTTGTGGTGCAGGTTTTATGTGACAGAACTAACATTTTTATACGTACTGCTTTTCCTTGAATAGCGGCATCCAATGCATTGTTCCTTATTGATGCATCCATGCGCAAATTTCCTTTTTGGGAAAAAGGCCAAAACCTGTGAAGGTGTGAATTGGGGTAGATTTGTCCAGGAGTGTTGCAAACAGAGCAGCCATGTGCACCGTTAAACTGTTTCATATTGAGCAGGGCTGCCTTTGCTGGTAGGTCCAAAGTATATGCCAGTACCATTGCATGAACTGTTTTCTGCCCAAATGCTGTACCCAGCTGCACACCTGAATGAATTATGGACAAGAAGACAGTGAGCTGCTGGTACAGCAGAAAAAACTTTCAAATAAAGGTGTGTGAATATTAGCTGTCTCCGTTTTATGTGGAATAATCAAATGGCAGCTATACCCTCGGTGTATAGCTTTTTGATCTTGCAAGCAAGTGGCTTCAAGAAGGTTTGCATATTGGGGGTTCCTGGATCACAAACCAGGAGCACTGGAATTATGTACTTCTTCTTGAACCTGCATTTAAGTAAAGAAATACACAACTATGTAACTTGTCATGTTTTGGAATGCACGCTTGTTGCATTAGCTCGGGTTGTTGGTGTTTATCTTATTTATTGCAGAGTAACTCAATGGAATTATCTCGTTATACCTTAATTTCCATCTAATCTATTTAGCTTTTGTTGTGTGAAAACTGAATTGTTGTTCACCCTTATACAATGTGTGCTACATATCCCAGTGATTTTGATTTGGTAATAGATGGATATTATTTTGTGATAGTCCTTGTTGTTGAACGGTTACCTGAGTGTTTTCCTCTGCCTGGTTACTTGTAAGCCTGACTATTTATAATGAGATGCCCATTTCTGATTCTTGTATGTGTTGATGACTGATCAGTGTCCAAATTAATTAATCTCGTTTAACTACAGGGTTATTAGGGAATAGTTAATCACTCACTGTCATGGTTTAGGTAAATCAGTGGCGTCATTATTATACTGTAATTTGTCCAGCCCTTATAGTTACCCTACAATATTTGAATGCATTAGGGAATATCTGTATTGAAACCACTACAATTTGTATATCATCATTCAGACATGTAATGCTTCTTTTGTCACACAATACATTCACAATGCAAAATGAACAACTGGTACCTTATGGTACTGCTCTATGGGCAACTCATTTATTGCCAGGTAGACAGGCCAGAGATGTCCCTTCTTTGAAGATGAAAACACACTTACACCGTCGGTATTTAACGTAAAAGAAATGTTCCAGGGAGGCTTTAAAAAGGAAGCATGTTCTCTGTAGAGGCTGCCTTCATACATGTCTTGAAGGAGGTCAGCTGTGGTGTTGGCAGGGCTGGGATGTGCCCTTGACAGTATGGTGCAGAACTCTTCATCTGCAAATACCAAAATATATGTATATTCGTATTTATCAGTAAATACCACACATGTCAAGTGGATAGTGCTTTTTGCGTTCTGATTGGATCCTCAATCTCAGAATAGCAAATACCGAAAGGGTATAGTGGTCTTCAGCATTTGGCCTGTATAGGGTACACGATTTTGATATTTGGTGTGCAATGGGGTTTGAAAATCTAATATTTTGGTCTGCAAAACGGACGACAGTTTAAGGAGTACTCCCCCCCCCCCCCCCCCCCCCCCCGCACACACACACACACACACAACACAACCACACAACCACACACTGACTTGTGTGAAACTTAGTGGCTCCTTTTTGCGCAGCATCCACGCATTTTATGTGCAAACTATCCTTCCCTGGTATCCATGTGTCTCGGGAGTAGGCAAGTAATAGCTCCAATGAACACACACGGCTCGTTAAACGTTACAATTTCTTTGAAACGTGCGGGGCTAAACACATCACTCCCACCCCACACCCCCCCCCCCCCCCCCCCCCCCCCCCCCACCCCCCGTATCCATGTGTTAGGCTTGGATAAATTCTGCCGGCATAGTTTCGAGCATAATTCACTGCTTCGGGCAGCGAGCATTAATATGACGGCATAATTCCGCATTTTCGAGCATAATTTATATGCATAGTACGAAAAAATCAGTAAGACAAAGACATGCATTACAGTTGAAAGAAAAAATAAATAAAACAACTTCAAAACAAATGGAAAACATCTTGTGATTCGCCCAACATTCGCTAAAACGCGCCCTCACCACACTGAAGTCTAAAGTCAGCTCGGGTCTGGCTCTCGGAAGCGCAGGATACGCAGCCGCGTAGGGCTGGGGGCAAAACCATGCGCGGCAAGGTACTGAGACGAGGCTCGTACCGAACATAATCCGCATACATAACGTTGCTACCACCTCAGACCCACCACCTCAGGCCCCTTCGGGGAATGGGGACCAATCACCTTAGACCCCGAACTTATAAAATTTTGCATCTGTTTTCGATTAAGTACCACAAGTTTCCGGTGTATTTAAAGAAAGGCATTATGCAATGGAAATCTATTTACAGGAAGTTAGTTCACGCAGGGTAAAATTAGTTCCTTCTTAGCATTTCAGCTAGCCTCGGAGAATTCGTTTAGCCATCAAAACAAAATGAAGGGTGTCGCGGTTAGGAGATTTTTATACAAATGTAGGTGTTATTAAAGTTTCGCAGAATGTTGAACGGTGAGGAATTGGGGCCGAGAGACATGTTTTTCTTCGAAGAGACAAAAGACCCTGGGAGCGATATTACACGAATCAAGGGTTGGGGTAAAAAATTGAAGTGCAATGCCAATAAAAGCAGTTGAGAATTTCTTACTACTGAACAATTCCTTCAACTTTTCTTCAAGATTCAGTTCTGCAAATTTGTGGACTCGTGCCTGCTTGCACCTTTGGGAGGCAGTGCACCTCGTCTTTCCCTCCTTTAAAAGTTTCCCAGTTACTGCACATGTAATGGTGCAACGTGGTCTGAGTAAAACCATTCTGAACACAACAGAAAAGTTTAACATGCACTTACAGGTCCACGAGTTATGCATTCGATTCGAAATGACGAATCTTTTAATCCAATACGAAGCGTGTCGTGGATCTTCTTCATTGGTCAATATATTTAAAGCTTCGATTCTAATTGGTTTTAGTTTGTCTTTGTGTTTCTTTGATATATGATTGGTTATTTCCAGCGAGAAATTACAAGTCCTTTGTTTACTGCGGTCGATTCCGGCGCCAAATAGTTGGACCTGTCGTGTCAACGTGTGTGCGGAATTGATGCTTACTCGCTCTTATCGGTGTGTGCGTGTGAATTAGGTTCAAGAAGGTGCTGTTTTTTTTTAAGATTTATGTGACATTACTGGAGAAAACTAAGTGTCTGGTCAGGGGTGAGAGAGAAGAGAGGAAAAAAGTCTGACACCAAAGCCATTGAAAAGAGCTTTCCGCCCCTTCACGCGTTACGTATCTTCGGCCAATCAAAAGGACTTCTGTTTTTTTATGGACAAGTGTCGCGTCACGTCGAAAAAAATGTTTAAATTAAATTAAATTAAATCACGAACTTAGTGTTTGAGAGAGACATCTACTGAATATTATTCTGCCTGTTCCGCAAGCGCACTCAGCTCAACAGCTGATACAGCATATACTGAACGTGCTCATTTAGCCTGATGGTTTCTTTTAATCTTAGAGTCTTAACAATGTTTTTTTTTTGTTTTTGTTTTTGTTTTTTTTAATTCGTCACTGTTCTCTTATGCCGAGGGAATCAAATAGCCTGATACTCAGGTTACATGAAATCCCATTAGTTTTTTGTGTACATTTAGTGTTCTTATAGCAATAATATACTGATAAAATGATAGTCACCCAGTCCATAAAGTTCACAAAAATTTGATTTGTGAAAGTTATTACATTTAGATCTTCTCGGAAACTGTTTTTCTCAAAAGTTTTCAATATGTTGCAGCAATTAGAAAAGGAAGGCAAGACCTGAAAAAAAGAAATTTCCCAGAAGAAACTTTTGGAAGAAAATAACCTAGATGAGACGCTGAAGTTTCTCAAGGTAATAATCTACACTGGGTGTCTATAAAACGAAATTAAGACCTATAAAACGAAGACCTATAAAACAGGAAAATTGTTATTTCCAAAGCCAGAACGCTTTCTAGTTTAACGATTAGACACTCAAGTACAATAAAGCTTAAAATAATTGTACGGAGCTGCTCAAAACATCAATACGTGCCGGTGCCCCGAAATCGTCGCCCATGTGTGACGGCGTTAGTCTTCCACTCTACAACTTTTTCAGTCTCGCCTCACACTTGTGTAGTTGACTTGGACTTGACGGAGTATGCATAAAAGATTTAGGCACTGTACTGCAGATAATGAAATAGAAGTCGCTTTGCAAAAATTAGGCAAACTCTTCCAATAGATTTTGTGAAAATGTTCCAGTTCCAGGGGTGAGATAAACAAAGCGGCAAAATTTATAAAACGTATTTCTTTCTCTCCCCTACCCCCCCCACCCCCCCCCCCCCCCCCATTTCTTTTGGTCTTCGTTTTATAGCGGTCTTAGTTTTATAGGTCTTAGTTTATCTATATTTGCGTACGAAGGATGTGTCAACAAAAATTACGCCAGCAAAGATTGCGCAAGCAAAAACTTGCGTTAAATCAAACGAAACCCTGGTCTTTAGTTTTATTATTCCTTATCTTTTCGCGTTTACCGCTTGGTCTCGGAGAAGCACCTCGTGGATCCACAGATTTTGATATGACCCCTTGTATAAAGGATAAATTGGCGTCAGTTTGAGTGTTGACTTGTTTGCATTGAAGAACTAAAAATGATCAAACCCTGTAAAACTAACTGATCATGGCTATATAATTCTTCATTTCCATTTTCTATGCACCAACGCATTTTCTATTTGGCTATATAATTCTACACTTCCATTTTCTATGCACCATTTTCTATGCAGACAAACGTTGAAGTTAAGACGACGGCTGAACCCCTGCAGCTCCAAGGGTTTTCAGGTGTGTATTTCACAAATACAACGCACACAAACGTGTGCATGGTGATCATGGTGGGCAACCTGCATAAGTAGATATTGTTCCCAATTACCTTTTTTCTATTTTTAATGCTTCTGCACAACATCACCAGGTCATCAGAGCGAATTCAAAGACACCCCCGGCCCCAGCTTAGCTGGCTTACAGGCCAAAGTGCAGGTAAATGTTTTTATTCATGAGGTAGATCACTAGTGATTGGTCAGAAAGTGCACGGTTACTCTATACGATGGATGGTTTTACAAGCGTTTCTATATAATGTGTGACATATGAGCTGCTAAACCTGGAACCCGCGTGATCGTGTAGCCATTTACGCGCGGCGTAAATACTTGGCATGATGATTAATTGTGTGTTTACTGAAATTCATTGCAGGGCCTAAGCAGTAAAATCGAAGAACTTACTGGTGCTTTGGCAGAGGTCCTGCAACTGCTGGGACAAAACAATGCAGTCAAACGGCTCTATAAGGTAACAAAAATACGTGCAATACTTTGATTTAATCCCACCAACCATATCTTTTTTTAAATTGCGGATAAGGTAATCATGTATTTTTAGGTAAAAAAGCAACTTTATTTTCCAAAGATGATAAAAATTTGATTAACCCATATATTATTTGCACAACTCCCAGGAAAACAAAAGCAATAACTGCAAAATGGAAGAGCTGGGGGCGTCTTTGAATTCGCCATTCATGCCGCTTCCCAAGATGCCGGCCACTCCACGTGCCGCCGAGCACGATAATGTCCACGGTATGAATTAAAAATCTGCTGGCTCTTTTATAACGACACCAACACATTTGAACTGAGTATGGCAGCCTTTAACTTACGGTTTTCTTAAAACTCAATGTATATTCAGTTACGATGAAAGCAGCTGCAGCTGTTGGTAATTGTATATTTTCATATGTTTTTAGCTCCACAGGCATCCCCACAGACCCCCACATCACCGCCGGACTGCACTGCTCCAGTTGGGGACTCCGAATATGGGGTTCGTTTGCCAAGGTCCCTCTTAGATGCACTAAAAGCCTCGTCCAGCAATAGAAAGAAGCTGGCGCTGAAATTACTGGACAAGGTTTTTAGTCCAGCGGTTTTAGCCTGGTCCACTGTGTATGGGTCCAAGCAGTCCAAAGGCGACGCTGCCCTGGACGAGAGGAAACTTGCTGCCCTTAAAGGTAAGTTTTTACATATATTGGGGGACAAAGGAGTGGGGTGTAATGTACCTTTTTCTTTGAGCATACAAGAGTAGTGACCCACTTTCGCCTCCTAAAATTGGGATTGTAAACATTTCAGGCTGTGTATTCCAGTATTTTCCTGTAGCCCAGAACGAGCGTGAAGATCAGGAGTGGCAAAGAATCTGCAAAAGCCTAAACACCAAATGCCGGGGAATCCGGCATGGCAGGTACGAGGGAAAGCAGCGCCGCCGGAACGACGATGTAGATGAGTAAACGGGAGAGCTTTTAAGCACCCCGGTTGAATAAAACTCAAACGCCTAATGGAAATAAACTGATTTCTGTTGCTATTAACGCCTAAGTCCCTTGCGTTAGTGTTTTATGCAACCGGAGAGGACAACGGCAACTTGTATATTGCACTTTGGTGATTCGTTATTAGCCACCACTTTTTAAATAAACAAAATCTCTTTTTATTCCACGATTTTGTATGTCGCCTTTTTGTTACATGTAAAAGACCAAAACTCGTGTATATTAATTGCCTGCATTCAATGAGGTACTAGCACTTACGGTTTATACGTTCGTGCGCAGTATAGTGGGTGGCCGGCAACTTGATTAACTCATAACAACGATGATGTTCTACGGCGGCGCGAATCCATTACCTGCAGCAAATGACAATGGTGTAAATTTTATGATTTTACTATTGACGACTGCCTTTTTACCAGTCTAGGTTAATCCAACACACTTTCAAAGACGTGCGATATTTAGGCTAAGTGTGATTCAAGCATTTTAGTCACTTACCAGAGAAGTGTGATAAAAAGCGTGATTTTAAACGTGCTTCACTGTTGTTCTTATTCTTTTAATCACGCTTTACGAAGCGTGATTAAAAGCGTGATAAAGCGTGATTAAGTGCGTGATTCACGCTTTTAATCACGCTTTTAATCACGCTTCGTAAAGTGTGATTAAAAGTGTGTTTAAAGCGTGATTTAAAGCGTGATTCACGCTTTTAAAATTTAAGAGCGTGATTCACGCTTTTAATCACGCTTTTAATCACGCTTCGTAAAGCGTGATTAAAAGCGTGATAAAGTGTGATTTAAAGCGTGAATCACACTTCCAGCAAAAATTAACAAGTGTAATCACACGTGTGATCACACTTCTATTTTGGCATGGGTGGTCTGCTATGGCACAGAGAAACCTTGCCACCCCCCCCCTCCCCCCCCCCCCCCCAACCATGCAAACACTGGCAAATTTCCTGCCAGTCCCGATATTGATTTGTAAGAAAAGGACGGACGGAAAGAATCTTACAGTACGCCACCAAAAAATAACCTACTTTCGTGCGGAGCGCGCAAGATGGCGTCGAAGAAAGCTGTTTCTTTTTGTGAATATTTCGATAGTTGTGGATTGCCGAATGTAGGAAACAACTTCAAAGGATTACTTGATGCAGTATGAGTGACTCACAACATGAAAACGGCAGAGTAGGCACTGAAATTCTCTATAAACCAAAACGGAAAGAATGTTGACGGCCAACGGCATGCCGATGGAAGATTTCGGCGATCATATATTCGATTAGACTCCTAGCGTTTCTTCTCATATTTTACAGTGTTTTTCAGAGTGTGTTTGAGTCATACGAAGCGAAATACTTGCCGAAATTCCGATACCAAACAAATGTGTTCGCGTCGTGATGTAAATTTGATGCGTTTCTTTGCGGTGTCGGACAAATGCAGACTGCAGACTGCAGACTAGAAATAAAATAAAATAAAACAAAACAAAATACAAAAACTTACACAAAATAAAATAAAACAAAACACCGCATCACGGTGCAAATACAAAAACAAAAACTTGCCTAAAATGCCGTGAAATAAGTTCGATTGGTTCCCATGAGCTTGACGAACGATATCATCCTAACCATTGCGGAAATTCAACATCCAAACCGACTAATTGGATCAGAAAATTTCTTCCTTTCTTTCTGATCCGCTCGATACGTACTATGTACTTTTCGACCGCACGGCCCTCCCCCCTCAACCACATTCTTGTGCTCGCCCCATTTCTCGCGCAGTCTTGCTACGCAATATGACTGCACAGCAACCGAAATATTTAGTATTTGATAACTTCAAAACTTTCAGCTCGGGTTTTTTAGTTTCTGTTTACATGAAAGGAGGGTAACCCTCCCAGGAGGGACACCCTCCTAGAAGGGTCACCCTTCTCTATTGAAATTCCCTGTTCCGTTTACATGATTGGTAGGGTCACCCCAGGAGGAGGGTTACTTTATCTTCTTGCTAAGGTTACCCTCCCAGTAGGGACAACTTTTGGCCATGTACACACTCGAGAGAGGGTTACCCTCTCAGGGGGGCTAATTTTAGCGGTGCCAGGTTACTATCTCATATTTCGCGACCGCGCGATCCTTGCAGACTCTTGGCAAGATAACCCTAGGGATAATAAAAGGAAGAGTAATAAAGTCAATAGCCTGATGCAAACACTCGAGTGAGTTTAGGAGAACTCGAAATTTGTGTGAACCTTAGCAACCGCGCGATATTTATATTGTTTATTGAATAAACGACTGCTCCAGATCAGTATAACACACTTTCTATGTTACATAGCCTCGTGCAAACACTGCTGGGAACCAATCAGAGCGCGCGTTCATAAAATATTGTTTTTACCACTCGAAAATATAGTTCATGTCTTCGCGCTGTCGTGTGATATTCTCTATATATAAGTATTATTTTATAAACAATATTAAGTACTGACCGCAGCTTCTCCAACTCAGTGTCTTGCCTGTGCTTTCTGCGGAACAGCACGATGACGACGCAGCAAAAAATAGCAATGTTGGCCTGGTGTAAGATGGCATGTGAGTTTGAAACTAAAATAATTTAGAATAGTAGGTTGGTTGTGATCGTCTGGGTTGGAGTAGTCTCTAGGAAGACTTGTGACAAGTTGTTGGTAAATGACGTTTCGACTTCCTGAGCGGAAGTCATCTTCAAAGTCAAGTGGAAGGATTCGTCAGATGGTGGTCTATTCACACTCCTGGGTTCTAACAATTTGCTATAATTTAGAATCGTATCAGGTAGAGTTAACTTTAAACTTACCAGGACAACAAATACAAGAAATCCTACAAAGACCCAGATCACGTGATGCTTCATTGACAGCCAGCACCTAAAAACAAAAATATTTTGAGTGCGCCGTTAAACAAACAGTACATCCATATTACCACTGAATTTACTAAAATTACAACTTACAAGTCCTGGTCGATATATCCTCTGATATCGTTGTCCGCACCAAACCAACCAATGAGAATGGACACCCCGACGCACACCAGAGGGAATCCTGGGTAATTGATTGCTATCAGTTAGTTACGCAGATTTACCCCACCATCTAAATCAGAAACAGCTAGGGTACTTTTGTTTACATTGTTTCTAGATTCAAAAGTTAGTTTCTATTTGTCTATGTCTTCCTCTGCCAAATACTGGTTCTCGGTTTCAGCAAGGATTGGTGAGTACAAAGTTATCTTGATAGAAAAATAAACAATTCATAAATTAGTATAAAGGTATTGCAAATCGGTCTGGAAATAAACAACCTTCAATTTGCATTTAGCTTTGCTTTCTCATACAAATTCGGAAGCTCTTCGACCAGATTTTGCCTACTTTTATCTAGACGCTTCGCACCTTTCACGTTTCGAAATATTTCACTTCCCCCTTGTCACGTACAGCATAGTGAAGCCTTGCCATTTACTGTAACTTCTGTCGCAAGACATTCTCCCGGATTATTTCTCATTGACAAAAATTATACATTCAGAAATATTGTACACGTTATCAATGGGTCGAGATGTCTGGGAACCAGCATTGACTTGCCCCCGGGCAGGTGAGTTATCCTTGGAGAACCGTTTGCAAAGGCAAAACATAGCGGGTTACCCGGGTTATGTCGTCCCGCACGCTTGTAAACACGCTGATTGAAAAAAAAAAAAAAAACCTTATCTCCTTAAAAAAATGGCGTCAATAACTTACCCCACGCAAACAAGTAGCACAATTGCATGTTCAGAAGTACAGGGAAAACTGTTGTAACCTTGTGGTAGAGCTGAATCCCTTCGATTAACATCCCGCACCAGAATACAACCAAGAACAAATGCTGGATAAGAGACGCAGCGAAAACACAGCCGATCTGCGGATTAGATGCATTGATATTTCGGTAAATTGATAATGTCGAGTGAAATGTATAATTGTTTTTTTTTTTATGCTCCAGCTCCAATAAATATGCTTAATACATTTTTTCTGAGAAAATAAGTTAACAAAATACGTCAATCATCCTATTAAGAGTAGAACTGTACGTCCCTGGTCACACGTTATGAGACAAGTCTTTGTCGTGGATGTAAATTGTACTTTACAGCGTCAGTATTGATACATTGGCCTTACCAAGTTTTTAAAGAGATCGATTCCAGCGAGAAACGCTATCTGCGCCAGTGTCAATGCGGTGACAAGATTCATCCGAATACGAGGGAGCTGTTTACTTAAATCCCTGAAGAAAAAAAATATAGTCAGACAATATGTTTTTTAATAGTTCTGTTGCAGCCAGAGGTCACTATAAAATGACATTGAAATTACCGCGGTAGCCTTAGTAACTATTTTCACAAAATCCTGTCTTTGGCAAAGGTTTGCGATGTTTTTGGACTAGACCTAGCCAAAGCGCTAGCTACTAAATTGTGGGTACTGCGAAAACAATCGTATTCCGTCAGTGCAACTTCACCTTAACGAAGCAAAGAATGCAGTCATGTTTTTCAAATTGAATAGGGAAGTTTAACTTACGCCCATTTCCATTGGGTTATCAACGAGAGAATTAAATGTTTCCCAAAATCGACAAGCTGATACCAATATACGTCATGATTTCTAGAGCCATCTCATGATCCTCAGGAATCTGCGTGGAGAACATAATTTGTGATAACTTTAAGAAAGCAAAAGCTGCATAATTGTTAACAGCAAATGTACTTGTTGTATCAGAAACATTTACCTGGACATTTTCAGGTCTCATTAGGACAGCAAAACTTGTGAGATGATTGCAAGCACAAATTGTCACTCATTTGTTCTCTATTTGACACTGCATCCTCGGCCTGACCAAGAACCATTCCATTCACTCCTAAAATTACAGAAAAGATGTGCACTAGAATTGTTTACAACTGGCTATGATTGTTTTATTTCTAAGCTTATAGATTTCCTTTTTCATGTTTTTTACTGCTTGTGTGTTGTTGGTTAATATGGTTTCTTTTGTGGTTTTATTGAGCAATACAGGCCCTTGCTAATAGTTATTGTTTTGTGTTTTGGCTATAATCCGGATCGTAATTTTGATTGTAACGAAACAAACGTAGAAGTTTACAGCATTTTAAGTGCAAACGTTAAGAAATGTTAGGTTAGTTTTGATACCAAACTTCGAAGAAGCCGCGCGTCGTACTGCTCTCGATGCTGTGTTATTATATTATAACTTTAGTCTGGTGCGACCCCTTTATCGCTGTACTGCTCTCTCATATGCGTCATGTAATACATTCCAGGTGATGCAATTCAGAGATTTGCCAAATAAATAACTTTTCTTAAAAATACGTCTAATTTCACTTCACAGTGTTATTCAGTCATTTGCTACGTTTTAAAGTTACTTTCTTAAGAGAAATTCAGGCAGAAACCCTTGATTTGGTCTCTACAATTCTTAAAATCTGTCGTACGCCTTATGGTAAAGAATTATCATGCCACATCCTACATACAGAGTTTAAAGTTGTCGTTATATTATATAGTGTTACTATGCAACAGGTGTTATGTACAGTTAGATACTATGCAACAGGTATTATGTACAGTTAGATGTTGAAGTCCAATGGTGATGTTTTCCTTCAGTTTAGGAGGAAACCTAGGCTTGACTGTGATTAAAAGCACCGGTGTAATTGGATTAGCTTTCACTGATCTTAACCATGTTACAATGAAAATATATATATAGTATCAAGCTCACGACAATACCACGAAGTTTTGACAATGCACCAAAATGCATAAGATAGACGAATATCTACTTAAGAATGAACAGTTAATAGCAAGTTCAATATTTTGTAGAACAGCCTGATATGTGTTTTAAAAAGTGGGAAAACTGGGATTTATTTCCAAAGAATGGTACTAGAGGCAGAATTCTATTAAGCGGACACCCTTGGAGAATTGTGAAGTGTCAGCCACAGGGTGTCCGTTTAATACAGGCCCGCTAAATACTAACTTTGGTCAAAACACATAACTTAGCATGCAACCACTGGCTCTATAGGTTTTGAGATGTCACAAGGGAAGCATCTTATTGTTTATATGAAAAAGTAATCGTCTAAAGTTTGTGTGTTTGCCGCTTCCTTCGTGCATCGAATGCACTTTCCTTTTTAGGTTTTCGGAAGGGTGTGAAAAGTGTAAATTCAGACTATCTGTTCAATACAGGTGAAAACAACAAAAATATCATTTGGAACTGTATAAGGGTGTGCGCTCCCCGCTTAATAGAGGTAAATTTTTCAGTATCTCTGACTATGTACACTTTTTCGGGACTTTGACTACAGTGATAAGAAAGGTGATGCAATTGGTAGTCCTACTCGCTATTAATTAGACGCGTAACGCATTGTGGCTCAAAGAGCACTAAATTTCAAAGGATGACTTACCCGTCAATCTTAACGAGCGGATCATTTGGTAAAAGTTGCGTCGTTTTGGTGTACAGAAGTACCGAAATGAAGCTACCTGTAAAATATAAATCCTAATATTTTTAAAACGTCATTATTCATTGTCTTTTGGCAATGTCACTAGGTAAAATAAAAGTATTTTTTCTTCTGTGTATAATCTCCGCGCCTGCGAGGGTTTCTAATCGTGACGTTATGTCGTTTTTTTAACGTTCGTCAATCAGTTGTGGGGCAGAGAACACTTCTTGTAAAACCTGACAGAAGACTATTTAAGGTTTTCCACTTCAAATTAGGGGGAAGTGTTCCTGACACGTCACTGCATAAGAACCAGGTTTGTGTTTTGTTCCCATCGTGTTCATACCCAAATATATACGAATTTATAACATAATCGCGATATAAGCCACGTTCTGATTGGTCGAAGAGCGTGCTCCATAACTTTATCGTGCACGCCCGTGCTCAATAATATGACGTGAGCAAATGCCGCTTCCTTTCGACTTTTTCTAGCTTTCCTCGTTTATAAAGTAACAGAAGCTTTACAACTAAGAAGAAAATAGCTTTATTTTCCGAGACAATTTGTACTACATGAAGTCAAACCGGCACCCAAAGGAAATCAGTAATCAAGTCCAAAAAATTCTGTATTTCAACGGTCGGCACAGGAAATTGTATGAATCAAAACTCATCTATTTCTCGACGGCTTAATTCCCATGGACTAGTGAATTCCATCACAGCAAAGATAAATATCCGTCAAGCCTTCAATGGCTTTGAAATGAAACGGCGTTCATTCATTCCGAAAGCCGCTATACTTGCAGTGTTTACAGTACAGTTTGCTGGCAGCTTGAATAACAAACAAGTCCGTTCGGCAAACATTTCCATCTCTTTCGCTTATGGTGATTGTTTACATTCTTCGGCGGATCACTTTGCTTCTCCAGACCCGCATTGTCTGCTATAGTTCAAGGTGAATCTCACGTTGTTTTGAAGCGGCGACTTGAAGCGTTCATCTTCAACAATTGTACCGTTCAAAACATTTACATCGTCACGAATTCCAAAGTCACCGAAGGCTGCTGGCTTTCATCACGCCAGGTTGACAGTACTTTCGGTGTTTTCGTCGATTAAACGACATCTTTTTCATCGACACTCATCAACTTTTAGCTGGAAAAAAGGTTAGTAAGTTGTGGCGTGTTTTCAATCATCCAATGAGAGAGTTTGTTTTGCCTTTTGCGCGTCGAAAGAGAATTTTGTATTCAATCAGAAATGAAAATTTGTTTTCGCTCGTACTTTCGTGTGTCTATGTTATAAAAGAATTGGTTCATGCTTTTAGCTGTGCATCTATCGAGTTATGGATGCACTTGGAAAGTTGGGAGAGCACTCGTGAAGCTAGAGTTGCTCTCGTCTACGCCTCGAGCAACTCTTACGCTTCTCTCGTGCTCTCCCAACTTCCCGCATGCATCCATAACTCGATAGACGCACGCTAAGCATGAACCAATTCTTAATTAGAAACTGGAAACCCAACAATCTCGCGAATCTTGTCTTTCAGAAAAGCAAAGAATGTACTCAACCAAACGGCCAACGGAAATGGCCTGTGTTCATTTTGTGATTAAAACAGCTTACGATATTTATTAAGCAAATAGCTTCAGGATGACTGTTAGCGTAACTAGTATCTAATTCAACTAAACCTTTCATATCAAAAACCCTGTAAGGTAGGGAAATACACGATCGTTTTCCTTTCTTGAGGTTGGTATCGTTAAAGAAGATGTCCATATTTGTTGTTATTTTCGGAGGCACATGTTGAATATTCCACGCTAAACAATACAAAGCAAAAAAAGTTGAGTGATAATTAAACTGAAGAAAGAGTCGCACCGAAATATGGTGCGTAATTTCATCTGTAGGCTGGTCGCATAGTGCTACTTCTGTTCTTTTTCTGAAGTGATCTCACAATATAATTAAAGTATTAGTTTCGTCACATCGTCAAAACATTTCTTATTCAATATTTCAAGTAGTAAAGGAACAAAACTTTTTAACCCACATAACCATGTCAGCAGTGTAAACAATATGAAGTAGTTGCAGAGTCACCAACAACAACCTGTCAGCAACACATATGCCGAATTATAGCAACAGGTGTAATTTATGCCTTACCAAGGTTATGTACGAATGTTTGCTGCAGTGTTCTTGTTTTTTTAACATTCTCTGCAGAGCTTTCATTTAGCTCTTTAACCAGGTTGAGGAAGTTGAATTTTTTCTCGTTATGACCATCAGACCCACGTTTTGCATCCTTAGACACAAAAGTATTGCAATCAAAATATGTCACATGGTCAAGCTGCAAATTAATTTTTCATCATTTAGCACCTGATCTTCAAATATGTAAGTACTAAGTGGTGTAGACTGAAATTTAATGGACAATAGTTTGTATTGGTTCCGATTACTGACAGTGTTTACTCATATTTTTACTTCTTTATGTGTTTTGTTTGGGAGATATATTATCGAAATATTGTATACCGTGTGTAAATCAAAGCAGCGTCGCTGCTGAAAGGTCGCCCATTTCTTGTTAATCGATAGGTTTCGTCGCACTTGCTAGGTCGGGTATACTTTTTTATTTAATGGAGCGGAGACAAATCCGATAATTGTTTGCAAAAGTTAGTTTGGGATGAGCATTGCTATATAACGGTGAAACAATTTTTTCGAATATTTTTTTAAAAGGGACTGAAAACTGACAGCAAATCAAAGCAGCAAGGCAGCTCTAAGCTCGCGAATTTGTGAAAGTTACTTTTGCGGCTTAAGGTCACATTTTATAATTTGCTCAATTTTTGGTATGAGGAAGTAATCGGAACCGTTTCCGCGGGCCTCCACTTTTGCTAAACTGCGTATTCGAATAAGTCTTACTTTTAAAAACCCTCCATTTACAAGACAGCAGAGGGTGAAAACTATATGTGGCGCTCGAAATGAGACAATTTAGATTTATCTCCAAAACACTGCGGCAATAATTTGGTACTCTGAACCGTGACGGGACTTCCCAAGTCGGCAAAGAAAAAAAGGGTCTATCCGTGACTTTTTCGACACCTCAGTATTTATCAGAGACCATGATATTCCAATCTGGGCTGCATCCAAACTAAATATGTGTGCAATAAAAACTATGCCTTTCTTCTTTTGGCTGAGTTTCAAGTTAAATAAATTTTAGGGAAACCTGATACACTTGTTGACAACTGTACTTGCGGTTTTGGTCAATCATATTCACTTTTGAATTCTTCTTCCAGTATCCAGTATCATGCACAGCTAGTATTTGACACCTACAAATTTATCAGAAGCCATGATACTACGCCTGGGCTGCATCCAAACTAAATACACATGTAGAGAAAACTGTGCAGTTCTTCTTTTGGCTGAGTTTCAAGTTCAAGGATATGACTTGCGGTTTTGGTCACGCACTATTCTTCTTCCATTTGTGTGCAGTTTTTATTGCTGTGGAATATGACAATCTAAACAAGTGACAGCGACGTTGTTTCTTTTTTTCCAAGAGTCTTCGAAGTTTACGTAAAAGAATATGCGACCGTTCTCTGGTCGAGTCGCTTCGGAATATAAATCGACTTTATTTACCCTTACCACTCCATCTAAATAGTAACGCGAGCGTTCGTCAAACATTTCAAGTTCACAAGCTGCTGTTGCACCCTTTTTCAGCGGCTGGTTTTCGTTTAAAAACAAGGCAATGGCTGCACTATCATGATAACAGAATAGCCATGCAGTTTGACTATTAATTTCAGTGTCTTCAGCGTCCGCACTCAACAGCGTTATATCTTCGTGCCTTAATAATCACAATGCAATCTACATTCGCGGAAACTTTTATGCTCAAACAAACTTCGAAAGCTTGACCACCAGACAAATGACATCGTGTTCCAGGAAACCTACTTGGAGAACTGCTATTATAACGCGTTAAACAATCATGCCCAAATTTGGAATTGACAAAATCCTTATATGGAAGTTCATTGTTGACACGGAAGGCTGGAGGGAAGGACATCGCGACTCCTTTAAGCTTGCGCCACTTCGTGGGCGACCTTAACAAAATCACGAAGCTAGGGATTTTTACTAACAGCTGGGTTTAGATGTAAGTGCGCGTGCTATACGCATTACCTGGAAACACATGGGCACTATCGATGATGGATACATTGTAGACATGGACGTACTGTAGATAATGCCGTGGTTTGCTGTTATAGTGCTCTCAAAATTTGCTGGATGTATCGTAGACATGAAAAAGCCTTAGTGTCGGCGTAAAACATAGAATGAAAATATATATAGTTAGTAAAGAGACTAATACTGCGGTAGCCTGAGGAAAATTCGAACCAGAGCGTGTAATATGTATAAGTTTATTACGCGATTTCACCTTTTTTAAATGCGAATAAAGGCTAAAACGAGTGCAAAGATGTGAGCGTATTGCACTCGCCAGGAACCAGTTCAACTTGTTTATTAGCTTACGTGATCGATTTTTGCAAGCAAAGTTTACGAACGCGTCATTTTTTGTTCCATTTTGCGCGCGGCGAGAACGTTTCCCCTGCTTCGTTTGTCGTATAATAAACAAGTTATTGCACGACCAGTCGTGCAATATGGCTGTATTTTTACTCGCCTGGAGCAGGCTCGAAAAAATAAAACCGACTTGTAAAAATACTCCGCCGTATTGCACTCCATATAATAACTCCTTTGTATATGCCATGACAGATTCTTAATCGCACGAGTTTCTGTTTCATCCTAACCTGGTGTTGAAGGCGTAGTGGGATATGGCACTCCCCACCTAAAACTGCCATTAAGTGAGAACGTCAAGGTATTATTGTTAAATAGCACAGTCCCATTAGAATCTGAAAAGATACAAATACGTCAATTATGAAGTTCTTTACAGACTTCCTGATACAAACTCCAGTATTAAACCAGCCCGGTTAACGATAAAAGGGAGATAAAACGGTCTATATTCATCTTCTGTCTAAGTATCTAAGATTGTAAAATTCGCTTATATACTCCAAACAGTCTATAGGTTCATGCGTCAGCGTGTTATATGTTGAGTTGTGAAAGCACTGAGAAATTTGAAAGAACACGAAAGAGGTGTAAAGAAGCGCGGGACAAGAGATTACTTGAGACGACCCCATTCTGATCTCAAATTATTTGCTCGTTAGTTTAAGAGGAGTCAAGTCAAATATTTTATTATAGAAAGTAAACACATAATGGCAATATATCTATTTATCCTATCTAACAATATATCTTTTTAGAGGGATATCATTTCTATATATGGTAAAGTGCATATTACCTTTGAGCAGCATAAAGCCATGTTCTGAATCTTCTCGGTATGAATAACATGATTGTCTTGTTGCCTTTTGTAAGTCTTATTACAGCTACACTGTGGATAATACCGTTGGCAGAAATGATTTGAATAACACCACCAGCTCCTCCGTGAGTCCTAGCATAAGCCACGTACCACCATTTGCTCCAACAGCAGAAAGAGTCCCCTCATGGCCGATCATGACCTGAACAAAATGGAAGGAACGTTGACAAAAGATAGGCAAAATATTGGTATTTTTTGGCAAATTGCGCTATCACAATTTCTTTATTAGTCTATGTATCCTGAAAAAGGAAACAACAATATATGTCAAGCCGTCATCAAAAGTGATTCTATCACGAGGCCTCTATTTTCCCGAATTGGCCTTGAAGTTGGGAGTCCAGAAATATCCGTCGATTGTCAAACGCTTAGACACAATCCAGAACTGGCCTAACCATTCTTTGCTTGAACTTTGCTTCAATTAATCTTTGTAATTTATAGTGCCATAAAAGTTTCGTCGAACTATTGCATTTCTTCAAGATTTTCAGAAAAAATAAAGAATTTAATAAATCGTGTATTGTTGCTATTTCATTATTGAAAAGCGTCAGTTACTGAGAATAAACTGTAAACCCAGAGTAAACGCTTTGCTTCAATCAATCTATGCAATTAATGCCATTAAATTGGTTTTTATATTTTAGTAAAACTTGAGAAAGTCGTCATGCATTTTTCATCGAATTCTTGCATTTCTTCATCAAGAAGTTTGGAGAAGTCAAAGAATTTAGTAAAACGCGTATCGTTGCTATTTCATTATTGAAAACCTTCAGTAATCAAGTTAATCAGAATAAACTGCAAAGCCAGAGTAAACTCTATCCATTTGAATTGGGCTGTTGCGGCCTTTTTCGAACTAGAGAAACTTTTTGCTGAACTGTGAACAATACCTTTTCAAATAGCTATCATTTAAACCTTTATTGTTGCTTTCCTGTGTGTACTGTACTAGTTTAAATGGTCAGCTCAGTTTTCCCTCGCGTCGCAAGTTAATTTCACTCTTCTTCGTTTCATTAGTTCTTACTTCGTTTTTATAAGTTCTTCCACATAAAAGAAAACTGTTTTAAAATGTCGTGAAGATTATCAGGGAGACAAGAAGTATGCCCGTCCATTTCTCCCCTTCATAGGTTTTGGCGAACAAATTATGGTAGTCACGTACCTCTCTGGCCATTAATCAAATTAGACCTAGAATTTTGCGACGCTTCTTACGCGTCTGCTGTGACATTACTCTCTGAGATGACGTAAGGTCATAAAGAAAATTAGATGACCGCCTATAAATAGAAATTTCTTGCATTTTGTTTCTGACAGATTTTATTAACGCCTTCACTTCTGAGGGTGATCAATTTCAATTTTCCCCTTGAGTTTCTTACCAGAGATATATTATACAGTATGGAGAAATTGCCACACGATAGGTCTGAACCGTTATAACAAACTCATTTTTTCAGTCCCTTGCGCTTCGTTAGATCGGGGTTTCACTGTACCTTGAACAAGTTAACTTAGGAAGCTTAATAAACAACATTTCGATAGAATGCCACAAGAGATGATTTGTTGTTAATCATCGGTACCAAAAGTGGGGTATGCTTGCAACGATACCATAAATGAACCATTTTAACTCTGTCATGTTGACAGACAAATCCATGGAATTTGTGTTAAACTTCTCGAGCTTATCTTCTTTTTTTATCGAAAATTCCGCCTCACATGTCAATTTTCAGAAACAGTTTTTCCACTTTGCTTTGATGCACATAGTTATATGCTTTCGTGCTAGCCTTGTGTACCCGTCAACTATATTTACCAGAAATACGATGATCGCGGGAGTCACTAAAACGACGGTTAACAGTTGAGCTGCCGAGTAACCTCGCCTGGTGGTCGTACTTGACAGACTGACAGACCAACATTAAATTTCGAAATGGCGACAACAGCGTTAGCGTAGTGATTATAACACTCGTTTACGCTCCGGGACTAAACTGGCTCAAGTTTAAATGAGGGTTGCCCAGCGTTTGGACGTTTATGGCATTGAATTCCCATTAAACAATTAAATAGTTATTAGTATTTCTTAAAGAAGTATATTTAACAAATAAACCAGCTTCAAGCGTGCTCCGTTCAGAAATAAGGCACGCAGCAAGTGACGAGAGCACGAAAGAAATGTAGGGAGAAACGCGAGCCGAAGGCGAGCGTTTTTCCCCACTTCTTGAATTAGCACAGCGAAAAATTAGCCCAGCAATAAAGTCTGAAACTGAAATTTGCTGAATTTGTTCCGCAAATCACACAATTCGGGAATCTGCGAAATTCTACTTCCGCGAATTTTTCATGCAACTCGATATTGTTTCTCAAAGAAGCTGTCATTTTGTAATTTCACAGTCAGCTTGTTCTATAACAAAAAACGGTGGACTAACGTACATGCAAATTATTTTGATCACTTATTAAAATGTTTTTATGCAGCTAGCAAATATTGTTTTGTACACAAGAGCAATCCAACTGTTCTCCGGACAATTTAAAGCCGTTAATTCAGCGTGCCACTCAGGGTATGCAGGGCGGATTCTGGAGAAACCTACCAGTTTCTAAATGTGCTTGCGCCAAAGGTGCGAACTTCCAGAGCGACAAGTTTTTTAGATCAGGATCTCCAAGACGCCGTTTTTGGAGACTGAAAGCTAAATTTTAAAAGTTGACTGGTTTCCGTAAACCCGTTTGGATTCGATCGTCACTGTCTATGCTCCTTGGAGCTATTTTATAAATTATCATTAACTCTCTAATCCTAAAATTATTCATCATATTTCTCCATCTTCTTCGTAAGCGCGACTTGTTTAGTATCTATCGAAAATTAACAAGAAAAGTGCACAAATACAGTGGCCTATAAAGAAGTCCTCACAATTCAGGAAGCGCAGTAAGAATGGCGACAAAGAGAAAGGAGACATGAGAATAATATATGTGTCTGTTAAATTGTCATAATGAAGCCAAGAGGACAAGAAGGTCAATTATAATTTTAACAGTTAGAGGTTGAGAAACTAAAACTACTAGATTCTCTGTATTGCTACGTAATATTGTTCTCATAGGAAGCTTTTATCTCGATCGACGTCGGCAAGTTCACAAATGTTTAGTTGCCCTTCAAGTTCAGCTGACTGCCATATTTGAATTCCCGCTACCGAATTATTTTTGATGCTTTTTTTAATGCGAGTTGATTTTGTCTTGACATTTTGCCTGGTAAAGTAGTTTCAGAACGATTTTCGTCCGTTAATTTGAGTCTAACTGCCGCTGTGGACGCGATTCAAAAACTTGCAACACCGTTGCATGAATTTGGAGCAAATCTGCGTTGCAAATCGAACAGTGTAACACCAGCTTAAGGGAGGTGGTCCTCGCGAGAGGTTGCCGCTCAGGGAGGTTCTACTGTAACTCTGCACGTGAGTCGCGTTTGTATGCAAATCTGATTCCAGTAACCAGGCGTCAAAAACAATCGCTGCTTGGATATAAGAATCAACCTTGTATTGAAAAGTACTGTAGCATCATCAGATGCAATAAATTGCATCACTGTCTTGAAGCAATTATGGTTGCTCAAGGGGACAACTGTAATTGCACAATATGCATCTATTAATGTTAAGCCAGAGAGGAGGGGTGGGGGCAAATGTGCGGGATTTGATTGCTCCTGTGCTTAATATATTGCCTTCAATGTGCTTAACGACTACGTAATCGCAGGGTTTCATTAAAAGATCAGCTAAGGACCTTACTTTAGGTCAACGAAATGTCAAAGAAGATACAGTACAATACAATACAATAATTTTATTAAAACACCACACAATATACAACACGATTTGTCAAGAGAAAGAAGATACGAGCGAAACGACAAAGTTTTAAATACTGGATTAACTCTTTTACTCCCATGCTCAACATACAGAACCTCTCGACCTTTCAAGAAGGAAATTTATGAGTGATGTAATGAAAATCAATTGTTCAATCAACTCTTTCTGAGCAAGGTTTCAAAAACCAACTTCTCCTTATTGTATGATATATTTCTGGTGAAAAACTGAATGAGAAATTAAAGTTAATCACTTGGGAATGAAAGAGTTAACGTGCTCTGCTTTTGAACGACTGGCTACAACATTTTGACCTTGATCAGTCCACCACATGCATCTACTGACTAATTTGTATTTGCTGGGACAATAGACCGAGACGAGACTAAGTGTCTCGAGGAAATGTTACAAATTACTTTGGGGATCATCGCCAGAAATTTCAGACATCCGGTTGCGACATCTCGGAAGAGGCATCAGGTTTCACGCTGACAGCCGCTCAAGAAATAACAAAGAAATGTATGGGATCTGATAATAAATTGTGCTTTTCGCTTAACTGAAGCACGTTCGTAAAAATGTCTGGGCAGCATTCGGAAGAGGAAAGCTTCCTAAACACAACAGTACAAAAAATATTTATCTCCGGTAAAATTCGATGTGTACTTTTTTGAATTTAAAATTTCGGCCGACGTAAGAAGGGATTGATAGCAGAATACGCTCAAAACCGGCTACTGTCACTTTTTAAGCTGCATTTAATACAAGAACCTTGGGTAAAACGCAAAATGTCTACCCCGTACCTGATTGTCGAAGGATTGAACATCTCCTGTGAAGCCTCAGTCAGTCCCGTGGAGCAAATTCGATGTGTACTTTTTGTGTTTGAATTTGCAGTTCACAGCCAGCCATGGCGAATACCTCCCGTGAAATACGTTGACTTCGGATGTTGATATTTTGGGCTGGGAAGCTCCAAATCGCATGAAAATTGTACCAAACGAAAGCTAATTTCAACTAGGTCGTTCAGCGGCACGTCTCCTAAACGTAGCAGTCTCTTTTTGAACCGGAGAAACCCATCCCTCCCCCACCCCACTGAGGCAAAGTACGTAACAATGTTGAATGTGTGAATGGCGCATGCTCATACCGCACGCCGCTGGGAAAGACCGGAAGCAATCGTGGACGCAAAATGTCCGGAATTTCTGGCGATGGATACAATCGAAGCTCTCTGGGCATACACTCTCCTAATCAATCAGCTTTAGATACGGACGCCTCTACGAAACCCCGCTTAAACTCTAGCTCTGTCAAACTCTGTACAGTATTTATGCATTCTCGTAAGCGGACCGTTCCAGTTACGACACGTTTACCCCTTCCCAAGGGTGTCCGCTTACTGGAGCTTCAATATTGTATTAAATCCATGCGATATTGTACTGAAGGCGAGGGAGATGGGTTTTTGTGAGATAAATTAGTCTTCATAGGTCCGCTTTTGAGGACCATAAAACGGACGGGTGTTCAACAGGCCATCCATACCTAAGACCCCATGATATTGTGTTATCAAAAAAGTACACCTCGTCCAAGATTTACAAATCATCAACGCAAATGTCTTTGTCAAACCTATGGAATTATTTGTTTTGCTACCAAAAATTCTAAAAATGTTTAGACTCGTGTTTACAACAAGACGAACTGTAAAAACGTGCTTCATTGCGTTTGATTTTCAGAGACCGGAGAATGGAGGTTCTCCGGTACGCAAAAAAAGGGACTGTGGTTGTGAGTTCAAGTGCCTTTTTGATAGATTGATCATGTGGTGCAGTTATCCTAGATTTATCACCCATAGAGTGATTGGAAATCCGTATCTAACTATGTAGTTCTTCCAAACACTTGGCAAGTGAATCGATCGCGAGCAAAATCCAAGGGCAAAACTACGGGCTTTGAACGTGTACATACGTAATAATTACACATCAATCTTACAGTAGTGTTACAACTTGTTTGTAATATAAAAGCCGTATCACACGAGACAATTTTTCCTGCAACTTGTCTCGCAAAGCTGACGACAGCACTGGCGTTGCGTTGCAAGTTGCAAAAAGAATTGTCTCGTGTGACATGGCCTTAAGTTTCTTGCTAGTTTTGTTCTTGTTCTTGTTTTAACCTGCAAACTGCAGATTTGGCTCTCCGCCTTCCGATGTATTTCTGGAAGCCTCTATATCAAATTGATGTAGTGTTTAAAACAACGCAGCTCTCTTGTTCAAGATGGCGGGCACGTCTTCATCAATGAAAGTTTGCAAAGAGTTATGGGATTTTGAATCCTGATTGGCTGGACAAGATGACGTCCGATATCAGTGTAAGCCAAAAGCGGAGAAAATGATAAAAATGGCCAGTTTTGGGAGTCCGTACGGTAGAAAAAATCTAGAAAATTCTCAGAGGAATTGTATGGGAAAGTTCGCTGGGTGGCAAGTCTTAGAGATGCAATCCAAGTACAAACACTCTTAATTTTGGCGATTTGAATATGCTATCATTGTATGCTTAATAATGTTAAACTGCGTTTTTCATCTCTGAAGATCGTATTGCCCTTAGACGTCATTTGACGGTGACTAAGTCACGTGAAAAGCGCTGTAAAAGGTCTCACTACACTAAGTTGACTAGGTTATAACTCAATATACATTTCAAGGTGTATTTTGGAAGTTAGAACCAAGAAAACTGACTTCAAAATAATAAATGTACCCATGATGTAAAAATGAACAAATACAAATCTCAAGTGCATTGCTGCAACAGTATTTGACCGTGGTATTCGAATTATTACAAGCCTTGATATTGAATAATTTTCCTGGCATCAAACTAGTTGTAGATTTCCCGCCCAACACCATGTTGGATATTATTATGGCAAAGGTTTATCCGTATTGTTCGCAACTTAATATTTGTTCTCGAACATTATGGGCAACCAACAACGCGAAATACAAATTTCAGCAACCTATGGCGTCACAAGTGATGTTAGATGACGGCGCCCTGAAAATCCAAATGCGTCTTGAATCGGACCATCGATGGCATCCGGTATACAATTCACGAAAATTTAAACTCAGTGATAATCGATACGGAGCGTTGAGAACAAGTGGTATTCTTTTTTCTGAAGGATCCCTTTAACATGTGCAAACTAAAGCTGTTTTGACTTCTAAAATACACTTGTATACGCTTGTTGAGCTGGCCCTACGTGATTTTAAAAACTTAGATGTCGAAAAAGTTAAAAGTTGAGAAACATTTAGGGGAACCTGGCTGGTTGGAGCATTTAGTTCTCAAGGGCTTCATTCTGGTTGGCAGGTTGGACCGGAATCTCTATGGCCTCAACTTTTTTACTGGTGCTGCTTGAGAACTGACACAGACCAAAAATCTGGGTCTTCTTAGCGTTCCACTTTTCCTTTACCTATTGAAAAAAGGGACCGTATTATAGCCACACTAACTTATAGATTACATACTCTTTGACAGTGATATCATATTTGAAACTACCTTTGGATCACTTTGACCGTGGCAAACTAAGATGAGAAATCCCTGAAAATATCAAAGGAAGATACACAAATGAAAAACGATCAGAGATAAGGATGAGCAGTTTCTGCGGTGCAAAAATTAAAAAGGGGATTATGGGAAACATAACTAAAATATTACAATTAACACAGTCACTCTAATACGTCTGCAATGATGTTTTCAAGTCACAAATTACTCGAGTGTTTGTACCTGGCTAAGTTCACAAGACCGTGTTTTATATCTAACCCTTTCACTCGTACGTTCAAAATACAGATTCTCCCAACCTTTCAAGAAGAAAATATAAGAGTGATGTAGAGAGAACTTATAGTTAAATCAGCTTTCATCCGCGCAAGGTATCAAAAGCCAAGTTTTCTTTATTGTATGATAGATTTCTTGTGAGAAAGCTGAAGGAGAAAGTTGAAGTTGATTATTCTTGGGAGTGAAAGGGTTAACTTACACGTTACACAACACAAATAGTTGTGCTGAAAAAAATGTTCTGTTTTCTTCATTTTATAATAATGGTTTACCTGCATGGAGTTCAGCACAGTGAAGATATAGTCGAACTCGATCCCAAGCCCTGCAAGCCTCAGCAGTCCAAAAACCCACGTGATACCAAGCAACGGAAGTAGAATGACACAGGACCTGGCGCAGCGCCTAAAAATGAACAAGGCAAGAATCCATTAAAGGTCTTATGACCGCACAATTTACGCTATTTTACAGAATAAAGGTAATATGCTAATATACAAGGGAAGAATGACAGAGAAGCTGTATGTATGTATCGTGATGTACTTTATAACAACATAAGGGTGCAAATAAAAAGCAGGAAAGCAAATAGTTAGAAAGTAAAAATGAAGATGAGAATCTTAGCGAACAAATATATCTATTTGAAGGACCACGTTTGTGTGAAATAAAAGGAAGAGTAATAAAGTCAAGAAATATAAATTGTGTGCAGTGTTTACATAGCCTGATGCAAACACTCGAGTGAGTTTGGGAGAACTCGAAATTTGTGTGAACCTTAGCAACCGCGCGATATTTATATTGTTTATTAAATAAACGTGCTCCAGATCAGTATAACACATTTTATATGTTACATAGCCGTATGCAAACACTGCTGGGAACCAATCAGAGCGCGCGTTCATAAAATATTGTTTTTACCACTCAAAAATATAATTCATGTCTTCGCGCCGTCGTGTAATATTCTCTATATATAAGTATTATTTTTCAAACAATATTAAATACTGACCGCAGCTTCTCCAACTCAGTGTCTTGGCTGTGCTTTCTGCGGAACAGCACGAGGACGACGCAGCAAAGAACAGCAATGTTGACCTGGTGTAAGATGACACGTGAATTTGAAACTAAAATAATTTAGAATAGTAGGTTGGTTGTGATCGTCCGGGTGGGAGTAGTCTCCAGGAAACTTGTGACAAGTTGTTGGTGAATGACGTTTCAACTTCCTTAAGGGAAGTCATCTTCAGAGTCAAGTGAAGGATTCGTCAGATGGTGGTCTATTCACACTCCTGGGTTCTAACAATTTGCTATAATTTAGAATCGTATCAAGTAGAGTTAACTTCAAACATACCAGGATAACAAATGCAAGAAATCCTACAAAGACCCAGATCACGTGATGCTTCATTGACAACCAGCAGCTAAAAACAAAAATATTTTGAGTGCGCCGTTAAACAAACAGTACATCCATTTTACCACTGAATTTACTAAAATAACAACTTACATGTCCTCGCCGATATATCCTCTGATATCGTTGTCCGCACCAAACCAACCAATGAGAATGGACACCCCGACGCACACCAGAGGGAATCCTGGGTAATTGATTGCTATCAGTTAGTTACGCAGATTTACCCTACCATCTAAATCAGAAAAAAACTAGGGTACTTTTGTTTACATTGTTTCCAGATTTTAAACTTTTCTATCTGTCTATGTCTTCGTCTGCCAAATACTGGTTCTCGGTTTCAGCAAGGATTGGCGAGTACAAAGTTATCTTGATACAAAAATAAACAATTCATAAATTAGTATAAAAGTATCAGTGCAAATCAGTCTGGAAATACACAACCTTCAGTTTGCATTTAGCTTTGCTTTCTTATCCATTTTCGTAAGCTCTTCGACTAGATTATGCTTACTTTTATCTAGACGCTTCGCACCTTTCACGTTTCGAAATATTTCACTTCCGGCCCTTGTCACGTACAGCATAGTGAAGCCTTGCCATTTACTGTAACTTATGTCGCAAGACATTCCCCGTGATTAAGTCGATTGAATATTTATGCTAAAATCGAAATATAGAAGAGGTCCTGTGTGGCGAAATAGATTATTTCTCACTGACAAGAACCAAAGATTATATATTCAGAAATATTGTACACGTTATCGATGGGTCGAGAGGTCTGGGAACCAGCATTGACTTGCCCCGGGTAGGCGAATTATCCCTGGCGAACCGTTTACAAGGGTTATCTCCTTATAAAATGGCGTCGATAACTTACCCCACGCAAACAAGTAGCACAATGGCATGTTCAGAGGTAAAGGAAAAACTGTTGTAACCTTGTGGTAGAGCTGAATCCCTTCAATTAACGTCCAGCAGAATACAACCAAGAACAAATACTGGATAAGAGACGCAGCGACAACGCAGCCAATCTGCGGATTACAGACATTTATTACGGTAAATTGATAATGTCGAGTGAAATGTGTATTGTTTTTTATGCTCGAGCTCCATTAATATGCTTGATACATTTTTTCTGAGAAAATAAGTCTGCTTTAGTCAATAATTTAACTAGAAATACGATAATCGCAGATACCCCCTCGCTCTGCCATTGATTGGACTTCTACTTTGGTACTGCTCAACAAGAGCAGCCTTTGTTTTACCAAAATGTTAATTCAATCTTTTCTTTGAAGTCAAGTGCTACACGCAAAGGAAGGAGCAAAAGAATAGTGTGTGTTATACTTTTGCGTTGAAAAAAGAGTCAATTGCGGGATGCCGTACGTATTTCCCAAGGTCGGCACGTCAATTATTAAGCACGTTCTCAAAATTTAATACTAAAATTTTGAAGTTGGTCGGCCGCCGTAGTACGGGAAAAATGGAACACTGATTTTCCATTATTGAATTCATAGACAGTACAATTAAATAGGCTTCCTGTGCAATTTTTTTACTCTGGACTCCATGTACCAGACTCAGGCATACATATTTAATGAGCTCGAATTGTTTTGTATGTGAACCCGCTCAAAACAGCACAATTTCTCCCAGAATCAAAGCAATACTTGAACGGTTTACTTCAAGTTATACACGAGTTTCAAACCTAGTCATACTTCACATGGCTTGTGAACAATTCTCGCTGCAATCACCGCGCGTCAGATTACAGCATTTGTTACAGTTAGTCTTGAAAGAAAAAAAGACTAAATCATTCAAGACTCCATGTTCCGATTGCTCTGAGGAAATACGGTAGTCGAAACTGGCAACAGAAGCGTATTAAAACAACACTTCGAGGGAAAATGATCAGCATACAGATTTTATTACATTCTTAAAGTTATCGAGTTACAAGATACGGGATAGAATCTCCACGGACCGAATATATTTGTCACGGTGATTGTTTGTATGATTTCCACTGACTGACCTCTGTTGCATGTCCTTTCTGAATAAGATCTGATCAAAACGGCGTCGGCGATTTGCTTTCAGGCGCTGTTTCCGTTGCGGAGTCGTTTTTTCAGCACGCTTCTGTTCATGATGCTTTCGGTCATAACAGGATTGTCGTCTTTTGTCGAGGCGGATTTGGCACTGTTCGATTGTTTCACGATTTCGCCTTGCCCGTGCTTGTTCCCTTCTCTTCCAAAGACGAGTTTCACGAGACTTTTGTGTTTCAAGTTTTTCAGTTTTCAAATTCATTTTCATGAACGCAGTTTATACGATATTTGTCGCTTCAATCGTTCAATCTTATCAGTAAAACTACAGCGGGACACGTGATCGATCCTTTGTCGTTGCTTAACGCGGATGGCCCTGGGGACAAGGTCGTACGCCAGACTGACAGACACACGAACAAACTCATTGCGAGATGAAGACCCTCTTGGAGTCCCCAAATAAGGCGCTACTACTGCATTAGCGTCGTGATTATTACCCTCGCTTCGCTCGGGGACAAAATGCGTCAATCAACCAATTAAGAGTAGAACTGTACGTCCCTGGTCACACGTTATAAGACAAGTCTTTGTCGTAGATGTAAATTGTACTTTACAGTGTCAGTATTCTTATTATACATTGGCCTTACCAAGTTTTTAAAGAGATCGATTCCAGCGAGAAACGCTATCTGCGCCAGTGTTAGTGCGGTGACAAGATTCATTCGAATACGAGGGCGCTGTTCTCTTAAATCCCTGAAGAAATATATAACATAATCAGACAATGTGGTTTTAATAGTTCTGTTGCAGCCAGAGGTCACAATAAAATGACATTAAAATTACCGCGGTAGCTTTAGTAACTATTTTCACAAAATCCTGTCTTTGGCAAAGGTTTGCGATGTTTTTGGACTTGAGGTAGCCAAAGCGTTAGGTACTAAATTGTGGGTACTGCTCAAAACATTGTATACCGTCAGTGCAACATCACCTTAACGAAGCAGAGCAAGCAGTCATGTTTGTCAAGTTGGATAGGAAAGTTTAACTTACGCCCATTTCCATTGGGTTATCAAAGAGAGAATGTTTCCCAAAATCGACAAGCTGATACCGATATGCGTTATGATTTCTAAAGCCATCTCATGATCCTCGGGAATCTGCGTTGAGAATATAATTTGTGATAACTTTAAGAAAAGCAAACGCTGCTTTATTAGCAACAAATGCAACCTCTTTCCCAGGCTCTTTCATCTCCCGGCCCCTGTGCGACACACATGGGGATAGGTATATATAGTACGTATTCCTTATAAGGCACAACCGAACGAGCAAATACCTGACCCTGATGAGCAAATGCATTGCCCCAATGAGCAAATACGCAACCTTGAATAATAATTAGCCGTAAATTGAATTGATGCGAGTGAGATATACATATACATATCGAAAATTACGGCCTAACCCTGACAATAACCCTAATCCTAACCCTAAACCTAACCCTAACTCTAACCCTAACCCTTACCCTAACCCTAACCTTAAATCTAAGTCTAAATTATAATCCAAACACTGTTTATCCAGTTGCAAAGTTACGGCTAATTATTATTCAATGTCACGAATTTGCTCGTGCGCCACGTATTTACGGCTAATTATTATTCAAGGTTGCGTATTTGCTCATTGGGGCAATGTATTTGCTCATTAGGATCAGGTATTTGCTCGTCCGGTTGTTCCATATATGGAATACGTACTATAAATACAGATGCACATGGGAGGTGTTAACTTTCTATATATATAATTTTTTCCTTCCCCAGTAGACAAAGTAAGGTAAATTTCTGACTTAACGGCCCCTCCCTTTGTTTCCTTCTTTGCAACCAGCCAGATTCTGGCCGACACGTGACCAGCCTGAACCAGGGTCTTTCTTCGGGGGCGGGGGCCGGGAGATGAAAGAACCTGGGAACGAGGTTGATCACCGAGGTAGGGAGAGATTCATTCAGTTCTCACGGCGGTATTATCACTATTACAATTAATGATCATTTCACTGCCCATTGTTTTCTGTAGTCAAACTAAAAATATAACGTCATTAACACCGAGGTTTAACCCCACCTCGCTCAACAATAAACATCATCTTAAGAGCGTTTGAGGTTGAGTCAGTTTCGACTATAGTATATATATACCTTTGATCCTATTAATGTTAAGAAAAGAAACTATCTTTGCATGGCGTTTAACAACAGCTTAGTGTGTTATATGACGTCTTTGGGATTTCAGCCAACCGACATATGGGTTGACGGACACGGATTTCAACTTAACCCAAGCTACCTAAACGAGAATTTGTTTGATATGATACAGTGAAGAATCAAGCACTGATTCATTTACTCTTCATCAAAGAACAAGAACCCAACTAAAAATAGTGTTTGTGGGAATATTTGTTGGAAAAGCTAAAGTTAAATTTCAGTAGAATTAATAAAACGCATACGTTTCGAGCTGTCTACATATCCAACACGTCATTTAACCCCTCCATACGGTGCCCATGCATACATAATTTGTAATGTCTCGTTGAGGTTAGCGAATAATACCAGCCTCAATTCCTGGGAATGATGGAAGGTTCTTTTAGGGCTTGGGCGTCCAGGATTCAGGCACATCCCTTATTAAAATGTTATTTTATTAAAAGATTGCCGGATTTAGGTGCCGTATTTTTTATGCTTTTTTCTGGTGAAAGATTAAATCGGCTTTTAAGACTTTTCACCCCATCAAGAAAGAACTTAAATTGGATGTTGTTATTCCCTCGGATGAGGTTGTGCTCACTAATATATCTGAGATTGTGTTTTCGTTTACGGCAGCTTTGAAACATTAATGTTCGTGGAGATCACCGAAATTGGTAGCCGGGTACATTAACTTGATTCGGATGTTTACTTAGGTCAGTTTCAATCCTGCTTTAAAGGCCTTTTGGCTGGAACTCTGCAGGCTCTTGTTCTGCCAAGGAAAGGAAATCGGTTTATTATATAGACACGAGTGTTTTACTGGAAAATATACCGTGCGTAAAATCCATACGAAACTACATCCGGGACCCGAGTGGCGTATTTTCCATATCCTCACTAGTGAGGATATCGTTGGCATCATTTCCCGCTTTTGCACAGCCGTTGTTTGTGCAATTTCTCGTAAAACACTCGTGTCTTATATAATAAAAAGAAAATTACACGGCGACTTGAAGATATGGATTTTATTTTCTCGTGGTAAAAACAATATTTTTACTCACTCGCGAAGCACTCGTTCGTAAAATATTGTTTTTACCACTCGAAAATAAATTTCATATCTTATTGCGCCGCCGTGTTACTGTAATATCCTCTATTTATTACACCAGATATAAAAAAATATATATATATTAAGTAAAATTTTCTGTCACTTTATGCCTCAGCCCAGGCCTGATGTGAAGCGGACATGTATCCACTGGCTAGCCACAATATTGAAGAATCGTACACTATCCATGATTCATATCAGCATGCTCCCATTTCCTTGCGCGTGGGGTAGCAAAGATGTCATTCTAAAATTATCCACCCTTAATACATAAATATAGGCTTAAAGTTCTTTGTGGTAACCATAGATCCCGCATGAGGGCAAAGTTAATTACTTTTCCACCTACGCATACAGGAAGACATTAGACAGACAGTCGCTCTGACATAATAAAAATTTGAATGAAACAAAAAAAAATAAACATTTTTTCCACAGGTTTCTTGGCAAAATACAATTTCAATCAAAAATCAATTGCTTTATAAACTATAATGCATCCGTGGGTACACACCTTTTATATACCAAATTGCAGTTTGCATTTTATTTTAAAAGTCCTAGACAAAACTGCGGAAACATAAAAAGGGACTCAGTCCTTTTGAAAACCGCATAATTTCAAACTTCAAATTAGTGTACCGCAAGGCCGAAAGATGTCAGTACCATTCTTGGACACTGGAAGCTCAAACCTTACTGTGTTCTGAGATGCATACATTACGTTTAAACATGGCGCTTTTTCACAAACTACAAGCACAAAGCCAGAGCTTGGCGGTTTATGGACGAATGCAAGGAAATAGCACTGAGTCCTTCCTCGTGAGTAAAGATGGCCGCACAGGCCCCCGAGCTAGCGTAACTTTAATGGGCAATCTCGACGTGACGTTCTATCAACACTAAGAAACCTCTCAGACCAAAGACACAGTGCCGTTCCATAGTCTATGTTCTTTAGCAGCTGTGTTTATAGCATCAATTCAACAGAAAATACTGTTGTGAAATATAATAATTATATGTAATACCTTGTATTTAAAGTTATTTCGTGCAATGACCTGTTTAAAGTTGAATGTTTTTAAAAATGTTTGGATGATTTTCTTTGGCTTCACGAAGCCCCTCTTATTAAAAATTGACGTGCTATTCGCAATTTCGGACATAGAATTTGGATAAAATATTCTATTATCAGTATATACCATTTGCATAAAACTAGAAGAGTATGGCAATAAATGGCTGCAAAGCCTTAGAGAAAGAAATAAGCACTTTCATGCTGTTTTTGAACGTACTTAACAAGACCTATATTTCTTCACGTGCAGCTTTAATTTGCACACGGAAAAATACAGCAGTGGAATGGTTAACTGAAACGGTCAATTTCGCGGTGCAGATCCGAGGCAATTCATAAAAACATTGAGTCACATATATATCTGGAAACTTTGACCTCTTTGTGGGTTATCACTTATTAAGAGGAATTCAGCCTAAGACAGCATCATTGAGGGCTCTGAACACGAAGCAATTTTACAATTTGAAATTGAAATAAAAAGCAAATACGATTAATGAATTGTGCCAGTCGAGCGAGCGTGACAGGTGGATTGGTGTGTGTTTGGTAATATATAGACAATCACCGAAAATAGTCAATATGAGAAAAACTTCTAGAATGATGGAGAATAGTTAACTACTAGAAATACGATATTCGCAGAAGCCCCACGCCCTAATCGATTACGTATGACACTACTGGGTAGAGCTCTCATGTATGCTTACACCACACACCAGCCCTCAATATTGTGTTATTAAAATGTAAATGAAAGCAGATGACAATATATCAGCATTTACATGATATAGGGATGTGGTTGCATACATCTCAGAGGTTTTTGAAGAGTGCAGTAATTATAATTATACATGTAGGGTGGTCTTGAAAGAAGAAAGTTCTCATCATGATAATATTCTCTTTCATAAAAAATCATGCCCTGTCCATTTCACAGTAATTTATTTTGTTCCATAATATTAAGAAATTATACAGGTCAATTCAGTCTTTGTACTACATTCATATGCATATATATAGGTATACATAATTATACTTCATACACATACATATGTATACATACTTCTCAAGTGGGTTACATTATACTGTACTTCTCAGAAGTTCTCAATTGTTGCATGTGTTGCCTGGTACATGTACTAAAGCACAATACCATGCCAGGAAAATATAACCCTAACCCTATACTCCCCAACATATTGGGAAAAAAGAAGTTCTGTAAGTGAAAATGGAAAAAATGCATTATAAAATATACAATAATTCTACAGAATATTAAGCACATTCTCTATCAATGTAAAATGCTTTGAGACACAAGATGAGTATGATCAGTTTATTACCATATTGACACTCTTCTCTTAAAATGTCTCATTTCTTATGTCATATGGGTAAACTAACTCTTCTTATCACAGAAAGGTACTTTTTCCAATTGGGCTCAGTGAACTTTATGTTTCTCCCATTGATATTTTGGGACCTGTGGAAAATAAAACAAAGCACTGAAAGTCTATAATATTAAAATGCTGTTAAGTGTGTTCTGTGGTTGGCAATGGGGGGGGGGGGGATTGGTGTTGGTGGTAATACAGCTGGATTAGTACATCACACTAGCAATTATTGCAGAGCTGTATCGGATTCGCTTGCTCAAATGAAAACTTATTAAACTCTCAATTCTCGTAACACCACTCAAACACTTTTCTAACTGTCAGTGGTAAATGCAAATTGTGTGGTTTGAAGTGTCGTTGTTTGACACACGCTATCGGCCATTTCATTCAGCTCAGAACAATTGGGATTTATTTAGGCGATTGGTTTGACAGACGCTTTTTTCTTTCAAGATTTTCAAATCGGTAGAATTGTAAGCTGTTAACTGAATTTGGTGTGAAAACAAGCGTGCGTAATTCATGCCTGATCGCGATTGATGTTGTTGAATGAACGAGACGAGTACTCCTTGGGGCTTTGTTTTATGTTTGCCGAAAGATCTAAAGCCATACAATAAATATCTTATTAACCTCGTTTGCTTGGTGCGTACCGTAAGTTATGGATCCTCGTTTTTTTCGTTGCCTTATGGCCCTCGCGCGAAGCGCGCTCGGGGCATAAGGCGACGAAAAAAACTCGGTCCATAGCTTACGGTACGGACCGCGCACTCGGTTAATAAGATATAGAGGGGTTTTCGGATGACTGTCGAAAGTAATTGTGTGATTGCTTTGGTTTTGCGTTTGCTTCGCTTTTGGATTGGTCCACACGAGTTTGTCAGCATGCTCAGCCAATCAGGAACAAAACCAAAACCAAAACCAAACACTTCTCACGCAAGCGATGCCGTGTACTTGCACTGCTGATTGGAAAGTAAAACCAAACGCAAGACCAAACGCAAATTACTTTGGCTTCCAATTGGTTGAACTGTTTTCTCTCAGTCTCTGTGATTGGCCTGTGTGATTACTTTGATTTTGGTTTTCGACAGTCATCCGAAAATGGCTCTATGTACAAAAGCACTCCACTGTACAGTTGACAGTAGCAAACATAAATAACTTAAATATGAAAACCATAATAATGAAAAGCATGAAAGTCAGTTCATTATTTCTATTAAGGGGTAAAAATAAATCAGAACATACACAACAATAATTTTGAGTTGTATTCAGTAACACAGAAAAACATGCATTTGAAATGAAATTCATAGTCTTCAAAGACAAATAATGTAAAACAAAGTATGTGTAGCTGCATTTTAATTGATAGAAAATCATGAAATTTCTCAAAGACAAAAAAGTGTAAAACAAAGTATGGCAGCTGCTTTTTAATAATTAAATAATTAAATCAATTATTAAATCAATTATTGATAGAAAACCATGAAATTACACACTAAGGAAAGTGTAATCCAGTTAGAAAAGACAATAGTTGTGTAATGGTGTCACGACTGTGTACTGTACCATATATTTTCTTTGTGTTCTACTTATTGGGGGATGTTTGCAAATTTGTGAAGTGGACATATACTATACAATTATATGTATGTTAAAGATAGATTGACAGCAAACTCAATCAATTCAACAAGAACAAAACAACATGAAGTCATGAATTCAGTCAAAAATGTAGCACCATACGTATTTTGTCTTTTGTGCAGGTACAGCACTTTTTCTTCGTGTTCAATAAACTGGATAGGTTTTCAACAGACAATTTAAACAAAGAAGGAAATATTAACAAATCCAATATTACATTTAGCAAGTGAATCAGGTGTGAAAATTGCAAATGGTTTGCAGTTGTTTACATGAAAAACAAACAATGAAAGAACAACAAAGCAAAGAAAACTACTGTATTTCTGAAACGGCTGATAAGCATTATAGCCCAGGTACAAAGGAAGAAAGGAAGTGTTTTATTTCTTACCTGCCCCTTGTTCCTGATGATAAGAATCGGCAAGTCACTCACATTGGCGGGGAGACTGCTGAGAAATCCCCGCACGTCTTGTGGTAAGTTGAGGAGATGTCCTTTGTACCCGGGAAGCGAATTCCCACGTAAGGATGGTTACCTCCTCCCGCAGTCTGATTATATTATGTCAGCGGTCGCCCCTCAACAGTAATAACTGACTGACAGAAGTGCAGTGGTAAATAAACGTCACATCGGAGTGAAATAGCGTGTACGAAGAAAGAAGTAAAGTATAAATATCTATAAGTTCCTAAAGCGTTTATTTGAAACGTGCATACAATACTCTTTTATAGAAAAATTAACGTTTCGTGTAAATTTAGTAAATGTGACTAAAATCAAAGTGAATTGGAGAAAAATATATTTTTTTAAATAGGGTCGAAAAATCGTACAGTTTTAGTTTGAAGTAGGGCACGGGTTTTGAGAACCCTCCGACTCAAAACTATGAAGGTTTTCACCCCCTCCCCTTCCTCCCCGGGAAGAGGTTTTTGGCGGGCAGAGCCTTTAACGGCTAGCTACACGTCTAATACAACCGTCCAAGCCATATGAACAATTCAACGTGTTCCCATCTAAGAAGCAGTAGCCGATGTGGACATCGCGCGGGCTTTGCTGTAGAAACTTGATTTCATTTTTTACAAGGCTCGAGTCGCAAGACAACTGAATTATTGCCGGGAATGGTTCAATTGAATATTTAGTGCTTTGCCTAAGTCTCTTTTGTTGTCAAGGGTGACAGAGGGTTCCGCTGGTAACGAGTCATTCACAGATCATCCTTTTTTTATTTACATTTTGGAGCGATGCTACCTAACACGAACACAGAAAACGGCAATAACAGCGCGAAAATTACCGCCGCTTCAAGGTTGGTTAGTTATTAATACAGTGGGGCGACCGCTGACATAATATAATCAGACTGCGGGAGGGGGTAACCATCCTTACGTGGGAATTCGCTTCCCTTTGTACCCACGCTGGCCGCCATGTTTCCGGTAAACACACATAATGGGGAAAGCCCTGGCAATAAGCATTTCCTCCACTTCGCTGAGGCCCTGTAGCGGTGGAAGGCTGCAAGTTCCTCCTGTCAGGGTTAGCCCATCCACGGCTATGTAGATATTTGCTGTCTCTGGAAGCGACGCTCTTCGACAAGAGACAAACGTTGTTCACGGCGTCGACAATCTCGTACCCAGACTCTTCCGCTGTCTTACGGCGCATGCTCGACGAAAACGAAAGACTCTGGAACAGACCAGATTTTCAGTCCGTAAATAGCGGACTTCCGGTTAAACTGCGCATGCTCAAGGGCAAAATTCATTTTGCTTTTACGCAACTGTTATTGTTATGAAAAGGGCTTGAAAATGACGCTGACCAGTGCATAAGGCTTTCGCAGGCCTTGTAGCCGACAACATTATAAACAAAATGGCAGCCTCGCGGTTCAGAATATTGGACTGCCGGCCAAAAAAGAGGACATCGAGAATCTCAAAAGTGATAAACTGATCTTTCGCGTTTGGAGTCCTTCGATTATCAAGGAAGTGTGGACTTCGCATGGATTTTTAACTCCATCCGATCGTTGCGTTTGGAGAAAAGTCGCCATAGTTCGCGCTTCGCAATCAACACAACACAGGCAAGCTTTTATAATATTGTATACATAACACGGTGTTTCTCATGCATAAACTCAAAACAACCTTTCATTTATTTTAAATTTTCGGGCTTCGATCGACTATGCTTCGGCTGTAATTCAGGAAGTACTCGTAAAAGTCACCTGACAAATCACATGGTTTGCAGCTACATGCGATTCGCTATTTTGTTCAGTTTGGGGCATGCTCTAGCTTGTCAGAGTAACTTTGTTCCGTGATCCAGGATGTTTTTAGCGCAATGGCTACCTGTGTGAATAGCGATGTTTGTAATAAGTCCCGTGCTTTGCAAACAGATAAAATTGTTACAAAATTTAATGATGAAACACGGGATTGCCAAAACAGTATTTCCACTGGTGATATTGATAATCCAGGCAATGAAAAAGATGATAGTGATGGCTGGTGTGAATTTGTTAAACGCCTTCAGGAGTTACAGATACACTACTGCAGGAACCAGATGTAACAGAAAATGGAGACAGAATTATTTCTTTTGCACCAGGTGAAGGAAACAAACCACTAGGAGTATTCATAGATAAAGATTCTGAATATATATCATTTCCTACAATATTCTGTGGAAAAACGAGGACCTGACAACAATGAAAGAAAGGTCCCTGTATCATACAGTACAGTTGCCAAGTGGGAGTTGAGGTGTCAGGATAGAAGAGCCGCAAAGTCTGTCCCAAACATATTCTATAAGCTGAAAAAACTGCAGATTAAGCAAATTCAAGATAGTAGTTGCATTTCTCTGAGAAAGTGCCAGACAAAGAGGAAAAAGTACACTGCTGGTGACTTGAAGTCAGAGGACTATCTTAATAAGCTTGTATATCTTGATGAAAGTTTCATAGTTTTAAAAAACCTCTGAGGGTCTCACCACCTTATTTTGAAAAGTGCAAAAAAGATTTGTTTGCTATGATTTGCCAACTAGGCAACTCTACATGGTTTAATTTGCTCTTTCTCAGCTGCTGAAACAAGGTGGACTCATCTTCTTAAAAATCTAGGTAGAATTGTAGAGAAAATAGACTACACTGAGGATGAGATCAAACAAATGACATGGCAACAAAAATCAGATCTTATACAAAAAGATCCTGTCACGTGTGCAAGGAACTTTGACCACATGGTTCAGTTATTTTTATTCATGATGTCTTAAACAGCAGTGTAATGCCAATAGGAGAAATAGCTGATTATTTTTAGAGTTGAATTTCAGCAAAGAGGAAGCCTACATATATTCATGGTTTATTTTGGGTGAAGGAAGCCCCACAATATGAAAAAAGATTAATGAAGAAATTTTGACCTTTGGTGATAAATATATCACTTGCCAAAAGCCAGTCAGTTCAAGTGAAATGGAAGATCTTGTAAACTTGCAAATGCATGCACTGGAAAATGACAGACTAAACACCATTAGGACAAAACTGAAAAAACTAAAGGTAATATTCATTGATGAGATCTCTATGGTTGGAAGTGGCATGTTCAACTTTTTGAATTTAAGACTACAACATGTTATGTGAACTAAGGAGTCATTTGGTGGAATAAGCTTAATAACTGTTGGAGATCTTTTCCAGTTACAACCAGTTTTTGATAAATGGATCTTTGAAATTCTCAAATGGGCTATAATGCTTTAGCAAGTAACATTTGGACAGAATACTTCACCCTCTTTGAATTGACAGAAATAATGAGACAAAAAGATGACAAAACAATTTGCACAGCTTCTCAATCGCTTGAGAGAAGGAAAGCACTCTGAAGATGATATAGCCATTAAAAAAAAGACTTCTGAATGTAAAGTCTGGAGAAGATAATAGTCCTATGAACATAACACATTTATTTACTACAAATGCATCAGTAAATACTCACAAAAATGCCCTGTATACTCTCTCTAAAACTGATAAAGCTCAGATCAAGGCTGTTGACATTATAGTTGGGGATATTTCTGATGATCTGAAGAAACAAATGAAAAATAAAATCCCAGATGATCCAACAAAGACAATGGGTTTATATTCACTAGTGTCAGTGGCAACTGAGGCAAAATATGACTTGACAACTAATGTTGATGTGACTGATGGTCTCACAAATGGTGCAGAGTTTGTGATAGAGAACATAGACTGCAGAGTTGACTATTCCACCAGGCCAAGCACTATTTGGGTGTCATTTCCACATCCTGACATAGGCAGAAAGCAGCGCAGAGAAAATGTACATGTGTACAGAACAAACATAAATAAAGACTGGACACCAGTTTATGAGGTAACAAGACAATTCCGTATCATAAAAGTGTCAAGTACAAATTCTCCGACGACAATTTCCACTTAGACCTGCTGCTGCCAAGACTATTCACCGTTGTCAAGGTGACACATTAGATGAGGCAGTTGTTGATTTTCCAGCATCCACAAGGGAGCACATGCATTATTTTGGCTTGAGCCAAGTAAGAAACAGTTCCACACTGCATCTTCTCAATTTAAATGAAAACAAAATAAAGGTTAGTGAGAAAGTTAAAAATGAAATGAACAGACTGAGAACAGAAGCAAGCCTTAATGTACCTTTAGAAGTGACGTTACAGATTATAGATTCGGCCCAAACAAAAACACTATTGTTTCAGAATGTTAGATCTCTCCACCTACACATAGATGATGTGCGAAGTGATTACAACATTCAAAAAGCTGGATTTAGCCTTAACAGAAATGATTTCAATCAGTCTAATATCAGAACTTGCTATGGAACAGCTGTGTATATTAAGAATGATTTGAGTTGTTCTGAAACTCCATATATGTTCAATTTTAATAATGTTGAAATCGTTGTTATGGTTTTAAGGAATCCAATTCCAAATCTTCATGTTGTTGGTATCTACCGCTCTAAGACTAATGTTAGAATTGCACATGCCACAGTTCATTGATGCCCTTACTCATCTTCATGACTCAGTCTTGACAGATACTACAATTCCCACTGTATTGCTTGGGGATTTCAATATGAATCTTATGCAGGAAAGTACAGACCAAAAGGCTCTCAAAAAATGTTTGGTAACAAACAGAGGATACACACAGTTGATCGAGCAGTATACTACTGACTACCGTACACAGATAGATCATATTTATACTAATGTTCCACAACTTGTACAATCTGCTGGTACCTTAGAGTCATACTACAGTGATCATAAGCCAATTTATGTTTCCTTAACAGCCCTTCAAATATAACTTCATGATATCCAAACCTATAGCTCTGATGTAAAATATGAATGCATTTAATGTAAAATACAAAATAAATGCAAATGATTGTCATGTACATTAGGAATGAATCCAAGGGATCCAATTCCAAATATTCATGTGATTCGTTCAGTTAATTAATTATTGATGACCTTACTCATCTAGATGCTGTAACTAATCTTGACAGAGCCTACAATTCCAACTGTACTGCTTAGGCATTTCAATACTAATCTAATACAGGAAACTACAGAGCAAAACGCTCTCAAACAATGTCAAGTAACAAACAGGATATACACAGTTAACTAACCAGCATACTACTGACTACAAATGTTGCACAACTTGTACAATCTCCTGGTATTGTACCTTTTGGTCATACTACCGTGATCATAAGCCAATTTATGTTTCCTTAGCAGCCACATTCAAATATTATGACGTCATGATATCCAAAACTATAGCTTCAAATGTGCAAAACAACACCAAACATATTTCACACACAGAAACTAACAGAATTTAAGAACTAAAACTTAGTGAAGGGAGGGATGTCTATCTGACTTCCTAAGGAGTCACCTAAGTTTTGTTCTACCAGGTAAATACTTGTTTCATGTTACTGATCATGTGCATAAGGACAGGGGAGGCGGATGCAGGAGGCAAGAATTGCAAAGGAGAGGTAGAGAATGGTAGAGAATGGTAGAGAATGGTAGAGAATGGTAGAGAATGTATGGGTTTTGTGACTCTGCGGCCGAATGTTTGTGTCCATAATATAGAGGTGTCAGTGAGGAGAGGTTTGACTGTATTTGTATAAAATATGCTTCACCATTATTTAACTGACACTTATTACGTTATTACGTTATTACGTTATAAGTATCCTGTTATGAATTGCAGATGGAACAACTTGTTCCACATACATTGCTAACTGGAGTACATGTTCACTACCAATCAGAACAGGGATGACCCAGCAGCATAATATCGTACCAACAGATACATGTGGATATGTATCTCATTATATTGGAGCTACAAGAACAGTGACAATGTAGACAACATCAGTGAACTTCATATAGTTCATATGATTAGAGACAAGAAAGTCTGGAAAAGCATGACCCTACCCATCAAAGCACTGAATCTGTTCAATGCTGCATGTGTCAGCAGTGATCTCATATGGATGTAACTAAATCATGGGTCATTTCCAAAGGTGTTACCAACAAGATCAACTCTTACAGGAGTTACACTTGGTGTCTAACTCAGATGTACAACAGGTCCGGAAAAAACCCTTATCCTACAAGTTATACCCCATCAGCTTAGATTCCTGGCCCACATGCTGGATCTCCAAGATCAAGAACCTGCTAAATGCATATACCCTGTACTTTCCCACGCATCACTACAGGAGCCCTGATTGACAATGAACATTTTACTGCTGGTTAACAATGAAAACATTCCCCACCCATAAAACATAAAAAAGCTGGCAGTACAACACGGTTTTGTGCACAGCGGAGAAACATTGTAGTCACTCTGTGGTTACAAAAAATACATTGATTTCATAAAAGTCTGAAGACATTATAATAAACATTACAGACAAAGGACGAAACGGTGACAAGTCACAGGATTTGTGTTGTAGCATCTCAAAATTTTTATAGGACTGCTTACCTCTCAAAATGAACCCTATCGACGAGATAGAGTTTAGTTTAACCTCGCTTGAGAACGCACACAGGAACGAACGAAGTTGCTTCGAAGGTGTGGAAGATTCGGCTCCTGGTTCGTGCTCACGGCAGTCTCCGACTACCGTCAAGTAAAGTAGAACGATCACTTTTTAGCGACCTTTGGTCTGCGGTAGGCACAGAAGCCCACGCCCCTTCCAGTGTACGTCCCAACTCGGGGCTTTGCGAACCTTTGCGTACGATGGAGAAAAGAAAAAGCAAGAAAGACAAAAAGGGTAAAGCAAGTCACGTTGGTGACGCCAACGCTCGCTTGTTGGAACGGAGTAATCTAGAGAAAGGCGAGGATGTATCAATAGAAGTCGAGAAAACAAGTGCTCCCAGAACCCCAACAAAGTCGACCAAAGAGGACAGTGTTATTGGCTACGTACACTTGTCATCGCCGGTTTCAAACAAGCGGAAGACTATGAAGTACTCCACCTTCATTCTGCAAACCAAAGATGAAGAAGTCGATGCACTTGTGTACTCCCCGCGGAAGCAATCAATGCTTTCTGACAACGAAATACACGTACGCCTGTGAAAATCAGAAAATACACTTATACGCCAGACCATGCAAAACTCATCATCAACGATATGACACAGATTACCCATCCCAGCCCAAATGAGTACTGCTTTCAGTACCTTGAACTGTCTTCTAAGAAGTGCATGTCCGTGAAGGAAATCCTTGAGTCCTCCGAATAGGGAGATTTTGTATTGTTGACGGCGAAAATTGCTAACATCAGTGACACATCTACTGTAGGCCCCCGAAGTCTAAAAATGGCGGAAGCAACACTTTTGGACACAACAGGGGAGATAAAGATAAGTCTGTTCGAACAGAACATCCCTTCTGTAAAAATGGGCAGTGTCTACAACATAACTAATTCACGCGTACGCTGCTGGAATGATGTCAAGAAATTAACAACAACTCCAAGGTTCCATCATCTCACAAACGGAAGACGAGAAACTAACGGAGATAACGATAGAAAATACATTACCTGAACATGATGAAGACTCAACAGTGGTTGTGCCCTGTATCAAGTCTGTCGAGCGAGTTGAGCTATACCCCGTTTGTGTCCACTGTTCAAGGAAGCTGTTACAAGCTACAGCCAGTTTGATTGTCAAATGCGACAGATGTGGGCACTCAATGGTTCTTTCCAACTGCCAGAATCGAACGTCCGTACATTTTACAGTGGAAAGTCAGAATCACCCTATCACCTTGACTGCATTTGAGAGTACCTTACTATCAGTCATTCCAGAAATGAAGGAAATTTCAGAAGAGCTGGAACTCATCGAACGATTATTTCTCTTCAACATTGTGACAATCAAGTATTATAGCGCCACACTTATTGTGTCTGACATTCAGCTTTGAATATATCAAAAAAGCTGGATAGTCCTGTTTTGCCTAAAGTTTGTGACATTCAAAATCCTACAACAGTTTCGCTGGATTATCCTGTTTTGGTTAAAGTTTATGACATTCAAATGATAAAACAGTTAAGCTGTATTATCCTGTTTTGGTTAAAGTTTGTGACATTCAAATGACAACAGTTAACCTGTATTATCCTGTTTTGGTTACAGTTTGTGGCATTCAAATGATACAACTATTATCCTGTTTTGGTTAAAGTTTGTGACATTCGAATGATAGAACAGTTAACCGGTATTATCCCGTTTTGGTTAAAGTTTGTGACATTCAAATGATAGAACAGTTAACCTGTATTATCCTGTTTTGGTTAAAGTTTGTGATATTCAAATAATAGAACATTTAAGCTGTATTATCCTCTTTTGGTACTCCGAAAATTTTTGGGTGGGCGTGTGCTGCCCAGTTCTCAAAACCCTTACCCTATTTCAGACCAAATATATACTTGGGATGTACTCATGGGTATCTAATTAATTCAACTCCCACCACCATGGGCAGAAATGAGCACGACACTTATTTCTTGCCATTTCATTTACGAGTTGGCTCACAGGAGCCTTTGATTGAAGACGAACTTGTTTTTCCTCGTAAGAGTGTTCCGTTTGATTCTTTGCTTGATTCATATTCACTACGTAGTTCGGCAAAAGTGCAAAAACTCATTCAATCTTTTGTCGTGTCCGTTGCTTCGCAAGGGACTACCAGAAACACCACGTGATCAAAAGTCGGTCCGTGAAATACAGGGCGCTTTCCATTTGACCAAAAAACCCGGAAATTCCGGGAAAAATCAAATGGAACTGCGAGTTTTCGGTAAGAAAGTTTCGGAAATTGTGGACAACCTCTCGAGGTTGTCCTCTTTTTCGAAAATTCCGGAATGACCGATGGTCAAATGGAAAGCGCCCACAGACATCACAACGCGAGAATTCGGGCTCGGACAAGACAGCCTGGAAACGAGACTGGAGTTCTGATGTTTTACCCAGCAAACCCCGCGGTGCGGGGAAGTGATTCTGTTTTGATGTTTTCACCCAGGAAACCCAGCTACGCGGGGATGTGATTCTGTTCCGATGTTTTACCCAGCAAGCCCCGCTACGCGGGGAGGTCGGTCCGTGAACGACAGACATAAAAAAAAGATATGGTGTTCAGATTAGTACCCACGCAAGGCGTGAAAAAAAAAAAAAAAAACAAAAAACAAACAAATACGAAAATCTTCTCTGACACAGAAGTCCACCATTAGCATAAGCGTTGCCGAGTTGTCCAGTTCGTCTTTTTAATAAACAATGTATGGCGTATAAGTAATGTATGGCGCGAAGCCTTTTTCACAGCCGCCGTCTCATTAGATGTTTACGAACAAGGAATGGCGCTTTTGGTGTAGTTTTATTGCTCTCTTTTGTCATTGCGCTGTTTACCTGTGAGTTTTTTCCCTGTCACGTTCCTAATGGGTTATTTGCCATAGCTAGTGGGAGGGTGAAGACACAAAACATTAAAAATGCATGGAGACAACTTTGCTTCGACTAGCATATATTAAATTTAACCCGTACTTTAAGTTCAATTTTCAGTTCATATTTGTTTATTACAAATCAATTTCAAAAGTTGTATTCGGGCTATTATACCAACGTACCGCTTGTGGTGCTCAACATCAAACGTTGACAGTTTTATGTGACATGGTATCGTTTCGGAATCATGTCCGTCAAAAAGAATATTTTACCCCACGAGAAAAAGACTGTTATCAATGTACAAGCGTACAGTCAAGTAATTTTACGGATGTCTTCTATTATAACATGATTTTAGCATCCCCGTCCTTTTTATGTGGGATCCCCCTCCCCCTCCCCCTCCCCCCTCCCACCCCCCGGCGATATAGTACCCATGTTTCCGATGGTAGCTAACCCTGTAGTGAAGCACTCAAGTCGGACAAATGGCATACGCGCAAGATTATTCATTTCGTTGTCACTTAAAATAAATCGACCTTGCAGAGCGGGGGGTGTCATTGAAGCATTTACGGTACAGGAAACTTCGTGTCAGAAAATACAACAGACTAACTAGCGTGACACCAGCAAATATGGCGTGACAATAGTTTATTCGAATCAGCTAAAGAATGCAAGACAAATCACGACCATGAAGAGCCTGAGAGCTGAAAGGGCGAAGATTCCGTTTACCGAATCAAGTCTCTTTTGGAAGGATATTTCAATGATTTTCAAAAGAACCAGAGAGCGTTTCTCACTGCTTCTTGCTGATGCTGACGGTAATACTTGTTCCTGGAGGGGTGTAAGTGCTATTAGCAACGACAACTTGGTTTTTCTCTGGAGAGGACCACTTCACGAGTCAAGCGGGAGCGTCAAGTCGCACTTCATATCCACCAAGATAGTGCATAATTTATTTTCCACCCATCCATACCTAGTTCTTACATACATATTGCAAACAATAAATATGAACATATATACATATATACAGATTGTTTAGGATAAACTGTAGAAAAAGTAAACATACCGTCGGCACCCCAATCAAAACAGCAAAGTTAGAGAAATGCGTCGTAATGCATTCAATGTGTGTTTCGTCGTCCTCTTTTCCATTCTCGACACCTTTCTGTGACCACAAGCTGTCAAACAAATTCACTAAAAGTTGAACAAGTTAGTCTACCGGTGTAGGGGGCTGCCTGATGTAGTGGGCAGCCCACCTTCTGCCTTTCCTGTGCATGTGATTACTGACAACTTCGTTAAAACTAGTTCATATATAACTTATTATGTATGAATTCATAAAATCACTGTGAATGTGACTATGTCATTCTGTGATTGTATATGCACACCTATGTATATAATAAAAGACAATATTATGTAATGTATCTTATATATAAAGTTAGTGTTTGCAAGCATGTTTAATTTGTGTAGTAGTTATGGGTATTTCTAGAATGTGAAGAAATTAAACTTATAAGACTACGCTCCGAGAAAATAATTGTTCTAATGATTGTTTTTTTCCTTCTTCCCTTTAGTAAACAAATAGGGTTGCCTGTAAATCACAATATTTTCTTACCCATTTTTTGCATCCCAATAAGAGCAATTCTTTTGCGTCTGACTAAATCCCTGAAACATGAGATTGTAAGACAAATTTCAAAAAAGTAGTAAACCCTGTTTTCCTTGCTTGTTGTCATTCATTTGCCTTGTACTTTGGGACACATCGACCACACCCAGTCATTTTACTATGGTCCCAGTGAATTTGATTGTTTAGCTATCTCACCTTTTTCAGTTCAAAGTAAATGCGCGCTTTGCGGTTTAGATTCCGCACCACACTGTTGTTGGCATCTAGCAAAGTGCAGGACATAACACTGGAGGACGCCACTTTCATGTTGGCCGTTTGGTTCTTGATGCTGAAGAAGTGAACAACACTAACATATCAGGAACAGCAACTCGCAAAATTTGTTTCCGTATTGAGATCAGCATCTTTGTCTCAATCAATCGATCAACAACTGGTATCGGTTCTTATAGCTGGCACATGTGCCCAGCTTCTAATCGGGGAGTCTGCGTGCCAACTAGGGAATTCTCTAGACTTGTGGCTTAGAAAAATGCGAGCGGTATTTATAATGTTCTCGACACAGAAAATGGAAACCGATGCCACCCGTTTTTTACGGGGATCCCGCTAGTATCAATTATTGTGGGTGATATAATGATTACATTAAATCAACGTAAGATTAACAACATAACATCAAGGTGTGGACGAAACTGAAATACCTTTAAGTCTATAAAACACTTACTGTTCTTCTTTACCAGGGACTTTAAACAGAATAATCGACAATGTAAATCCATCTGCAAAAGCATAGAAACACAAAATGTTAGACCGGTTTTGTTTAATGTCTGTGACAAAATATTTTTTGGGCAACTGGAACACTCCATATTTACAAACAAAATAATTTCTACAATGTTTGTTTTATGAGCGACTTTTTTATCTTAAAGTCATAAGGTCGTAAACAATCATCTCCCTTACGACCACATCTAACAAAACTTCCAGTTGGCTCCTTAGTAAAAACTTGGTGCAGGTTTCATCATAATTAGACCAGAAATGTTTGTTGAGACTTTCCATAAATGATTGTAAACAAAGATTTGACTAAATTTGGATTATAACTGGATTATAACATTATTATTAATATTGATATTCTTATAATTATTGTTTTATCCTTCAAACATTCCGCTTCACGTAAACTTCTATTCACATCGTACTCCGCCAGCAAATAAAAGCAACAAATATAAGCACCATTTTGTGGCCACCCATACCAATAGCAATAAGAAACAAGCTAAGGTAGCCTGACAACGAAGAAGAAAGAAATTAGGACAACTAGAATGAAAAATAGTTAAACGCACCTTCCAATCCCTCAAGAGCTAGTTCAACTCTGCTTTCTTGCGAGAAGTTCAGACTTTCAGCAGAAGTAGGAAGTCTAATGTTTTTGTTGACGTTCTTGCCATACTTCACAACCACAACAGCTGCGCAGAGACGAAGGAAGAAAAACTGATGGATAATTTTAACTCAAAAGTTACAGTAATATCAATAGTAGCAGCGGTAGTAGTAGTTAATAGCAGTATTAATTAGAGTACTAGATACTAGAAGTAACCAAAGGTCAGGTGAATGCTGCCGAGGCTTACCCTAGCTGATTAAACCAAGTCAGAACACGGAAGCAAGAAAGTTTATTTCTTGTTTACAACTGTAACTAAATCTATTAACCCATTCACTGCTGGAGAAATAACGCGCGCAGCTTCCTTCAAATTCCTTTATGGGAAGTTGTACGAGAACGATAACGCAACGCGACTCCACAAAAATAGACCAAATGCGCAGTAATTACAGAAGTGAGATACCATTCTTAATTAAAATTTATTTGAAACTAGAATGCATGACCAAAACATATAATAAAAAGGACAAAAGATAATTCAAAAGGCAATAAAACCTGAAATTACAAAACACTGGATGAAATATTTTGTTCGCAGCGTTCGTCCATCCGAAGACGAACAGCGAATTTATCGCTGTACAAAACTTAAGAGAAATGGTTCTAAACTTCAGACTGATATTCTAAATTCACAGATCGATCTCGTTAAAGCAAATCTAATAAATCTGCAGACAAAATAGAAGCAAAATTAGCAAGCGGACTGGAAATAATTGTGCAAAGTACATCGCCACGTGGTGATAAACAAAGTCAGTTTCACGAAGAAATTGAACGATATTTCTTCCCTACGGATTCGTTTGGCGGTCACTATCAAGACAAATAACTCCACAAATCCATCTCTGGTAAACACAACGAAGACACGTACTATCTTGGACAGATCAGAAGCTTACAAGAATCCCGCGCGTTCCTATCTCCGCCATTGTAAGTTCAAACAACATGTGAATGCAGCAGTGAATGCCCGTGATTGACCCTCGCAACATGTATTTAATCGTGAGTAACGCAACGCGGTATCGAGTCAACAGCGAAGAAACGAGCATTAACGACAAAAATTGTTATCAGCCAGAGTGTATTTTATATATTTTTTACTCACATGGATCACCAAATGTAAAGCCAAATGATGAAACAGATAAACATTGAGGGGCACATGCACTAACACGAAAGACATACCGTTTGTAGCCGGTACATCGCGAATGTAACGTTTGCTGTTTGGCAGAGATCATCAGGAAGATCAGGCGATGTTTCACTTCAATACTCAATTCGTTACAACGAAGGAACACTCAAAAAGTCCTTGCTTCGACTTTCGAGTGACGTCGGAGAAAAACACTCTCACGGTCCCCTGAGCATTATGTCTGCGTTCAATTGGCCATCAGTTGTCACATGACTGATCATCCAGACCGACATCTGTGAGTCGAGTCACAAACAGCAACGTCGGTGGTCACATGACTGATCATCCGGACCGACATCCGTGAGTCGAGTCACAAACAGCAACGTCAGTTGTCACATGACTGATCATCCAGACCGACAACCATGAGTTGAGTTACAAAGCAAGATTAGTGTCGCTGCCTCCTATCGTCGGCAGCAATAAATGTAGAAGTAATAGTTAAATACCCCTGCATGAGCGTGATCTTACCTATGTTTTTCATGTACGTCGTGTAGTTATTTGTTTCCTTAGAAATACTCGTCACAATGTCTTCCATTAATTGAAGGAACTTCATCATCTGTAAGAAAACAAAAATTGAAATGTTTAAAACTAGTTAGAATTAATACAATGTTAATTGAATTTGTCACCAAATAAGGGTAGAATATATATGCCATTCTCGAGATAGTTTTTGCTTTTGTTTCAAAGCAAGGCTTTAAAATAATTGTTATACTCGCATTTTCATAAGATGACGCCAAAAGTCTCGTTTTGAAACAGGGGTAGTAGGCCTCTCAGAAATAGCCAAATTTGATATAGCTATTTTTTATTATTATTCTTGAAAAAACCAAACATATAAGTAATTTCAGTGTTTGCAGCAATATAAAATTAAAGCAACCATACAATATCTTTCGACAGTCATTCAAACACCACTCTAAGATCATATTTTTATAAGGATGATTTTTAGTTACTCTAAGAAAAACGTGGGCATGAATAGTGATAGAACATAGAGAGCGCAACCCTTTCAGTGTGGTCTTCAATAGTTTCAAGTCTATCGTTTGGAGTTTCTTGTGAAGCTCACTACTCGATGGAAATAAATTATCTCAAACATAATAGAAACATGATAATCTCACCTTCTTTGTATTAGTTATCCATGTTTCTACATTTACTTCATCAAGGGCTACGTTAGCGACTTCCAACAAGTCCTTCGTGACGTTCTTGAGATGAAGATGTCCACAATGAAGAAAATATTTATAAGATGATAATTACTGAATTGTTCTGTTAGGTTGGTCTTACGCAGGGTTTGCCATACGAATAACCTTATTTGCTACTCTACGAATAAAAATTGCCTTGTAGTTTTACTAGATGTACTCTTAGTAATAAAACTTTATGTGAAGATCCCTGGTGGGAACCTAATAAACCACACTGTATCATACTTGAGACGCTAGTAAAACAACTAAATTGGAGATAAAGGGATTAGGCACTTTTTTTTTAAATCAGGCATAGCTTCCCTCTAGAAGCTTGCTTGTCAAATCAGTTTCCCGTCACATTTGCATCAAACAAACCACGCGAACTTTGACAAACAAATCCAAACAAACAAGCAACAAACCCAAACAAACCCTTTGACCCCTCAGCAAGGAATGCCACGCTACAGTATTCGTGAGGTCTTTTTCACGAAGCGTGTGAATTGTACGTGCCATTTACATTCCTCCGTGTACTAATGAAAATGTACACAAAACAGACATCTGTCAAAAATATTACACAAGAACAAACATGTAAAACTAAACACTGTGGAGGGTTAGAAAGAATATCCATTCGGCATTACCTGTAGAACATGAGGTTCCGTTCTAGCCAACAATTCCTTTATCTCTTTCAACACATTCAAAATTCTGTCAAGGGATTCCGGAGACTTGTTCCCGGATATGTTCTTTAATAACTAGGAAATTGTAAGAATATTAGACATGTTGAAGATGGTGCAGTGTTCTTCTAAAAACTATTGGAACTACTTCCAATTAAAGTGCAGTAACTTGTATTCCACATCAAGATTGAAGACTGCCTCCCAAACATTTCCCGAAAATATAATTCACCATAACCTAATTCAGCCCGGCCCCATCCCCCCTCCCCCCTCCCCCCGTTGATAACCTTCTTGTACTATATTACTGCAGCGTCCAGTATGTCTGTGTATATGTGTTTTAAAACTTAAAATAATTTTAACTTTTCTGTCTGAGATGTAACAATTTTTTTCCAATTAGTGTTTCCTCTTCTCTCATTCAACCCTTCCACATTTTGAGTGTATTATTCTGGGACTACACGGAAAAGACGAAGAGTTGTTCTTTTGGGTGACATTGATCTCGGAATGAACGGAATATGATTTCAATCATTCCGTCCCCGATGTGGAATAAATAAATCAATCAATAATTAGAATGTATTGTTTGAACATAAAAAGACGAATTCTTCCTACAATGAAATTATTTTCGTTTAACTCGTTCTTTTAATAGTATTCAACCAGGTACAATCAAGAAAGTCCAAAAACGTTCATTACCTCAGTCTGCTTCAGAAGCTCCTGGGTAAAATTGGTGGGTGCTGAGGTTGTGTAGTTGGGCGTAACACCAGAACTGTTAACTAAAGATACGAAGATAATATGTATATAGTTTACTAGTCAAGTGAACTGCAGTATGGGAATAAATAAAGGAACAGTGAATACTTCAGGACCCGTTTTTGGTCCAAGCTCCCTTCCATAGACTGCCTGATAATACAGTGTGATTATTTTCCGCATAAATATCAAAGCACTCTTAAAACAACAAAGAAAGCTCTAGATAATTGTCATATGGACGTATTTTCGTTGGATGGTTATACAATTAATAGTTAAATATTGTTAACTTGTGAGACTAACATCAATGTTATAGCATTAGAAAGGGTAAACATAAAATTAGTAGTGACAGGTAATTTTAACATGAATCTATATTTGTTCAAGAGTTGATTGTTACGATGTAAGTGTTGAAATCAAGCTTGGAGTTCGTTGGCCGCGGAAAACGGAAGTTAAACGTCAGTAGTTCAATTTTAGACGCCGTGACGATTGTAATAGGTTATGAAAACACAAAAGAGTATACACAAGAAAACAAAACTGTTTTTGATGAAGTCTAATTTACTGGCAGGCATAACAATAATTTATATGGCTAACAGCATCTTTGAAGCATTAAAGGCTAAAAGCTAAAATGAGCCATAATAGTAAGTTGTAATAAATTAGACCTTGTCAAGCATTAAAATATTGATGACTAGTGAGACTAACATTATTGAGTGTAAAACCTAAAGTTAGTAATGCAAGTATATTAATATTAATATGAACCTGGTTTTGTTGAAGAGTTGATTGTTACAGATGATTGCGTCCCTGAAGTGGCTGATACAGATGCTGTTAGGCTTGAGGTTATATTTTTAGTTTTTTGATACCGTTGTGCTCGGCTCTGAAAACACAAAAGATACAACACACCACAAAGAACATATAATGCACATATTGGGACTTTATCAGATTTAGTCACAGGACTTGGTGGCTGTTCGCTGGTGTGCTGCTTGTGATGACACCAAACACCAACACTACTGTCAACCCACATATAATTAGACTTAAAGCGCTCCAAGCAGCTCAGAAAAGCGGTGCTAAAAACTGAGAACTGAAACTTACATTGAACCACACTAGGAAAGGCTAAGAGTAAAGGTAACTCAATTCTGTCTAAGATAATTGAGATACCGACCTATTGTTGGTGTGGAGTTCATCTCCAGAGAGGCAGATGGTGATGGTAGTGGTGTATTTGGATTCTGTGGGCCCCACGAAAAATTTCCATTCGAAGGAAACGTGCACGTAATACTTCTGCGGTGGATCGTTCCATTAGGCTCTGAAATCAAAACAAACGAAAATAACGTGGTGCGACAAACTGTCGCGTAATCATTTGTTCTCCAAAATAATGTGTCATAAAATGAATTTGAAATCTAAATTTGGAATAAAGCTTGTGAACGCACAAAAATCATTCTACAGTGGAACTCCGATAATACTACGATAATACGTATTAATAATGGTAATAGGACTGAGTGGAGTCCGATTCGGTCTGTAATCATACGAGTGATTACGAAATCGGACGACCGCGCTTCGCGGGAGTCTGATTTCGTAATCACTCGACGTATGATTACAGACCGACATCGGACGACACGAAGTCCTCTTACCAATTAATCATAAATATTACAATTTCTGAGAATGAAATGATCATATAGCTTCAGCGTCTTCTCCTGTACTATACATAAAAACAAAGCATCAAGAAGTACTTCATCGCCGATCTATTTTAACACGCGCGTACACACGGTTCGGCGTTTGTAAACACGCCGCTTGTTCGTAATTATCTAGCTCTCAGTTATATCAACTTAAAATACTTGAGAGAAAGAAGAAGCTAATTTACCCAATGATTTGAGTTGAATGCGGATTTTTGAAGTAAAAGTAAAAAATGTGTAAGTTCTTTACACTCAGTAAAAATCAGTAAACCCATCACGAACTCACAAATTGAAAGACAGTCTATTTCGACTTTTCAGGTTTACATTTTTTAACATAACAGGTACTTTGAAACTCAGAATACTAGTTTATTTTTTTCACAGAAGTTTACTCCAAAGCATTCAAAGGAAATACTCAAGACTGAAAAAATCTGTATCTTAGCGGGTCGGCACAGCAATTACAAACTTACCGATTTCTTGACGGCTTAATTTTCTAGGAGCGTTTGTCCATCACAGTCCATCACAGCAAAGTTAAGTTTCTTCCATGATTTTGAAATGAATTAACGACGTTCATTGACATTGGCCGAGCCGTAAGTTTCGGAGTGTCTATAGCACAGCATGCTGGCGATGTCGTGAACTAAACAAACGCGCCCAACCGGCGAAAATTTCCTGTCTTCTTTCGTTATATAGTGACTGTTCACGTTCTTTGATTGACCACAAACTGTTCCTTGCATGTTAAGTTGTCCAAGAATTAACAAAATTCGCCTTTCGAGAAGCCACAAACTCACACCGGCAATCGAGTTTTCCACTGAAAATCAGTGTAACGCTGATTGGTGCATTTAAATTTCACTCTTGCTTATGATTGGTCAAGCCAACTGTCCGATTACAGAACAAAGAAGTATCAGATTACAGAACAATAGGTGTCCAATTAATGATTAATCGGGGGGTTTATGAACCAATCACATTCGAGGAAATTGTAATATTTATGATTAACTTGGTTTTCAGATAAAAGAATGACGGGGTGTTTGTTCCGCGGGACAAAAAATGTGACCGTATGTAACGAGGTGGCCGTATAAACGGGGTGGCCGTAAGGCGGAGTTTCACTCAGTATCTATGAAAAGCGGATGCTGAACGCCGCAAAAAATAAATGTGCTGGCTGGCGCTTGGAGGAAGTGCTTTGACTAAGGTTTATACTATACACGTTAGTCAGCACATTACATCTCTACCCAACTTTTCCTTGATACAAACTAAAACTATAAATTTTGTTAGAAACAGACACCACCCAGTGCTGTTCGTTTCTCATTTACTTTTCTAAGACTGCAAATCTATGTCAGCGTTTTCATATGACCACAACTGCGTGAATGTGGATTGGCAAGTCGAAGAACAATTCATCTAGGGTTTTTATTGGTTTTTATTGATCATGAAGATCACAAACGCAAAAGATGTTCAATTAATAATGCTTTTGTAGGGAATTTTATCTATGTTTTATCACAGTAAATAATTTTTAATTTTCTAAACTTTCTAAACAAAAAAGAAATGCAGCCGGACATCGCCGGCAATCAGTCACTCTCCCCACTGTTTCAATTTTGCATGTTATTTACCTTCTTCAAATGTTTACTTCAGCTGGATCTCCCTAATAAAAAGTTTGAAGCTAGTTCTTTTGAAACTACATTTTTTTACGGATACATGCCATGCACCGTTGTCAAGTACATTTATTTATCTCATACCCTAACCACAAGTTTCCTTACCAAACGCTCTTTGCCCCCCCCCTTTTTTTTAAACATCCCATATAAGTGCAATTGTACTGTAGATACCTTTTATGAATAAAAAACCATGTTCGGAGTCCTTGTGATTGTTTATACATGTCCCGTTTCCTTTCCTTAGCATTAGTCTGGATCCATCGTAAATTACACCCAATGATGCAATTATCTGAATGACTCCACCTGCTCCACCATGACATTTGATATTTGAAGGTTGTGGAGACGCTCCGTTCACAGATAGAGTCGCCCCCGATTCAATGTTAACCTTACAAATAAAAGATACTTTTATTCGTTAATTTACGAACGTGTCAGTAAAACTCTCCTTGGTACTACAACTTTTGCCCTTTGACATCATTGACGGGTGTATGCACAAACAACCGGGACACTTTTTGACACTTTTATGAGCCTCGCTCAATTTACTCCAAAAGAAAAGTGGTTAAAGGCAGAAATCTCTTTTACATTGTGTTGAGCATGCGCGAGCTGCTCTTCCAACTATTTGTGTGAGTCATTAAAGCTGGTGTTACACTGGTCGATTTGCAACGACGATTTGCAACGCCGATTTTCTTCAAATTCATGCTACGGTGTTGCAAGTTTTTGAATCGCTTTCAAAAACTTGCAACGCGTTGCAGCACTGCAAACATCGCGAAAAATTGTTCACGATGGGGTATTACACCTGAACGATTTTTAGCGCAACATCGTATCGTTGCAAATCGTCGTTGCAAATCGACCACAAGTTTAATAGGCAGACTCCTATTTGTGTTTTTATTTCTGACAAAAATGGGTAAAAAGTCGAGGCAATTTTACTGATTGCGCGCGCGAGACTGATTCGCACCCAAAAACAGCGCAATTGTTTTGACGGAATTTGTGTAATTGTGCCGGACACATTTCTTTCAACAGAGCTTTAATTTTTTTCTTGCTATTGAAACCATTCTTCAAAACATTAAATGCTTCACTTTAGAGTTGAAAAACGTGCAGCTTTATGCAAGCTTGCGTAAATGGACACTCGTAGAAAACAAAACATAAACACTTTGTACCAACGGCAAAATGAAACACAAAAGCTGACCAGTCAACACTGCTAAAACGAAGGTTATAGCTTTTCTTGTGTTGCCGGTACAGCTGCCTTGTTTACCGAAACAATCCTGTTTCGGTGACAGCAGCAAAGCAGGCGCTATTTTGTTTCAAGCCGGAAGTCGCCGGGAAGTGAATGGTACCTGGTATTCCGAGATTGAGTAGCCAGTAAGAGCGCACTTGTGTTGTACTAATACTACATACTAATGTATTCAAACGATATATGTTGTGAGAAGATTAACAGTAACATTAGAAACAGTAACATTGTTGTCCTTTTTTAGCTGATGGTATTATCCTTTTCGTTTCGTTTTGCTTTCGTAGACTACCATAGTGTGAATGTTTACCTCTTTTGCTTTTAAACGAATTAACCCTCCAGATCCTCCGCTGCAATTGACGCTCGTACTCTGAGCGTTTGCATCAATTGCTCCACCTGAAATGAGAGTAAGACACAGTTCTAATGCACGGCTAGTCATTGAAACGAAGCTGACTACGATCGGGTTTAACTTCGTTGAATTGTCGTAATAGAAATACGATAATCGCAGATACCCCCTTGCTTTGTCATTGATGGGACTTTTACTTTGGTACTCCCAACAAGAGTAGCCTTTGTTTTACCGAAAGGTTGTCTCAATCTTTTGTTCGAACTCAAGTACTACACGCAAAGGAAGGAGAAAAAGAATGGTGCGTTATACTTTTGCGTTGAGAAAAGAGTCGATTACATGACGAAGTACGTATTTCCCACGGTCGGCACGTCAAATTAATTCATACACAGTCTTCCAAGCACGTTCTCAAAATTTAATACTTAAATTTTGAAGTTGGTCGGCCGTCGTAGTACGGGAAAAAAGGAACACTGATTTTCCGATTTTGAATTCATAGGCAGTACAATTAGATAGGCTTCCTGTGCGATTTGTTTTACTCTAGACTGCATGCACCAGACTCAGGCGTGCATATTTAATGAGCTCGAATTGTTTTGTTTGTGAACCCGCTCAAAACAGCATGATTTCTCCCAGAATCAAAGCAAAACTTGAAGGGTTTACTTCAAATTATACACGGGCTTTAGACCTAGTCATACTTCTAAGGGCTTGTGAACGATTCTCGCTGCAATCACCGCGTGTCAGATTACAGCATTTGTTACAGTTTTAGTCTTGAAAGAAAAAATAAGACATCTGACTAAATCATTCAAGACTCCAAGTTCCGATTGCTCCGAGCGAATACGATACAGCCGAAACTGGCGACAGAAGCGTATTAAAACAATCCTTCAAGGGAAAATGATCAGCATAAAGATTTTAATTCTTGAAGTGATACGAGTAGAATATATTTGTCATGGTGATTGTTCGATTTCCACTGACTAACCTTTGTTGCTTGTCCTTTCTGAATAAGTATCTGAGTGAATTTAACACAAAACAGCGTCTGAAGCTCCCGGTTTGCTTTCAAGCGCTGTTACCTTTGCAGAGCCGTTTCTTCGGCACGCTTCCGTTCATGATGCTGTCGGTTATAACATGCTTGTCGTCTTTCATCTAGACGTATTTGGCGCTGTTCGGTCGTTTCACGATTCCGCCTTGCTCGTGCCTGTTCCCTTCTCTTTTGAAGACGAGCTTCGCGAGACCGCTCTGTTTGAAAATTTCCAGCTTTCAAATTCATTTTCGTGAACGCAGTTACGTACAATTACTGCTTCGTTCAAATCTTTTTTCTTCCGAATGCCAGTAAAAACACTGGCGGAGACGCTAATCGATAATTATTATTACGTCATTGCCTTAGGCACCTGGCCTAAAAAGTCGTCGTATGACTGACACACTGACCGACGAACATTAAATTTCGAGATGGCGACCCCCTTGGAGTCTTCAAATAAGGCGATTTTGTTACGTTAGCGTCGTGATTATTACCCTCACTTCGCTCGGGGAAAAAGAGTATGTCACACACGACACAATCTGGCAACCAGATGCTGCGTTTGCATAAACTCAACATTGCGGTGGCCATCACCCTAAGGTTAACGTACTCACTTATAGTAATTGTCCCGTTTAGAGCCACAAGCTCGAGTGCTCCTCCTCCTGCCGCTCTCCCTTTGTTTTGAAAACATGCTCCTAACAGAAACATGGAAAAACCAAACTGTGGTCAAGTTTTTTACCTTAATCATTTCCACTTTCACTTTAACATTAGCAAATTTCACATTATTATGGACGTTTTGATTTGGATCTTGATCAGTCTTACTTTACACCCACCTCCACTTCCACCAAGAGTATCGTTTTGTTTTCTTCCATAAAAAGGCACTTCAAGTTGATTGATGTTCGCATTGAATCCACCATAACCACCATGACCAGAAGAAGGTATGCAGTTCCTGGCACCTTCAGGACGTAATTTTCTCCAATTGATTTTGTCGATATCTATTCCAGGTCCTAAACCTTATTGAATCAAACAGTAATAGCATCAGTTAATTACTTTATACGTATAATCTCCTTATGAAAAAGCAATAAGTTGTAGTACAAAAGGGTCACGCTTGCTGGGTCGACAAGCCACCAGAACTTAAGAATGCATGACCCATTCCAGTCTCATCTAATTATCACTTATGCCATTCTAACACATAATATACTAGTCAGCGTCAATTAAATGTCTTGCGCTTTATGACTGTATTGTAATATGGTGCAGGTCCCGATTCTGGGCGTGCGCGTCCTTTGATTTTTGTTCAGGAAGTAACAGAGATCAAAGTTGAAAGAGACGTGGTTAATCCGGTCGAATCTATGGCATCTCTGCCTAGTTTTTATTTTGCTTATCCTTCGAAGTTCACAGACCAAGACAGAACTAAGGCTGCTCTGAAACCAACGTCATGGAATTCGAGCGGTTTCTTTATGCAAGAAAATACAAAATACATAGAAGTATAAATGAAAGTGGTCCTGTGGCTGATTTATCCAACAGTTTGATGCTCATTTGTCATGTGCCGAAATTCTTGAAGAACGCAGATTTGTTTGTCAGATTGCTCCCTACGTCAGCTGCCGCAGAAGTAGTGGTAACAAAGTACGCCTGAGAAGCATTTAATGTTGATAATCGTTTAGGTTTTTGTGCTGTAGGTAATATTACGCTAAGCAACCGGACCCGGCTCATGTGTGTGTGTGTGTGTGTGTGTGTAACGCTATTTCCCAGGCCTCCTTAATCCTTATATGGACAAGTTAAAGCGGTAATAAGATAATGTGTATTGATTTGGATTTCTGTCGCAACAAATTATCGCACAAGTCGAACTGAACCACCGGCACAAACAAGCCAGAAATTGTCTCAACCTTTGCCTTTCTTTCAAGCCGAGGACGCGACTTCTGAAGGTGAGAATTCCGTTTGAGTTTAGAAAGAGAATTTCAGCTGTCAGGTGAATGGATGGCGGGCTGATGCTGCCGTATGTTCGAAAAACGGGGAGATTTTGATGTCGATCGACCGATGGTTCGACGAGTCAAGGACGGTCGAGTGGTACATGCACTACAGAAGATTGTACTTTGACACTGTAAACTGCGTTCGAGATGTTCAAAATAGAATTCAAAAAAGGAAAAAAAAATAAGGAAAAAAATTTCGATTACCGTATTTTACGGAGGTCCCGCTAGTCATTTTTATTCTTCAACAATCTCTCCTTCATGTACAGTAGCTTCGTGTGCAACTATTGGTAGCATATAGCCCACGTGACCTGTTTTGGAACATTGCGTTGGAAAGTCAAAGCGTTGTGTGCTTTTATGTGGAACATTCAGATGTAAAAATATGTGGATTTTTTGCTCAAAAAGAAATGTAGTTGTGGCAATGCGAGATATTATTGTTGAAGCACTTATAAAAAAGAATTGTTGATACAGTACAGTTCTCGACATTAACGGTTGCCAGGAACAACTAAAAAATTTGGTCGGTCAGGCAAATTCAGGTAATTATGTACGGGCAACCAGAAACTATGTTGGGCAACCAATCTAAAACATTAATGTCGAGCTTGGCCGCGAGTGACTGTTTAATTGAACAGGATCTTGGGACTGTAAATGGCAGTTTCATGCTGATAACGGAAAATGACAAGAATTATTACAAAAGTGCTGCAATCCCGAAAATAATTATGCAATCATGTCCTTGTTCATCTTGTCATTTGGTGTGCAATATTATTACTTTGATTGCTGCGGTTGTCGATTCTTTTTTAATGCTGAGTGATTCTGAAGTTGATGCTGAAAAGGAGGTTAAAGTTTCACTTTCTAGCACTCCATGACTGATTTCCACAAGGAGCACTGAAGGTGTGGTCTCCATATAATTTAAGAAGGGATGGTAATATCTTGATTCCGGAACTATTTGATGTATCGTTAATACACTATCCAAAGAAATGACCACTGCAAGAATGTGTTCTTCTTCTGGATCACATTTTGGTCATCTTGTGAATTTCTGTTGACGTTTTTGAGTGAGGCGAATTAAATTTACCTGGTCTACATTTAATTTAGTGTGAATATTTTTATGTATTTCTAAAAGATAGTATGTATTATTATACGTTTTCTCGTCTTTTACGCGGCGTGGCTAGCATCCACAGAATCGTGTTTTCGAAAGAGACACTGCTGACAAATGGCGTTCGACAAAAGTAAAAGGGTAAAGGTTCTAAACGGACGAAACTACTTAACAGAATGACAGTTACTTGAGACAAACTCCTGACGGTGATGATGTCGATACTGGAGCGTTAAAGGCTCAGCTGGAGATGATGGTGATATAATATTATTACTTGCCGGAGCCTGTGAAGAACGTGACAAATCAATCATGACTGTCTACGACGCTTTGTCTTGTTAATCCAGCAATCAGTAGAGCCGACGAAAATCGGTTTTCGTTGTTCGACGATTAAGACTGACGTGGTTTTGTTCGATGATAATGAAAGCAAGGTTTTGCCAATCGGACAACTAAACACTGATCCGGAACAGAAACAGAAAACCTGCTTTCATTTCATGATATTTCATCACACACGTTATATCTGATCACGAGCAGCTATTAGACTATATTATGGATTGTTTCACTGTTTCTTGGAGGAAGAAGAGTTGATCATTTTTAAACAATGTAAGCCAAGTATTGAGTTCAGAAATACGTTGCATTGCAGAGTAACTTTAATTCTTTACAAAAAAAACCATTATTTTTAGTACACATAGATTTATAATTTCTATGATGCTTCACAACTTTCGATGCATTTCAAGCCCTTTAAGAAGACATTAGATTTCAACTTTCTCGGTAGAGCGCGTTCCTGGACTCCCAGATTGCTCACGCAAATGCGTTCGTTTCAGCGGTCCCGTGATGTCACGGTGTTATCGATTGAGTAGTCTGCATTAAGGCAAGTTTCATTCAAAGTTCGTTTGTTTCGGGAGTAGGGATAAAGAAGGCAAAAAAAAAAAAAAAAAAAAAACGGAAAGAAAAGGTGGTTTGATCTTAATGCCAGACTGGCGTCATGTTGAGGTACAATGCACGCGGCACTTACAGTCAAACATGCATTACGCGGACACCCTTAATGTGAAGCGTCTTAATACAGGCCCGCTAAAAAATAACTATGAGTGTGTGGCCAAAGACATTACTTAAAGTGCAACTGGCTATGGTTCACTTGAAAAAGAATCATTTAAAGTATGCGTGTCTGTTGCTGCCGCGTGCAACGAGTGCAACTTTTCTTTTGGACGTTTCCGGAAGGGAGTGAAAAGTATCAATTCACTGTCCAGTGAAAATAATAAAATAAAGTTACCCATTGGAACTGAACGAAAGATGTCCGCGTCCGCTTGATAGAGGTAAGTTTAATAAAGATAACATTCACAGTATATGACAGTTGAGTAAATTATCGGGATTGTCCGCTGAATAAAGGATGTCTGCTTAATACAGGTTTGACTGTAATCAGACAGCGCGTACTGTCCATGTTGTCTTATATATTATATTATAACATAGTCGCGATATGAGCCACGTTCTGATTGGTCGAAGAGCGTGCTCCATAACTTTATCGTGCACGCCCGTGCTCAATAATATGACGTGAGCAAATGCCGCTTCCTTTCGACTTTTTCTAGCCTTCCTCGTTTATAAATTAACAGAAGCTTTACAACTAAGAAGAAAATAGCTGTATTTTCCCAAGAAATTTGTACTACATGAAGTCAAACCGGCACCCAAAAGAAATCAGTAATCAAGTCTGAAAAATTCTGTATTTCAACGGTCGGCAGAGAAAATTGTATGAATCAAAACTCACCTATTTCTCGACCGCTTAATTCTCATGGACAGTGAAATCCATCACAGCAAAGATAAATATCCGTCAAGCCTTCAATGGCTTTGAAATGAAACGGTGTTCATTCATTTTGAAAGCCGTTATACTTGCAGTGTTTACAGTACAGTTTGCTGGCAGCTCGAATAACAAACAAGTCCGCTCGGCAAACATTTCTAGCTCTTTCACTCATGGTGATTGTTCATTCTTCGACGGATCACTTTGCTTTTCCAGCATTGTCTGCCATAGTTCAAGGTGAATCTCACGTTGTTTTGAAGCGGCGACTTGAATTTCCTGGGTTCATCTTCAACAATGTACCGTTCAAAACATTTACATCGTCACAAATTCTAAAGTCACCGCTGGCTTTCACCACGCCAGGTTAACAGTACTTTCAGTGTTTTCGTCGATTAAACGACATCTTTTTCATCTCATCAACTCTTAGATGACAGAAATGTTAGTAAGTTGTGGCGTGTTTTCAATCAGCCAGTGAGAGAGTTAGTTTTTCCTTTTGTGCGTCGAAAGAGAATTTTGCATTCAATCAGAAGTGAATATTTGTTTTCGCTCGTAATTTCGTGTGCCTATGTTATTCCCACGCCCTGCGTGGGTACTAATCTGAACACCATGTCGTTTTTGAATGTTTGTCGTTCACGGGCGACCTCCCCGCGCAGCGGGGTTTGCTGGGAAAACATCGGAAGAGAATCGCGTCCCCGCGCAGCGGGGTCTGCTGGGTAGAAACTCGGAACCTGGGTAGAACACTCTAACCTCGTTCCCAGGCTCTTTCCTCTCGCGACCTCGAATCTCGTGTTTTAATGTTTGTCGCTGGGTAGATCATGTGGTGTTCTGCTGGTCTGTTGCTTCGACACTCTTGCTGAATAAGTAAAATACGGCAAGTATGAATCAAGCAAAGAATCAAACCGAACACTTGCTTGTTCTCTTCAAAAACGAAGAGAACAAGCAATACTAAGACGAATTCGAGAGACAAGCCAGGAGCGGTGTATTCGTCTCGAGCGCAGACGGCAAACAGACAGTGCTGTTGCTGCCAAAAAAGCGAAACAACGGTATGACCGAGAGCATTATCAGCAGAAACGAGCTCAGGAGACAACCCAGGAAAGTGAGCAGCGCATTATAGCTGATCGAGAGCATCATAGGCAGAAGCGGGCCCAAGAAACAACTCAGGAAAGAAAACAGCACGTGAAAGCCGAACGACAACGAGCTACTTCCCGACGCCACAATGAAACGAATGCACAAAGGGACCGCAGGCTTCAGGCTCAAAATGAGGCCAACAATTGACGCCGTGAGCAACGTTTGTTTCTTGTCGAAGAACGACGCTTCCAGAGGCAACAATATCTGCATAGCCGTGGATGGGCTAACCCTGAAAACCCGGCTCTACACGAAGAGCAGTGGGCACAAGAGGAACTTGCAGCCTTCCACCGCTAAAAAACCTTCACTGTAAGGTGTGCAAGGAAACATGGCCACTTGTTGCCAACCAAAGTATGACTGACCCGAACTATACCTGCACCAGCTGTAAACGAAACAAAAAGACTTCGTGCGTTTATTCTCGGGTGACAAGATGTGCAGAAATTTCTCAGCAGTCTCCCTGCCAATGTGAGTGATTTGCCGATTCTTATCACCAGGAAACAAGGGGCAGGTAAGAAATAAGACACTTCCTTTTCTTCCTTTGTACCTGGGCAATAAATGCTTATGGGAAATACAGTTAGTTTTCTTTGCTTTGTTGTTCTTTCATTACGTTTGTTTTTCATGTGAGGAACTGCCAACCATTTTCAAGTTTCACACCTGATTCACTTGCTAAATGTAATATTGGATTTGTTAATATTTCCTTTCGTTTAAATTGTCTCTTGAAAACCTATCAAGTGTATTGAACACGAAGAAAAAGTGCTGTACCTGCACGAAAGACAAAATACGTATGGTGCTACATTTTTGACTGAATTCATGACTTCATGTTGTTTTTTCCTTTTCGAATTGATTGTGTTTGCTGTCAGTTTTTTTACATGCATGTAATTGTACAGTATATGTTCACTTCACGAATTTTGCAAACATCCTCCAATAAGTAGAACACAAAGAAAATGTATGGTACAGTGCACTCGTGACACCATTACACAACTATTGTCTTTTCTAACTGATTACACTTTCCTTAGTGTATAATTTCATGGATTTCTATCAATAATTGATATAATTATTTAATTATTAAACAGCAGCTGCCATGCTTTGTTTTACACTTGCATGATTTTCTATCAATTAAACTTTTTTAAATTATTGCTGCAGTTCCTTTTGCTGTTTTGAATTGGCTGTTTAGCTGGTATACATAATGCTCAGAAAAGATCTACTGCACTAGCAGCTGGTGTGAGCAGACAAAATTGCCCTCTAAACAAGTTGAAATTAATAGATAGCACTGACAGAGGCTGTTAAATACAGTATGTAGAAATTGAGTCCTGGATGCCTTCGGAGACTCAAGGTCAACAAACTATTTGCAAGCCAGGATACTGACAATACATCATTAAGCGAAAAGAATCAATTTGCATTTACCTCTGACAGTTAGAAAAGTGTTTGAGGGGTTTTCATTTGAGCAAGCTAATCCTATACAGCTCCGCAATAATTGCTAGTGAGATACTATTTTTATTTTATTTTATGTTATTTTGCTTCGCCATACGGCCAGATCACCACCACAGCTTACGCCAATTATTGTGGGTTGTATTACCACCAACCCCCCCCCCCCCCCCCCCATTGCCCCATTGCCCCACTGCCAACCACAGAACACACTTGATAACATTCTTAATATTATAGACTTATAGACTTCAGTGCTTTGTTTTATTTTCCACAGGTTCCAAAATATCAATGGGAGAAACATGAAGTTCACTGAGCCCAAATTGGAAAAAGTACCTTCCTGTGATTAGAAGAGTTGGTTTACCCATATGACAAGAAAAGAGACATTTCAAGAGAAGAATGTCAGTATGGTAATAAACTGATCATGCTCATCTTGTGTCTCACAGCATCTTACATTGATAGAGAATGTGCTTATCTGACTCTTTTTTGTCTAATATTCTGTAGAATTATTGTATATTTTATAATGCATTTTTCCATTTTCACTTACATAACTTCTTATTTTCCAATATGTTGGGGAGTATAGGGTTAGGGTTATATTTTCCTGGCATGGGATTTTGTGCTTTTGTACATGTACCAGGCAACACATGCAACAATTGAGAACTTCTGAGAAGTACAGCATAATGTAACCCACTTGAGAAGTATGTATACATTTTACCTATGAATGTAGTGCAAAAACTGACTTGACCTGTACAATTTCTTAATATTATGGGACAAAATAAATTACTGTGAAATGGACATGGGATGAATTTGTGTGAAAGAGAATATTATCATGGTGAGAACTTTCTTCTTTCAAGACCACCCTACACATATAATATAATTACTGCACTCTTCAAAAAGCAATGAGGAGGGAGCTCTCTCATGTATGCAACCACATCCCCAATATCATGTAAATGCTAACATAGTGTCATCTGCTTTCATTTACATTGAGCTGTGTGTGTAAGCATACATGAGAGCTCTGCCCAGCAGTGTCATACCTAATCGATTAGGGCGTGGGGCTTCTGCGAATATCGTATTTCTAGTAAAAGAATTGGTTAATGCTTTTAGCTGTGCGTCTATCGAGTTATGGATGCACTTGGGAAGTTGGGAGAGCACTCGTGAAGCTAGAGTCGGCTACGCCTCGAGCAACTCTTACGCTTCTCTCGTGCTCTCCCAGCTTCCCGTGTACGTCCATAACTCGATAGACGCAGGCCAGCCATTGCTTCATTTTGCTAAGATTGATTTGTATGACTGGGAACTTTGGGAATTCCTAGGAATTCCTAAGACTTCCAAGCTTCCACAAAAAATATGATTTGTATAGTTGAGAAGAGTTGGGAATTCCCAGGAATTCCCAAGACTTCCAAGCCTGCTCTGCAAACATCAATTTGCATAGCTGGGAAGAGTTGAGAATTCCTAGGAATTCCCAGGAATTCCTAGGAATTCCCAAAAAGCTGGGAATCACTTTCACAAGGGTAAGCATGAACCAATTCTTAAGTGTACAATACTAATAAAAACTACCAGTAGCATGTGATATACGCACCTGGATATATATCCCGCTCTTTTATATTGGTTATTGGTGAAACTGACACGCCGTAACCCCCAAGACACGTCTCGTTGTCCATCTTAGTTGTTGTGCACGTCATATTTATCGAAGTACTCACAACAATGCTTCCTTTCCTGCTCTCAATGGAAAGTGCATTTGAGCCTGTCACATGTACGGTCGAGCTTCTTTCAAAAACAATATTCCCTGTAAACACCAGGTGGGCAACCGCGTAGTTCCATTTATTGAGGGAATGTCCCACAATAGAAAGATTGTAAAGATTGCTTGAGGCATTGTTCAAATGTGCTCTTCCTGCCGTTGTATTGACGATCAAACTTTGTCCAGAGGAAACAGTCAACTCTTCATCTGTGAAAATAAACAGAATGGGGCGGGCCATAAAAATCTGGTCGTATTAACATTGGGGTCGCATTAACGGGGTAGGGTCCAACTTTGTAGCTGGCTCTCTTTCAAAGGACGTCAATTGTTCCGAGCGATGTTTGCCTAATTAGCTTTCAAATTTGGCGCCGGCGTCCACAATAGATCCCGGATGTGTCGTCAAATTCTGCATGACGAGTTCTTGTAATTCATCTCTCGGCCTCATTTTGATCGATGGATTTCGTTAACCGTTTGGATTTCCAATAAAGTTATCGTTGGTCGCATTAAACGGGGTGGTCGGATTAACGGTTTTGTTTTCTGATAAGAAAATGACTGGGCGTTTGGTCGGGACAAAAGAATGTGGCTGTCGTAAGGCAGGGTTGCACTCTTACTGTAATATCTGCACGAAATGAAATGAATGGATGATAAGCACGCGCACTTTTGAATGTATATACTTGCATGAATGAAACTTTATTTAACTTTATTTATTGCAAATAATATGTACAAATTATATAATCTATACATAATTGTGTACTTTATTGCTTGTAGCTTATTTGTATGCATGGAGGTATGTATGCGAGTATGCAATGCTTTGCATGTGGTGGATTTTGGTCCGGAGTTGCCAGCAGTCAAATGAATGTATACCTTTGCAAGTTGTCCATTAGCTAAAGGCTGAGGCCTTTCTCTTATTGAGAGCAGTTTCCTAGGCTGCTGCCTAATTAAGCCAGAACCGACTTTATCGCATCACATCCTGGGCCTCAAAAGATAACGACACCAATAGGGTTCACGTAAAGATTTCGCTTTTTCGGTTTTGGGCGACCCAATCTGAATTCTTCGTGCTTGTGAACGTATCGGGATGCAGAGTCCGGGATGGTCCAGAGACACCCAGGCACTCTTGTTCATAGTCATCAATCTATATATTTTTTCTACACCGTCATGTCCACTGGTTTGTCCTGCACCTTTTGTTGTACAAGCACCCCTCAGTCAAATGCAACATAGTAACCCATGTGACAACTCGTCGAGCTCTTTCAAACGAAAAGAAAGTGTTGTTTTGTGTGCTTGAGATTTGGTCGTGTGGAAAAGGACTGCTCTTCACATCTCAAATATTGTAACCACCATCATACAGTTCTCTGTAAGAAAGATCGTCGCAGTGGAGCACAGCACGACCAAAGGAAAAGACAGCTGCCACCTAGAAATGAAGGAAACACCAACTCGTATGTACGTGAATAGCAACACCTCTGTGCTGTTAGAAACTCCCAGTGCCCCAGTTGGTGTAGCCCTAGTGGCCCAACAAGAAAAATGAATGCCAGAGTTATCTTTGACTCCTGCAGTCAGCTAGCGTTCGTTTCACAGCGAAGCTCCTGGTTGGAACAGATGAGTAATATTGATCAAGACATTTGATGATGAGTCTCCCAAATTGAGATATTGTGATTTAGTACAACTATCCATTACCAGAGTTGATGGCATAGAGCTTTACGTGAATGCCTACAGTGTACCCACCACTTGAACTGCCTTACGTAACCAAGCAGTGAAATCAACATGGCAAATATCCGCACTTGCAAGGATTGCAGCTAGCAGATATACCTGATACATCTAATGAAGTTGAAGCTGATGTTGTCATTGGTGCAGACGGTTGTGTCAGGACCAGTCCACTTGAACTGCAAGCGTAGCCCAGAGTGTATAGTGAGCGTCAATTCAACACATACATTGAGAGTCGACACATCAGCCCAAGATCAAGCCGCAAGTAATAAGATGCACAAGCAGTTCGTGTGGAACCGAGTGACAGAGACAACGGAAAACTGCCCACCACACTCATGGAAGTACTGCCCCACCCAAGAGAATACAGCAGACATTGCATCACAGGGAGCTACGGCAACCGAGTTAGTGAACAGCAAGAAGTGGTGGCATGGTCTTTCCTTCTTGTTGAAGGCCGAGATAAAATGGCCGAAACAGCTAAGGAACAGATCTGCGGGCCACGTTGATCAAAAGTTGAAATCCAGCAAAGCAAATGTTGCAGTGACCGTCGTCAGCACTACCACCAGCCACAACTAGAAGGCTACAAGATGCAGTAGTGTGACTACTCAGGTAAGAGTTTCTGCGTATGTGGTACGTTTTGTGCACGACATTAGATGCTGATTTGCAAAACCAACGCCACAGAAAGATGAACTCATTACTGAAGAAACAAGTGTTACTGAAAGAAAGAGTAAATCACGGAAGCGCAAACCTCGATAAAGAATAGCGTAGCAAACGGAGTTGTTGCTGATTGTGTACGAGGATGAAGATGGAATTCTGCACTGTCGTGGTAGAATCGACAATGCGCCTTTACCACATGATTCCAAGTTCCCCATCCTTTTACCCGCTGACCATCACCTGACAAACCTGATAGTCCTGCGCTGCCATAACGATGTGATGCACAACGACGTACAAGAACCCTAGTCCTAGTGCAAACGAAAATCTGCATTGCAAGAGGACGCCCAGTGGTAACGGGAGCCTTGTCAAAGTGAACTGTTCGATGATTTGGATTAGATTATTTTTGGACACATTATCAACCCATAGGAAAAACAAGACAGTCCTGTCACCATCAAAATGATTTTTCTTTGTGTGAGAGCTTTATTGGGCTTTATTAAGGTTGTGAAATTTGATCAATAAAACTGGCAAACATGCATTCGCTATCGAAGGATCTAAACGGACGCCATCTTGGAGTGACGTTTCGTCCTCGCTTCCAAGTTACACGCAGCCGCCATGCTGTTTTTTTTGCGGGACCACATGAGGAATAGTTCGACCTTTTTAGACTCATTATTTTCACGAAAGCGTCATCCTGAGCCAGATGTCCAAAATGATGCTTTAACAGAACCCACAGGAAGATAAAGAGAAAAAGAAATGCAACGCACAGCGAAAAAGGCAGTTTCAACCCGAATGAAATAGTTTTTTTTCCATGCATGCGATTTACCAATTTTCCAGGCTGGCTAGAAGCTAGTCCTTTTTGGCTACTGCTTTTTAAGGTCGGCGTCCCACGAAAGTGGGAAGCACGACTTAGTACGGGCACGACACCGTCAGTCAGTCAGTCAGTCCATCATGCTGTTTCAATAATAGACTTCCAAATTAGGAAGTTTATTCCAAATTTGGGCACGGTTAGGCACGATGAAATACATTTCAGGAGATCGATGAACTTTAAAGACACGGAATTTTACGGCCTTTGAATCACAACTTTTGGTGAAAGTATGAATGCGAAAGACTCTCCAAAGGTTTATACTTGTTCTTGGCCAATACCTCGAGTGTTTCAAGCATCGCCCGATTTTCCTGATAAACTCTGTGTGAAAACAACATTTCATATTGATAAGTATTTTGTTATGCCAATATGACTTGTTCCTCATTGAAGGCAATTGCAATTGCACATTATTACTTTTTTTTGTTCCTTGAGTCACAGGAGAGGAAATTTACTGGAAGCGCCTCAAGACCAGAAGAAATTTGTCACGAGACGAAATCGTGGGTTTGAAAAAGCGAAGCTGACATACATTAGGTAAGAATGCACCAATCATTGCGAAAAGGACGATGAAATATTACCTTTTTCAGCTTGGGGTTTGATTACTCGAGTCGCTCATGACGCAGTGTTGGTGCAACGACCTTTGTCAAATTTCTATTCAATCAGATTTTAGAAAAAACGCTGAGCAATCTTTGTCTTTACTTTCCATGTAGCGCGAACGCAGAAGGATGCTCTATTACATGTATATTACCACCCTCTGGAGATAAGTCGATTAGTGTTGGCTCCTTGTCAGGAAATACCTTTAGTCAAAAATGGTTGCAATGGGCCATCTAGTACATGCGAGGAAATCAAAAGACAAAAATGTCTGACAAGCCAAAACTGACGAGCACCAAGTGAACGTGAAGGAATGCAAACCAGACGATGAACTGTTGCCTTTTTCAGCTCAGGATTGATCACCCGAACCGCACATGAAGGATTCTTTGCCGCGACGAGTGTTGTATTAAGTTTACTTCCTTGTTAATCTTTTTTTTATCAACTTCGACGATCAAGCTCGGGTTTATCACCTTCTTCTGGAGATCAGCGTAGTTAAATCATTGTAGTTGGCCCCTTCTGAAGACAACTCAGTACACTTATCAAAGACTTTGGGTTACCTACATCGTAAAAAAAACTCTCTTTTGGTTCAGTTTACTTGTAACTCCCATGCAGACTTTGGAGCTACTCAACGAACATCTAGAGTTTCAAGTTCATTTTTCTCCGATGGACTTGTTGCCTAGATATGCTATCTAGAATACGTTTTGTGATGGAAGAATTTGTAGAACAAAGAATGGTGAAGGCATGAAACTAAGATTTAGAAGAGAAAATGCGAAATTGGAAAATATGGTGATCACAAGATATTTAGCAATCCAGAAGAGAGCCATTGATCCCACGGAAGCACTCGCCATCGATCCGCGCCATCCTATCTTCCTATCAATAACGCAAGGAGGCCAGAATTTGAGAATTTGGAAGAAAGTCGAACAATTGTCACAAATAGACAACAGGACATTCAAGAAAAACACTCTAAAGTGGAACGGTCATCAAAAGTGGCCCGTTAAGACAGTACATATTAGAAAAGCCAATAGCTTCGGGAAGTTATTACAGCAAGACATGATGAGACCACTGAGTCGAGAAAACGTAATGGCCTCGACCAAGAGGTGATCACCATTCTCTCTGTGTGCAGTTGAGTTGAGCGAAAAGTGGAAATAGAGAGAGAGAGACAAACAGAAAGAAAATCCTCCATCCGAGGGTATCAATCAAGAAGCAAACTCCAGAATGTGCTTGATATTTTCTTAAAAGCACTAGTGCATAATTTTGAAATGGTTTTAATAGATGGGCATCGAGAACCGTTCCATTTCGATGTTGCACGTGCCAATCTACCAATTCAAGTCTGTTATTATCAGATGGTCTTCCACAGTTGAATGTTTCAACGCTCTGAAGAAGTTATACCCCTCTGTTTCAATGAACATTTTGAATACATAGCCTATGATTCAATAGGGCGATTAAAACACTTTACTTTTGTTAGGTACCGGAAGATGATCACATCTGTAGCTTTGTTTAATTACTGCTTGTGTAGCTGGTGAACATATTTTGGGGTGCTTCTGTTATCACAGTCGAAATATAAAGAAATAATATACATTATGTCGATGGAGAGTCATGTGCATATCGGGTTCAGGCGCGTAGCATATAAGTTAAACTTGAGGACCATTAGTTGCAAATTTCGACCATCGTATTCGCAGTTTTCAAACTAACCAAGTAGAAAAGAGTCTATGTATTGGCGTGTCACTGTCAAATCAGAGTACACCAGTTCCACGAACGTACAACAGACTTAAAGATTGTCCCTATTCTTCGATGTCGTCTGCTGGACATTTTACTAGTTTGGTGATTTTCAACTTGAGCGATAACTTCTTGAAAACGTTAAGGCAAGGCAAAAATAAGCCACTAATAATTGCCATCTTTGCCGAAACGATCATGTTAACTGTATCTGCCTCCATTTTTGTGCAAGTCCCTCAATAAAGGTTTTCAGTACATAAAACAAATAGCATTTTTTTTTATTGCTGTGTGGATGTTCAGCAATGCAATAAAACATATTTATCACACAGGCCTAGATTAGTTACCCAAAGTAAATATTTTCTATTGTGTTTAGCTCGGGTGGTATCAAAGACAAATATTACAAAATATAAATAATCCATCACGTGATGTGATGGATTAATTATAGAATTAGTCAAAGAGACTTATTTTCGATTTTTGTTTTGCTTTCAGAACTTCAAAAAAGAGTGTTTGAGCGTCGTTTCACCGATGATTGTAATAAAAGCAATAACGGCGCTATTCAAGAAGTGGTTTTAATTTAGTAGATCATCATAAAAGGGTGGCAGGTGGTGCGCAAAACCAATTCATAATAATCTGCAATGGTTCTGACAAGATCGCGGCCATTATCGAGGCTTTCCCTCTCTTTCCTTTCAAAAAAATCAAGGACCAAACGGACTAAAACAACTTCTGTCAGCCGAAAATGAAGTGTAATTGTTTCGGGGAACTACTGTTGCCCATTTCAAGTACTGAGTTTCTCTTGACTGTTGCTCGAGCACTGAAATATTAAATTTCAGACAAAATCATATTGCGAGCTCTACAATCAGTCTCAACAACAAAATTTTCTTTTCCGGAGACATATGCCCAGTTTTGGGACAAAACAAGCATCAATCTTATTTGCATGCACAGTTTTTATTTAATATTTCCATGCAGGGAGATGTCAACATCGGCAATGAAGAATATAAGGTTTCTAATTTATCTGCAAGATCGTATTTTGACTATAAAGTCAAGTCGGTGTTGAAATCTATAGTTAACCATCTAGGCTTAATGTAGCTTCTGCCGTCACAATTGTGTGATTTCTTCCTTTTCTGAGCTAATTTGCTGCTGATAAATCGTAGTTTTTAAAATTATGGTTGAGGTTGGTGCACATCGCATTGATTATCAAGGGCGACAATTAAGAGAGAGAAGTCAGTTTTACCAAAAGTTTCGCCGCTATGTTCTTGCCAAAGTTCTATCAGGGGACATATATTTTGTTTTACAAATAAAAACGGAGATGACGGGATATTGCAGAAATTAATCTGCATTTTCAAGTTTCGATTTTTTTTTCTCAAAGCATTAGTTTCAAATCGTGAAATCAGCAGATGGGTCAAGAATAATTCAATGTTTCTGACTAAAGGTTGTGGATATGCTCATTACACCTAAATTTGCAACATCCTATAGCTGGGCTGCGAGTTTAGCTGTCGAGCAAACTATAACGCATTTGGACCCAAGTTAGCACGTCTGAACAATAAAGTTTAAGGCGACAGCAGAAAAAGGCCTTTCCATAGAACAAAATGCGAAGATCTGCATATACGTACCGTTTACAATGATGTTCTCCGCTTTAACCAGGTAAGGACCCTGCAAAGAAATCAGGAAATGTATAAATGTAAAACGCCACACGTCTGTCAGTAACAGCGAAATCTCAATTGACGCAAAATGCTAGGAACCTTTTGCAAAAGGTGAGATAATCCGAGGAATAACAACAGAGATAAGAACGCCATGTTACTTCATCCGTTACCCCAAAATAATGCCCCTTTAATTCGAGTATCCGGACTGCGAATACCCATAAAAACCAAACAAACTGTTCGAGGTTCAAGAAGACCTGCGTTGCACCTGTTCAGCTAAATTGCGTAGGACTTGAATATGCAAAACAGGCATATGGTAATTTTATACATTAGCGAACGGAACATTTGTAAAAATACTGAGCTCAAAATCATAAAATGCCTAATGTTTTATTCGTCAATAAGTTCAAGAAATAATAGGACAAGAGGGAGGGAAGCAGGCAACAAGCTTGGGGAAATTAGCGATGTGCAAAAGAATAGAGCACTTAAAAAACTACATCAACTTGCAAATCAATTAAGTCTTAGCCACTGTCACGTCATTCACTCTGTGTCAACGGATGTGCTCGCTGTCACATGAAAAGGGTGATAAAGACTTGGCTTGGCGACTCGTGCAAACAGAACATTGACGGCAATTTTTCAAAGCAAACATCGGACCGTTTAACAATTAAAGCACCAAATAAGGACTGTTTATGTGCCTTTGATAAACGTCATCTGGAACAATCCGGATGCGGCCAACAGGAAAAAAAAATACTGACAAAAAATCAGGCTGCTGTCAATCGAACATACTGCAAAACATTGTCGTAAATTCAAATACTTTCAGACTTTAAATTGGCCCCTGGTAAGATTTCCGCTAGAGAACGGCCCTTGAAAAAATATAAAACATCTGTTTGTTGTAGACATATAATTTACCATATGACTCCCTGTTTTTCGATAATTTTAGAACTTTAATATGCTTTGAAAACTTGAAACGCCCATTTTGACGGTAAACTGCATAATTACGCACGTTCATTTTTTTGTTTTCCAAAACGTCTTTCCCTCTCTCTATGTTTTTTTTACTGAGAAGTATATTTTTCATGTCGCCGTCTGCCCACTAAAAAAGTCCCATAGGCAGAAAAAAAGAAAAAAAAATTCGGTTGGCAGTGACGCTGTAGCTGGACTGGGCAAATTTCAATATTGACCACGCACACAGTGTCAGCGATAAGGCAAACAATTTAGCACCCTGGTTGATGTGAAAACCGTTTCTCCAGCCAACTACAGCAAACTAGAGTTCCTTGAATGTCTTTCTCCCCATAGAAATGTTACCATTTATTCAGTATGAGCTTGGTACGAGTATGAGAATACTATCATCGCGTTAAGAAGGAAAGATGACGGAATGAAAGGACGAAAAAATACGTTGGGTGCGAAAGAGAGTAACCAAGCGAGAAAAAACAGACACAGACGCAGCGACACAGAGAACCATGCATAAATAATCACGTCTGAAAATAAACGGACTCAAAATAACAAGACTTCGAGCTATTGCTGCGCAGAACATGCTGTGCGAAACCGTTATCGAGAAATAGCATTACATAAAGGCCACAAAGTGGTTTGAAAGTTCTATTACGGTATTTTCACGTTGGTCTTGAGCCGTCTATGACCTTCTGTAGATAGACAAGATACCTGGTACATCGTGCATACTAACGACTACCTGAGAGTTGAGCGTAATGCGGTGCCTCGAGCGAAGTAAGGAAGGCCTTTAATCTACTTAGTTTTCTTGTTTCGAGAGATAAACATATAATTAAGGACAAAATATTGACACCATGGGAAAAAAAAAGAAAATTAGCCAAAAGAGTTCGAAAAACGAAGAAAACCATAAACTACTGTCAGGTTCAGCGGTTTCGTTCTGCTCTTAGTTTTCACTTGGCGTCGGCACGTTCTTTGAACTGATTCCTGTTTGCTCGCGAGCGGCTATGTGTATATCTTTCCTGGCATATCACCGAGCTAGGGAGAGCTTCATTCAGTTCTCACGGCGGTATTATCACTATTACGATTAATGATAATTTCACTGCCCATTGTTTTCTGCAGTCAAAACTAAAAATAAAACGTCATTAACACCGAGGGTTTAACCCGACTCGCTCAACAATAAACATATCATCTTAAGAGCGTTTGAGGTTGAATGAGTTTCGACTATAGTATATATACCTTCGATCCTATCAATGCTAAGAAAAAAAACTATCTTTGCATGGCGTTTAACAACAACTTAGTGTGTTATATGACGTCTTTGGAGTTTCAGCAAACCGACATAGCATAGGTTGACGGACATGGATTTCAACTTAACCCAAGCTACCTAAACGAGAATTTGTTTGATATGACGCAGTGAAGAATCAAGCACTGATTCATTTACCCTTCATCAAAGAACAAGAACCCAACTAAAAATAGTGTTTGTGGGAATATTTGTTGGAAAAGCTAAAGTTGAATTTCAGTAGAATTAATAAAACGCATACGTTTCGAGCTGTCTATATAATAAGTGTCATTTATCCGCTCCATACGGTGCCCATGCATACATAATTTCAGTCTGTCTCGTTGAGGTGAACGAATAATACCAGCCTCAATTCCCTGGGAATGATGCAAGGTTGTTTTAGGGCTTGGGCGTCCACGATTCATGCACATCCCTCATTAAAATGTTTTTTATTAAAAAAATTGCCGGATTTAGGTGCCGTACTTTTTATGCTTCTTTCTGGTGAAAGATTAAATCGGAAGACTTTTTACCCCATCAAGAAAGAACCTAAATTGGATGTTGTTATTTCCTCGGATGCGGTTGTGTTCACTAATATATCTGAGATTGTGTTTTCGTTTACGGCATCTTTGAAACTTTAATGTTCGTAGAGATCACCGAAATTGGTAGCCGGGTACATTAACTTGATTCGGATGTTTATTTAGGTCAGTTTCAATCCGGCTTTAAAGGCCTTTTGGTTGGAACTCTGTAGACTCTTGTTCTGCCAAGGAAAGAAATCGGCTTATTACACCAGATAAAAATATTGACATTTTCAATTCATAGTTTTCAGGTATTTTCTGTCTCTTTACGCCTCAGCCCAGGCCTGATGTGAAGCGGACATGTATCCACTGGCTAGCCACAATATTGAAAAATCGTACACTATTCATGATTCATATCAGCATGCTCCCATTTCCTTGCGTGTGGGGTTGCAAAGATGTCATTCTAAAATTATCCATCCTTAATACATAAATATAGACTTAAAGTTCTTTGTGGTAACCATAGACCCTGCATGAGGGCAAAGTTAATTACTTTTCCACCTACGCATGCAGGAAGACATTAGACAGACAGTTGCTCTGACATAATAAAATTTGCATGGATTGAAACAAAAAAAAAAAAAAAAAAACAGAAAATAACAGAAAATACTGGTGTGAAATATAATAATTATATGTAATACCTTATATCTAAAGTTATTTCGTGCAATGATCTGTTTGAAGTTGAATGTTTTTTAAAATGTTTGGCTGATTTTCTTTGACTTCATGAAGCCCCTCTTATTAAACACTGACGTGCTATTCGCAATTACGAACATAGAATTGGGATGAAATATTCTATTATCAGTATGTACCATTTGCATAAATACACGAGAAGAGTAGAAGAGTATGGCAATAAATGGCTTCAGAGCCTTAGAAAAAGAAATAAGCACTTTCATGTTGTACACGTGCAGCTTTAATTTGCACACGGAAAAATATGGCAGGGGAATGGTCAATTGAAACGGTCAATTTCGCGGTGCAGATCCGAGGCAATTCATAACAAGTATTGTCGCGGGAAAACGCGACAGATGCTGGGATTCAAGGATGTTTTGGGCTTTTGAGACTTCATAACAGGGCTTGCGATCTCTTGTGGCGAAGGGCGTGGGATCGAGGGCCTCGGCCTCGGTTAAATGTCTTTGAATCAACTGGGCCGAAAGCAGGGAACATTTTTGTTTGGGGTTTTGCTTTATTTGTTTGCCCGGTGCATCGAATTTGTGTCAGAAAAACGTAGGTAAGTGTGTTCCTTTTTCGTTTAATCGTGTTACGTGTGCGTCCTTATTTGCAGTTCTCAAAAGACGGTGTGTATTATAAATAACTGGGCAGAGTTTATAGCAGCATCACAATGGAGTTTCTAGGAACGAGGCTGTTGGAAAGTTGAAAGATCGCAACCGTTTTGATAATACTCGATGGACATCATGTAATTTTCTGTATTTCGAAATGATGTGCGAAGATGTCCCGCAAAGAAATGTGCGCTCGAAGGGAGATGAATCGAAAATATTGTATGTAGCGAGTTGCGTTCAGTCTATATTTCTCATGTGTGTTCGAGATGCCTGGTGTTTCGAGATGGGAGGTTAAACTTGGCGGTACTTATTGTATAGACATGAGTGTTTTACTGGAAAATATACCGTGCGTAAAATCCATACTAAACTACATCCGGGACCCGAATGGCGTATTTTCGATATGATGGCATACATTCCCGCTTTTGCACGGTAGTTTGTGGGTTTTGTGACAGTTTGACATTTAGCAGTTCAATTACACAAATAGCCATTTAGTATCGTATCGTATTCGTAACATAATCCTATCGTGATATTTAGAATGACTAGCATGCCATTAACAGACTACAATAACCGATACATGAGTCAACTGTACGCACTCGGCAGATCAACATTAAAGACAGTTCTTGTTCAATACACGTTTTTGTGTGTGCCTCTACAAAGCCCAAGCAACACAGATAACGTAACATGGTGTCAGCATTGTAAGTACGCATCTACGCCACCGAAAACAGATCTGAAGGAACAGATAGTAGAGATGAGTAAGGAACAAGCCGAAACGTCAAAGATGGCAGAAACCGAAGCGCCAACAGCTGCCTCACCCATTTACATGGCCCCCGCGAATTTGCCACCACCAAAGCCACTGACAATGGACGAAAACCTGGCGTCCAACTGGAAATTGTGGAAGAAGGCATGGTCGCGCTACGAGATAGCGACCGGAATATTCAAGCAAGAAGGATTGGTAAGAGTTTCCACCCTTTTATCCGTAATCGGAGACGACGCCACGAAAGCCTTTGATACATTTCAGTGGGAAGAAGGTGAGAGCCAAGAAGACCCGAAAAAGGTTCTTGAAAAATTTGACGCATACTGTGAGCCCAGAACTCAAGTAATATACGAACGCTATCGATTTAATAACCGAAAGCAAGAACCAGGCGAAAACATCGCTGCCTATCTTACAGAGCTAAGAACAATAGCAAAGAACTGCAAACACGAGGAGATCACGCCAGAAGAGATATTGCGTGATCGCATTGTCCTGGGAATTCGGAACGACAAAGCCCGAGAAAGACTTCTCAGATACAACGACTTAACCCTTCAGAGCGCAGTTGACCAGATAAAAGCCGCAGAGCAGACCGAGCAGCAAGTAAAGCTGATGAAAGGAGACGAATCCAGCGTTGTAAACGCACTCCGGAAACAGCACGTGAACAAGCGCACAGCCGACAAGAAAAGATCACGAAAGTGGTCACCGCAGGAGGCGCAACAATCAAGGCACGGCTCACGCACAGACTGTGGCGCCTGTGGAAGACAGCACAACAAACGAGAGTGCCCAGCATTTGGCCAGAAGTGCAGGAAATGTGGCAAGATGAACCACTTCCAGGCCCAGTGTCGCAGCAAGAAGGAAAAGATTGCGGCCCTACAAGAAGCATCAGACGATGAAGAATACCAGATCGGTTCGATCGATGACAACACAAGCCCTCGAGCTAACAAAGCCCTAGTTACATTGTATGTCAACAAGCGGAAACGACAGAATCAAATTCGTTTTCAAGTGGATACCGGATCAGAATGTGACATTCTACCGATGAAGACATACAAGCATGTGACCGGAGACACAGACCTACAGAAGCTTCGTCAGTGCCAGAAATCTATTGTGTCGTACACAGGCGAGCGCAGAAAGATCGCAGGCAAGGCGAGCCTAGCGGTGTGGCACGGAAATCAGAAGAAAATTCTGAACTTTAACGTCATCGACGGAGATTACCGGCCCATAATCTCGCTTGACACAAGTGTCAGGCTTAAACTAATCAGCCTGCATGACTGTGACATCCTAGCACTGACAGCAACGTCACGAACGGACCTCCTGGAAGAATACAAAGACATCTTTGGAGGACTTGGTGAACTACCAGGTGAATACAGAATCGTCACGGACGACAGCATTCAGCCCAAGATACACCCGCCGAGACGTGTACCGGTTGCGTTGCGTCCAAAAATCAAGGTCAAGCTTGATGAATTGGTCGAACGCCAGGTCATAGCACCAGTGACCGAACCAACAGAGTGGGTGTCCAGTATGCTGGTAGTTGTGAAACCACACAAGATACGAATATGTCTTGACCCAAAAGATCTTAACCAGGCTATAAAGCGCGAACACTATCAAATGCCGACCATAGAAGAGATCGCCACCCGTCTCAACAAAGCGAAGAAATTTACAGTCGTTGATGCCAAAGATGGTTTCTGGCAGAAGAAGCTAGACCGTGAGTCCAGCTACTTAACCACATTCAACACACCTTTTGGGAGGTACCGATGGCTCCGCATGCCCTTCGGCATCAGTTCTGCCCCTGAGGTATGGCAGCGCACCATGCACGAGTTCATCGAGGGCCTCCATGGTGTTGAAGTAATCGCAGATGATTTCGTCATAGCTGGTTACGGAGAAACAGAAGAAGAAGCCAACAAGAGCTTAGAAGAGAACGAACGTTCATTCTTCGCGAAATGCCGCGCCTGGAACCTGAGGCTCAACAAAGACAAAGTCAGACGAGCTCAAACGACAGTGCCCTTCATGGGACATCTGCTGACTCCAGAGGGACTCAAAGCAGACCCCGCAAAGATAGAGGCACTGTTAGCCATGCCAGAGCCAGAAGACGTACAAGCCCTAAAACGTTTCCTTGGCATGGTCAACTATCTGTCAAAGTTTATGCCGCACCTGAGCGACATGACCGAGCCACTTCGCAGACTAGACGACAAAGATGTGGAGTGGCAATGGCTCAAGCAGCACAGCGTCGCCTTTAAAACCGTACAGAAGTACCTCACAGAATCTCCTGTGCTGAGGTACTATGATGTCAAAGAAGAAGTCACAATCCAGTGCGACGCCTCAGAGACTGGACTGGGAGCTGTCCTTATGCAAAATGGCCAGCCCGTCACTTATGCTTCAAGAGCCCTGACAGACACAGAGAGACGCTACGCTCAGATAGAGAAAGAGCTACTGGCGATTGTCTGGTCGTGCAAGAAATTTGATCAATACATTTACGGCCGGAATGTCGTACATGTCGAGTCTGACCATGAACCGCTTCAAGCAGTGTTTAAGAAGTCGGTCCATCAGTCGCCAAAGAGACTCCAGAGAATGAGAATGGCTCTGCAAAACTACTCTCTGGACATAAAGTACAAGAAAGGCCACTTGATGTACATCGCCGACACATTGAGCCGAGCCTACAGAAGGACAACAGAGGCTGCCGAACATGATAGCAGCGAGGTTCGGGCCCTGGAAGAAGTACGTCACAAGGACGACCTCTCGGTAGCGCCGAGACGCCTGATGGAATTCAAGGAAGTCACAGCAGCGGACGCCGAGATGCAGGAACTCATCCTCACTATCAAGAAAGGCTGGCCAGCGAGTAAAAAGGCCTGCCCACAAGCATTAACCCCGTACTACGACAGCCGAAGTGAGCTAATTGAAGAAGACGGATTGATATACAGAGGTGAACGACTCGTCGTTCCGGCAGCCCTACGCAGGGATATGCTGAAGGAGATCCATCGGTCCCACATTGGAATGGGAGGATGCCTGAGAAGAGCAAGAGAACTTCTCTACTGGCCACGAATGAATGCTGATGTGACGGACTACGTGTCCAAGTGCAGCATTTGTCAAACGTACCGACCAGAGCAGTGCAGAGAAGAGTTGCAACCACACGAGATGCCGAGCCGACCTTGGTCGAAAGTAGGAGCCGATCTATTTGAGCTCGGGCACCAGCAATTCCTCATAATGATCGACTACTGGTCAAGTTACTTCGAAGTACAGGAACTGAAACGGCCCACTTCAGCTAATGTGATCAACGCATTCAAGGTGCAATTTTCCCGTCATGGCATCCCCGAGGTCTTGGTCACTGATAACGGAACTCAGTTCACTTCAGGAGACTTCAATAAGTTTGCGGAATCTTGGGGATTCAAGCACAAAACATCAAGCCCTCATTACCCGCAGTCCAACGAAAAAGCAGAAAATGCAGTCAAGGTGTGCAAAGCACTCATGAAGAAGGCTAAAGCAGACAAGAAAGAACCGCTACTGGCTCTACTGGACTGGCGAAATACACCAAGCGAAGGTCTTGGAACTTCACCAGTGCAGCGCCTCATGGGACGTAGAACAAGGACGATGTTACCGACGCACACCAAACTACTCAAGCCAGAGGTAGACTACCAGACATCGCAGAAGTTGGCACATCGAAAGCACCTGCAGAAAGAGCGCTACGATAAGAAAAGCCAACCACTGCCTGCAATAAAACAAAGCCAGGCAGTACGCATGAAGCTTCCAGGAGAGACAAAATGGTCACTCGGAAGCTGCGTCAAAGTACTTCCAAACCGCTCCTACGAAGTGGAAGTCGCAGGTCGTCGCTACCGTCGCAACCGGCGTCAACTACGGACGACACCTGAAAGCCCACCACCCACGGCCCTGGAAACCGAACTTCCAGCACACGCGAACACAGCCATTGAACCATCCGCCCCCAGCCAGGACTCACTTGTACCTGGCCATCAGGACGAGGCCGAATCTGTCCAAGCCAGTATGCCTCCCGTTAACAAGAGCACCGCGGAACCAACTCCAACAGCACCACGGCGCTCGTCGCGTGTTCGCAGGCCACCAGTCTGGCATCAAGATTACGATGTCGTTACTTCAGTTTAGTTTCTTTATTTTTAAACGAAAGGAGATGTGACAGTTTGACATTTAGCAGTTCAATTACACAAATAGCCATTTAGTATCGTATCGTATTCGTAACATAATCCTATCGTGATATTTAGAATGACTAGCATGCCATTAACAGACTACAATAACCGATACATGAGTCAACTGTACGCACTCGGCAGATCAACATTAAAGACAGTTCTTGTTCAATACACGTTGTTGTGTGTGCCTCTACAAAGCCCAAGCAACACAGATAACGTAACAGGTTTATACCTCGTAAAACTCGTGTCTATATATAACCAAAAGATAATTACCAGGCGGCTTGATACGAATTTATTCTCTCGTGGTAGAAATTATTTTTACTCACTTGCGCAGCTCTCGTTTGTAAAATATTGTTTTTACCACTCGAAAATGGAATAAAATATCGTTTCCTCCAGGAAAAAAGCACAAAATAATATGCGTGAAACAACAACTTTTTATTTAGAAGATTTTTTGTCAATTTATAAAGTACATGTACATTGATTGCAGTACAATTGGTCAAGTCAACATGCTGAATTTATTTAAAATTCAGAGGGAGGAAGGAGCAAATGTACAGTAGGATGTATAAGGGATAAATTTCAATTCAAAATCCCGTAAAAAGCAGAATACCACTTACCATCTTGTTAAAGATTGGACTTGATTGACAAATTTTTAAAAGATGGCGAGGAAATGCTAAGTGGGTGATTCATAACTACAATATGTCCTTGCTCCTTTACCCCATCTGTTTCTATGTATAGTGTAGTATTTGCAAAACAACATTTCCTGGTTTCTCAGACTTAACTAAACGTACATTAGTATATGGGTTAACTACTAGAAAGTTGCATGGAAGTATTAAACACAACAGAGTACCATGGGGCTTTAGGGAAAATCTTCCTTGCAAAAATAACAAAGAATGGGCCAAGTTTACCACTGTTCCTGTTACTTTTTCCCCCATGAAAATAGGATAGCGATATGATATTTTATGTGATATCAAAATAAATTAATTATTTTATAATGGAAACAATATGCAGTTGGAAAAGAATATTTGACTTAACGAAACTGAATGGTAGTCACAATAGTTTAACATTAGGTGGTATACATATATAGTTATATGTTACTTTGATCAAAACATTCAATACTGCACAATAGAACTTGAACATGGCTCTGATATTACATTAAATGTAGAATTTAGTGTGATGGAGACTTGAGCTACTTTCACCATCATGCATAGCTCACAAGGTCAAGATGTTTTGGTGGGTCACATTATCATAAAACTTTGTGGTGAGAGTGGACAACTGCTTTTTTTTAGCCATAGTACAATATTGTAATAAAACAAACCCAAGCTCAGCAGGGATTTACTTCACAGACATTTGAGGGAAGAAAAAAGTACTATTTGTTGAAGTGCATGATCGTGAAAGTGGCTTGTACTGAGAACATTTCTATTAAGAGGGATTTATACAGTTTTAAGGAATGAAGCAAAGATAAATGTACTGGTGTCCTTTGCTTTGTTTCATGTTTTCCATGTAGAAAAAGTACTAATGGCTTTTGGTTGATACTCGTGGTACTTACATTACATTCATGTATAAAGGACGTCCTGTTTTGCATCTGTTATGACATATTTTGTCCTTTGGCATTTTTGTTGTGTTGCCAAGAAACAGTGTTTTGCTGGGCAATGTTCTTAAAGCTCAGTATCAATGGCCACGTATTCAGTCTCTCCATGTTTTGCTGTGTGCTTTGTGAGCAGAAGTGACATGTCCCTATTTAGGAGTTTCTGAAGTGTTGCTTTCTTGTTTTCAGGAGACAGTGGGACAAATGTGCCAATGTTGATCAGAGAGGGAGCATTATCATGGTAAAGCTTTACTTGTTCATCTATGCCATGGAGTTTCAAAAGGAAGATGATCCTGTCTGATGCTGTAACTTCTTTGTTGCATTTGGGGCAAAAGGATTCTCGACCCATGGACACTACTCCAGAGCGACACATTTGGCATGCTGTGTAGGAGGTGTGGTCAATGTTGGTGATCTTTGTCACAAGCTTCACAGTTTGGCCAGGTTCTACAGCTGGCAGATCTTTTGGTTCAACAGTGGCATAGTCTTTATTTCCAAGGAGGCATTTGGATGCTCTCAGGGTGACCAGGTCATTTGGATCCACTAACAGGTACCACTCTTGAAGGTTTTCAGCAGAATGGGATGATTCATCTGTGTATGTTATTTGGTCAACTGACAAATTCACCCGACCAAGGAAGGACTTTACCAAGGCATTTTTTAAGGTGACCACTTTGCCTGGTTGTACATTAAACGAAGTTGCTGCCTTTTCCCACAGTGTGGCAGTTACTTGGATTCCAGAGTCATCTGCTAGGGTTACTTCTTTTTTTAGGACAGGGTTGCCTGTGTGTGTAGTTATTTGAGTTGTTGCTTTGTCTCCATTGATGATTACCGCCATTACATCAACTCTCTTGTTAACTTCAAAACACAGGTTTTTTATTTTGGTGTACACTGCTGCAGGGGGTGTAATGTCGGTTGCTGCTGGCATAATGGATACTCCTGATGATAATTCAAAATCGACAGGAATGAGGCCTGCTTTTTGGAATCGTTGAGGAGTTTTCTTTACATTGAGGTTTTTGAATGTGTAAGTTTGTCCTGGTGCAAGTTTGTTGTTGAAGTATTTTGCAGTGTTATTCCAGGAAATCAGCCTTGCTGAAATACTCCTCCTGAAATATCTCGAGTGCTTTTGTTTTCAATCAAGCATGTGATATTAACTGAAAGGTCATCTTCAGTTATTTCTGCTAGTGGGGTGGTATCTGGTGCAGATGTTGATGCAGATGGCACTGTAAATTAATGGGAAGTAAATGTGAATGTGAATTTGAAAAAAAAGTTACTAAATACTTTTTTACAGTACAGTATATGTAAATTCTTCTCAGTTATATTTTTTGATAATTTTAGGAACAGGAGTTGGTGGTATTGTGGCAGTTTTCTTCATGTTCATGAGATTTGTTTCTGCTAAGACATAAATTTATATTTATTGATAGGGCATAGCTTACAAGGGTGGTAATTTTGTGCCTTGTGAGAATGTTTTCTGAATATTTATGCTCAACTTCTTTGTAGGCTTATGTCAAGTAAAATGAGTACGTTTTTTTTTTAGAATTTTTAGTTTGTTGTGCTAAATTTTGATTGAAAAGCTGCAGCTTTGTGTTGAAACAAGCTGCTTTTTGCCTTTTTAGCAGTAACTGTTGCATGAAACTTTTTTTTGGATGTTATTCCACTGAGTCTAACTAGGTACACTATTTTTAGTTCAATTGATCAATGAGTGAATTGTGAGTAGATAAATGTGAAGAACATGAATGTTGCAACACTATAATATCATGCATTAGGTTACATGTACAATAAACTATTTGATTGTCAAGTCTATTGCAGTGGTACATTATGATATTATACTAACCCTCATTGTTTTTTTTTTGCCTTCTGGTGGAGGTAATGTGGTGGCAAAAGCTGTAGTTGCTTGTTTTGATGTAGATTTCACTAAATGAGAGAATCATAAGTATTTATTAGGTACTTAAATACTTATGAAATTATATGGTTTTGTGGTTACAGTATTAAAACTACTTAACCCTTCCAAGAGTGATCAAGTTCAATTTTTTCCTTCAGTTTCAGCAGCACAAATATATCATTCAGTTAAGGAGAAATTGGCTTTTGGTACCTTGCTCATATCATAACTGGTTAAACTATCAATTCTCTCTGCACTACTCATACAATTTCCTCTTAAAAGGTGGGGAGAATCTGCATTTTGAACGAGTTGAAAGGGTCAAGAGGATGCAGTGGATTTGTGCATGCATGTATAAAAAATATATATCTAGTTTATTACCTTTCGTTGAAGTGGCTAGCTTTGATGTTGGTTTTACTAGAATCAGAAAAGAATAGCAATATTAATTTAGTGGTAGCAACTAGATAATTGAAGATAAACAGGTTGTTTTATCATATACATGGATGAGGTATGACATGAATAAATTGTTACTTGCTGCTACACATCAAGTGATTTTATCAATAGGTATTTTGTGCATTGGTTGTGGTTTAGGGTGTGGGAAAACCTGGAAAAGTATTCATACTCACTTTTTCGTGTTGATGGTTTTCTTGTTTCAGGTTTTTGTTGATTTCTGCAGTTGCAAAGTATTTCACATAAATTTCTACAGTTTTGATACATCATGACATATGTGGGTTGTAAATTCCAAAACGTTTTTAGATGCAAACAATTTTGATGGCACAAAGTCTACCAGCGATAGTCCATTTAATGTTTTAATTCTACTCAGTGCTACATAAGCCATGCCAGGTTGTTTAATGTGTTGATCAAGATCAATAACTGCTTTATCAAGAGTTAGTCCTTGTGCTTTATGAATAGTGCATGCCCAGCAAAGTTTTAATGGTAACTGCACTCTTTGCCATATTGTCCCACTGTGACCAAAAAACTTGACTGCCATAGGTGTAATTTCAACAGGTTCTCGTGGCATATCATTTAATACAGCGCCCACAGAACAATTGTCAAATAAGATAGACACTGATTGAGGTATTTCACCTAATACAGTTTGTTCATCAGAATTCCAGTTGAATGCTACTACTGTACCCATGGCACCATTTACTAGACCATTTGGGACATTTATGTTTCGAATCAGCATAACCTTAGCACCTGCACATAGTTGTAAAGTGCTTGGTAAACCAGATGATTTTGTGTCATCTGAATCTATCAACATTTCTGGTGAATTGGTTAGTAAATCCTCAGATTCAAAGCTTCTTTTGTTTAAGAGATGGTTTGAAGCTTGTATTGTGTACAGTTTGCAGTTACTTTTGTTTTGTAACATACTGATTTTGATTTCGTTAAAATGGTCACACTGCTTATTTAATGGAAACAATCGTATTGCATCATCAAATGATTGATCCTTCTCATGAATCAAATGCCTTTGCAGCAGGACACCAATGTCAGTTGGTGATGGGTTTCCAATGCGTACCCTGTTTAGAAGATCTGCATATGTATCATCTGATGATTGCCTTTCGTTTCTTTTCAGGTGTTTAATAAGAAACAAGTCATTCCAAAGATGAAAAGGACAGTGTGATTGTGGTGAGAAAATGTAAGATCCATAGACAGGTTTTAATTGTAAGAAATCCCCAAATGCAATGATGTTTACTCCACCAAAAAAGGAACCAACAGGTGCATCTTTGATTTCATTCAGCCTTTGGTTAATTTGGTTCAGTGTACGATAGCTGACCATGCTTATTTCATCTACAATGACATTTTGCAAGCTTCTGTGCATTTTTCTAAGTTCATGTAGTTTTTCATTGGTGAGTGCTGTGCATTCAGTTGTAAACATGCCTGCACGTTCTACTGGAAGGTAAAATGCACGATGAAGAGTAATGCCACCAATATTATGTGCAGCAACACCAGTTGGAGCAGTTTTAATGACAGATGGCAGCACTGAATTGGCATGTCTGAGCAAATATTCATAAATTACAGATATTAGGAAAGATTTACCAGTACCTCCTGCCCCTGTAACAAACATGAAGAGTGGTTTAGGCTTATCTAGAATTTCTCCAGTTGCATTAAATGACATTTGATTTTTGATATGTGATACAACACAATCAAACACTTCTTTTTGATCTGTGTTAAGTTTTTTAAGTTTGTCTACAAATTCAGTATCTGTCATTGTGAATGTGTTCAGCATTTTCCATGCATAGTCATTATGAGAAGGCAAAAGATCTTTTAGGTCTTCTGTGGTCCTTGAATCATCAGGGTTGTGTGTAGTATCTTCTGGTAGAAGTATGTTTTGCCAAAGTGACTCAGTTGAATCTATTTCACATTTTTCATTAGCTATTTGATGTGTTGTGTTAGGTAGTAGAGATGAAATGATGTCATCAGCTTTGTCAGCCATTAAGACTCTAAGTTGCTGGACTGCTCTTTCAACATCATCTGTAAACGACTTAAACATTGCAGAGCTCATTTCAAATTCTTTTGTTTTGTAAAAAAAAGCTTGCTGTGCAGATGTGAATGGCAGTAGTAGTTTGTTTTCATCACGCCATGGTAAAAACAAAAGGAGCATTTGGTACTGTAGTAGTCTTCACCATCCTTGTATGGGGTGATGTATGGAAGTCTTAAGCAAGCAAGCTTTGTCCTTTTGTAAATCATTTTTCCATTTGACAGCAGCCATGATGTTGCTTTTTTGGATGTAGAGCTTGTTTTAAAGTTAGTAGCAAATGATGCAAGTGACATTGTTTCAAATTCTTTCGTTTCAGGTCGTTTTGGGTACATTTGAAGAATACCATCTATAAACACTTCTGTACTGTTTGGTGGAAGCTCATCTAGTTCATTTTTTGGTTTTAGTATTCTAACTCGCTTAGGTGGTGGTTTACAATTGATAGATACTGTGTCTCGAGAAGAATCTACTAGTGGTAGACCAGTTATTCTGAAGACTGCTTCTTGTGCACTGAGTTCTCTTTCACTTAGGATTCGAGATCCAAGTTGAGAAAGTTGTTTACGGAAACTCATGTTTTGAGACTGTTTAAGTTGCTGAATTGTTTCATAGATTGCAAGCCTTAGTTGTGCTGGTTCTGATTTGCATATGTAAGAACATACATAAACAGCTATGCCATAGGTACAACCAACAAACTGAATATCCATGTTGGCCTTCCATACCTTTAGCACAGTTGGATTATAAGCATTGACACAAGTAGCATTAACACTTCTTTTTGTTTCATAGAAATTTGCAGAAGATAGTGGATCGATGTTTGGTTTGATACGAGTTTTTGAACAAGGTTTTCTTGGGTAATTGAATCTACACAATTTTGGTCCTTTCTTGCAGGTTGTGGTGTGTCTGTGTATTTGAAGTTGTTCCACAAGGTTTTTCAGTTCATTGTCATTGTCATTGTCTGGTATTTCAGTACATACATACTTGTCAATGAATTCTGGTAGTTTTCTTCTTCCTTCAGCTTGTGCTATATTAGGTGCTTGTTTTATCCACAGAAAAATATGCAAGTGAAACTTACAGAAATCAGTAGGGTGAAAGTATACTTTTAATATGCTAAAAGTATACTCTATTTGTACTTACATGAGTGCCAGTATGATTGTAGTATACTTTTAATGTACTGCACCATGGTTAGCTTCCCTAAGAAGTATACTTTTAGTATACTACAAATCACCATAGATGGAAAGTATAGATTCAGTACATATACTAAAACTATACTTTAGGATTTTTAGAATCATTTGATTTTCCAAGTCTGAATGGAGCGGACTTAATTGACCCATCTAAACTACCTCAAAGTTCGATGCAGTCAACAACGAGTCATTGTTTTGCGACTGTGAAGCGTGAACATGAACATTACTTCCAACTGCTTCTCCTGCTTGCTGTTCTGCTTGCTTATTTCAATTATAAAAAGTAGACTTCGGTGTTTTCTTCGAGGGATTAGAGAGAAACTGTAAATATAGTTCCCTGCATTTCTTTGAAGCCTTTGAAGGCGCTGCTTCACCACCGTTCGTCGCCATGTTTCATCTCGTTACATTTCCCATGATTCCACCGCACTTACTCGTATGTGAGGTCAGCGGTTAATCCAAATAGGCGGGATTTTGCAAATCAGTAGCAGTACGGCGGCACTTGTCTTGCTTGAGAGCGCAGTCAAGATTATACCATATAACTACACAGTCTTCCACCCGTTCGTCGCTAAGATCATGGCTTCCAACAGAAAAAGGAATACAGTGACTGCTTTTGGGGATGAAGGTTAGTGCTCATCTCGTAGATGCTACCGTACATATGTTCACCCGGAGATGTAACGTCCCGCCAAAAGAAACACATTCTTCAGTTTTATCTGTTTGGTTCGGATACGACCTAATCTGATTAATCGTTTACCCTCTTCTTTTCAGTTTACGTTCTGGTTCAATTTGTACAAGATTCAATCCTTGCTGTTATTAAAAGGTCAAGCCTGAGAATGAGGGAAGATGGTTTGAACGAGGCATCATACGGCAAAACATTTTACATGTGTACAATTCTCTCGGAGAGTGCAGTCATTCATCTTAGCATCTAACCAGTTTAGGTTTATCTACATGCATACTGTTTTGCGAGGATTTTAAAGACGCTGTATGGCCAGCAAAAAATATCATCTAACGGCGTAGTATAGATTTTGGCGCCTAAATTCAGTTCACCTTGAGGCATGCTGGGTAATGGTTTATGGTGCGCACATTGGCCTCCGGCGGTCAAACTGTGTCTTTTCGTCTCGTTTTATTTTCCCTCGACTTGTTCAGACTCAGACTCGTTCAAAGTGTCAGCTCATTACACATACTGGGGCATAATTGTGTCATTCTGGGAATATTATTTTTCAATATATGTTTATATTATTTCCGGGCTATCCCAACCTGAGTGTCAGGGTTATATACAACGACTTTCCTGCATTCTGATTGGCTGTATTTTCTAATGACATGGTATAAAGATAGATAGATAACCTTTATTTATACACGATGAATATAAAAGCATAGCTTGTGGGGTTGAATGATTAAATCTGGAGAGAGTGGCTGAATATAAATTAATACTGGTAATATGTATGTTATTTATGTAAGCAGGCAACTTCATTAAACCATTGTAGCATCCTGAAATGATTGCTCTATTGAGATGATGTTGTGTGTAATGAGTTTTCCCCTTTTTTTTACACCTGTAACATTTGCTGTTCAACTTCAAGGTAAACTGGCAGCCATCCGGACAGTGCTCTGGAACAAAATAACTGCCCTGGAAGTCCGGCAAAGAAAATTAGCAGCTGCGAACTGAGCTAAGGCTTCCCGATTCTATAGCTATACTCTTTATACATGTAGATACTTATTACATTCAAGTAGTTTCCCCCTTTTTTGAAGAGAATTTTGTAAAATTAATTGTCATGTAGGATCTTTGAGCCTGAGAACATCATAGTTCTTACATAATTTTATATATATTTTAAAATATTTTTCTGTATGGCTCAATGTTTCTCAGCCTGAGGAGTTGTAAATTTTTGTTTAATGTTTTACCAAAATGAAATTGAGAAGACATATTCTTCGGTCCATCAGTTGTGATGTATTGTTCCATATATTTTGTTACCTTTGTTCTTACAGAACAATTGCCATGGTTTGTTCATAAATCTTGTGTAAATCTTCTGATTTTCTTGTGTCAAATAATATTGTGGACAGTACTTTGAATAGTGTTTTTCCACTGCTTTCTGACACTGAAAAATGGCAGAAACGACAATATTGTATTGTTAGTGTGCTTTTGGTATATTTTATTTTATTCTGTTTTTTATTATTATTACTAAAAATGCAACAGTACCATGTCCACTGAACGTTGTTACCATTAAATGTATATGTAGTGTAGTTTCAATATCCTTGTATGTTTTGTATACTTTTAGTATACTTTCAGGAAAGTATACTTTCCCAGCAGTGCTAAAAGTACATTCCTGAGTCCAAAATTCATGCTACTTTTTGTATACTTTTTAGTACAGAAACAGTATACAAAAAGTATACAAAAAGTATACTTTATGTATACTAAAAGTATGCTTCAAGTATACTACTGGAGTATACTTCTAGTACATTTTGGTATGTACTAAAAGTATATGCTCTTTTCATAGTCTGTAATTTCACCAAGTGGTTTTGATTTACCTTTTAGAACATATCTGAAAAATGCTTTCCATCGTTTAACAAAGTGATGTGCTGTCATTACTGGGTTTGATCTTACAAAGTCATTGTTTGATGCAGAGGTCTTTACATCTCCTGTGTTATCTAATTTCAAGAATGCAAGAAGATCTTCCCAGTGACAGTCATTTGCACTGAGTGTTACAAACCATGTAACGAGTTCTGAACTTTGCAAAAAGATCAAATAGAATATTTTTCCAGTAGGCACTTGTGCCTCGTATCTGTTTCATGTAGGAAAATGAACTGTCGTTAATGAAAGGTTCTACTTTACCACTTTGAAAGTTTGACACTGTAACATTGCCATCATGATGGTTTGGAGACTTATCAAGTGGTGGAAAAGACAATCTTAATGCTATGGATATTTGACTTTGGAGCTTGTGCTGTTCAAAGACATTTACTGCCCAAAAAAGATAACTTATATCTTTTCGCCAAATAGGATTTTCATTCAAAAGCCTGGCTTTAAAGTAAGTTTGTTCCGTAAGTTTTATAGATCTTTCTGTTTTTAAGCCATTTTTTCCATATGGATAAAGCCATTGGAAAAGAGAGTTCTTCAGTCTTTTCATGGTTGAATATGTTTACAGGTTTAGAAGTTGCTTTTGGTAATTGAACAGTAGGAGTTTTTTGATTTTGTAGTATTTGTTCTACATTTTTGTCTGGTAATACATAATCTTTTGGCACAAAAGATATCTCAGTATCAATATCTAAACTTGTGGAAACTGTATTTTTGTCAGACTGGCTAACTTGAGGGATTACCTTTATGTCTCTGTAGAGTGGATTGTTCAATTTTAACCTGACTGCAATGCTCGTTCGATTTTTATTTTGTTAACCACATTATCAATTGATATTTCCATAGGGTTGCTTGAATGTGAAAATGGCAGTACAATGATGTTATCACTTGCTGTGTTTGGTAGTTGTCCATACAGTTGTTGAACATCAACCGGAAAGTTTATTACCATACCCTTTTCACCATATTGTCCACCTGCTGGAAGACTGATGATGGTCAAAAATGGGTGGATGCGACAAATAAATCTTTTCTCCAGAAAGTTTAGTTTAGTTAAACATGCTGGTGCTTCACCAGCAGCCATATTGTTATGGTTACTTTTGCAATAGGCTTTCTATTTTGTAGTTTTTTATGGCATGTTGAACAAACATTCTTTAGGGTATACTTAGTAGCATCACTTTCATTCAAATTAAAGTGCCTCATATTCTCTGCAGATACAATGCAATGACAGCATGCACAATAATTAAGTTTTGGCACATTGACATTGTTGAAGAAGGCTTTGAATTTTTCTTTGACTGAAGGGCATGTAGTTTTGTTATTTAGGTCTTTTTCACGAGATGTATCTGTATGGGTTTGGCAAGGTTTTTTTCTCTTTGAGAACCGAGCTTCTTTTGCTTCATTTGATTCATGTTTTCGTTTTTCGTGTGCCTTTTCTCTTCGTTTCTTATTTTTCAATTGTCTTTTCAAGATGTGCTTTGATTTTTGATTAGCATCATTGCTTTGTGGTACTTTAAAACACTTTTTTCATTAAACTCAGTGATGAAAGTTGAATTATCATCAACAAATGTAATCACAGGAGGTGTATCTTGAGTAAAATGTGTCTCTTCAGGCAGGCATGGAACAAAATGATTTGGTTGCCAAAAGTGAGGAACCTGGCCATCACATCTTGTCCACATGATGTGCAGATGATTAAATTCATTTACTCTTGGGAAAATAGCTCTGCTCAAGACATGTCGTACCATTGAATTGCAATGTATGCCAACTTTTTCATCTGGATAAATGCTTAATACCTTTGTTTTTAATACAGATGAAAGAGCACAAATGTGCCAAACACCAACCCAAGAATGGTTTCTGAGAGACTCTAAAACACATTGTAGTAATACCTGCTGGCAATTTGTTTTATCAGTCATGTCCAAATATGATAATTGTTCTCCACATGAGTAGTGTGCTATGTATGAGATAATGGATGGGTCATGAACTTGGCAAATGTTGTATTCATTAAGATAATACTCAGTAAAAAGTATTAGTTCTAAAAAACTCCGTACTCTTAGCTCTAAGTGATAGTTTTCTGTTCCAAATGCAAGTATGCTAAAAGATCTAAAACAGCAGTTACCATCACCCACAACTTTTAGGGGAACATAACCAAGAGGAGCATCAAGAGGAAAAATTCTTTGTGATACATGGTCAACATTACACATATAGTTGCGTGACCTGTGTAAGTTTGATGTATAGTCTGGAATTACATAGTTTTTGTTTTCAATAGCTTGCCATTCTTGCAAAGCAACCGCTCTTAATTCGTGAAGTCTGAGGTGCAATTTGTTTTGTAATCTGGAATGGCAATTTTTAAAATAGTCTTGCCTGTTTTTGTCTGCCATTGTACATTGACAACTGCAAAACCCCTGTCAAAGAAAAGATATAACTTCATTAGCTTTATTAACTTTAATCTTCTCAGTTTCTTGCAGCTATATTAGTGTATATTTATGGAGAATTTGAAATTAATAACATGAGATAAAACCTGATTTAAGTACAAGTAGCAATTCTCATTCCATCACTTATACATTTCATTCTCAAGTGTTAGGAGAATCTATATACTGAGCTCAAATTAACAGCACTAAATCAATATCGAGTATGAGACCTTGGTTAATTATTACTATCAAATACTTCACATTGTTTAAATTAATACAAGATGTGATTTGATTGGCTGTTAATCTAGCAACAAAACCTTTCAAGATAAGCCATTTGGTGAGTGAAATATACAAGCTGATCGAGGGAAACTAACTGTGTACAGCAGCAGAACTAAAGAAGACGTTTTTACGCAAGTTATCCTAAGGTAGTTGTTATTTTGTGCAGTGTTTACACAAAGCAATCGAAGCACATAGACAGCGGTGTAACATTTTGCTACGGTATTTCTTCTGAAGAGCAATTACCGAGGTTTCTATAACGATTATCGTCACGTGCTTGGTATGTTTGCTGTAGTAAACTTTAATTATGCTTTCGACGAGGCAAACGTTTTTCGTGAAAACACGGGCTGGTATAAGTGCGCTTCTTTCTCAGGGTTCGAATTTCAAAGGTTTTTGAGCGCTGACTCCTTCAGAAGATCGAAAAAACAACTGCATCGATTTGTGCCACAATAATTCCGTCTTGTATCGCAAGTTGAACAATAAGAATAGGTATTTAAGCTAAAAGTATCTTGGCCGTTTTGCCAAGTTTACGCTGGTCCCAATTCAGGTTAAAAACAAACAAAATGTATTAAACGAATGACCAAAAATAACCTTAATACAAAGATAAGCCACACTGAATCAAGCCTGAATAGCGGTAGACGACTTATTTTTCAAGCGAGTGAATTTGTAAGTACGTCATTAGCCATTGAAGTTAGGAGGTAAATGTCGTTACTGCTGTCCATAAAATAATGTGCGCGCCACACATAAAACCGCTAAAGCCCCCCCTCCAAACCTTAAATCTCACAAAAGCTTGTCATTGAATCAAAAACATTCAACTTAAAAAGCATTCACTCACCTTTCTTCAATTTCACGCCCGCGCTTTATGCCCCACAAACTAATTTTCACTTGCTGCGCTCCGACGCCACCCTTTTTTCACGTGACCATAAGCAAATCAAATTACAGCTTTATGCTTATTCCGTCAATCAAACTTTAAAATCCTAGAGGGGGAGTTTCTTTTGGCAATTGCAGGGTTACCTACGCCGTGGCTTTCGGGTGAAAACAATAATATGCTGGGCCCTTAGGCCCAGCATAAAAACGGTTACATATATATCTGGAAACTTCGACCTCTTTGTGGGTTATCACTTATTAAGAGGAATTCAGCCTAAAACAGCATCATTGAGGGTTCTGAACACGGAGCAATTTTACAATTTGAAATTCAAATAAAGAGCAAATACGATTAATGAATTGTACCAGTCGAGCGAACGTGACAGGTGGATTGGTGTGTGTTTGGTAATATAGACGATCAACGAAAAGAGTCAATATGAGAAAAACTTCTAGAATGATGGAGAAAAGTTAACTAAAAACCAAATACAAAATCTTCTCTGACACAGAAGTCCACCGTTAGCATAAGCGTTGCCGAATCCTCCAGTTCGTCTTTTTAATAAACTGAATAGTGTATGGCGCGAAGCCTTTTCACAGCCGCCGTCTCATTAGGTGTTTACAAACAAAGAATGGCGCTTTAGGTGTAGTTTTATTGCTCTCTTTTGTCATTGCGCTGTTTACCTGTGAGTTTTTTCCCTGTCACGTTCCTAATGGATTATTTGCCATAGCTAGTGGGAGGGTGAAGACACAAAACATTAAAAATGCATGGAGACACGTTCGCTTCGACTAGCATATAGCCTTCACGGACATAATGCGGAAGTCGTTTCCTTTTCGATTAAATTTAACCCGTACTTTAAGTTCAATTTTCAGTTCATATTTCGTTTATTACAAATCAATTTCAAAAGTTTTAATCAGGCTATTGTACCAACGAACGCGTGGGTTCCCCCCCCTCAAGTCGGACAAATGGCATAAGCGCAAGATTATTCATTTCGTTGTCAATTAAAATAAATTGACCTTGTAGAGCGGGGGGAGGGGGTTATTGAAGCATTTACGGTACAGGAAACTTCACGTCAGAAAATACAACAGACTAACTAGCGTGACACCAGCAAATATGGCGTGACAATAGTTTATTCTATTTTTTCAGCTAAAGAATGCAAGACAAATCACGACCATGAAGAGCCTGAGAGCTGAAAGGGCGAAGATTCCGTTCACCGAATCAAGTCTCTTTTAGAAGGATATTTCAATGATTTTCAAAAGAACCAGAGAGCGTTTCTCACTGCTTCTTGCTGATGCTGACGGTAATACTTGTTCCTGGAGGGGTGTAAGTGCTATGAGCAACGACAACTTGGTTTTTCTCTGGAGAGGACCACTTCACGAGTGAAGCGGGAGCGTCAAGTCGTACTTCATATCCACCGGGGTAGTGCATATCCTCGTTCAAATAAATCACCGTCTGGTTAGATATGCAGCTTTGGGAGATTTCATACACCAAGGCGAACTCTTTACTAGAGGGGTCATAGCTGAACTTGATCGTGTGCCCTGCGACCGCCTGGGGGTATGTGCGACTTGTATTCTGGCCACGTACGTTGCATCCAGACCTTGCTCGTTCCAGAGATAGCAGCATTTGTCTTGCTTACTCAGGCGTTTTTTTGGATGGTATGGTTTGTAATCCCAACCGATCCAAGAAACGAGGTGTTGGTCGGCTGCTGCCATCGTTTTCTCCATGTATTCTATTTCGTCTCCGGTCGTGAGGAACTCTGTGAGCATCCCACCGCACTCCAAGCGCTCCAGGTCTAATCGTCTCGCTTCGAAGTTTATACCTTGTGATAAGGACGGCAGTTTGTAGTAATGATAACTCAATACACTTCTGTTCCTGTACGAGTCTCCGCCTGGTACTGATTCGAACCCCACGCCAAAATCATCCCAAGTAACGGGCTCGAAGAATATGCAATGCCTTGAATCCTTCTCTCTGATAGCCTTGCTAACTACCTCGTACGCGGGGCTTAAGTTCATCCTATCAGCCACTTTTGGCACCATAAGAAGTGGATCTGCATAAATATCTCCCGCCCAAGGTTCGTTGATCAGTTCATACCCGATCACACTGTCGGCGTTCTTAAAGGCTTCGGCAGCTTTTGCCCAGAATGCAGCCCAGCTATCTAAAAGACCATCCGTATTGTTGTAAAGATTCTGAAAAGCGACACTAGCGGCTTCGGAAAAGTAATACGTGCTCCAGCTAAATTTAGCGCAGTCCTCGTCACTCGGAAGCTCGGTCTTCGGGTCTAACTTAAACGGCTCGTGCAAAGGTTCGGGAAAGTTTTTCGCATTTCCTGGATTTGCGGCCCAAGACGGGAATCCCTCCACGCAAAACTTGCGCGACATCACGTCCTGGTGCATGTCCAGTAGAACGTAAATGCCATATTCTGCCGAGATGTTGACAATCTTCTGCATGACTTGCAAGTAGGTGTTGTTGTAGTTTCCTCTTGTCGGTTCTAAGCCTGGCCACATGAACCCAAGCCGTAGCACGTTTAGCCCGAGTGACTTCAACAGTTTCATGTCTTCGATAGAAAACGTGCCCATGTCAAAGCCCTCTGTCTTCGGGTGCCAAGGGAATTCCTTCACCACCACATTCGTTCCATGGAAAAACATCTCGCGACCCATTACGTCCACAAACCTCTGGTTTTCAGGATTCACGGAGATCGGCAACAATGTTCCATTAGATCCCGTGGCAAGCGAGAAGCACAGGAGGACTGCTAGAAACAACATGGCTACGACAGGATGGTGAAACGACCGGCGTCGCGCCAAAATCACAAGATCAGCATGGTAAAACATTAACTCGGTCACACCACAGGCACCCAACTCGGTTGGATGTCAGAATAGAAATGTTTAAAAACATAATTCTACTTCACTCAACTTTCTCTTTGACGTGTGCTTTTATTACTTGTGTCAGTTCCGGGTGGATTTGAGCGATTTTTCATCTGACAACCCCAACTGATGCCTCTGGTCACAATCTTCGCAGGACGAGTGGCGGAATAGGTTGCGTCTACTCGCTTCACATTTTGGTGGGACTTTCTGCTAAGATGTAAAATCCCATCTCTATTCAGGCCGACGACTACATTTCTTTCCTTCTCATCCTTGTTTTTCTACTTCGTCACCCTCATTTGTTTCCTTCTTGTCTTTTTTTTTCTTCTTTCTTCCTCTTCCTTCTCTCTCGTTCTTTTTCTTGTCTCTTATCCTCACACAGTTTATTCTACTTTCTTTTCTGTCGCACTCAGGTACCTCTATTTGTGTTTTTCGGTCGGATTTTCACACCGGTCCAACCCCACTGCCCCGGTGGACATTTCAGAGGCCGCAAAACAATCCCCCGACCCCCACCCTGACCGTTTGCAGGCTGGCCGCCAATCGATCCCGGGGGAGGGGGGTACTTCTCAAAATTTTGGGTGGGAGTGTTCCGCCCGGGACTGAAAACCCTTACCCTATTTCAGACCAAAATTTGCGATTTTTGACAGTATTTCAGACCAAAATTTGCTTCGACCCTATTTCACACCAAAATGCGCAATTTTCGACCCTATTTCAGACCAAATATCAAAATCTCCGACCCTATTTCAGAATAAAATGCTAAAATTGATACCCTATTTCAGACTAAAATGCTGAAAATGATACCCTTTGGGGCGGCACATACCTATATGGCTCATATATGGGAGTAGCCCCCCCCCCCCCCCTGGGGAATCGATGTGATTTGAAATCAGCTCAGTGAAGGTTGAGTGGGACTGTACACACAGCTGTTAGAAACACGAAAAAGTCGAGAAATTAATCTCCACATAGCAAACCGGTTCAGAGAAAATGAAGAAATTGCAACACAGGATTCCATTTGATTTTTAATAACAATTTCCAATTCAGTTCACGTGTGTATTACAGCACAAGGAAAGCACCAAATAAAAAAAAGAAAATAGCCTGCAAATAATAATAGCTGGGTTATGTCTTTCGTTTCCTGCAAGACATTAACTTCGCAATTCCTCGTTATTCTCAAGAGGATGAAAGGACGATAACTCAAGACAAGCAACTGGCTCTGTTATAAATCGACCCATCAAATAGCAGATAAACACGATGCACGACAACGTTTTTAGTTTGTTTATTTATTCTCCGCCTGGTCAAAATCTAGCATGTCACTCCTTGTGTGGTTTTTCTTCTTTGGCTTGCTGCTCTTCATAGGAAACTCCGTACTCGTTCACTCTCTTCATGTCAACCGGATATAACCTATGGGAAGGAAATGAATCAAATCCAGTTGCATTCCTTCTCTCCTGACCTACATGTCTTTATGAAGCCTTGATGTTTTGTATGTCACGGTTTTTTTTTCAACACTGTCGAAGGTGGAGCGGGACGAGGGGGGTGTATTTCTCATAGTTCTGGGTGTGAATGTGCCGCCTGGTTCTGAAAACCCTTGCCCGATTTCAGAGATTTCAAACCAAGACCAAAAAATACGATTTATCGACACTCTTTCAGACCTATATCCCCAAATTTTGGGAAACAAAATATATACCACACTATATATCAGACTAAAACGATACCCCTTGTAAGCAGCACATATAGGAGTATCTTCTATATCCCTTGCCCCCATCCCCGAACCAATTATTCCCTGGCCAGTACTGTAAGTTGTTTTACTTTAGTATCCTCGGCACTAGGTGGGCCTGGTGGCTGCGCTATGCCACGGCGTGATGTGACGTGGCGTTATGTGCTGTGCTGTGTTCGTTTCTGTTCAATGTGATGCTCTTGATCAAGTTTGTGTGCTTTCTGGTCCCTACACTGTTTCAGTCTAGTCACTCACCATCGCTGATAAAGGTAGATCACAAACACCAAATCGTACCTGAAACAGGCCAATCTGTGCGCTATTGGCATGTGGATAATAAACGCGAACACATCATCGATGAAGGTGTTGAACGCCTAAAGGAATGCAAGAGAATAGGACACCAAACTGGTCATCAGCATTATCTAAAACTTCCTGGCCGAACTGTCCAATTCTCCACAACATCATCCTTGCCTCCCAACTACACAAATTCTTCTTGAGCAACTACAGCATGTCCACTCGATCATTTACATAATCTTACAGTGTAATCTTTCCTCGGTTATAATATAATAATAAACTTAATAATAATAACTATCTTTTAGCCAGGGGGCTCACGTCACAATATGTGATTTCCAGTGCGGCCTCACCTTATACATAAAAGCCCGCCAAGGAAGGTGCGCCACAGACTTCATCTGGAAATCAATCAATCAATTAACTACTATGTCAATTGTTCCACGTTCTCTGGAAATAAACCTCAGAGACCAGGATAATCCGCAATCGATCATACATAAAGTTATATCTTAATCGATCGATCAGGCAGTCGGCAAGGCGGTCATTACACGAGACTGGCACGAACTCGGTACGGAGTCATTACACGAGACTGGTATGGAGGTAATGAGTGATTACAATAGGTCAGTCTGAAAGTTCACATCGGCACAACTTCAGATCGGTCTCCATACAAATCCTTGCTTCCGTTTACATGAGACGGTTCGAAAAATCACCTCAGACCGGTTTGACTCCTTCCGGGAGCTGAAACAGTCAAGAAAAATGAGTCAAACGGCTTGGACAGTTTTACTCATTTAATCGCTGCCGGAATGAGTCATGTTGATTTTCCAAACCCGTCTCATGCAAATAGAATCAAGAATTTGTACGGAGACTGAACTGAAATCGTACGGGCTTGAGTTCGCACCGGTCTCGTGCAATCACGCCCAAAGTACACGTAATCAGTCCATACGTTGGCATTAGGAATTGTCAACTATAAAAAGCACGTTCCCTCATAAAATGGGGAGCGTACACACAATAGAGTGGAACGTCACTGCATTACAGATGGGGTACGTCTTCCGTGAAACCATACGAAATTTCTACCAAGTCGACATTCCATTTGCACCTCTATCTTTTGCCTGCCGACATAATCATTACACTTTTTAATCCTAAATATCATAAACTATCATAATTACCTTACATAAGAGTTTAGTGTATTCTATATATACACTGAAATATCTGTATAGTTTCCAAATTCCATGAGTACTTTGCAAGAAACAAGAGGTTTACCATAATTGACGAACAATTGTGGAAACATAACGCCGTAAAACTCTAGTTTATTAAGTAGGATTTGGTCAACCACCAAATCCAACTTAATAAACTAGAGTTTTACGGCGTTAGAGGCATCCCTCTAACCTGGATTAAAAGTTATCTAAGTGACAGGCAACAATACGTTCAAATTAATAACTCCAAATCTTCCCTCAAGACAATAAATTGTGGGGTTCCCCAAGGATCTGTATTAGGACCTTTGCTCTTCCTAATCTACATCAATGAGATATTTAACTGCTCAAAGTATTTAACCTTTATTCTTTTTGCTGATGACACGAATATTTTTGCTAAACATAAAAATACTCAAAATCTCATGGATATTGTTAATACTGAACTCAAATGTGTTGCATCTTGGTTAGCAGCTAACAAATGAACCCTTCATCCCGACAAAACTAAGTTTATTTTATTTCATCCAGCCAGAAAACAAGTTAACCTCCATGACATTAACCTCTTCATCAATGGAACTAATATTGATAGGGTGGAGCACACTAAGTTTCTAGGCATTGTAGTACACCAAAATCTTTCATGGGTACCCCACATTGAAACCATACAGACCAAGATCTCGAAAGCACTAGGTATCATCAACAGAACCCGCCAATTCTTTGACAATAACACCCTCAGAGTTCTATATAACTCTCTGATTCTACCTTATCTACTATATTGTAATCTAATATGGGCCTCAACCTGCCCCACTCACATACACCTCTCTTTATTTTACAAAAAAAAGGCTGCTCGAATAATCACTTACTCCCCACCTCGTACCCATTCACAACCCTTATTTGTTAGACTAAATATCCTAACTATTTTCAATATCTACAAATTACAGATATCATGCTTTGTTTTTTCTCACATTAACAAATTGCTTCCTAATCCTTTATCTACATTTCTTAACTTTAATTAAGAATACCATGATTATAACACAAACATGACCTACATAAAGACTCTAAAATACAAATTTGCTATTAGATCGCAAGCTCCTAACATCTGAAATTCCATTCCAATGTCAATTCGCCAGTCGTTGAAACAATTCAACTACATAAGCAATAAACTACTTTTGGCGAGGAAGTATGCATGGATATTTGTCCGAGGATATTATCTGTTCCAAGAAGCGAACAGTTGCCCAAGAGCGAAGCTCGAGGGCAACTGTGAGCTTCGAGGAACAGATAATGTCCAAGGACAATTATCTGTGCATATTTCCGAAGCCAAAAGTAGTTTATTGTCTTTATTATCCTTCAAATATTTCCTCTCGCAGCGCAAATAACGGCGCGGAAACTGTGAAGCTTTTTGTTAGTGCTCTCTGGAACTGCTTTTTGACTAATAAATTGATGTCCTCCTCAGTAGTCATCTTGTAATGATTTTTGTGACTAAACAAATAGAACTGTGTTTGGATATTGTCAATAAACAGCGTTAGTTCGCCAGGCGGGGGTTATTCGCTGATAACGTCCGCTCACGAGCGGACGTTATTTGGTTACGTGTCACGATTCTACCAATCACGCGCGGGAGGAAATATTTGATGGGTCATAAATATATATATATATATATATATATATATATATATATATATATATATATATATATATATATATATATATATATATATATATATATATATATATATATATATATATATATATATATATATATATATATATATATATATATATATATATATATATATATATATATATATATATATATATATATATATATATATATGTAGTCAATCCCGAAAAGGTTGTCCAGTCTATAAAAATGCCGACTTAATGTATTTCTTTGTACTTATACAGTGTTTCTCAGTGGTCACGTGATAGATATAATTGCCTAAATATATACCTGGGTTCACACTAGATCACTAAGTTGACTTAAGGCGACTTAGGCTAAGTCTCCTTAAGTCGACTTAAGCGTTCACACTGGTAATAGAAGCGACCTGACGAAATATTAGACGTCTTTTAAGCTGTCATCAAACGCATTACACTTCCCCGCATTTTAATCCCTTGGGTACTGTATTTCAGACACTTGCGCAAGGCGTGATTAGGGCGAACATTTGGTCTTTTGCTCTGTTGCCTTAAAAATGATCCCAAGGAACAGGAGAATAGCGATCATAGTCACTGTTTTGTATTTGCTCAATTTTCAACTAATGATAAATAGGACCGTGGCGAATAATTTGATGCTTATTAGAGAGCGAATGCAAGAACAGTTCGCATTAGAAAGTGAGCAATTCATTCTGATGATCGCGCTACTGATACAGCGGAGGCGGCGAAGGAGAAATGGACGCAGAAGAGCATGGGCTTGGCCAAGACCTCAACACTGGTTCGACCTCATGATGATGACGCCCCAACTAATCTCTCAGTGGAAACCGAACTTTCGCATGAACAGAGAAACATTTCTTGCACTCTGCGACAACCTCCGAAAAAGAAACAAGGATGCGCAGGGCTGTGCCAGTTGAAACACGCGTTGCTGTTGGACTTTGGAGGCTTGCCTCTGGGAACAGTTACAGGTCGTGCGGCTTGCAGTTTGGCTTGGGTAAATCAACGGCAACGGTTGTATGCCAAGAATTTGAGGAAACATTGGGTCGGAGAAAAGACCTCTTTATTCGTTTCCCTTATACTGCTGATGAAGTGCAAGAGGCAACTTCTGACTTTCAGGAGCAATATCATTTCTCGCAAATTGTAGGAACCATCGATGGCTGTCATATAGAAATCAATGCCCCACCAGAAAATCGCGAGGACTATTTCAATAGGAAACAGTTCTACAGCATTAATTTACAAGGCATCGTAAACTCTGAATTGCTTTTTCAACATATAGCAGTAGGCTATCCAGGCAGCATTCACGATGCAAGAGTATTGAGGCTAAGCGGAATATACAATTCAGCTGAAGATGAGCACATTCTGTCTGCTCCCACAAAGATTGTAAGCGGCGTAGCGCTAAGACCAATGCTGGTAGGTGACAGCGCGTATCCACTTTGCAGCTGGTTGCTGAAGCCCTTTCCACACAGAGGAAATCTCACGCGCCAACAGAGAAGATTCAATGTTAAGCTCAGTGCGATGCGTTCTGTTGTGGAGAGGGCGTTTGGCTTGCTGAAAGGGCGCTGGAGGATTTTGCTCAAAAAGGTTGAGCAAAAGCATAGGACTGTGGCTCGGACAGTGACTGCAGCGTGCGTTTTACATAATTTTTGTATTATGCAAGGGGACGCATTCGATGAAGATGCATGGTAATCGCGCTGCACAAAATGAACAGGGAAATGACGCAGTAGATGACGAAGCCCCAGATGGTAGAACGGCGAGACAGGCCATGATGGATTACTTGGTAGCGCTTGGCGTAGTGTAGTTTTCTTTACGCTCTTTTCCCTTTTGTTATTTTTTCTCTGAAAAAGTAGACATTTGGACATTTAGTTTTGTTTTTATTTACCCAATGATCAACTTGAATTTAGTTCATTCTTCTTCACTAAACCTGTATTAGAATAAAATAAACCATTTGTACGGCCAGTTTGTTGGTTATAACTGTCTCAACCATAGCTATCCAAAAACAGAACAATATTTAGAAAACAGCAGCGCATCCAACGTCTCGAAAGGTATCCATATAACGAAGGAAACAGACAAAACAAATCAAGCAACTAAAATTATTTGAAGCATTCCTTCAGCACATCCTTCAGGTCTGTTCCGTCTGACTTTCAATTGCAGCCTGCTGCAGTTGCAGACTCCTCTCAAAACGCTGGTTTTGGTGATCCATGGAAGTCCGCCACATGTCGCATATGCTTTTCATGTACGGATTGTCTTCCTGCACGGCTGCGGTGGGCTTTCTTTTTCGTCTTGGCTTCTTGCGGACCTGTGTCTCGCTCTGTGGTGAATCGTCTGCTGGAGGAACTTCCTTCACCTTTTCCGCGCTGTTTTCGGTAACATCGGCGGCTGCTTGATTAGGTCCGATAGATGAAGACTGGACCGTCATCAGGTCTGGATTCACGGCATCGCGCGTACCAAGAATCTCATCGAGCTGGTCGAATGGTTCAAAGTTGCCTTGTAGCTTCTTAGCTCCTTCGCCCGTCGAGGCCATTTTCGTTCGGATCTGCCGGTACTCGTATTCAAGGTTTTTTATTCTTTTTTTTATCTGGTCAAGGGTTTTCTTCCCACTTACATGCATCTCGCTGCATTGTTTGCTGTAGTCGTCGCGTATCTGGCTCCAAAGCACTTTCTTCCGAGCATTTGATGCTGATTTTAGGGACTATTTTGCGCCCCACACATCTCTCGTCCCGAGACCAATCTACCCTTGTTTGGCTGAGTTTCTACGATTCGACAGAACTGGAGCTTGAACTAGTTGAGGGCGATGGCGACGGGTTGTTAATGTAGCCCGGAAAGAAAATGTGCCGGGAAGAAAGGGCGAGCTCGGTTGAATCCCACAGGGCCGTAAAAGTTTGGAGCCACGTTGGACGGCCAAGCCAAGCCACGTTGTACTTCAGAACTGCGAGGAAAAATGACAAAATACATAAAAAAATTCAAAATTCAGTACTTCAAATTGGGAATGCAAATATATTTACTTTGATTCAACATCATCAGGTTGTTCCATGTCCCATGGATTGTACATCTTTTCTTTAACGCGTGCAGTAATACAGTGGTACAGTCGTGCCAAGAACGTGGTTGCGCAACTGATCATATAACTCATCATGCTGCGAAATCTACACCTTTCCGGAAATTCAATTAACTAAGTAAGCCCTAAGTCAGGTTTTTACGTGGCCTAAGTCAGACTTAGTGCCTTTGTTTTTGCCGCACTAAGTCGAAAATCAATTTTTTGTCTTAGTCGTTCAGACGCGCGTTTATCGCTAAGTCGTCCTAAGTCGCTACTAAGTCAGACTTAGCGCCCTAGTGTGAACTGGACAACCTTTTCAGGATTGACTGATTGACTGTATATATATATATATATATATATATATATATATATATATATATATATATATATATATATATATATATATATATATATATATATATATATATATATATATATATATATATATATATTTAAGCACTATAACACGAGTTTCCATGTCTATGTACTCTTATATAAACACGCGGGATGTTGGGAGAACACGAGAAAAAGTTCAAAATCACGAGCCGCTTCGGCGAGTACTTCAGTACCTGAAGATGATCACATTTGTTTAATTACTGCGTGTGTAGCTGGTGAACATATTTTTGGGGTGTTTCTGTTATCACAGTCAACACATAAAAGAAGTGATAGTATACAGTTTGTCGATGAAGAGTCATGTGCAAATCAGATTCAGGCGCGCAGCACATAAGTTAAACTTGAGGACCATTAGTTGTGAATTTCAACAATCGTATTCGCAGTTTTTCAAACTAACCAAGTAGAAAAGAGTCTATGTATTTACTATGTCACTGTTAAACCAGAGTACATCAGTTCCACGAACGTACAACAGACTTAAAGATTGTCCCTGTTCTTTGACGTCGTCTGCTGGACATTTTACTAGTTTGGTGATTTTCAACTTGAGCGATAACTTGTTTAAAACGTTAAGGCAAGACAAACATGAGCCACTGGACTACCGGCCTCGGTTATGTTCATTTCTCGTTGACTTCGGAACACTGCTATATGGTTTGATTTTTGTATTTGATTGTATGATTTTGTACAAACTCTCTCTCTCTGTTGTGACAACTACAGTCTTCAGGGAATTACGAGAACTATTCGTGCTATGACTTGAACTAGTTTCGTTTAACAAATTTTGGTTGCGTAATTCATACGAATGTAGAATAAAAAATATATGGCATGAAGGGGTGTGCAATAAATTTATATATACACACGGATACTGGTTATAGTCCATGTATTGCGTCATGATCCCTTTTGTGATTCCGAGAATCGCTGATCCAGCAGCAGCTGGTTGCTGCAGCTGAGTTCGTGCTCGAGTTGAATCAGATATCACTCAGATAACTGTGTATATTGTCCCTTTTGTGGAATTAATATTTACTGTGCGCAGTCTAAAAAATTCCAATCACACAATTTTTTTTAGCAAAGTATGGTTTATTTTGGTAAATCTTAAACGGAAATATCCAGCAGGATAGTTAGGCGTTCTGTGCCGTTTTTCAGTTCCAAAGAGTTTCGTACTACACCGCAGTTCCTCGATCCTTAGTGTGCGAGGTCTCAGGGTCTCTAAGAAGGTACAAATATTCCCTGAATGACAGTCAACCTTGAGATTTCTAGAAATGTATCCGTATATTGCAGCTAAGCAGGCCTTTTAGTACAACAGGTTAGTCACAGTACGTGTTTTAAACTGGTATATAACAGTTGGACCTGGTGATGCAGAACTCAGCCCGGGGCACCTAAGTTAACAATAAATGTTCAGCTATGGTTCGCCATAGAAATGCATTCCACATTTCCTGCAGAATCGGTCCTGGACGATTGCTTTTCCACCTTCGGAATGAATAGTCGAAGGCTCCTTGGTTTTCACTATGTCGTGTCTCCCATCCGGACAAGGCTTGACGTTTGCGACTGTGTACTTGTCCAGGACGACCACTTGCCACTGCTTGGAATAGATCGGCCATAACTTGATGTGTTTGCCTTTCACTAGAAGTGCGAAGTCCAGTGCCTTTTGCAACTTCCCTCACGGGCTTCTCAATCAAGGTCTGCCCAAGAAAAGTGCCTGCCTCTTCAAAAACGTCGACCAGATCCTCAAAGAAATTTCCGGACTTGCATTCCGAGGGTAATCCAGCAAGGAGAAAGCAAACACTAAACGCGAGGGAGGTCCGTGATACCGCTGCCATCTTGAACCGCTTATGACGAGCAATGGCTTCTGTTGTATGCACGGCTTCTTTCCAATTAGATAGTGAAGCACGCAATTTCACGAAACACCACGCCTGATTCGTGCTTCTCGGAAACGGATGAAAAACAGGTGCATCCGCTGCTCTTTGTAATACTCAAAATATCTATGACACTTGAATGCTTATCTTTCCAAAGCTATCAAATTGCGGAAGAAGGAGTTGACAGGCCTATACAATTTACATGTGACTAGTGAGCTGTAGCTTTGCTGTCAGAGTTTCGCTCTGACGAGCATGCTCGTCAGCTATATTTTCCTCTTTTGAAAGATAAAATAGTAGGCGTGGTCAATATTGTTTTTCAGTAAACTTTGATTTTGTATTAGATGCCAGTGCTTCGTGAACTGTTGACAGATTGTACTGTGTAACAAACGGCCAATAGACACTCGCTTATGTGGGGAGTATAGAGTGATATTTGTTGCTGCGGATGATTGTGAAAGTGGCTTTTTGACTGGGGCCCATCATTGTGGCTCAAAAACTAAACAAAATACTTATCCTTGTCATTCACGCCAGCCGTCCTGGCGCCACAAACACTGAAGGAAAGCCGCACAAACCACGGCAGTTTCCGCACAAGTTGTTTGAAATTCTAGTCTCCGCGCGTGACTGGGTGAAGCCGGTGTAGTGGGCAAAAATGCCCCCCCAATATTTTGCCTCCCCGGGCATTTCATCCCAGGCGATAATACCCTCCGGGCATTTCCGCCCAGGCAAAAATGCTCTAGCTAAAGTTTTCCCCCCTGGGCTAAAATGCCCGGCGTTCAGAAAGGTCGTTTCAATAGTTGCTAATAACTCTATCCAAACAAGGATACTTAAATACAAACAAAGGCATATTCAAAAAGGTTAGCACAATACCAGGACTCTTCTAAGGCGTCATAAAAGAGAATTATTCAGTTGCGCCAAAATGTGACACCGATTCCGGACTTTCTTATCTTACTCCACAGGGAGCGTGCACCTTCCGTGACGCGCGTCACGCTGGTTGACCACGGCGTCTGTTTAACACCTCCTCAAACGGAAGGGGAGGGCCAATGGAGAGAAAAGAAAACACGCAGAAAAAAAAAACAAAAAAAAAATAGAACTCATATTCTTTCCCTTCCATTTTGAGAACTTTGAAATTCAGGTTTGCGGTTTGCTCTGAAACTTTTCTAAAATAAATTGTGGGCTGCCTGCGATTTCTCTGTCATTGATTGTCTTGGCATTTCCGAGGGCAAAACCCTTGTCATCTTCGACAGCAAATTTCAAATTGCTGTTTTGATAGTCTTTCGGGCAAGCTATTATTTAAAAAGTTCGTTCTTTTATTTTGTTTAATCATATTGTAACCAACACTGATCACTGTGTTGCGTTTAGTTAGTGATTACAATACAGTACGTGTCTGAATCTATTGAGTCACAACTCAGATATCTTTGGAATATCCGTTTAGTACAATACTTGATTATTATTGTGAACTAGCCTTTCTTTATTGTTTCGCTTTTTTGTATAGCCTTTGTTCTACTGTATGACTGTACGTGTACTTTAGACTTGTGAAGGGGATTTCTGAGGTTCCTCGTAGCGTTCAGACCGTTTGTAATTAAAGTGTTATGTTAGTGACCTGTGAGTTCGTTCTGCTCCGTGCCCTCGGCAAGCGTTACAAATGTGTGCCGTTTTGGACAATCTGGCTTTCGCCTATGATAAGTCCATTGTATACGACATGATATGTCAAGTTACAATTGCTAATCAAAGTACAATAATCATATTAAGGGTCGCAACTTGTGCTTTTCCCACTTAACTGGAATGTATTTCAACAAAGACCAAGTAAATATTTGCCGTTGTATTTAGAAACAAACGACTTCAATGACATTCTGTATAGGGTAAAGTTTGAACGTGAAATATTAACGTTTGGAGTACCTGTTTCTCGTCCACCACTGAATAATTAGTGTATCCGGCTGTCAAGTTACTAAACGTAATTGAAAAGGTAAAAGTGTACTATTAGAGGCACAACGTGGGTAAGCTATTATTCGATACAGTATTAGTTGAAAAGTTCCCAGATCACTGAACTGAAATGTCTTCCGAGAGAGACCTCTCCGTCCGCCCACCTCACCCCTCCGAAACAGTTCATCAAAGAGACCGCAGGTCACGCAGCACTTGACAGTATGAATTGATTACATCCAGATGTCTGGCTAGAGTTCACTGTTCTGAATTTGATCATTTTAGTATCGTATGTTTACGCACGGACGAGCTGCGCACGGATTTGTTGATCAGAATTACCTGTAACTCGAAATCGATGATTTTGCGAAGGGGGGGCATTTTTGCCCAGAGAGGGCCTTTTTGCCTGGGCAAAAACGCCCGGGGAGGCATTTTTACCTGGGCAAAAAAGCCTGGGGAGGCATTTTTGCCTAGGCAAAAATGCCCGGGGAGGCATTTTTGCTAGGGGGGCAAAAAAGACTCTTACACCGGCACTCAGGCGTGGGAGTAGGAAAAATATTTGGCTTGGTTTTAAAATTGACACTGTGCAGTGTTATTGATTAGTTCCAACTGCCACTATTAGTGTATTATGCCAAATCAGTATAAAATTAGAAGAAAAATAAAAATACTGACCCGGTGTTGCATTTCAAGTGAATGAAGTGTTAAATAGAAACAAACCTAAGCGAAAACGTACGATTTTTTCTCCTTAGGTTAACACTGCCGAACTCAGAAGGTACAGGATATGATTCTAATGGAAGTGGGCAAGCTGAAGTGGGGGTAAAATGGCGTGTTTTAATTTAATTTTGTTTTATTTTTTGTTCTTCTCTCTCTCCCTCCCTCCCCCTCCGTGTGCGCTCGGTCGGACAACCTGGGTCGAGGAAATCCGCACGAGAAAGAGGCTCTAGCCCACACTGCCTTACGGCCTCGGTTGTTCACGAAGTTTCTTCTTAGCGGTGGCAGAAGGAGGTTGTGTGTCGTAGGTATGTGCAGGATTCTTACCATTTTGATGTTGTATTCTGCTGTTCTTTGCTAGCTAGGCAATATTTTGACCATGAATCCCAATGAAGGCTCTTCAGAAGCCTTTTTACGTGCGAGTTTACCTTAGAAAAAGCGCATATCTTTCGAAGGTTTCCGCAACGTGGTTTGTAGCTCGCAAGGTTTTAAGGTGGCTCTATGGGGTTTTCAGACGCAATCTCGCGTGGGCACCAAAATCACAATGAAATAAAAACCTGACTTTCGTAATTCTTTGGAGGAAATCTGAATTTAACAGGAAATTCTAAAAAATCGGAATAAAAACAGTTTACGATGTGTGCACGGTTCTTCGTGTCACGAAGAAACCAAACTTGCAAGCCTTTCAATCAAACTCAGTACATGCCGGCTTTACTTGATCGCCGATCTTTATCACTTTACCTTCGAATGTACATAACTCTACTGAATTAGTTTGAAAGTATTGTTTCTGCACATCCTGTCAGGCCAATAACTAAACAAGCAACACACGATGAACAAGTTCTATAATTCAGATTTTATTCTGTTTGACTTTGAAATGAACAGCAGTGACAAAAACGCGGTTTGGACGGTCATTTCGGCAATCATCAGTGCAATGGACAAACCACTAGTACATTCGGTCTAGTCACAACACTGACAGCAATTCTTGGAAGTAAGAAAACTTAGACAGAAATTATTGGCTTTGTTATGAAGCTTTGCAAATCCTACTAACCTGCAGAGCTTGATCCCGTGTCAGTCTGTGGCATATTATCTCAGGTGAGCAGTCGCAAAACTAAATCAGTATTCACGAACTGTACTAAATAAGTATGAATGAACTTGATGGGACACAGCTACCAACAGACTTGTTGGGAGCTAGTCGACTAGCATACGACGGCTTAAACTTAAGACTTTCAAACGGTCTTCACGACTTTGAAAAGGATCGAGTTTTTGAACAGCTATCACCCTCAAATCGTTCGAGACTTCGCCAATAGTAGTTCGCACAGCATAATTCGTGGCTGACATATCCAGTACGAGCTTCTCAAGACAGAAATTCAGGAATTGCATGGTGTTTCCTTTTAGCTTCGCACCCAGAAAACTTGCTGTACTTGCTGGCGTGCGATCGCCGCTTTCTCCTCGAGTTTACATGCACAACTTGTTTTCATGCGACGGCTAACGCATGCGCACTTGCCAATCTTGTCGAGTCATTATTTTGCATTTGATGGCGCAATACGCACGTAAAATATCAAGTTTTTCTCTGCACTTTTCTCGAGTTTCCTTCGGTGAATCTGTCTTAAATTTTGCAGGCAAACGAAGATTATATCCGGTTTTGTCATATTTGATTTTAATGGAAATTTATGGAGCAGAATTATTTTTATTTGCAAAAAACATAAATTGCCAATTAGCTTGGGATCCGCTCCTCTAACCACAACTTTTTTTCACAGTTATGTTTACCTTATACAAATTTCTAAACATACTGAAAGTTTCAGAAAATTTCACTGAAGAAAACTCCAGAAAAAAGAGCAGAAAGCTTGAAACTGGGGGTAAAAGACCTTTATTTCAAGGACGTATTGCTTCCATAGAAACCACACTAGAGTGACAAAAGTAAAACGTATTATGCAACAGACCTTTCGAAACATCTACCCTGCAAATTTGATTAAGAAAGAATATAATGAAATGAAAATATGACAGTTTTGGTGTCATATACTAAATATCAGCAAGTGCAGGGAAATACCCTATGTAGCCACCTTAAGATATTGAAATGATTAGAATATCCCTGGCGGTTTCATGGAATGCTTCGAATCGAAAATATACCGATATTTTGTGGAACTGTGCCTTAAATCTTTATGGCTTACAGAGGGCTGAATTTTGTTGCCAAAGTGGCCATGTTGAAAACGTTTCCTTCACAAGTTTATGTTCAGAGCGAAGAACTTCGAAGCTGTGTAATGTGTTAGCTATGGTTGGGTCGATGAAGAGTTACTTTAAACTTGTCTGAGTTTTAGTGCTGAATCCTCTTTACCAGTTCTGGTACAGAGACCCAAACTAAGAGCATGAACAGTGTTTCACACATGTATGTATGTGTTGCAACCAGAAGAGAAAGCTGTTCTTTACTGACAACAATCTCTGGGCTCTAATTTTTGTTTCAGTGTGCCAAGGACAACGAGAATGAAACTGAAGGTGCAGTGCAATGGTTGCAGTTTTTACACTAATTCATGTATACACCTCTCGCTTCATTTGTCCAAAATTACACGTCCCGTTTAAAGGAATAGAGACTTCTTGAAATTATTCTGTTGTATTTCTGAGTATGCTTGTGTGGTCTGCAGAATAAATAGTGTTGATTATGGGATGGTATTTTGTGCGGTTTGTAAAGTTTTACTCCAAGGTCGCAGTGATGACTGGAATAATCCCAGCTCGCTTTGAGTTTCTTATGAAACTCTGAAGAGAACTTGTTCTGTATTAACAAAACTGAGTGACTTTAAATTTGCTTTACATTCCTTTGCACTCCATTAAAAAGTTCTCATCAAGTTAGTGATCTAGTCCAAATATCTTTTTTTACAGATGACCTCCTTAGTCTTTCAGCCTTGTCTTGAAAATGTCTGGAAGGACAGGTATGAATGCTTTACTGCTGCACAGTATTATTTTGTTTTTGCTTTCCCAAGCAAGTTGACTGAAACTGTTTACTAAAAAGATGTTGGTTGTACATGTAGATCTCGGCACAAATTTGGTAGCATTCTGTGTCTTACAGACTTGTGATACCACAGGCGGCCCAAGCTGATTGACTCTGTGACGTCACGGTTGGGTTTTATAAGAAAATGTATGGGAGATTTTAGTCGATCGATAACTCGAAAAATATTGCGAGAATAGAGCTTAGACTTGCTAACCTTGTTGTGGTGGTGGTTTTCTTGCTGCTGTAGCGATTTCAGTGTGTTTCAGTGAAACATGCTGAAATCGCTACAGCAGCAAGAAAACTACCACCACAGCAAGGTTGGCAAGTCTAAGCTCTATTCTCGGAATATTTTTTGCTCGCGGGGGCCTGGAGCCCAAGCGAGCTTAAAAATGGACATTTTTATTTATTTATTTTTCCTTTTTGTGGGTGGGAATCAGCACACGGTGATTGGTTCGTATTATCACGTGCTGGGCGATGACGTAATTGACTTTGATAAACAACTCGAGATGTGGCCAGTGAATTGCTCGTTACGTGTGTGTAAAAGTTAACTGCATCCCATCCTAACTCAACACCATTTGGCTCTGTGGAATATGCACGGATAAACTGGATTTTCGGGAACAATTTTGGCTCGCGTTCACCGCGGAAGCTTTGAGAATAGCCGTAAACAAGAGAGGATGATATAAGAGAAGGACACCCCGCGCCCCATGATAATTATTTTCAATCTATTTTTAGCCTTAAAATCTATTTTTATCTCGCCCCATGACCGCGCGACCTCTACTCCTGGGTGGCGTGCAAACAATCGAAAGATTTTCACTTCTGGGCCCGTTGTTCAAAGAGTGTATAACGCTATTCACCGGATAAATCACTATCCAGTGGTTAAGTGTTAACATTTAAATTCATTTTCTCAACTGGATAAGGATTTACCCGGTGGATAACGCTAACCACTCTTTAAACAATCGGGTCCTGATTTTACTTCACTGTATTGTTAGGACCGCGTTGAGCGATTTCCAAATATTCTCTTGAGCAGGGATATTTGTGCCATGAAGTGAATCAAACAAAGGGAAATCTTCGGTTTAACCACAAGCAAAGCGGACACAAGAAACTCGGACAAGTGATTTGCCGAAATACGGACACAGTAAGAACTAAATCGCTTTCTGTTCTTTCATTTGATTGTTCGTTCAAGTTGTAACAGTCTGTCTGCACGGTTGAAATACATTGTCTGTTGTTCTTGACCTCTTTCTTCGGGCTAATTGCTTTTTCAAAGTTTCTGCGCTAATGCAGTGAGGGGAATTTGCCACCTGACTAAAATAATTTGTATCTTGAGCTCTGAAGTCAGGAGTCAGTTTAGGTGATTTTTTAGTCTTCTAGAAATCTGTCGTTTTATTTGAACTGAATTATTACTGTGATTATACCAATTTCAGTTAGTATGGATGGATGTTTTGCTATTTTCTGTATTTTTGAAGTACTGCTTGTCCTCTGGAAAATTCTATAAACAAGCAAAATTTGAATGATCAAGAAATTGTATCTATAATTTACAAATGCCAACATGCTTCCCCTGTGATTTAGTTCTGTTTTATGTGAAGGCTGCAAGTGGAAAACAAACAAATTGTGGCTTTTAAAGGACCTTTTGTGGAATCATGTCTTTCTGCTTTCAAAACTTTTTTTCATGGTGGTAATTTTGGTGGTTACAACCAGCAGCTGCTCTGATTGACTATATGAAGACTGCATGAGTTTGATTTCAACTCTATTATCTTTGCTATAGCTGGAATGTATATGTTTTCAATGTTTTAGCCTTGACAGATATTTATTCATTTCTGATTGAGCCACTAAATATTGTGAAAGACTGTTGTTGCTTCACTCAAATCTAAAATTTTGGCAAATGAAAATTGGCAATGCTTTTCTGAAGGAGAATAAAATGTTCTTTCAACTGAAGTTTTGCTCTGATAATCATTGTTGCTTTGCAATAAGTAAATCTAGTACATAACCCTTTCAAAATATAAATTACTCAACTCACATTTTCATTGCACTGTGGTGGTTTTGTGAGCAACAAATAACTCAATGTTTTGACAATATTTTATGTGAAAGATGCTGTGAAAATTGAGTAAATCTAAGTGGAATGACAATAAATGACATAAATTTCTGGTAAAAAAGATACTGCAGTCTGGATTAAATAATAAGCAATTACTGAAGAGTACCAGTATATATGTATTTAATGTCTACATCCAAACAATGTCACTCTCTGAATTGACTATATAATGCATTATTATTATGGAATAGATATATTAATCACTGGGAAATGGACATGATAAAATGTTGTGTTTGGAAAAGGGTAAATAAATGGAACGTGCACAACGGTAGCCTAATAGTTGTTCTCTCCAAATAGGAGCTGATTAAATCAGATTGGAGCTCGTCAGTTCACCTTTCGAATGACAGTCAAATAATTGATTACTTGGGCGAGGAGCTGTTGGCGAATATCGTATTCCTAGAAGCGAAAAAGTTTTTGAGACCAACAATGGGCGAAACTAGCTTTTCTTTCTGACTTCGGCATTTACTTGGTGAATGCCTCCTGGATGATTCATCTACTTGAAGCAGCTTTGCTTGTGACAAAACACATTTCGCATATAATGATCTGTGTGTATTAAATAAATACATAGACGAACCCGTTTTCTTTCCCGTTTTCTTGTTAACTGTCGCTCTTTGGTTGACTGAAGAGCTCCCGTTTTTGCTGGGCTGCTCGTCAGTTTCGTTTCCTTTCACGCTTGGTCGGAGAGTCGAGAGCTCGACTATTCTTCCAAACTTGACTTTTTGACAGATCCCATTTCGGGGGTCAAAATTCCAGTTCCATCTTCAGCGGCTACCAACCAACACCATCGTCTTTCTTACTTTTTCCTGTTTGTACTACATAAATACAAAATTCTTCGGGTCACAAGGAAACTATCGACGCCATGTTGCCGAGTGACGTAACACGAACTGACCAATAGGGTATCGATCTTAGAAAAAAACTGTACAGTCTAAAAATAGACCGAAAAAAATTATCCCTGGAAGAGACCCATGTATGGGGGTGTCCTTCTCTTATATCATCCTCTCTTGCCGTAAACAAATATTTGATGGTGCCGCTGTCGCCGATAATTATTTAGTCCCGACGAAACTTTCTGTGGTGACACGAAATACTTTTGGGAAGATAACAGGGCGAAAACAGAAACCAAAGCTACGGTGAGCTTTAAAACAATGATGCTTTATGCTTTACTCTGTACATGACATCTGTTGCCTCATAAAATTCTTCTGCGTATCGTACATTGCCTGTTGAAGTGTTTCTTTCATTCGATCATGTAGCCTTTGTTTCGCAATGGTCATTGAATACCAGAAATGAAAAATACACTGAAATAATTCTGAGGATTGAGTTTGCAGTCACAAATGGACTGAACACACTGTGAACAAAAGCGCAATAATATTGTAAACATCTCTCGTGTGACATTCCTCGCTTTCAATTTTATATTTGTTACAGAGCATGAATACTTGAAAGCCTGATAGAAAAAATGCATTGAGTTAATAAAAGAAAACACATAAGTAGTGAAGCGAAAAAGTAAACTGCATCCCATTCAAACTCAATGCCATTTGGCTCTGTGGAATCTGCACGGATAAACTGGATTTTAGGAAAAGATTTTGGCTTGCGTTCACCGCACAAGCTTTGAGAATAGCCGTAAACAAATGTTTGATGGTACTTCTGGGGTATTGCAAATATCTCTGTCGTCGATAAGTATTTAGTCCCGACGAAACTTTCTGTGGCAACACGAAATATTTTTGGAAAGATAACAGGGCGAAAACAGAAACCAAAGCTACGGTGAGCTTTAGCCGTAAAACAATGACGCTTTATGCTTTACTCTGTACATGACATCTGTTGCCTCATAAAATTCTTCTGCGTATCGTACATTGCCTGTTGAAGTGTTTCTTTCATTCGATCATGTAGCCTTTGTTTCGCAATGGTCATTGAATACCAGAAATGAAAAATACACTGAAATAATTCTGAGGATTGAGTTTGCAGTCACAAATGGACTGAACACACTGTGAACAAAAGCGCAATAATATTGTAAACATCTCTCGTGTGACATTCCTCGCTTTCAATTTTATATTTGTTACAGAGCACGAATACTCGAAAGCCTGATAGAAGAAATGTATTGAGTTAACAAAAGAAAACACATAAGTAGTGAAGCGAAGGCTGAATTAATCGTGGCCTCTGATTAGACATATGAGTCAAGGTCAAACTGTCATAATCAATTGTGCATAAAAAGATGTCACGCATTCTCAAGATGCAGCAATCAAATGCAAAATGGTTGAGACACTGGCAAAAACAGACCCAATTTTCTCTTCTATTCCGTCACTCTTATCTGGATTGTGTTTGACAGCATCTTTCCCCCCTGTTGAGCAGAAATATACAAAACTTAAAAGCCGATAAATTGCTCAAAATATGCACAGTGTCTCAACTACTTTTGCATTTGATTGTCTGAAAGTCATGTGCCGAAAATGCTGGCTCAGAGCATCTTTTTTCAATTTTGAAAGCCGATTTATGGTATGATTCATCACTGTGTTATCTTCTATTAGGAAAACTAAGTCCCAAGGTTCTTTGGAGGTGGGGCGATTAGCTTTTAATGTTCCAAATTGTATCAAATTTGAAATTTCCGGAAATGACGGGTAAGACTAGTACAATATTACTTCCGGTGTGTTATTAATTGATGGTATGTTTGCCACAAATACGGCCTGAAATAAACACTATGGAGGCTATTTCATGTATGTTACGTTTTGTTCAATGAACTCTCACTATTTTAAAGCTAATTGGCGAAAACAAAAACCTGTTTTGACGGAAAACCAATGGTCTACCACGGTCTACCACTGTCTACCATCAGAACAAAAGGAATTATGTAAATAATCTTTTGTTTACATGGTAGACCGTGGTAGACCGTTGAAATCTTCATGAATGTGAATCTGCTGGACATTGTGATGATTGTTCACTCAATTTCGGCCGAGAATAAGCTTAGAGAAGCATTTCGGGTACGGTGGAATGTCTTTCTGCTCCTCTGCGGGAATCCGATAGCTAAAATTGAATATTCGTCATCGCACAGACAGTATCACAGTTTCTCGCTCGTCAATCACATTATTTATGTGTCTCATTCACTTCAGATGCCTGTCCAATGGGCAATGTTGTGCTTGGTTCAGATGGGAAATTTTGACCGTCATCCCAACCGTCTAGTTCTGATAAATACGGTTGAATGTCTTTCATGTCTCGTTTCTGTGATATTCTGATGCACTGAGATAACGATTGAACTGCCTAAACAATGTATAAACTCAGCGAGAATGTTTGAAAGCAGGTGAAAACCCCAGGTTTATATAGCACACACAAATTATAGGTAAAAAAAGGTGCATTAGTGCTGAGTGTGACTTCTTTCCCTAAAATTGTTTAGGCGTTAACACGCTATCGCACGTAAACAGAGTCACGCCTGCTCTTACGTACGTATACCTCACAGCCCATTTTAGGCCTAAAGTGAGGGCCGAACACGTAAAGACTACATCAACTGTTCCAGAATTGTTACTGAAAACCAGAAAATGACATGACGTGCATCACTGAACTTTCGCATCAATAGACAGCGAGCAAAGTAAGGTTTAATAAGACGGCTGTGACAATTATGTGCGTTTAAAAACGTTCACTTTACAAAGGAAATTCCTTGCCAAATCTCGAAAACTGCCGTTGTAACACATTTCTAACTGTTTTGCAAACGGTAGTCGGACCATGCGTACGTTCTGCAAATTCTATGCAGATACCTCAAATATTCACAGAGAAATAGCACATTAACCGCTTCAGACAATCAAATGCAAAATGGTTGAGACACTCGCAAAAAAAAGACCCAATTTTCTCTTCTATTCCGTCACTCTTATCTGGATTGCATTTGACAGCATCTTTCCCCCCCTCCCCTGTTTCAATGTTGAGTGTGGGGGGGGGGGGGGGGGGCAGAAATAAACAAAACTTAAAAGCCGATAAATTGCTCAAAATATGCACAGTGTCTCAACTACTTTTGCATTTGATTGAGGGTCGCTCAACCTTTAAGAAGCAAGTGTATGAGTGTTGTAATAATAATTTTTAGTTTAATCAAGGTGTCAAAAGAGCAAGGTGTCAAAAGCCAAGTTCTCTATACTGTGTGATATTTTTATGGTGAGAAATTGGAAGTCTCTCTTGGGAGTTCCGCTCTTGTCCCCTACTTCCCATTTTATATTCTGGCCTCGACCCAACTCACGCTGCAAGCTCACTGGCAAGGCCAGTCTAGTTGAGTTATCGATCGACTAAAATCTCCCATACATTTTCTTATAAAACCCAACCGTGACGTCACACAGTCAATCAGCTTGGGCCGCCTGTGGTGATACTGTGCAGTTAAGAAGATGGGGGATGGGGATTGCTTAAAAGTACAGTATTATGCAAGCTATGCACTTGCTCGTGTGTAAACTTTGTTTTATCTTTATGTTGTGCATCTCGAGGTCATGATGATGACTGGAATAATCCCAGCTCGCTTTGAGTTTCTCAAGAAATTCTGAAGAGGACTTGTTCCGTATTAACAAAACTGAGTGACCTTGGAGTTCAATATAACGGTACATGTTGTCACAACTTGTTAGAGTGTCCATATGAAAGTGTGATGATTTACATGTAGTCTGTTTCTTTCAGAGGAATTCTAAGATAAGAAGATGGGCACAGATTCAAATGTGCTGCTGCCTCCTTTGATTTTCAAGGTACAGTACTGTAAATTCTTCAGTATTGTCTGTCCAGTTCTTTCAACCCATCAGTGCATTTTTCAGTATAATATTATACATTCAATGACAAGTCCTTAAAACTAAACTCTGAAAGAATGATAGTAATGTGTCACGTTCTGCCACTGGAACTATTCAAAGGATGTGGGAATGAATACATGTGCTGTATGTAAACTGAATTAATGCTGAAATATATTTACTTACTGGTAACACATAATATGGTGTAGTTGTTATTGGGTCAGTGAAGAATCGAAAACATAAACTTGTCTGAGTTTTGGTGCTGAGTCTATCTATTTACCAGTTCTGCTACAGAGACCCAGTACATAAATAAACTGCTATCAGTAGATCACAACATTGGCTTGTTTTTTTTATTAACACCAGGTCTTTGTTTCAGTTTATTGAAGATTATGAAATACAGCAGAGAGCAAGACTGCAGTTACATACATGTGTGATCTCCAAAAGCCAAGGTGGCAATACGTTTGAGTGTTGTTTTTGATGATAAGAAGTGCATGCAGTGCTCGACATTAAGGTTTTAGGGTGGTTGCCCTTCAGACTGTAGATTGACTTCAAGCAATAGAAAGTTTCATAATTTCTAGTTGCCCGGCCCAGAATTTACCTGCTCAACCAAAAGTTTTGTTTGCCCCGGGCAAGCGGGCGGGCAACCGTTAATGTCGAGCGCTGGCATGCTCATGCATTAAGCATTGGCTACAAGGATGTACATGTGTTAGTAAAATTGCTTGCAGTCAATGAGGAAATATTCAAGACAAGCATATGGCTGAATGATCATGAGGATAATTCAATATCTGAGACTGCACTTTCAAACTTCTGTGATGTAGTACTGTGCATGTAGGCTTTTAAATCCAACTTTGTTTGCTGTTTAACCTGTTTGTTTGTTTGTATGTTTTTTGTTTTTTAATTTGTCAGAGTTCTGTCTTGTGTTTATGCTCTTTGTAACACTTCTGTGTTGCAGGTGTCAGCTGGACTACACCAACTGTGAGGAAGACATCCAATGTAAGATTTTGCCTGACTATATTTTCAGGCTTTATTTTACTATGCTTGTATGTTTTCAAACTATTTTTAGACTGTATTCTGTTTTAGAACTGTGGTAATGGTATTTTAGCGGCAATGCATTCTGATTCAAACTGCTTTTCTTGTTTGCTTTCCAACTGCCCAAACAGTAATGCAGTGTACACACACATAGCATAGTCACATTGTAGATAATTTTGCCATATTTAGACTATGACACACTGTATACTTAGCATTTGCTGTATTGAGGTGCATTCATCAGATGATGACATAACCCACAGACCTGTTCTGAATTTGTTATGAGGATTTATGGAATCCCCTTCTGATGATGTTTGCACTGTACTCCATATACATTTTCTGTTTGTTTTGTTGTGAAGTTTTGTTTTGTTATTTAGTAATAAATTAATTGATTTAAATATTCTTTGCTTTTAGTGGCACACTGAAAAAAGCTGGAAAAGACTACTGCATGATATGTCATATGACTGACATGGAGAAAGTAGCAGAGTCACTAGGTACAGTAACACATCTTTACTGAAGAACAGCATTTTGGCATTGAGCTTGGAGGTGCATTCATCAGATGATGACATAACCCACAGACCTGTTCTGAATTTATTGTGAGGATTTATGGAATCCCCTTCTGATGATGTTTGCACACTCTTCAGTTCTTTCTGTGGTTTTTCTGTTGTAATGAAAGCTCCAGTGGTGTAAAGACAGTGTCAAAGCTTGGGTGACTGAGGTAAAGTGTGTGCTGTGTTGAAATGTATATTTCTTGACATAAGATGTTCCTTCAAGTGCTAACATAATGTCAATATTGCAGCAATAGTGGTAGTGACTCCTGGTGAGATCACTGCTCTTCTCATCTGCAGCCTTTCGTGACAAGAAGAGTTCTGATAAGTGTGAGGCTGAATATTGGCAGGTACAATACTTGTCTTGTGAATGGCAAAATGTTATTTTCATATCTGTTACAGTATGTGCAGTGTGAGCTGTGATGAAACATTGAGTCTCGTTCGTATGAACACCTTGATTAAACAATCTATTAGCTGAGCTCACATTCATTTTGTGTTTGTGCAATCTGTGTACTGCATGGAGGACATATTAACTATGGTTGATGGAATTGATTCTAAGCAGTTAGATTTTTAGATTTTTAGGGCAACTATATTGATGTTGTTTTACATTGTTACTGTATGAGTGTTACTTTAGTGCAGACAGCTGTCAAACTATGGAGAACATGTCATTTCATACCGCTAATTGCCACCAGTAAGTTAGAATCTTGAGAAAGTCTGCCCAACAATTAACAGCACAAATACTATCCCAACATCAATAGTCTGCAGTTTATTTTTATATTTCTTTGCAGGTTGTGCTTCACCTGGGATCAGTCCTTTCCAAGCCAACATTAATAAGTGTGGAACTTGAAAATAATCAAGATGTATTTTAAAAGAATTGCAAATAAACTTGGAAACAAAATGATTGTGGTAATTTCTTAACTTTTTCATTTCAACCAAAAAGTAACAAGCCAGCCGTTTTTGCATTGGCTCTTGTTTTTCCAAGTTGATGTTCTCGAGGTGCGAATTTTATGCAGATTGTTGCATTTATTTTTGTCATAATTGGATACCATTTTTTTTTTGCTACTCCAAGGGGGGAGGGGGTGGGGAGGGAGGTTAAACCCACCCCTGCACATCAAACCGACAGTTCAAGAGAGTGAGGTTTTACTGTAGCAACCCGTCATACTAGATGGCAAGCAAACCAGTTGGCCTTGACATTTAGGGACTTCTTTCAATAGACTCGGTTCCGACTAGTTTTAGGTACGCTGTAACCGCGCCAAGACCCGCGCGAACCGAACAACTTTGTGACTGCTGACCAACACCTTGAGACGAAAGCTGACGTGATCTTGAAAGCTCCTCTGATGAAATCAGATCATGTTGTTAAAAGTTCCCTCGGCGCTTTGGAATGCGACGGACCGTAACGTAACACCACGTCGTGTCATATTTGGAAAATGATCTGGCTCGAATAGCATGACGGTACATTGAAACTATTTTAAACGGGTTCAAGCAAGGCGGGCAACAACGGTATGTGATCCTTTTAAGAGCTCTGAATTAATATTTGTGATACTGTTGCTGCTGTCCATCACGACAAAGTTTTAAACTGTCAGTTTCCATTGTCTGTAGACTGCATGGTCGTCACTGTATCTATTCTTCGGCATTGCGGAACTGCTGTACTTGGAAAGTTGTGAAGCTCAGTCGTGCCAAAGTGGAACTTTAACTCTCCGACGGTCTATCAAGGGACGGCAAAAGAATCTTCAATCCTCACAGACATTGTCAGACATACTGACATATATCGACTGTTGTTTTGGTCAAGATGGCGTCCGCGTTGCGTCACTTAGTTTGTGTCTTGACTTGCTTCTTCACGTGCATTCGAGGTAAGTTTGAGTTAATCTTTGTTTAGAAATGATCGAGTGCTTTTATAAACGTAGATTACAATTAGTCAGCTGCTCAGAAATGGCTAGCATATTGGTTTCGTGTATTTCCCGGTGCGTTGACGTCATAAAACTTCCGGGCTCGATAGCGGCGAGCAAGCAGTCCTTCCCAATGCTATCAGCCGTTCCATTTCGTATACCTAAATCCCTTCTTTTTTGTTCAGTTCAAACGTTTAAATTATCAAATGGAGTGTTGTTTACACTTGGCATTCCTCTGCTGTGCCGCATTCAAATTTAGGAATTTGGGTTTACAATCTGATCGGCCATGAAGAGAGGTATTTCTCCTTATCTGACAGAGATTGTGCGTGACATTATGAAGCTTCGGTTTGTTTTTCTATGAATATTTCACATTAACTTTCAAATGTGAAGTCGATATTTTAACACTTTCAAGGCAATATAGTCCTGCTGAGTGCGTCACAAAGGTGGGAAGGGGCGGGAAATTGGATATGTTATCGGTTATAAAGGAGCGACAAAGCCTGCAACAGACGTGTGCAGACCTGTTAGTAAACTGCGGCTAAACACCTTTGGTATTTTGATACATCTCGATGTTGACATATCTTTGAGAGCCTCCACCCTTAATAGATTTTGAACACTAAAGTATTTAAACTATCTGTTTTAATTTTGATTTGAAAGAGTTTCCGTCGTTTGGACAGCTTGACACAACATTGCTGGATGCGCGCATGCGCTTAGTATGTTCTATTTTATTTGTTGGACGATGTTGGCTTTGTTTGGACACCACATAACATATCTTTGGGTTCGTTTGGACACCCCATCCAACATAATCCAACATATCATAGAACTTGTTAGACCAATAATATTTGATGATGTTGCCGCTCATGTTCGGCGTTCGTTTGAACGGGCCTTTAACACATCGTTCAACCAACAAAAAACCGAAATAATTTGCAATTGGTAATTTATTTAGGAAGAAGAAATCAATGAGCAATGCGAGATAGCGCTGTGGTCAATTGGCCGAGAGTGTTGTCAAAAGCGCAGCAAACGCAAAACAGCTATTACACGATTGCTTTTGACTGTCATCCGAAAACTGCTACCTGGGGTGCTAATTTCGTCGACTGATCGTGCAGTTTGTTAGTGCCACTATCATCACATTACAAACGTTACCTAAGTGGAATAGGCTGAAATGCTGGCTAATTTTTAAAACTTGCCGGTAAGATCACAGAAATAGGAGTCGAGATGATGGACACGCCTGCGTGAATTTAGCGACGATTCTTGGTGCAGTGTGATACAGTGCGATACACCGCTGAGAAATTAACGCAGGCTCGAAATGTCCACAGTTTCTGCCAAGGAATACATTCCTTGCTTCCTCATTTCCCTTTAACTTCACAAGAATTTCGTTATCCGCTCACGAGATAAGCCGAGAACAACCGGCATTTTCAATGATGTTAGCCCTTTCATATCGTTATACATTCATTTCGTTTTGACAGTGTTGAATTCAGGCATGTCGCTGTATCAAACAAGTAGCCGTATTAAAAAGTCTAGAGCGGTTGTTTACATTCCTGTTATTTGTTTTTTGTATCAGTGTGGTCTTCTATGCTACACACTTGTGGGTTTACAGTTTGACAGAGGTACTTCTCCTAATCTGATAGATCAAACGTGTGGCACTGTGAAGCTTTAGTTAATTTTTCGATGGATATTTCAGAATTTTCAAATAACAGTAGCCAAAGCAAAATTATTCAACGACAGGATAATTTATCTCCTGCAGAGACGGCACGTTTGGATCACAAAGGTCGGAATAGGGGGCGGGATTGAGGGATTTTAACAGTTGATTATGGTTGGGTAGGTTTGGCGCACGATTCGTGGCTGCATCTATTTAAAGTTTTGGTAGTCGAATACCATACAAGGTATTTAGCAGCAGCAGTTTCACTTGACACAGTACATGCGTAAATATCTTGAAGTTGACATACTCTTTAAGAACCCCCGTTCCAAGATTAAACACCATCTGTTTTGGGTCCTATTTGAATAAGGCTTTCAATCAGTTAAAAGTGTAAATTTTACAAGAATATATGTATCTGTGAACATGATGTTTTTGTGTTCCGGCTTTTTATTGGTGATTATTGAATGGCAGCCGAATATAGAAATGCTTTGCTGATTCATGCATGTATTGCATAAATCCGCTCTGCCCAGCGGGGACCCATTGAAAAGTGATTGTTGTACTGCGAAATTGCTGAGATTCGCAGAAGTTGTGAGCTCGAACAAATCGAGGACCTTCTATTGTCTTGATTAATGGGCGGGAAACGTACCTGAATCGCGTGCAATCAAGATCATTGCGTTCTTGCGTGACTGCGCGTTTGTCTTGACTTGGTTGTTTGCGTGCATTCGAGGTATTGTTTGAATTAAAGGCCTCGCCAAACGAGGACACGTTGTAGCGGCAACATTGCGCATGATTCGTAAATGTTGCCCTCTTTTGCCACGCGCGAAACATTTGTTGCGGACACAGATTTTTGTCCCAGACACAAAATATGTTTCTGAAAAACTTGAAAAACATTTGTTGCTTCTGCGCGGAGCGCAACAATGTTGCACCATGTTTTGCCACCCTGAAAACATCGAAAGACACGTTGCCGCCAAAATGTGTCCTCGTTTTGCCCGGTCATTATAATCGTTCTTTAGAAATGATCGTGTGCTTTATAAACGTAGATTAGAATTAAGCTTTTCCAGAAATTTATTCGGTACTTTAACGTCGTGATCAAAAAATGCTAAAACTATCCGCTCACAATGTCAGTGCATCAGATAAGGGCATCAAGATCAATATAGTGCTTAACATCCTTCCCAGTGCTGTCTTATACGTACAGCCCTTCCACTTGTTTTGCGGTGTTGTTAAAACGTCGTGAAATCACTTTTGAAGTATTTATGAATTATTTAAAGCCTGGAGCATTGTTTACACTTTCGCGGTTTGTTTTCCAGCTCAATAGTTACTTCAAAATTAAAACATCCATTATTAAAACAATACAATCTTGTTCAAGGCAATTATCCTGCCGATAAATCGGTCACGTTTGGGTGACGAACGCGGGAACAGATGTTCAGCTAAATAGTTGTATTCTCAGCCTTGACAGCATTACATTACAATAACATGCGGAAATATTTCGATGTTGGCGTACTTTCGAGTCTCCCCACCCAACAGCTAAAAACAACCCACTAAATTAATGTCTCTTTTGTCTTTCATTTGAAAGGGTTTCTGGTTGTTTCGGAGTTTACAGTGATTTCGATACTAAAGTTGAAAGTATAAGTTGGCGCTTGTACGCACGTCATAGGATAGACCTCATTATTATCTGCAATGGGCCCAACTAGTTTACGATATACCGTATTTTAGCAAATAGTTTAATCGACCAGTCATCGAGTTCGTAGACTAAGTACTGCATAGTCATTTCTTTTGTTAAAAAAAAATTATGCTCCGGATTTTCATTAGTGAATTTTGAACTCTCTTTCCAGCACAGATATGCACAAAGAAGCGAAACTTTGAAATACTTTTTAAAATATTGGAAACTTCCGGCTGATTCGAGAGTTCAATGATACATGTTCAGACAGGCAGATTGGACCTTGAATATTGCTCTGCAGTCTTATGCTTCAATGAATTGGTCTGTCACCAAGGACCGTGTTACAGGCTCCCGCGATCCTGACGGTGAGGAGGAATACCGACGGCGCTTTTACCGGCGGGGACAAACACTGCTGTACTTGCAGATAAATTGTGAAGTTCGGACAAAGCGTAGGAGTTTAACTACCCATAGTTAACAGCCCATCAAGTACCGCAAAAGTATCTTGAAACCTTGACAGCGACCTAATTTGACTGTTGTTGTCAAGATGGCGTGGTTGCGTGACTGTGTGTGTGTCTTGACTTTATTTGTCGCGTGCGTTCGAGGTAAGTTCGAGTTAATCGCTGTTTAAAGATTACCGATCGTGCTTTAACAATAGCCACCGCTCAGGAATGGCCAGATTTGCATATCTATTTTCATTCATTTCCGTTTAACTTCACAACAAATTTCAGATATTAGTAACATCTGCTCACTAGAGAAGAGAGCAGACCGGTCAGTCTCGATGCTGTCAGCCGCCGTTGCGTTTTGTTTTACTTACAGCCATTCCATTGTGTTTTACATTTGACATTTACATTTTGTGGTATTATGTGCTGCACAATTTTAGGTTGTTTACAATCTGTCAGAGGTATTTCTCACTACTTGATAGATAGTAAGAACGTGTGACATTGTGAAGCTTTGTTTAGTTTCTCAATGGAATTTTCAGAGCTATCCGGCAATATCATTCAAGGCAGTGAAGATCCTGCTCAGCGAGTGACATAGGTGGGGAAGGGGGAGAGTAGATTTGTCCCAGGGGCTTGGTATATTCTCGCTATGACGTAATACACGCGAAAATATTTTGACGTTCACGAATCTTCGAGACCCTCCACTCTAAGATTACACACTTTTAATCAGTTGTAAGTGTATATTTTACAATAACAGACGAGTTTCTTTGTCTTTGTGTCTGATTTCTTATCGTCCAAACAAGAGGACATTAGACATTGACAAGTGTTGTCAAAAGCGCAGCAAACGCAAAACCAAAGCAATGACCCGATTTTTCCATCCAAAGGATGGTTTGAAGTGTAGGTTTGTCGCAAGCTTCGTGGCTTCATCGAGCCAGACGTCTTGGCGAACTATGGCTAAATAAATATCTTTGGACCTTGACTTAATACATGCATATATAAATAGCTTGACGTTGACGAGCTTTGAGCCCCCCGCCTAAGATCAAGCACCAAATTATTGAATGTCTGTTTGACTTGAATTTGTGAGGGTTTCCGGTTGCTTTGGAGTTGAAAGCGATTTCAAGAAGTTGAACGTATAAATAACGCTAGTACACACGTTAAATCTGCAATTGGGTCTAAATAATTTACGGACTATTCAGTGTTATGGCTAGGATTTTGTTCCGAACTAGTTCGGATTCTGTGCGAAGTGAGCCATCAATATTTATATTCTCGGCTCAAGCGGAGGCGGCTTTTTTCGCAAACCACTCAGTGTGCGGAGTCCATTTGATCTGACTATGGGTTGTTTAATTTTTCGATAGAAAGTAAAACCATGTCACATCTTTGTTCAAACTAAGGCCCTGTTTACAAGGAAGGAGGGTGACATTTTTGCACTCGCCATAAATTTCGCGCGATTTCTTTGTATGCTCCGGTGGGAATGGGTGCCACCCAGGCTAACTTATCTCTATTTTAAATAGGGTAATTTTTGGTCCAGTCTTGAACAGGTTAACAAATTAGAGCACCTAGTCTTAGACAGGGTAGCAAAATGTCCATTTTGTGTCTTGAATAGGGTCAGGGTTCTATAGAGTCAGCGGAACTTCCCTACCCAAATTCCTATTGAGTACTTCTCCTCCCCCGTGCCCGTCTGAACAACTTTTGGCCATGTAATCGCTCGAGGTAGGGTTACCCTCCCAGGAGTTACTATCTCAAATCTCGCGACCGCGCAATGCCTTTACTCTTGGCGAGATAGCCCTTGAGATAGCGCTTGGCATGTAAGGGGGAGAGGGGAGGCTATCTTTGGACCCTTTTTTGATCACCCTCCTTTTGTAAACAGGACCTAAATTATGGATAATCTGTTCCTCTGTCAACGTAATGTTTATGCTCCGGCTTGTTTAAAGTTTCGAACTGTCCTAAGGAACCGTAACGTAACACCACGTCGTGTCATATTTGGAAAATAATCTGGCTCGAATAGCATGACGGTATATTGGAACTATTTTAAACGGGTTCAAGCAAGGCGGGCAACAACGGTATGTGATCCTCTTAAGAGCTCTGTAGTAATATTTGTGATACTGTTGCTGCTGTCCGTTACGAGAAATTTTTGAACTGTCAGTTTCCATTGTCTGCCTTACTGAACTGACAGAGTGCATTGTCGTCACTGTATGTGTTCTTCGGCATTGCGAAACTGCTGTATTTGGGAAGTTGTGAATGTCAGTCGTGCCAACGTGGAACTTTAACTCTCCGACGGTCTATCAAGGGACGGCAAAAGAATCTTCAATCCTCACAGACATTGTCAGACATACTGACATAAATCGACTGTTGTTTTGGTCAAGATGGCGTCCGCGCTGCGTCATTTAGTTTGTGTCTTGACTTGCTTCTTCACGTGCATTCGAGGTAAGTTTGAGTTAATCTTTGTTTAGAAATGATCGAGTGCTTTTATAAACGTAGATTACAATTAGTCAGCTGCTCAGAAATGGCTAGCATATTGGTTTCGTGTATTTCCCGGTGCGTTGACGTCATAAAACTTCCGCCCTCGATCACGATTAATATGAAAGAGCAAGCGGCGAACAAGCAGTCCTTCCCAATGCTATCAGCCGTTCCATTTCGTATACCTAAATCCCATCTTTTTTGTTTTACGGTGTAAACTGAACTGCAGTCATGTCGCCGTATTAATTGTCAGTTCAAACGTTTAAATTATCAATTCTGGAGCGTTCAGTTTACACTTGGCATTCCTCTACTGTGCCGCATTCAAATTTAGGAATTTGGGTTTACAATCTGATCGGGCATGACAGAGAGGTATTTCTGCTTATCTGACAGAGATTGTGCGTGACATTGTGAAGCTTCGGTTTGTTTTTCGATGAATATTTCACATTAACTTTCAAATGTGAAGTCGATATTTTAACACTTTCAAGGCAATATAGTCCTGAGTGCGTCACAAAGGTGGGAAGGGGCGGGATATTGGATATGTTATCGGCTATAAAGGAGCGACAAAGCCTGCAACAGACGTGTGCAGACCTGGGCCCGGTTTTTCAAAGCACGATTAGGCTAATCCTGGATTAGGTCTAAACTTTCATGTCATTATATGCTTGCAAATGTGAAGGTTTCGTCCACAACAACTTCCTTTATCCGTTTAGTTTAAGCTGGAACAAGCTTTTTAATCCGTCTTCGAACAAAGCTCTGTTTATTGGCAGAGGGGTCGAGAGAAAGAATTTCGTTAATCCTGGATTAGCTTAATCGGCTTTCGAAAAACCGGGCCCTGTTGGTAAACTGCGGCTAAACACCTTTGGTATTTTGATACATCTCGATGTTGACATATCTTTGAGAGCCTCCACCCTTAATAGATTTTGAACACTAAATTATTTAAACTATCTGTTTTAATTTTGATTTGAAAGGGTTTCCGTCGTTTGGACAGCTTGACACAACATTGCTGGATGCGCGCATGCGCTTATTATGTTCTGTTTTATTTGTTGGACGATGTTGGGTTCGTTTGGACACCACATAACATATCTTTGGTTTCGTTTGGACACCCCATATCCAACATAATCCAACATATGATACAACTTGTTAGACCAATAATGTTTGATGATGTTGCCGCGGCGTTCGCTTGGACGGGCCTTTAACACATCGTTCAACCAACAAAAACCGAAATATTTTGCAATTGGTAATTTATTTAGGAAGAAGAAACCGACGAGCAATGCGAGATAGCGCCGTGGTCAATTGGCCGAGAGTGTTGTTAAAAGCGCAGCAAACGAAAAACAGCAATGACACGATTGCTTTTGACTGTCATCCGAAAACTGCTACCTGGAGTGCTAATTTCGTCGACTGATCGTGCAGTTTGTTAGTGCCACTATCATCACATTACAAACGTTACCTAAGTGGAATAGGCTGAAATGCTGGCTAATTTTTAAAACTTGCCGGTTACATCACAGAAATATGAGTCGAGATGATGGACACGCCTGCGTGAATTTAGCGACGATTCTTGGTGCAGTGCGATACACCGTTGGCAAATTAACGCAGGCTCGAAGGAATACATTCCTTGCTTCCTCATTTCCCTTTGACGTCACAAGAATTTCGTTACCCGCTCACGAGATAAGCCGAGAACGACCGGCATTTTCAGTTTTGTTAGCCCTTCCATATCGTTATACATTCATTTTGTTTTGACAGTGTTGAATTCAGGCATGTCGCAGTATCAAACGTTTAGCCGTATTAAAAAGTCTAGAGCGGTTGTTTACATTCCTGTTATTTGTTTTGTATCAGTGTGGTCTTCTATGCTACACACTTGTGGGTTTACAGTTTGACAGAGGTACTTCTCCTAATCTGATAGATCGAACGTGTGGCACTGTGAAGCTTTAGTTAATTTTTCGATGGATATTTAAGAATTTTCAAATAACAGTAGCCAAAGCAAAATTATTCAACGACAGGATAATTTATCTCCTGCAGAGACGGCATGTTTGGATCACAAAGGTCGGAATAGGGGGCGGGATTGAGGGATTTTAACAGTTAATTATGGCTGGGTAGGTTTGACGCACGATTCGTGGCTGCATCTTTTTAAAGTTTTGGTAGTCGAATACGAAAAAGGTATTTAGCAGCAGCAGTTTCACTTGACACAGTACATACGTAAATATCTTGAAGTTGACATACTCTTTTAGAACCCCCGTTCCAAGATTAAACACCATCTGTTTTGGATCCTATTTGAATAAGGCTTTCAATCAGTTAAAAGTGTAAATTTTACAAGAATATATGTATCTGTGAACATGATGTTTTTGTGTTCCGGCTTTTTATTGGTGATTATTGAATGGCAGCCGAATATAGAAATGCTCTGCTGATTCATGCATATATGGCATAAATCCGCTCTGCCCAGCGGGGACCCATTGAAAAGTGATTGTTGTACTGCGAAATTGCTGTGACTTCGCAGAAGTTGTAATCAAGATCATGGCGTTGTTGCCTGCCTGCGCGTTTGTCTTGACTTGGTTCTTTGCGTGCATTCGAGGTATTTTTTGAATTAAAGGCCTCGCCTAACGAGGACACGTTGTAGCAGTAACATTGCGCATGTTTCGTAAATGTTGCCCTGTTTTGCCACGCGCGAAACATTTGTTGCGGACACAGATTTTTGTCCTTGACACAAAATATGTTTCTGAAAAACTTGAAAAACATTTGTTGCTTCTGCGCGGAGCGCAACAATGTTGCACCATGTTTTGCCACCCTGAAAACATCGAAAGACACGTTGCCGCCAAAATGAGTCCTCGTTTTGCCCGGTCATTATAATTGTTCTTTAGAAATGATCGCGTGCTTTATAAACATAGATTACAATTAAGCTTTCCAGAAATTTATTCGGTACTTTAACGTCGTGATCAAAAAGTGATAAAACTATCCGCTCACAATGTCAGTGTATCAGATAAGGGCATCAAGATCAATATAGTGCTTAACATCCTTCCGAGTGGTGTCTTATACGTACAGCCCTTCCACTTGTTTTGCGGTGTTGTTAAAACGTCGTGAAATCACTTTTGAAGTATTTATGAATTATTTAAAGCCTGGAGCATTGTTTACACTTTCGCGGTTTGTTTTCCAGCTCAATAGTTACTTCAAAATTAAAACATTCATTATTAAAACAATGCAATCTTGTTCAAGGCAATTATCCTGCCGACAAATCGGTCACGTTTGGGTGACGAACGCGGAAACAGATCTTCAGCTAAATAGTTGTATTCTCAGCCTTGACAGCATTACATTACAATAACATGCGGAAATATTTCGATGCTGGCGTACTTTCGAGTCTCCCCACCCAACAGCTAAAAACAACCCACTAAATTAATGTCTCTTTTGTGTTTCATTTGAAAGGGTTTCTGGTTGTTTCGGAGTTTACAGTGATTTCGATACTAAAGTTGAAAGTATAAGTTGGCGCTTGTACGCACGTCATAGGATAGACCTCATTATCTGCAATGGGCCCAACTAGTTTACGATATACCGTATTTTAGCAAATAATTTGATCGACCAGTCATCGAGTTCGTGGACTAAGTACTGCATAGTCATTTCTTTTGTTAAAAAAAAAAAAATATGCTCCGGATTTTCATTAGGGAATTTTGATCTCTCTTTCTAGCAGAGATATGCACAAAGAAGCGAAACTTTGAAATACTTTTTAAAATATTGGAAACTTCCGGCTGATTCGAGAGTTCAATGATACATGTTCTGATAGGCAGATTTGACCTTGGATATTGCTCTGCGGTCTTATGCTTCAGTGAATTGGTCTGTCACCAAGGACCGTGTTACAGGTTTCCGCGATCCTGACGGTGAGGAGGAATACCGACGGCGCTTTCACCGGCGGGGACAAACACTGCTGTACTTTGCAGATAAATTGTGAAGTTCGGATAAAGCGTAGGAGTTTAACTACCCATAGTTAACAGCCCATCAAGTACCGCAAAAGTATCTTGAAACCTTTACAGCGACCTAATTTGACTTGTTGTCAAGATGGCGTCGTTGCGTGATTGTGTGTGTGTCTTGACTTTATTTGTCACGTGCGTTCGAGGTAAGTTCGAGTTAATCGTTGTTTAAAGATTACCGATCGTGCTTTAACAATAGCCACTGCTCAGGAATGGCCAGATTTGCATATCTATTTTCGTTCATTTCCGTTTAACTTCACAACAAATTTCAGATATTAGTAACATCTGCTCACTAGAGAAGAGAGCAGACCGGTCAGTCTCGATGCTGTCAGCCGCTGTTGCGTTTCGTTTTACGTACAGCCATTCCATTGTGTTTTACATTTGACATTTACATTTAGCGGTATTATGTGCTGCATAATTTTAGGTTGTTTACAATCTGTCAGAGGTATTTCTCACTGCTTGATAGACAGTAAAAACGTGTGACATTGTGAAGCTTTGTTAAGTTTCTCAATGGAATTTTCAGAGCTATCCGGCAATATCATTCAAGGCAATGAACATCCTGCTCAGCGAGTGACATAGGTGGGGAAGGGGGAGAGTAGATTTGTCCCAGGGGCTTTGGTATATTCTCGCTATGACGTAATACACGCGAAAATATTTTGACGTTCACGAATCTTCGAGACCCTCCGCTCTAAGGTTACATACTTTTAATTAGTTGTAAGTGGCTGTGGTCACACTAGAAAGTTAAATCACGATTTAGCAGTGCTTAATCGCGATTTAGCCAAAATCTGTGTGTGACCGTAAAAACTGTCCAGTGGGAGATCGCACTGATTAATGTTGTAAAATGATATCGAAAGCGGCTTAGTTGAAAGAAATAACTCGTTCTAAATCATCTCAAAAGTACGATTTAAAAGGTGATTTATCTAACTCTTGTTCCATGAACCAATCGTACGCTTCATCGAATTGCGCACGTCAGCCCCCGAATTGATCGTAACCACGCACCACAACTCACTTTTACCAGTTCCCGCATTTTTTTCGCAGCTTCTCTTAAGATGTCCGATCGACCTCCGTTTAACTTTAACGTTCTAGCAGATTCGGAAAGCACTACGTTGCTGTTGCTCTCCAAGATAGCGGTGCAAGCCAACAACGAGCCTTCTCCTCCGTTGCCTCTGGAGCATGAACATCCCGATTCTTTTCAGTCGTCTGGATCGGGCTTTCCATATTAATTTTCTTAGCAAAAACAAGGCAAAGAGACCGATGATAACGTTTGCAACGGCCATAGTTTTTACAACTCCAAAGTCCAGATGCTGCCCTTTCAGAACGCGTTCTATTTCATTTATCGGATCATGAAGTTAGCTGTCATGTTTGATACATTCAAGAGAGCACGAATGCCGCCTCTTCTAAATCACGATTTATCTTGCGGTTTCCTTAATCAAGATTTAGGGTGCGAAATCATGATTTAGCTTTCTAGTGTGACCACAGCCACTGTATATTTTACAATAACAGACGAGTTTCTTTCTCTTTGTTTCTGATTTCTTATCGTCCAAACAAGAGGACTTTAGACATTGACCAAGTGTTGTCAAAAGCGCAGCAAATGCAAAACCAATGCAGTGACCCGATTTTTCCATCCAAAGGATGGTTGGAATTGTAGGTTTGTCGCAAGCATCGTGGCTTCATCGAGCCAGACGTCTTGGCGAACTATAGCTAAATAAATATCTTTGGACCTTGACTTAATACATGTGTATATAAATAGTTTGACGTTGACGAGCTTTGGGCCCCCCACCTAAGATTAAGCACCAAATTTATTGAATGTCTGTTTGACTTGAATTTGTGAGGGTTTCCTGTTGATTTGGAATTTAAAGCGATTTCAAGAAGTCGAACGTGTAAATAACGCTAGTACACACGTTAAAGCTGCAATTGGGTCTAAATAATTTACGGACTATTCAGTGTTATGGCTAGGACTTTGTTCCGAACTAGTCTGGATTCTGTGCGAAGTGATCCATCAATATTTTATATTCTCGGCTGAAGCGGAGGCGGCTTTTTTCGCAAACCACTCAGTGTGCGGAGTCCGTTTGATCTGACTATGGGTTGTTTAATTTTTTGATAGAAAGTAAAACCATGTCACATCTATGTTCAGACTAAGGCCCTGTTTACAAGGAAGGAGGGTGACATTTTTGCACTCGCCATAAATTTCGCGCGATTTGTTTGTATGCTCCGGTGGGAATGCGTGCCACCCAGGCTAACTTATCTCTTTCTTGAATAGGGTAATTTTTGGTCCAGTCTTGAACAGGTTAACAAATTAGAGCACCTTGTCTTAGGCAGGGTAGCAAAATGTCCATTTTGTGTCTTGAATAGGGTGAGGGTTTTATAGAGTCAGCGGAACTTCCCTACCCAAATTCCTATTGAGTACTTCTCCTCCGCTCAAATCTCGCGACCGCGCAATGCCCTGACTCTTGGCGAGATAGCCCTTGAGATAGCGCTTGGCATGTAAGGGGGAGAGGGGAGGCTATCTTCTGACCCTTTTTTGATCACCCTCCTTTCATGTAAACAAGACCTAAATTATGGATAATCTGTTCCTCTGTCAACGTAATGTTTATGCTCCGGCTTGTTTTCGTACTATAAAGTTTCGAACTGTTCTAACTAACCGTAACTTAACACCGCGTCGTGTCATATTTGGAAAATAATCTGGCTTAAATAGCATGACGGTATATTGGAACTATTTTAAACGGATTCAAGGAAGGCGGGCAACAACGGTATGTGATCCTTTTAAGAGCTCTGAAATAATATTTGTGATACTGTTGCTGCTGTCCGTCACGACAAATTTTTGAACTGTCAGTTTCCATTGCCTGCCTTACTGAACTGACAGACTGCATGGTCGTCACTGTATGCGTTCTTCGGCATTGCGAAACTGCTGTATTTGGGAAGTTGTGAAGCTTAGTCGTGCCAACGTGGAACTTTAACTCTCCTACGGTCTATCCAGGGACGGCAAAAGAATCTTCAATCCTCACAGACATTGTCAGACGTACTGAAATATATATCGACTGTTGTTTTGGTCAAGATGGCGTCCGCGCTGCGTGACTTAGTTTGTGTCTTGAGTTGCTTCTTCACGTGCATTCGAGGTAAGTTTGAGTTAATCTTTGTTTAGAAATGATCGAGTGCTTTTATAAACGTAGATTACAATTAGTCAGCTGCTCAGAAATGGCTAGCATATTGGTTTCGTGTATTTCCCGGTGCGTTAACGTCATAAAACTTCCGCGATCACGATTAATATGAAAGAGCAAGCGGCGAACAAGCAGTCCTTCCCAATGCTATCAGCCGTTCCATTTCGTATACCTAAATGCCATCTTTTTTGTTTTAAGGTATAAACTGAACTGCAGTCATGTCGCCGTATTAATTGTCAGTTCAAACGTTTAAATTATCAATTCATGAGCGTTGTTTACACTTGGCATTCCTCTGCTGTGCCGCATTCAACTTTAGGAATTTGGGTTTGCAATCTGATCGGGCATGACAGAGGGGTATTTCTGCTTATCTGAAAGAGATTGTGCGTGACATTGTGAAGCTTCGGTTTGTTTTTCGATGAATATTTCACATTAACTTTCAAATGTGAAGTTGGTATTTTAACACTTTCAAGGCAATATAGTCCTGCTGAGTGCGTCACAAAGGTGGGAAGGGGCGGGATATTGGATATGTTATCGGCTATAAAGGAGCGACAAATCCTGCAACAGACGTGTGCAGACCTGTTGGTAAACTGCGGCTAAACACCTTTGGTATTTTGATACATCTCGATGTTGACATATCTTTGAGAGCCTCCACCCTTAATAGATTTTGAACACTAAAGTATTTAAACTATCTGTTTTAATTTTGATTTGAAAGAGTTTCCGTCGTTTGGACAGCTTGACACAACATTGCTGGATGCGCGCATGCGCTTAGTATGTTATATTTTATTTGTTGGACGATGTTGGGTTCGTTTGGACACTACATAATATATCTTTGGGTTCGTTTGGACACCCCATATCCAACATAATCCAACATATGATACAACTTGTTAGACCAATAATGTTTGATGATGTTGCCGCTCATGTTCGGCGTTCGTTTGGACGGGCCTTTAACACATGGTTCAACCAACAAAAACCGAAATATTTTGCAATTGGTAATTTATTTAGGAAGAAGAAACCGACGAGCAATGCGAGATAGCGCCGTGGTCAATTGGCCGAGAGTGTTGTCAAAAGCGCAGCAAACGCAAAACAGCAATGACACGATTGCTTTTGACTGTCATCCGAAAACTGCTACCTGGAGTGCTAATTTCGTCGACTGATCGTGCAGTTTGTTAGTGCCACTATCATCACATTACAAACGTTACTTAAGTGGAATAGGCTGAAATGCTGGCTAATTTTTAAAACTTGCCGGTGACATCACAGAAATATGAGTCGAGATGATGGACACGCCTGCGTGAATTTAGCGACGATTCTTGGTGCAGTGCGATACAGTGCGATACACCGTTGGCAAATTAACGCAGGCTCGAAATGTCCACAGTTTCTGCCAAGGAATACATTCCTTCCTTCCTCATTTCCCTTTGACGTCTCAAGAATTTCGTTATCCGCTCACGAGATAAGCCGAGAACGACCGGCATTTTCAGTGCTGTTAGCCCTTCCATATCGTGATACATTCATTTTGTTTTGACAGTGTTGAATTCAGGCATGTCGCTGTATCAAACGTTTAGCCGTATTAAAAAGTCTAGAGCGGTTGTTTACATTCCTGTTATTTGTTTTGTATCAGTGTGGTCTTCTATGCTACACACTTGTGGGTTTACAGTTTGACAGAGGTACTTCTCCTAATCTGATAGATCAAACGTGTGGCACTGTGAAGCTTTAGTTAATTTTTCGATGGATATTTCAGAATTTTCAAATAACAGTAGCCAAAGCAAAATTATTCGACGACAGGATAATTTATCTCCTGCAGAGACGGCACGTTTGGATCACAAAGGTCGGAATAGGGGGCGGGATTGAGGGATTTTAACAGTTGATTATGGTTAGGTAGGTTTGACGCACGATTCGTGGCTGCATCTATTTAAAGTTTTGGTAGTCGAATACCATACAAGGTATTTAGCAGCAGCAGTTTCACTTGACACAGTACATGCGTAAATATCTTTAAGTTGACATACTGTTTAAGAACCCCCGTTCCAAGATTAAACACCATCTGTTTTGGGTCCTATTTGAATAAGGCTTTCAATCAGTTAAAAGTGTAAATTTTACAAGAATATATGTATCTGTGAACATGATGTTTTTGTGTTCCGGCTTTTTATTGGTGATTATTTAATGGCAGCCGAATATAGAAATAATATATCTGCTGATTCATGCATGTATTGCATAAATCCGCTCTGCCCAGCGGGGACCCATTGAAAAATGATTGTTTTACTGCGAAATTGCTGTGACTTCGCAGAAGTTGTGAGCTCGAACAAATCGAGGACCTTCTATTGCCTTGATTAATGGACGGGAAACGTACCTGAATCGCCTGCAATCAAGATCATGGCGTTGTTGCGTGACTGCGTGTTTGTCTTGATTTGGTTCTTTGCGTGCATTCGAGGTATTGTTTGAATTAAATACCTCGCCAAACGAGGACACGTTGTAGCGGCAACATTGCGCATGTTTCATAAATGTTGCCCTGTTTTGCCACGCGCGAAACATTTGTTGCGGATTTTTGTCCTAGACACAAATATGTTTCTGAAAAACTTGAAAAACATTTGTTGCTTCTGCGCGGAGCGCAACAATGTTGCACCACGTTTTGCCACCCTGGAAACATCGAAAGACACGTTGCCGCCACAATGTGTCCTCGTTTTGCCCGGTCATTATAATCGTTCTTTAGAAATGATCGCGTGCTTTATAAACGTAGATTACAATTAAGCTTTCCAGAAATTTATTCGGTACTTTGACGTCGTGATAAAAAAGTGCTAAAACTATCCGCTCACAATGTGAGTGTATCAGATAAGGGAATCAAGATCAATATAGTGCTTAACATCCTTCCCAGTGCTGTCTTATACGTACAGCCCTTCCACTTGTTTTGCGGTGTTGTTAAAACGTCGTGAAATCACTTTTGAAGTATTTATGAATTATTTAAAGCCTGGAGCATTGTTTACACTTTCGCGGTTTGTTTTCCAGCTCAATAGTTACTTCAAAATTAAAACATTATCCATTATTAAAAGAATGCAATATTGTTCAAGGCAATTATCCTGCTGACAAATCGGTCACGTTTGGGTGACGAACGCGGGAACAGATGTTCAGCTAAATAGTTGTATTCTCAGCCTTGACAGCATTACATTACAATAACATGCGGAAATATTTCGATGTTGGCGTACTTTCGAGTCTCCCCACCCAACAGTTAAAAACAATCCACTAAGTTAATGTCTCTTTTGTCTTTCATTTGAAAGGATTTCTGGTTGTTTCGGAGTTTACAGTGATTTCGATACTAAAGTTGAAAGTATAAGTTGGCGCTTGTACGCACGTCATAGGATAGACCTCATTATTATCTGCAATGGGCCCAACTAGTTTACGATATACCGTATTTTAGCAAATAATTTGATCGACCAGTCATGGAGTTCGTAGACTAAGTACTGCATAGTCATTTCTTTTGTTAAAAAAAAGTTATGCTCCGGATTTTCATTAGTGAATTTTGAACTCTCTTTCTAGCAGAGATATGCACAAAGAAGCGAAACTTTGAAATACTTTTTAAAATATTGGAAACTTCGGCTGATTCGAGAGTTCAATGATACATGTTCAGACAGGCAGATTGGACCTTGGATATTGCTCTGCGGTCTTATGCTTCAATGAATTGGTCTGTCACCAAGGACCGTGTTACAGGCTCCCGCGATCCTGACGGTGAGGAGGAATACCGACGGCGCTTTTACCGGCGGGGACAAACACTGCTGTACTTGCAGATAAATTGTGAAGTTCGGACAAAGCGTAGGAGTTTAACTACCCATAGTTAACAGCCCATCAAGTACCGCAAAAGTATCTTGAAACCTCGACAGCGACCTAATTTGACTGTTGTTGTCAAGATGGCGTGGTTGCGTGACTGTGTGTGTGTCTTGACTTTATTTGTCGCGTGCGTTCGAGGTAAGTTCGAGTTAATCGCTGTTTAAAGATTACCGATCGTGCTTTAACAATAGCCACCGCTCAGGAATGGCCAGATTTTCATATCTATTTTCATTCATTTCCGTTTAACTTCACAACAAATTTCAGATATTAGTAACATCTGCTCACTAGAGAAGAGAGCAGACCGGTCAGTCTCGATGTTGTCAGCCGCCGTTGCGTTTCGTTTTACTTACAGCCATTCCATTGTGTTTTACATTTGACATTTACATTTTGTGGTATTATGTGCTGCACAATTTTAGGTTGTTTACAATCTGTCAGAGGTATTTCTCACTACTTGATAGATAGTAAGAACGTGTGACATTGTGAAGCTTTGTTTAGTTTCTCAATGGAATTTTCAGAGCTATCCGGCAATATCATTCAAGGCAGTGAAGATCCTGCTCAGCGAGTGACATAGGTGGGGAAGGGGGAGAGTAGATTTGTCCTAGGGGCTTGGTATATTCTTGCTATGACGTAATACACGCGAAAATATTTTGACGTTCACGAATCTTCGAGACCCTCCGCTCTAAGATTACACACTTTTAATCAGTTGTAAGTGTATATTTTACAATAACAGACGAGTTTCTTTCTCTTTGTGTCTGATTTCTTATCGTCCAAACAAGAGGACATTAGACATTGACAAGTGTTGTCAAAAGCGCAGCAAACGCAAAACCAAAGCAATGACCCGATTTTTCCATCCAAAGGATGGTTGGAAGTGTAGGTTTGTCGTAAGCTTCGTGGCTTCATCGAGCCAGACGTCTTGGCGAACTATGGCTAAATAAATATCTTTGGACCTTGACTTAATACATGCGTATATAAATAGCTTGACGTTGACGAGCTTTGAGCCCCCCGCCTAAGATCAAGCACCAAATTATTGAATGTCTGTTTGACTTGAATTTGTGAGGGTTTCCGGTTGCTTTGGAGTTGAAAGCGATTTCAAGAAGTTGAACGTATAAATAACGCTAGTACACACGTTAAATCTGCAATTGGGTCTAAATAATTTACGGACTATTCAGTGTTATGGCTAGGATTTTGTTCCGAACTAGTTCGGATTCTGTGCGAAGTGAGCCATCAATATTTATATTCTCGGCTCAAGCGGAGGCGGCTTTTTTCGCAAACCACTGAGTGTGCGGAGTCCATTTGATCTGACTATGGGTTGTTTAATTTTTCGATAGAAAGTAAAACCATGTCACATCTTTGTTCAGACTAAGGCCCTGTTTACAAGGAAGGAGGGTGACATTTTTGCACTCGCATAAATTTTGCGCGATTTCTTTGTATGCTCCGGTGGGAATGCGTGCCACCCAGGCTAACTTATCTCTATTTTGAATAGGGTAATTTTTGGTCCAGTCTTGAACAGGTTAACAAATTAGAGCACCTAGTCTTAGACAGGGTAGCAAAATGTCCATTTTGTGTCTTGAATAGGGTGAGGGTTTTATAGAGTCAGCGGAACTTCCCTACCCAAATTCCTATTGAGTACTTCTCCTCCCCCGTGCCCGTCTGAACAACTTTTGGCCATGTAATCGCTCGAGGTAGGGTTACCCTCCCAGGAGTTACTATCTCAAATCTCGCGACCGCGCAATGCCTTTACTCTTGGCGAGATAGCCCTTGAGATAGCGCTTGGCATGTAAGGGGGAGAGGGGAGGCTATCTTTGGACCCTTTTTTGATCACCCTCCTTTTGTAAACAGGACCTAAATTATGGATAATCTGTTCCTCTGTCAACGTAATGTTTATGCTCCGGCTTGTTTAAAGTTTCGAACTGTCCTAAGGAACAGTAACGTAACACCACGTCGTGTCATATTTGGAAAATAATCTGGCTCGAATAGCATGACGGTATATTGGAACTATTTTAAACGGGTTCAAGCAAGGCGGGCAACAACGGTATGTGATCCTCTTAAGAGCTCTGTAGTAATATTTGTGATACTGTTGCTGCTGTCCGTTACGAGAAATTTTTGAACTGTCAGTTTCCATTGTCTGCCTTACTGAACTGACAGACTGCATTGTCGTCACTGTATGTGTTCTTCGGCATTGCGAAACTGCTGTATTTGGGAAGTTGTGAATGTCAGTCGTGCCAACGTGGAACTTTAACTCTCCGACGGTCTATCAAGGGACGGCAAAAGAATCTTCAATCCTCACAGACATTGTCAGACATACTGACATAAATCGACTGTTGTTTTGGTCAAGATGGCGTCCGCGCTGCGTCATTTAGTTTGTGTCTTGACTTGCTTCTTCACGTGCATTCGAGGTAAGTTTGAGTTAATCTTTGTTTAGAAATGATCGAGTGCTTTTATAAACGTAGATTACAATTAGTCAGCTGCTCAGAAATGGCTAGCATATTGGTTTCGTATATTTCCCGGTGCGTTACGTCATAAAACTTCCGCGCTCGATCACGATTAATACGAAAGAGCAAGCGGCGAAGAAGCAGTCCTTCCCAATGCTATCAGCCGTTCCATTTCGTATACCTAAATCCCATCTTTTTTTGTTTTACGGTGTAAACTGAACTGCAGTCATGTCGCCGTATTAATTGTCAGTTCAAACGTTTAAATTATCAATTCTGGAGCGTTGTTTACACTTGGCATTCCTCTGCTGTGCCGCATTCAACTTTAGGAATTTGGGTTTACAATCTGATCGGGCATGACAGAGAGGTATTTGTGCTTATTTGACAGTGATTGTGCCTGACATTGTGAAGCTTCGGTTTGTTTTTCGATGAATATTTCACATTAAAAGTTCAAATTTGAAGTCGATATTTTAACACTTTCAAGGCAATATAGTCCTGCTGAGTGCGTCAAAAAGGTGGGAAGGGGCGCGATATGGGATATGTTATCGACTATAAAGGAGCGACAAAGCCTGCAACAGACGTGTGCAGACCTGTTGGTAAACTGCAGCTAAACACCTTTGGTATTTTGATACATCTCGATGTTGACATATCTTTGAGAGCCTCCACCCTTAATAGATTTTGAACACTAAAGTATTTAAACTATCTGTTTTAATTTTGATTTGAAAGAGTTTCCGTCGTTTGGACAGCTTGACACAACATTGCTGGATGCGCGCATGCGCTTATATGTTCTATTTTATTTGTTGGACGATGTTGGGTTCGTTTGGACACCACATAACATATCTTTGGTTTTGTTTGGACACCCCATATCCAACATAATCCAACATATGATACAACTTGTTAGACCAATAATGTTTGATGATGTTGCCGCTCATGTTCGGCGTTCGTTTGAACGGGCCTTTAACACATCGTTCAACCAACAAAAAACCGAAATATTTTGCAATTTGTAATTTATTTAGGAAGAAGAAACCGATGAGCAATGCGAGATAGCGCCGTGGTCAATTGGCCGAGAGTGTTGTCAAAAGCGCAGCAAACGCAAAACAGCTATGACACGATTGCTTTTGACTGTCATCCGAAAACTGCCACCTGGAGTGCTAATTTCGTAAACTGATCGTGCAGTTTGTTAGTGCCACTATCATCACATTACAAACGTTACCTAAGTGGAATAGGCTGAAATGCTGGCTAATTTTTAAAACTTGCCGGTAAGATCACAGAAATATGAGTCGAGATGATGGACACGCCTGCGTGAATTTAGCGACGATTCTTGGTTCAGTGCGATACAGTGCGATACACCGCTGACAAATTAACGCAGGCTCGAAATGTCCACAGTTTCTGCCAAGGAAATCCTTGCTTCCTCATTTCCCTTTGACGTTACAAGAATTTCGTTATCCGCTCACGAGATAAGCCGAGAACAACCGGCATTTTCAGTGCTGTTAGCCCTTCCATATCGTTATATATTCATTTTTTTCTGACAGTGTTGAATTCAGGCATGTCGCTGTATCAAACGTTTAGCCGTATTAAAAAGTCTAGAGCGGTTGTTTACATTCCTGTTATTTGTTTTGTATCAGTGTGGTCTTCTGTGCTACATACTTGTGGGTTTACAGTTTGACAGAGGTACTTCTCCTAATCTGATAGATCAAACGTGTGGCACTGTGAAGCTTTAGTTAATTTTTCGATGGATATTTTAGAATTTTCAAATAACAGTAGCTAAAGCAAAATTATTCAACGACAGGATAATTTATCTCCTGCAGAGACGGCACGTTTTGATCACAAAGGTCGGATTAGGGGCGGGATTGAGGGATTTTAACAGTTGATTATGGTTGGGTAGGTTTGACGCACGATTCGTGGCTGCATCTATTTAAAGTTTTGGTAGTCGAATGCCATACAAGGTATTTAGCAGCAGTAGTTTCACCTGACACAGTACATGCGTAAATATCTTGAAGTTTACATACTCTTTAAGAACCCCCGTTCCAAGATTAAACACCATCTGTTTTGGGTCCTATTTGAATAAGGTTTTCAATCAGTTAAGAGTGTAAATTTTACAAGAATATATGTATCTGTGAACATGATGTTTTTGTGTTCCGGCTTTTTATTGGTGATTATTTAATGGCAGCCGAATATAGAAATGCTCTGCTGACTCATGCATGTATTGCATAAATCCGCTCTGCCCAGCGGGGACCCATTGAAAAGTGATTGTTGTACTGCGAAATTGCTGTGACTTCGCAGAAGTTGTGAGCTCGAACAAATCGAGGACCTTCTATTGCCTTGATTAATGGACGGGAAACGTACCTGAATCGCCTGCAATCAAGATCATGGCGTTGTTGCGTGACTGCGCGTTTGTCTTGACTTGGTTCTTTGCGTGCATTCGAGGTATTGTTTGAATTAAGGTATCAGGATACCTTCGTGAACGACATGCGTTCAAACCCATTTTTCGCGCTAGCGTTACATTTAACTAATAATAAAGTATATATTTTCTGATAGCTCAACAATCATAGATTTAGGGTAAAGCTTTATATTTTTTGAATTTGCTAAAGAAAGAAAGTTATCAGCTTCCGAGTGAATTTTGACCTTGCCTCATTCAAAAAGCCTAATGTCACTCAGATTTTACCCGATTTGATTATTTATTTTTTCAGCCTAATGTTGACACAATGAAGAGAAAAAGGTGTCTCCGAATTTTGATATCCTGTCCATATACAAAGTTATTGACTTTTAAAGTTGGCCGATCATATTTCTAGCTACGCGCAAGACAAAAGCGGATATATCTTCCGAACAAAAAAAGAAGAATTAAAATCGGAGACACCTTTTTGTAGCTTTGATATTGATTCACATCTTTGCCAAGTTTCAAGCCAATCGATTAAAATCCATTGAAATGCAGGTTTCCGAAAGAAACACTTTTCCGCGTTTTGAAAACACCGAGAAAAACACATTTAAAGATTCTGACCAGGGAGCCGGAAACCTGTTTACATAATCGCCTCATCTGTCAGCAATCTGTCAAAACACCGCAGTTAGTGCTTTCGCATAGAGGCTTTCCAGGCATCTTGTCGGTAATTGAAACACGCAGCACAAAAGGCCGCCGTGTATAACTACGGACATAAACGCTTCGTTTGGGTAAGTTTCGCAAGGGTGTTACTAAAACGCGAAACAGCGAAACAACGAAACAGCGAAACAACGAAACAACGAAACAACGAAACAGCGAAACAGCTAATTATTAACTAAAATTAACGGTAATAACTAATACCGAGATTATTACAGGGAAACAACTAAAATTTACTTCAATAGCTAACACCTATATATGAAGAATGAATGAACCTATTGCTCAAATAAACAAGCCTGTTGTCATGTTGCGTCAAGTTGACATCAATCTGTCTTTGAGCACCGGTATTTCCGGTATTTCCGGAGTGTTGTAACGCACAATTTTTTTAAAAGTAACAGCATCAAAGTTTTTCAAGGGTACATATAGACAATCTCCAGTCCTCGAGGAATAAATGAACTGTTATTCGCGGCTACTTCTCAAACTCAGGCGCTCTGCGATTTCTTTTTATTACTTTCACCATTCTTTTCTTTTTACTTGAAATAGAACAAAACATCTAGCTGAACTTTGTCGACCGTGGGCGGCCAACTGCATATCAGTGCTTATAGTGTTAATCTGACAAATGGTTTGAACCCAGGAGTGTGAACAGTAGGTTGGTTGTGATCGTCCGGGTTAGAGTAGTCTCCAGAAAGACTGTTGTTGGTGACTGACGTTTCGACTACCTGAGCGGAAGTCATCTTCAGAGTCAAGTGAAAAGTATTCGTCAGATGGCGGTATATATGTCTCTGGTTGTAGAAGTGATTGGTCCGTTATGTCGGTCTATGGTTGGTCGAGTCGGCTTGGTTGTGTTTCGTTATTGGTCAGTTGATGTTCTTTTGTCCTGTTGATTAGTCTATTGTTCGTTCGGTTGCGTTTGATGTCATCTATCAGTCGTTTGTAAGGTGCCGGTAGTTGTTGGCATCTGTTGAGTGGTTTCCGTTCTAAGTTTGTGTACCAGCTTTCCAGTGTAAGTCGTTGGTAGTAGTTGGTACTGTGGCTGATGCATTCAGCAGAGTCCCAGTTGATGTCGTGTTTAGTCTGTCGGTGGTGTTCAGAAATGTGATTTCTGATGTCGCCGTTTCTGGTAGCTCGTTTGTGTTCAGTAAGTCTCGTGTTCAGGTTTCTGCCAGTTTCACCGATGTAGGTGGCTTTGCAGTCAGTACAAGATATTCTGTATACTGTTCCCTGTCTGTTGATGGGTTCGTCTTTGTCCTTTACGTTGGTCAGTAAGTCGCGTAGAGTCGTGATGGGTTTGTGGGCTACCCGGATGTTGTAGGGTCGTAGAATACGTGCTATCGTCTCAGAGGTGCCTCTGATATACGGTAGTGTGGCCAAGGTCAATGGAGTTGTGTCGTTAGTGGTTTCGTTGTTGGTAGTCTCGTTGGGTGCGGTGTTCTTGTGAGTGTTGCGTTTGACAAAGTTAGGGTCGTAGTCGTTCTTCTGGAAAACGCGTTCCAGGTGTCGGGTCTCGTTAAGTAAGTCGTCGGGAGAGTCACAAAGTAGTTGCGCTCGTTTCGTCAGCGTTCTGATCGTGGTAGCCTTGTGTGAAGTAGGGTTGTAAGAAGTCTGGTCAAGTAGTCTGTCAGTGTGCGTTGGTTTTCTGTAGACTGTAGTTCGTAGCCTGTCGTTGTCGTGGCTCACGAGGCAATCTAAGAACGGAAGTTTTCCGTTGTCTTCGATTTCCTTAGTGAACTGTATGTCAGGGTTTTGGTCGTTCAGGTGTTTGTGGAAGGAGTCAATGTCGTCTTTGTGTACAGCAGTAAACGTATCGTCAACGTATCGTAGCCAAAGAGGCAGCGTTTGTTGGTAGGTTGCAAGGGCGCGTTCTTCGATGTGTTGCATCACAATTTCTGCTACAATAACAGAGACCGGTGAACCCATTGCGGTTCCGTGTAGTTGTCGGTAGTGTTTTCCGTTGTACTGGAAGTACGTGGAAGTCAAGCATAGAGTTAGTAACTCCATGACGTCTTTAGTCGGTAAGGGTAGTTTGGTAGTGTGGCGTTCGATAGCAGTTTCAGTACACTGTAGTGCCAACTGAAGTGGAATACTGGTGAACAGTGATTTCACATCAAAGGACACGAGTTTGTAGTCGTTAGGTATCTGTATAGTCTTGATCGCGTCGATGAAGTTCTCAGTAGACTGTAGTTTGTGTTTAGAATTGTTTGTCAGCGGTTTCAGTATGGTCGTTAAGTACTTCGAGAGTTCGTACGTCGGGGACCCACAGAACGAGACTATGGGTCGCATCGGTATGTTAGGTTTGTGCAGTTTGGGTAGTCCGTAGAGTTTCGGTGACTGTGGCACCGAAGATCTCAGTCGGTAGTAACGTTGAATGTCAATAGCGTCAGTCTTTCTCAGTGAAAAGACTTTGGCGTTCAGTTTCCGTTGTAGAGCCGGTGAGGGGTCTCGAGTGAGTTCTTTGTACGTCTGCTTGTCGTTGACAAGTGCGTCCATTTTGTCGTGGTAGTCTGTTTTGTTCATGACAACAGTCACTCGTCCTTTGTCGGCTGGCAGTATGACAATGTCTTTGTCGTTTTGTAGTCGTTTCAGTGCTTGTTTTTCGTCTTTGGTCATGTTGTTGTCATGTATAGAGGCTGATTGTATCGTAGAAGCAATTCTGCTCCTGATGTTATCCTTGGCCGTGTCAGGTAAATCTCTGTTACGAGACAAGGCGGCCTCAACGCTGGATACAATAGTCTCTGTCGGTATTCGTTTTGGCGTTATGGAGTGTTTCAGTCCGTAAGACAGTACTTGAGTTTGAGTTTCAACAGACAGGGAACAGTATACAGAATATCTTGTACTGACTGCAAAGCCACCTACATCGGTGAAACTGGCAGAAACCTGAACACGAGACTTACTGAACACAAACGAGCTACCAGAAACGGCGACATCAGAAATCACATTTCTGAACACCACCGACAGACTAAACACGACATCAACTGGGACTCTGCTGAATGCATCAGCCACAGTACCAACTACTACCAACGACTTACACTGGAAAGCTGGTACACAAACTTAGAACGGAAACCACTCAACAGATGCCAACAACTACCGGCACCTTACAAACGACTGATAGATGACATCAAACGCAACCGAACGAACAATAGACTAATCAACAGGACAAAAGAACATCAACTGACCAATAACGAAACACAACCAAGCCGACTCGACCAACCATAGACCGACATAACGGACCAATCACTTCTACAACCAGAGACATATATACCGCCATCTGACGAATACTTTTCACTTGACTCTGAAGATGACTTCCGCTCAGGTAGTCGAAACGTCAGTCACCAACAACAGTCTTTCTGGAGACTACTCTAACCCGGACGATCACAACCAACCTACAGTGTTAATCTATTTGTAACACCTGTGCAAAAACCGGCCACCCACATGATCTCGTTTTAATATCGAACATGAAAAGGGATTGCAGTCAAACCTTTCTAATACGAACAGCAAAGGGTCAGAATTTAATGTTCATATTATAGTTCTCTCCGCATTATAGATATTAGGTCATTCTAAAACAAAATCCTAATACAACAACAACTTATAATCATAACAAGGCTAATTGGCGACTGCGGCTTTTATTGTAAGAACAAAAGACGATGGATTACATTTTTATAATCTCTTATCACTCTGTCACAAATAGGAAATGGTTACAGCTGTTTCGGTTTCACTGGTTTGGTATGTAGTCTCCTGTCGAGTTTCTGACCGTTTCGGGTATTTTTTTTTTTTCGTTATGCCTTGCCTTGCTGAAGAGGTGACAAGCAATAAAACCACTAAGCAAAAAACAGCAAACAGGGTTGCATTGTGTGTGTGTGTGTGTGAGGGGAGCTGGATTGAGTTTCTTTGGAGCCATTTTATCATTAGAGTATTCTGTTCTTTGATGCTGTTTAAACACGAGGGCGCACTATAAAAGGGCGCTTCCCAGGGAAGCGCACAGCCACTTGTCAATCAACAGTGACCGAGACAACAGCTCCTAATTAGTAAAAAGCCAAAATTTTCCACATTTTGTTTTTCCTTGTACTTGAATACCACGCAAAACAAGATAATATTGCCTCACGAATTTTCCATCACATAAACATTCATTTTGAGTGCAATTTGAGTAAAACGAGGAATAATCTTCAAACCAAGAAATTAAGTATTCTTGGTGCGCAGCCATGCGTCGCATTGCACCGCGAAATTCAAAATGTATTTTGGCAGCCAAAAGCAAAGTTTCGTTTTAAATCCTTCCGTCCAGAACTCCACATCGAAGTTGCCCGCATGTGTTTACTTCTAGGTGCACATTAAGTCGCCAAGCTGCAGAGAAATTTTATTATGGGCAGCGCGACTTCTGAACGCTGCAGGCGCACGTGCTATTCAGCAAACATTATGCAAATTTGGTGTCGAAAGAGGCGGGGCCAACGGCCTTTTATAGCGCGCCTTCGTGTTTAACTGAAAAGAACGAATGCGTTACAATACTCCGAAAATACCGGAAATACCAGAGCTCAAAGACAGATGACAACGGGCTTGGTTATTTGACCAATAGGTTCAATAATCATCCTTCATATATAGGTATTAGTTATTGCAGTAAATTTTAGTTAAGAATTCGTTGTTTCCTCGTAATAATCTCTATTAGTTATTACCGTTAATTTTAGTTAATAATTAGTTGTTTCGCTGTTTCGTTGTTTCGTTGTTTCGCTGTTTCGTTGTTTCGCTGTTTCGCGTTTTAGTAACACCCAGTTTCGCAACATCTATTTCGCTTCACAGTTGCACTCACCATTCGACACCAATTCAACCTTTTGCAGCCACAGTTGGAATTCGGAATGAGTTCAAGCAAACGACAAACTCGTTCTAAACGTAAGAAAGCGTTCACAAAGGCATACAGGGAAATATTTCTTACGGCATTTCGATATACTTGCAGATCTGCTGTTAGTCATGCGTTAACCGTCGCGCGGCTAAAATTTGTACTTTATTGTTTTGCATGACTGACGCGCAAGGCGCATGCTGTGCAGTTACGGGAGATACTAACGATCTGTTGACAGGTAGCTTCCGGCGAGAAAGAGAAATTTAAAATCCTTTCGTTTAAATATCTCGAGGAAAAAATAGGTATCCAAATTTTGTTTTCGTTCGACACGTTGGGGACACGTTGTAGCGGCAACATTGCGCATGTTTCGTAAATGTTGCCCTGTTTTGCCACGCGCGAAACATTTGTTGCGGACACAGATTTTTGTCCTAGACACAAAATATGTTTCTGAAAAACTTGAAAAACATTTGTTGCTTCTGCGCGGAGCGCAACAATGTTGCACCACGTTTTGCCACCCTGGAAACATCGAAAGACACGTTGCCGCCAAAATGTGTCCTCGTTTTGCCCGGTCATTATAATCGTTCTTTAGAAATGATCGCGTGCTTTATAAACGTAGATTACAATTAAGCTTTCCAGAAATTTATTCGGTACTTTGACGTCGTGATCAAAAAGTGCTAAAATTATCCGCTCACAAAGTCAGTGCATCAGATAAGGGCATCAAGATCAATACCTTGCTTAACATCCTTCCCAGTGCTGTCTTATACGTACAGCCCTTCCACTTGTTTTGCGGTGTTGTTAAAACGTCGTGAAATCACTTTTGAAGTATTTATGAATTATTTAAAGCCTGGAGCATTGTTTACACTTTCGCGGTTTGTTTTCCAGCTCAATAGTTACTTCAAAATTAAAACATTCATTATTAAAACAATGCAATCTTGTTCAAGGCAATTATCCTGCCGACAAATCGGTCACGTTTGGGTGACGAACGCGGAAACAGATCTTCAGCTAAATAGTTGTATTCTCAGCCTTGACAGCATTACATTACAATAACATGCGGAAATATTTCGATGTTGGCGTACTTTCGAGTCTCCCCACCCAACAGTTAAAAACAACCCACTAAATTAATGTCTCTTTTGTGTTTCATTTGAAAGGGTTTCTGGCTGTTTCGGAGTTTACAGTGATTTCGATACTAAAGTTGAAAGTATAAGTTGGCGCTTGTACGGACGTCATAGGATAGACCTCATTATTATCTGCAATGGGCCCAACTAGTTTACGATATGCCGTATTTTAGCAAATAGTTTAATCGACCAGTCATCGAGTTCGTAGACTAAGTACTGCATAGTCATTTCTTTTGTTAAAAAAAAATTATGCTCCGGATTTTCATTAGTGAATTTTGAACTCTCTTTCTAGCAGAGATATGCACAAAGAAGCGAAACTTTGAAATACTTTTTAAAATATTGGAAACTTCCGGCTGATTCGAGAGTTCAATGATACATGTTCAGACAGGCAGATTGGACCTTGGATATTGCTCTGCGGTCTTATGCTTCAATGAATTGGTCTGTCACCAAGGACCGTGTTACAGGCTCCCGCGATCCTGACGGTGAGGAGGAATACCGACGGCGCTTTCACCGGCGGGGACAAACACTGCTGTACTTTGCAGATAAATTGTGAAGTTCGGACAAAGCGTAGGAGTTTAACTACTCATAGTTAACAGCCCATCAAGTACCGCAAAAGTATGTTGAAACCTTTACAGCGACCTAATTTGACTGTTGTTGTCAAGATGGCGTCGTTGCGTAACTGTGTGTGTGTGTCTTGACCTTATTTGTCGCGTGCGTTCGAGGTAAGTTCGAGTTAATCGTTGTTTAAAGATTACCGATCGTGCTTTAACAATAGCCACCGCTCAGGAATGACCAGATTTGCATATCCATTTTCGTTCATTTCCGTTTAACTTCACAACAAATTTCAGATATTAGTAACATCTGCTCACTAGAAAAGAGAGCAGACCGGTCAGTCTCGATGCTGTCAGCCGCCGTTGCGTTTCGTTTTACGTACAGCCATTCCATTGTGTTTTACATTTGACATTTACATTTTGCGGTATTATGTGCTGCAAAATTTTAGGTTGTTTACAATCTTTCAGAGGTTCTTTCTCACTACTTGATAGATTAGTAAGAACGTGTGACATTGTGAAGCTTTGTTTAGTTTCTCAATGGAATTTTCAGAGCTATCCGGCAATATCATTCAAGGCAATGAACATCCTGCTCAGCGAGTAACATAGGTGGGGAAGCGGGAAAGTAGATTTGTCCCAGGGGCTTTGGTATATTCTCGCTATGACGTAAAACACGCGGAAATATTTTGACGTTCACGAATCTTCGAGACCCTCCGCTCTAAGATTACACACTTTTAATCAGTTGTAAGTGTATATTTTACAATAACAGACGAGTTTCTTTCTCATTGTGTCTGATTTCTTATCGTCCAAACAAGAGGACATTAGACATTGACCAAGTGTTGTCAAAAGCGCAGCAAACGGAAAACCAAAGCAATGACCCGATTTTTCCATCCAAAAGATGGTTGGAAGTGTAGGTTTGTCGCAAGCATCGTGACTTCATCGAGCCAGACGTCTTGGCGAACTATGGCTAAGTAAATATCTTTGGACCTTGACTTAATACATGCGTATATAAATAGCTTGACGTTGACGAGCTTTGAGCCCCCCGCCTAAGATTAAGCACCAAATTATTGAATGTCTTTTTGACTTGAATTTGTGAGGGTTTCCGGTTGCTTTGGAGTTGAAAGCGATTTCAAGAAGTCGAACGTGTAAATAACGCTAGTACACACGTTAAAGCTGCAATTGGGTCTAAATAATTTACGGACTATTCATTGTTATGGCTAGTACTTTGTTCCGAACTAGTTCGGATTCTGTGCGAAGTGACCATCAATATTTATATTCTCGGCTCAAGCGGAGGCGGCTTTTTTTGCAAACTACTCAGTGTGCGGAGTCCATTTGATCTGACTATGGGTTGCTTAATTCTTCGATAGAAAATAAAACCATATGTCACATCCATGTTCACACTAAGGCCCTGTTTACAAGGAAGGAGGGTGACATTTTTGCACTCGCCATAAAGTTCGCGCGATTTCTTCGTATGCTCTGGTGGGAACGCGTGCCACCCAGGCTAACTTATCTCTTTCTTTAATAGGGTAATTTTTGGTCCAGTCTTGAACAGGTTAACAAATTAGAGCTCCCAGTCTTAGACAGGGTAGCAAAATGTCCATTTTGTGTCTTGAATAGGGTGAGGGTTTTATAGAGTCAGCGGAACTTCCCTACCCAAATTCCTATTGAGTACTTCTCCTCCGCCGTGCCCGTCTGAACAACTTTTGGCCATGTAAACGCTCGAGGTAGGGTTACTCTCCCAGGAGTTAGTATCTCAAAATCTCGCGACCGCGCAATGCCCTGACTCTTGGCGAGATAGCCCTTGAGATAGCGCTTGGCATGTAAGGGGGAGAGTGGAGGCTATCTTCTGACCCTTTTTTGATCACCCTCCTTTCATGTAAACAGGACCTAAATTATGGATAATCTGTTCCTCTGTCAACGTAATGTTTATGCTCCGGCTTGTTTTCGTACTATAAAGTCTCGAACTGTTCTAACGAACCGTAACATAACACCACGTCGTGTCATGTTTGGAAAATAACCTGGCTTAAATAGCATGACGGTATATTGGAACTATTTTAAACGGATTCAAGGAAGGCGGGCAACAACGGTATGTGATCCTTTTAAGAGCTCTGAAGTAATATTTGTGATACTGTTGCTGCTGTCCGTCACGACAAATTTTTGAACTGTCAGTTTCCATTGTCTGCCTTACTGAACTGACAGACTGCATTGTCGTCACTGTATGCGTTCTTCGGCATTGCGAAACTGCTGTATTTGGGAAGTTGTGAATGTCAGTCGTGCCAACGTGGAACTTTAACTCTCCGACGGTCTATCCAGGGACGGCAAAAGAATCTTCGATCCTCACAGACATTGTCAGACATACTGAAATAAATCGACTGTTGTTTTGGTCAAGATGGCGTCCGCGCTGCGTGACTTAGTTTGTGTCTTGACTTGCTTCTTCACGTGCATTCGAGGTAAGTTTGAGTTAATCTTTGTTTAGAAATGATCGAGTGCTTTTATAAACGTAGACTACAATTAGTCAGCTGCTCAGAAATGGCTAGCATATTGGTTTCGTGTATTTCCCGGTGCGTTAACGTCATAAAACTTCCGCGATCACGATTAATACGAAAGAGCAAGCGGCGAAGAAGCAGTCCTTCCCAATGCTATCAGCCGTTCCATTTCGTATACCTAAATGCCATCTTTTTTGTTTTAAGGTGTAAACTGAACTGCAGTCATGTCGCCGTATTAATTGTCAGTTCAGTTCAAACGTTTAAATTATCAATTCTGGAGCGTTGTTTACACTTGGCATTCCTCTGCTGTGCCGCATTCAAATTTAGGAATTTGGGTTTACAATCTGATCGGGCATGACAGAGAGGTATTTCTGCTTATCTGACAGAGATTGTGCGTGACATTGTGAAGCTTCGGTTTGTTTTTCAATGAATATTTCACATTAACTTTCAAACGTGAAGTCGGTATTTTAACACTTTCAAGGCAATATAGTCCTGCTGAGTGCGTCACAAAGGTGGGAAGGGGCGGGATATTGGATATGTTATCGGCTATAAAGGAGCGACAAATCCTGCAACAGACTTGTGCGGGTGTTACTAAAACGCGAAACAGCGAAACAACGAAACAGCGAAACAGCTAATTATTAACTAAAATTAACTGTAATAACTAATACCGAGATTATTACGGGGAAACAACGAATTCTTAACTAAAATTTACTGCAATAATGCGGTTGCGGACAGCAAAGGGTCAGAAATTAGTGTCCATATTATAGTGCTCTCCGCGTTATAGGTATTAGGTCATTCTAAAACAAAATCCTAATACAACAACAACTTTGTAATCATAACAAGGCTAATTGGCGGCTGCGGCTTTTATTGTAAGAACAAAAGAGGATGGATTACATTTTTATAATCTCTTATCACTCTGTCACAAATAGGAAATTGTTACAGCCGTTTCGGTTTCAAGTTTGGTATGTAGTCTCCTGTCGAGTTTCTGACCGTTTTGGACATTTTTTTTTTCGTTATGCATTGCCTTGCTGAAGGTGACAAGCAATAAAACCACTAAGCAAAAAAACAGTACACAGGGTTGTATTGTTTGTGTGTGTGTGAGGGGGCCTGGATTGAGTTCCTCTGGAGCCATTTTATCATTAGAGTTCTTTTCTTTGATGCTGTTTTAACTAAAAAGAATGAATGCGTTACAACACTCCGGAAATACCGGAAATACCAGAGCTCAAAGACAGATGACAACGGGCTTGTTTATTTGACCAATAGGTTCAATAATCATCCTTCATCTATTGGTATTAGTTATTGCAGTAAATTTTAGTTAAGAATTCGCTGTTTCCCCGTAATAATCTCGATATTAGTTATTACCGTTAATTTTAGTTAATAATTAGCTGTTTCGCTCTTTCGTGTTTTAGTAACACCCAACTTGACGTAACATGACAACGGGCTTGTTTATTTGAGCAATAGGTTCAATAATCATCCTTCATATATAAATATTAGCTATTGCAGTAACTTTTAGCTGTTTCTCTGTAATAATCTCGGTATTAGTTATTACCGTTAATTTTAGTTAATAATTAACTGTTTCGTTGTTTCGCTGTTTCGCGTTTTAGTAACACCCCACAACTGCTCCCATTATCACTCTGCAATTGTAATACATAAGGAACCAGAAGGTGTTAAAAGTTTTCACGGTTGGGGACCTTGGTTACTACTATGGAATTACAATCCAATTATAAATCTGTCACTAGATCAGAAGCTAAAACTGTCTCTTTCCTGTGGTTTCTGTCAATCCCTCGTTCTCTCGTAATATCATTTCACATTGTATGCTGCAAATTAATCAATAAGCCGGGAAGACCGCGCCAGTGAAGGATCAACGAGGTTTACAGTTTTGATGTTTGGATCCTGTTTTCATGTTGGAATGTTTCCGGAAGAATTATTGATCGATAGATCGCTGGACCAATTCGACCCACGCATTCATGGTCTTAGACGTTTCTGGTAAACACGGCGTGCGATGCGGTGGAAATGTGGCGCGAACAGGGCGCGCAAATTGCACCGATGTGCTTCAGGCGGCAGAGGGAAGAAACTAAAAGGAATGATGCGGCGATAAACCCTTTTCCTAGGCAGGAATTAGGCGTTCGTCTCTTTGAGGGAACAGTATTACCGTTTTATTACCTTGAGTTTATTGATGTACTGAGCTTTTGCTGTAGTGAACCTCAAGCTGGGAATCAGTTCATTCTGATAAATCAGCACAATGTACGCACATTGGAGGTTCACTTATTTATGATTCTTGTACTCTGTTTTTGCTGTTAGTGAATCTCAAGCTGGGAATCAATTCATTCTGATAAATCAGCACAATGTACGGGCATTGGAGGTTCACTTATTTATGATTCTGGAGTGCTGTTTTTGCTGTTAGTGAATCTCAAAGTGTGAATCAGTTCATTCTTATAAATCAGCACAATGTATGCGCATTAGAGGTTCACTTATTTATGATTGTTGTAGTCTGTTTTTGCTGTTAGTGAATCTCAAGCGGCTGGGAATCAGTTCATTCTGATAAATCAGCACAATGTACGCGCATTGGAGGTTCATATATTTATGATTCTTGTATTGTTTTTGCTGTTAGTGAATCCCAAGCTGGGAATCAGTTCGTTCTGATAAATCAGCACAATGTACGCGCATTGGAGGTTCACTACGTTAGAAACTTTTATTATGCAGCTTCTGATACGATTCTCAGAGTTTCTCGTTGTTAATAGCGAATAGTAATAGTTGTAGTGATTTCTCCTTCAATGCGTTCTGGGTTAGCTTTCGCACTGTTTGCATTTTGTCTCTCGATGTCGAATAATAACATATGTAACTCAGAAAACTCGTACCCTCGGCAACGCACGTTTTCAAAGCCCCGAAGGAAATTTCAGCGGCATGAAACCGCGACGAACTAAGCCTGTTCGCAACGAAACTCTAATTTTAAAAACGTCAGTTCACCATGTTATGCTTGTCCTCATTTTGTCATCTTTATCGCTCCGTGTGCCGAACGAGGTGTCGCCGGTAATTAATGGCATCTGAAAATGGCCGCATTCTATCGGTTAATAAGGGGCTCTGGCTCTTTATGAATACGCAACTGGTCATTAAATCTTAATAATTAACAAACGGGTTTTCCCGAAAGAAATCGGTCAGTTGTGTTCCGAAAATTACATGGTATTGACTAAACTTGGGTTTTACAAGCTAAATATTAATTTTAGAGCAAGCTAAAGTCACGGCTTGCTAAGCAAAGGAACTCTTCTCAATCTGTCAGAGGTATTTCTCAATACTTGATAGATAGTAAGAACGTGTGACAGTGTGAAGCTTTGTTTAGTTTCTCAACGGAATTTTCAGAGCTATCCGGCAGTATCATTCAAGGCAATGAACATCCTGCTCAGCGGGTGACATAGGTGGGAAATTGTCCCAGGTACCTTTGGTATTCTCACTATGACGTAATACACGCGGAAATATTTTGACGTTCACAAATCTTCGAGACCCTTCGCTCTAAGATTACACACTTTTAATCAGTTGTAAATGTATATTTCACAATAACAGACGAGTTTCTTTCTCTTTGTGTCTGATTTCTTATCGTCCAAACAAGAGGACATTGTAGACATTGGCCAAGTGTTGTCAATAGCGCCGCAAACGCAAAACCAAAGCAATGACCCGATTTTTCCATCCAAAAGATGGCTGCAAGTGTAGGTTTGTCGCAAGCATCGTGGCTTCATCGAGCCAGACGTCTTGGCGAACTATGGCTGAATAAATAACTTTGGACCTTGACTTAATACATGCGTATATAAATAGCTTGACGTTGACGAGCTTTGAGCCCCCCCCCCCCGCCTAAGATTAAGCACCCCCCGGGGGGGAGTACTCCCATATATGAGCCATATAGGTACGTGCCGCCCCAAAGGGTATCATTTTCAGCATTTTAGTCTGCATGGCGAACTTCATGCGACTTTAACGCACTCTGCGGGAGTTTGGTCGAATTTCTGGTGTTAGCATGGGGGCAATCCGCACTAGGGCGTTTTCTATTTAGATAGGCAAAAATGATTGACAGAACATGTCAATCACTGTAGAAGCCGTGTGCGTATACAAATATTATTGCGCAGCCGATCTTTCGGCCGGGTCGAAAAACTTCAAAGGCTCCGACGGCTTGAAAAGAAAACATATCCTTGTTATTTTAACGTCATTCGAAGATAATGGGCTGTTGCACTGCATTAAATTTGAGATCGTATTTCTTTCGCGCCTATTGTATTAGTTCGCTTTCTCGCTCGTTCGCTCTGACTAAGATGTCTAGCGAAGGTTATGGCTATGGTTTTTCGTATCCATACGGAGGATTTTATCCAATAGTGCAAGCCAATTTTCAAGGACCCGCAGTTTTTCCGGAGCCTTCGAGTCGCGAAAGCCACATCTCTCCCGAAGCGCTCGCGGCGCGGAGGGGGTTTCCCAAACTGCGAGCCAGCGAGCCAGGCTGCTAGCCAGCGATAAACATCAAAATCTCTTTAATCTCATTAAATCTAGTTGCAGATAGAACGCAGATAGAAGAAGAAACGCAGCCTCCTCCAGTGTTGATAACCCGCCAAAAAATAACGGTTGTAACGTAACTAAACAACAGAAAATGTTGTTTAGAAGGAAAGTGCAAGGCGTTAATATGGAATTACTCGAGTGTAAGCCTTCTATGGAGAGTTTTCTTTTCACCCTCCTGGACACTATGGGTTTTATTGAAGAAGTGTCCATTTCTAAAAATGAGGTCACGTGTTCTTTTAAGGGGTGCAGGGCATCTTGCCATCATGCAATTTTAATTTTTCATAAAGTGTTTAACTGAGCTGTCGCCTGAAATAGTCGTCAGGAATGTCGTCGTTATCATAATGTATTTCAAAGCAGGATTCCTCAGGACGTGGAAGGACCCAAAACAGCGGTTGGCGGCGGCGTTGTCGTTAGGAATCCATACGCAAGGGCAGCCGCAGTTTGAAGCTGGTAAAAAATACGATTTACGTATCCCAGCAAACAAACCAAACGTAACATCAGCGCGTTATTCTGACGTGTAAACTATAATACCATGTAGAGAGCCAGTAGAACTAGCTGTCTTCTGGTGAAGACCATAATCGTTACAATACTTAGAATTAAACAAGCGAGCAGATGGAACAGGAGAAGCCTTTTAAAACCAGCCCTTTAAAACTAGTCAATGCGGGCAATGTTATCAGATCAACGTCAATCAAACAGACGCCTGAAATAACAAACCCGACTTCAGTGCGGATACAAATTTGTTATTGCGGTTTGTCATTGCGAAAGAAAAACAGCCGTGAAACGGCCGGCCGTCCAATGAAACATAAACAAACCATCGCCTAGTGCGGATTGCTCCATGGAAACGCGCGTAATTAAATTACAGTTCCATTACACAGCAAGGGTTTCATAACAATTGTATGTTCAATCAATTGGACACCTTGAAGCAGCAGAGGAACTTGGCTGAAAGGCTGTGATTCTGTGAAACATGTTTAAATTTTGAGGAGTACCGCCCCCCTCCCCCCCCCCCCCCCCCCCCCCCCCTCCCGGGTAAGCACCAAATTATTAAATTCTGTTTGACTTGAATTTGTGAGGGTTTCCGATTGCTTTGGAGTTTAAAGCGATTTCAAGAAGTCGAACGTGTAAATAACGCTAGTACACACGTTAAAGCTGCAATTGGGTCCAAATAATTTACGGACTATTCGGTGTTATGGCTAGGACTTTGTTCCGAACTAGTCCAGATTCTGTGCGAAGTGACCATCAATATTTATATTCTCGGCTCAAGCGGTGGCGGCTTTTTTCGTAAACCACTCAGTGTGCGGAGTCCATTTGAGCTGACTGTGGGTTGTTTAATTTTTCGATAGAAAGTAAAACCATATGTCACATCCATGTTCACACTAAGGCCCTGTTTAAAAGGAAGGAGGGTGACATTTTTGCACTCGCCATAAAGTTCGCGCGATTTCTTCGTATACTCTGGTGGGAACGCGTGCCACCCAGGCTAACTTATCTCTTTCTTTAATAGGGTAATTTTTGGTCCAGTCTTGAACAGGTTAACAAATTAGAGCAGCTAGTCTTAGACAGGGTAGCAAAATGTCCATTTTGTGTCTTGAATAGGGTGAGGGTTTTATAGAGTCAGCGGAACTTCCCTACCCAAATTCCTATTGAGTACTTCTCTTCCCCCGTGCCCGTCTGGACAACTTTTGGCCATTTAAACGCTCGAGGTAGGGTTACCCTCCCAGGAGTTACTATCTCAAATATCGCGACCGCGCAATGCCTTGACTCTTGGCGAGATAGCCCTTGAGATAGCGCTTGGCATGTAAGGGGGAGAGGGGAGGCTATCTTCTGACCCTTTTTTGGTCACCCTCCTTTCATGTAAACAGGACCTAAATTATGGATAATCTGTTCCTCTGTCAACGTAATGTTTATGCTCCGGCTTGTTTTCGTACTATAAAGTTTCGAACTGTTCTAACGAACCGTAACATAACACCACGTCGTGTCGTATTTGGAAAATAATCTGGCTCGAATAGCATGACGGTATACTGGAACTATTTTAAACGGGTTCAAGCAAGGCGGGCAACAACGGTATGTGATCCTTTTAAGAGCTCTAAATTAATATTTGTGATACTGTTGCTGCTGTCCGTCACGACAAATTTTTGAACTGTCAGTTTCCATTGTGTGCCTTACTGAACTGACAGACTGCATGGTCGTCACTGTATGTTTTCTTCGGCATTGCGGAACTGCTGTATTTGGAAAGTTGTGAAGCTCAGTCGTGCCAACGTGGAACTTTAGCTCTCCGACGGTCTGTCAAGGGACGGCGAATCTTCAATTCTGACAGACATTGTCAGACGTACTGACGTATATATCGACTGTTGTTTTGGTCCAGATGGCGTCCGCGCTGTGTGACTTAGTTTGTGTCTTGACTTGCTTCTTCACGTGCATTCGAGGTAAGTTTGAGTTAATCGTTGTTTAGAAATGATCGAGTGCTTTTATAAACGTAGATTACAATTAGTCAGCTGCTCAGAAATGGCTAGCATATTGGTTTCGTGTATTTCCCGGTGCGTTGACGTCATAAAACTTCCGCGCTCGATCACGATTGATATGAAAGAGTAAGCGCCGAGCAGGCAGTCCTTCCCAATGCTATGAGCCGTTCCATTTCGTATACCTAAATCCCTTTTTTGTTGTTTTACGGTGTAAACTGAGCTGCAGTAATGTCGCCGTATTAATTGTCAGTTCAAACGTTTAAATTATCAATTCTGGAGGGTTGTTTACACTTAGCATTCCTCTGCTGTGCCGCATTCAAATTTAGCAATTTGGGTTTACAATCTGATCGGGCATGACAGAGAGGTGTTTCTGCTTATTTGACAGAGATTGTGGGTGACATTGTGGAGCTTTGGTTTGTTTTTCGATGGATATTTCACATTAACTTTCAAATGTGAAGTCAATATTTTAACACTTCAAGGCAATGTAGTCCTGCACAACGATTTCAGATATTTAGTAACATCTGCTCACTAGAGAAGAGAGCAGACCGGTCAGTCTCGATGCTGTCAGCCGCCGTTTCATTTTGTTTACGTACAGCCATTCCATTGTGTTTTACATTTTACACTTACATTTTGTGGCATTATATGCTGCTCAATTTTAAGTTTTCAATCTGTCAGAGGTATTTCTCACTACTTGATAGATAGTAAGAACGTGTGACAGTGTGAAGCTTTGTTTAGTTTCTCAATCGAATTTTCAGAGCTATCCCGGCAATATCATTCAAGGCAATGAACATCCTGCTCAGCGAGTGACACCCAAACCGTAAAAGGCTTACTGTATTTTGCGAAACGAAACGAAACGAGAATTTGCGAAACGGGAATTTGCGAAAAAGAGAATTTGCGAAACGGTGTTTTAACACCTAATTGAACGTTTTAAATGCTAACAAAGCCTTCAAAACAAAACAAAACAAAACAAAACCAGTCTTCGTGTGAGGTCCCTGGAAAATGTTATCCCTGAAAGTTCTATTGTTGTTTCATTTATTTGTGGAACTGACAATATTTACGGAAGCGCAATGTCTCTTTTGAAATCAAAACATACGAAAGGAAATATAATTAAAAACTGCGCAATCACTTTAGATGAAGAACAAACAGAAAATTAAGCTATAGGTGTTGTAACAGCGGATTTTTACCTGAATCTGGAATTCATCTGATTGCGCTAGAGGAACTCTTGAGTCTTGCAACTCACTGCCTATATTCAAATCTAGCCTTCTTAATATATATGCCTCAAAATGAGTAGCTTACAGTCCTCCAGGATAGTGTAAATCTGCTCCTTTCTACTTAATTATTAGCGTATAATACCATTATAGTTTTTCTTATTCTATTTTAGTATAAAGGGGTTAAGTTGCAATTAGGACGCAAGTTCTGTTCTTTTCCCCAGTCATACCCTTAATTTCTTTATTCCATGTGCTTGTGAATTGTGTGCCTTTATACGTTATTCTACTTGTAATTTTAAAAGGTGGCGAATTCATTAAACTAAACTTAAACTAAACTAACTCTGTGGGGGATAAAATATGTCACATACGTTTGTCATTTCTTGCCATGTGAACCCTTCCACAGCAAAAACATAGGTCCGCAAAGCATACGTGAAGCTATTTGCTGGTTGATGATCGTCTATGATAGTGCATGATAATTCATAATAGTTCGTGTTAAAACGGGCGTGACAGTTCGAACTATCATTGAATATTATCACCGTTTGATAGGGATTTTACACTGTGCCAGCTACGTACTATGCATGACCAAACACAAATGCACAAACATGACAGTTTATTATATAATTGCTTTGAGCTGATCGACATAAAAGGAGCAAAGTGTAGCTTGCCAAAATATTTCAAGTCGTTCTGTAAATTTCTGCAAGGTAAGCCAGATTTTGACTCGTTATCTTATTAACGTAACACACTCCAGCCAAACAAATCTGTTTTTCGTGCTCTTCGAACGGTGGTGAAAAGGATTCACAGTAAAATTTCCTGTTGATTTTTCATTAGCGACAAAACCCGCTTTTACTTTTTAAACAAACAACTCAGACATACCACAGTCGATCTGCATCTGCAATAATTATGTGTCATGAAATCATGTGTCAACAAACATATCATGCGAGGTAAACCGGATTTTGACTCGTTATAATAGTTTCGTAACGTAACACACTCCAGCCAAACAAACCTGTTTCTCGTGCTATTCGAACGGTGGTAAAAAGGATTCACAGTAAGATTTCCTGTTGATTTTTCATTAGCGACAAAACCCGCTTTTACTTTTATAAACAAACAACTCAGACATACCACAGTCGATCTGCATCTGCAATAATTATGTGTCATGAAATCATGTGTCAACAAACATATCATGCAAGGTAAACCGGATTTTGACTCGTTATAATAGTTTCGTAACGTAACACACTCCAGCCAAACAAACCTGTTTCTCGTGCTATTCGAACGGTGGTGAAATAGATTCACAGTAAAATTTCCTGTCGATTTTTCAGTCGATTTTTCATTAGCGACAGAATCCGCTCGAGACAATTTTATAAACAAACAACTTAGACATACCACAGTCGATCTACATCTGCAATTATGTCGTGAAATCGTGTGTCAACAAACATATCAGCGAACGCAAAACAACTTCGAGTAAGCTTTACCTTTGCCAAAACATGCCACACCATACAGCTGTGTAATCCTTCTTTCGTGAGCGGAGCGTATATTCGCAAATGTGTGCAGAAATGTCGCTCAAAACGTGAATCTGTGTCGCCTGTTTGCCAGATACTACGGATATGTCAGCCAGGGGCTGAGAGGGAGCAGATTTCCACATACAAGCAAACAATCGGCAACACTCATAGCCGCCATTAAATAGTGTTTTGATTCTCCACGTGCAAGAGAGCCATATTTAGAAGACTCCTTCCTGGAGAGGTAATTTAGCTTCTGATATTCTGTCGTCAAGTTAACATTAGCACGGAAACACTTTACTGGAAATCTCTCTGTGCATTCTGTGTGCTAAGTAGATAATAAAAGACAAACTTTCTCACAGGTCCTGCACCCCGACGGCTTTTATATGGATAACACTTCATGCCCCTCCCCCCTCAGAAGTTTTTGCCACCTAGAGGGGGAACATTTTATGGGCCGAACGTAAACGGTAGTTTGTCCGAGACGATGACATAGAAGCTATTTCATGTATGCAAATAGCTTAAAAAAATCACAGCTTTTTTCCACGCTTGGACCGGAGAATGCAGCAAGGCAGCTGTAAGCTCGCGAAGTTGTAAAAGTACTTTTGCGGGAGTAGGTATTTAATAGAACTGGCTCAGGGCCACATCGTAAAAATTGCTCTATTTTAGGTATGTGGGAGTTCGCATCCGTTTCCGCGGGCCTTTACTTTCGCTGAACCCTAATTTACAAGGCGGCAGAGGGTGACAATTATAAAACTTGGGCGCTTGAAATGGGACATTTTAAAATTCTTCACGCCAAATCTTTGAACCGGAACGAGAGCAGCAAAAAAAAAAAAAAAAAAAAAAAAAAAATGGAGTCTATCCGCGACTTCATTACTCATATCTTCGACATCTACATATTCATCAGAGGACATGATACTCCAGCCTGGGCTGCATTCAAACTGAATACGTGCTTAAAGGAATTACGCCTTTCTTCTTTTGGCTGAGTTTCAAGTTGAGTAAGTTTGAGTGAAATTTGATACAGTTGTTGACATTTACTTGCGGTTTTGGTCAAATTCACTTTCCAATTAATCTTCTTCCAGTTGTATACAGTATTTTTCATTGCTGGCGAAAATTATGCGAAGTAAAGCAAATATAATTAAACGGTAGAAATGTTTCGACAAGCTGAAGTCGCTCCGGGCTGTCACGGGTCTTTCAACTTTGACTTACGCTTGTGACTTAACGCTGATGCTCAAATTTGGAAGTCAGTTGTTGACACAGCATGACGGTCTGACTGACTGACGCAGTCTTGACTGTAATAAGGTGGGAAGCCGACCTTAAAAGTGCCACTGCAAAAACTACTTCGACAATCGCGTTCTTGATTTTGTTGCGTTATCCGTAATTCTATACTGCCCAAATTGGGAACAGAACGACTTCCATTGTTGACAGCACCGGGACACGGGACACATTCCAGGCGGACTAATCACATAAAGCTTCGCTTCGCGATCTTAAAAAGAAACGATTAGTCTGTCTTTGGCAGTTTCTTAAGAGGCAGTCTCTGTAAAAACCACCCGGCGACTTTCGGGTCAAAAATGATTTCGCTAATTTTCTCCCTACAACTCAACATTACTATGGAACTCACAAAAGTGAAACCCTTTCGTCTGAATTATTTCCGTGACTTCCGAAATTGGACAAAATGACCTTGACCCCGTGTCAGCCGTTTTGGCGCCTGTTGAATTCTGAAAATCAGGCAAGTTCGATGAATCGCTTTGTCGAAAGTACAAGGTCCCGAGCTTTAAAATTTGAATCATCAGGAAGTTTGGAGTCCTTGCTTTACACAGGTGAGTTCAAAATCTCATTACCTCTAACATCTGCCGAATACAAGACCGAATGTTCGACCTACCCAAGGCTGTGTTTCACCAGGACCACTTTTGACCATTTTCAAAACGGATTTATCAAAAAGTGGGAAACTTTATTCCAAAGCAGTGCCCATCAAATTAAAGTTTAAGGTTCCATCTACAACATTCTGCAGTAAAACCGTGTGGCATCGATCTGCTTCACTGAGCAATGTGGCGAGTACCTAGTTGGGGCCGGCCGAGGCTTGTGTAATGCCCAGCCCATGGGGCAATGCTCACTGACGGTTTGCGTAGACTCGTATCTGGCTACCAGTGCAGCTTTCTGGTTTTCTCCTGATATGGAAATTGTGGAGAATTTCTTCACCCAGTTTCTCTTCAATGTGTCAAAAATGCTTTCCCCAGAGTTGATGGAGTGGGCACCAACGTCTTGATGAGCTTCCAAATCTTCCAATCGACTGACTGACTGCGGGACACTGATACTGTACAACATCATTTGACATTGCACTCATAATTATCCGGAAAAGTTACATCGCAATTTGCAATACGCTCTGTGTTTGGTAAAAGAAAATTTTCAATTGATGTTATTCTTTCGATCTAAAAATAGGCATGTCTCATTGGGTTTGGCACTCCCTTGTCAATCACAACACAAACACAGAAATTATTCATAACAAGAATCACAGTAAACGACAGTGTGGAGAGAGTATACGTTTCTTTGAAACCAGGTGCAGCAAAAATCACTAACGATGTATTTCCGGATGTATATTCTGCAAGTGAGTGTTTGTTTATTAAATGTCACCGTTTGTAGTGGCGACTGAGGCAAATTGTGTTGTGCGTGACCTTTGGCACGTCGGCCGGGCAAGTTCGCGCTCGCAGATGTTAGCTCAAAACTCGCAAAAATCTGTCAAATATCCACTCTGCAGGTCTTAGCAAGTGTTTAACACACTTTGGAGCTGACTAGGAAAAATTTACAGCGATTAACATCGCCAAATGTGGCATTCGACGAGCAGGCGAATTCACAGCAAAACGTGCGAAGTCAGTGAACTTCAGAAGCTAACCGCACAGTGAAGCAGATCGATGCCACACGGTTTTACTGCAGAATGTTGTAGATGGAACCTTAAACTTTAATTTGATGGGCACTGCTTTGGAATAAAGTTTCCCGCTTTTTCACTTTTTGCTAAATCCGTTTTGAAAATGGTCAAAAGTGGTCCTGGTGAAACACAGCCTTGGGTGGGTCAAACATTCGGTCTCATATTCGGCAGATGTTAGAGGCAATGAGATTTTGAACTCACCTGTGTAAAGCAAGGACTCCAGACTTCCTGATGATTCAAATTTTAGAGCTCGGGATCTTATACTTTCGACAAAGCGATTCATCGAACTTGCCTGATTTTCAGAATTCAACAGGCGCCAAAACGGCTGACACGGGGTCAAGGTCATTTTGTCCAATTTCAGAAGTCACGGAAATAATTCAGACGAAAGGGTTTCACTTTTGTGAGTTCCATAGTAATGTTGAGTTGTAGGGAGAAAATTAGCGAAATCCATTTTTGACCCGAAATCTGCCGGGTGGTTTTTACAGAGACTGCCTCTTAAAATACTGATACTAACAGGTTGCCCCAGGGGTACCCCCACAGGCAATGTACTGCTCCAAACATGGCGACCAAACCCAAAATTGTTTCCACGGCCAAAAACGTTCAAAGCCACATCAAGTCATCCAGAAATAGCCCCACGCTGCACCAGCCCAGGATGGCGTAAGGTTTTAGTGCGTAGAAAAACTAAAACTCTAAAAGCAACTAAAAATAGAACCGTTTCGCAAATTCCCGTTTCGCAGATTCTCGTTTCGCAAATTCTCGTTTCGTTTCGTTTCGCAAATACAGTAAGCCGCCGTAAAACATTACTTTCAAAAATATACCAGAGTATATATGTGTTTGATATTTCACAAGCCTAATGAAATATTCACATCACATTTACGTGAATTAATCTGACTTGCGCAACCATTATTCTATAGATATCGCCCAATCGTGATCCGGTGCAATTCCTGTATTTAGTCGCAACATTGTCAGACATACTGATTCGACTGTTGTTTTGGTCAAGATGGCGTCCGCGTTGCGTGGCTTAGTTTGTGTCTTGACTTGCTTGTTCACGTGCATTCGAGGTAAGTTCGAGTTAATCGCTGTTTAGAAATGATCGAGTGCTTTTATAAACGTAGATTATATATAGTTAATATATAGCTGCTCAGAAATGGCTAGCATCTTTGTTTCGTCCATTTCCCGGTGCGTTGACGTCACAAAACTTCCGCGCTCGATCACGATTAATGCGAAAGAGCAAGGAGCGAGCAAGCTCTCCTTCCGAATGCTATCAGCCGTTCCATTTCGTATAAATACATCCCTTCCTTTTTGTTTTACAATGCAAACTGAACTGCAGTCATGTCGCCGTATTAATTGTCACTTCAAACGTTTAATTATCAATTCTGGAGCGTTGAATTTGGGGTTACAATCTGATGAGGCATGATAGAGGTATTTGTGCTCATTGCTCGTGGCGAAGCCGACGAGCTTAGGATTGGAAAGCGTGTCTTTATCATCGTCATATTTTTATTTTTATTTTTTTTCTGGGTTACGAATCAGCACACGGTGATTGGTTCATATTTTCACGTGATTTATGATGACGTTTTGTCATCACATGACTTGCCGGGCGAGCAGTTTCGCCATTTTGAAGGAGATATGTGGGCGATGGAATTGTGCGTTGCTTGCCTTGGTTGGCTCTGTGGATTCTTTTATGGACCGCTCATTCTACTTACAAACGCATACGCCGGCTGCGGTAGACCCACACTAAATTTCATTGAGCGGTTTTGGCTTGGGTCGGTCCGTTCAGCCTCGAAAGCTTTGAAAAAAGCCGCAAATGAAGCAATGAATATATCAGTGAACATATCAAAGAAACATATTAATGTTCTTATCAATGAACTGCATGGCTATGCACAACTGTACAGAAATGTACGAAAATCCTGACGTCCAGAACGTTGAGAACTTGAAGGAACAAGCTGAACGAAGGGGTTCCAAATGCAAAGATGAGAACCCGAATGATATTAACGGCGAAGCAACTTCGATTCTTGGCCATCGCTTGATAGTGTATATGGAACTGTTTAGTATGAAGGTGAACTTAAAGGTACTTTGTATTCTTTTACTTTGTATTATTCTTGCTGATACAAGTAAAGCGTCAGAAAATCTGACTTTTCTTTGGAATCAACGTTTCACTCTGTTGTGCATTTGTGTTGTTGTGTTGCGACATTTTGGCTCAGTGCCATGAAGATCAAACAGGCAGCAGATAACGTGGCGTTATTATTTGAAAATTGGAACATGATTGAAGAAGAAGTGGTCGTTGGTAGATCTCGCTTTGAGCAGTTCTATTGTATTCCCAGTAATGTTGATGTGAAAGAAAATCGAACTCGTCCAAGACGAAGTCGTGAGCCAAGCCGAGTGCCTTTGAATGAACTTTCGCGCGTTCTGAACAAGGACAGGAAAAGCAGGCGACTATTACGAGAATACATTTCAAAGAATGTCCCAAAGTCGTCAAAAGTTCATGATTATACCAGAGCTTACGTACTTCACAATGCTAATGCATTCCGTGAACGTGCGCGTAAACAACATGGAAACAATAGAAAGCCACAGAAATGCAAAGAGAAAATTAGGATCAATAAACCATCGCTGCGAGAAAGCTATAAGTTCAAAAAGAAGTTTGTCAAAAGTAAACGAGGTGCTAAGGTACGTTTGTATTTTAGAATGACTTCAAGGACAAGCATTTCGAGACCAGCTGTGTTCAGAGATACAAATCACAAAATCAATTACTACGCGTTTTCTCTGTCAAGGGATATAGAAAAAAATCCCGGTCCTTCAGTTGTCGATCCAAACAAAACGATCATTGCACCGTACAGTCAAGGTAATGCTGCAATATTTGGAGATAATGCTGGACGACAATGTGTAGCTATGTCTCTAGCAGCTGTCATATTTAACCACACGAATTTTATTTCTTTATCAGAGGATTTGAGCGAAATTATGAATGCTGGGAACAATCTGTATTCCACTCTTTCGCAATTATCTAAGGACTATTTTTTGCTGCTGACAGATCTACCTGGAATGGTCACAATATATGAAACTCAGTATGAGCTGCAATACAGTGAAAGTTACGTGGGTAATTTGTTTGGAACTTGCTTTCCCATCGAAGGCTTTGCTTACTGTACAACACTGACTGGGGCTTTTAATTTATTGCTCAGACAGGATTTCAGCTGCTTTATTCTGACAATAGGCTGTAGTACTGTAGCTGTATTTTGTTTGTCAGGTGGCAGGTTCAAAGTATTTGATTCTCATAGTAGAGATAGTTTTGGCATGGAACATCCTGAAGGAAAATGTGTATTAAAATTGAACTTCGTTCAGTTGGCAATTTATTGGAATATTTCCAGACTTTATATGTACACTTGCCTGCCATTACATTTGAAATTAAAGGAGTAAACATTTGTCTAACAGAAGACAGACACAACAGGCACAGATGTGAAGAACCTACAACTGTTCAGCAAAGAAGTAAAGCAATTATTTGCAAATGTAAGCAGTGCTGTGCAATTTCTTTCTATAGCATTTGTTTCTCTGTAATTATATCTTGCAGCTATTGGAATTCTGATACATTAAGTGCTGTAATTGAAAAAGGTAACACATTTTACAGGAAAATGAATGTTGACAAACACCTTGTGATAAATGATTTACCAAATAAACTAGAGATATGTGCAGGCACTGATGTTAATGTTGTCTTTACTGCTAAAAGACAAGGAGTTCTGTCTAAGGACAAAAGTTTAAGCAAGCAGAATCTTCATGAACTTATTACACAAAACAATAGGAATAATACTGGCTTTCTGTTGCCAGCTGACAAAATAACATGTGTATAATTTATTGTTTCTTGATACAGTGTCTGATGAATAAATACAGACTGTACTGTGCTTGCACACCTCTATGGTTCTATCATTTCCATGCAGAAACTCTTGCATGAGGCAGAGTTCACTTCTTACATTCCTCACCTTCAATTTTATTTTTGTTACAAAGCACGAATACTCGAAAGCCTAATAAAAGAAACTCATTCAGTAAAAAGAAAACAGATTATTATTGGAGCAAAGGCTGGATTAATCGTGGCCTCTGATTAGAAATAAGTGCTCGAAGTCAAACTGTCAAAATCAGCTGTGTATAAATACAGTAAGTGTCGCAAGTCACTCTTCTCTTGCTGGCTGACCTATCACCCCTAAGCTCAAAATGCATCTCTTAAAATGAGTCTCTTAAACTTGAAGCAAATGTATGAGTGTTCTATGAAAATTTATAATTTTATCAGGTTTCCTTTGAGCAAGGTCTCAAAAACCAAGTTCTCTATGCTGTATAATATTTTTCTGGTGAGACTGAAACCCAATGGGGTACTCCGCTATATCAGCCACATTAGGTATGTGCCGTATACATTTTTAAAGTTAGGTTATAGAAAATCAGATATCTTGGTCTGAAATAGGCTAAGCGTTTTCAGGACTGGGCAGCACACCCACCCAAAATTATGATGAGTACCCCCCTCCCCCCCCCCCCCTGGGAGTCTCGCTCTTGTCCCTACTTTTAATGTTAGTTTATTCTCGTCTCGACCCAACTCACGCCACGAGCTCACTGGCAATACTAGTCTTGTTCTGATAGAGATTGTGCGTGACATTGTGAAGCTTTGGTCTGTTTTTCGATGGATATTTCACGTTAACCTTCTACTGTGAAGTCACTATTTTAATAATTCAAGGCAATGTTTGACCAATAATGTTGGATGACTTTGCGTTAGTTCAACGAAACAGGAAGGACATTAGACATTGGCCAAGTGTTGTCAAAAGCGCAGCAAACGCAAAACCAAATCAAATGACCCGGTTTTTCCATCCAAAAGATGGCTGCAAGTGTAGGTTTGTCGCAAGCATCGTGGCTTCAACGAGCCAGACGTCTTGGCGAACTATGGCTAAATAAATAACTTTGGACCTTGACTTAATACATGCGTATATAAATAGCTTGACGTTGACGAACTTTGAGCCCCCCCGTCTAGGATTAAACACTGAATTATTGAATGTCTGTTTGACTTAAATTTGTGAGGGTTTCCGGTTGCTTCGGAGTTTAAAGCGATTTCAAGAAGTCGAAAGTGTAAATAACGCTAGTACACACGTCAAAGCTTCAATTGGGTGCAAATAAATTACGCATTATTCAGTGTTTTGGCTTTGACTTTGGTCCGAACTAGTCCGGACTCGTAAGAAGTGATGCCATCAGTATTTATTTTCTCGGCTCAAGCGGAGGCGGCTTTTTTCGCAAACAAATCAGTGTGTGGAGTCCATCTGAGCCGACTGTGGGTTGTTTCATTTGTCAATACTAAGTAAAACCATGTGCCACATCTATGTTTAGAATAAGGCCCTGTTTTCGAGGAAGGAGGGTGACATTTTTGCACTCGCCATAAATTTCGCGCGATTTCTTCGTTATGCTTCGGTGGAAACGCGTGCAACGGAGGCTAACTTATTTCTGTTTTGAATAGGATAATTTTTGGTCCTGCCTTGAACAGGATAACAAATGAGAGCACTTTGTCTTAGACAGGGTAGCAAAAATTACATCTTTGTGTCTTGAATAGGGTCAGGGTTTAATAGAGGCAGCGGAACCTCCCTACTCAAATCCTATGGTGTCGCCTCCCCCCCCCGGGAGAGGAGGGACGACCCCCTAGAAGGGTCACCCTTCTCTGTCGAAGTTCCTTGTTCCGTTTACATGATAGGTAGGGTCACCCTGGGAGGAGAGTTACTCTATCTCTTTTATAGGGTAACCCTCCCAGCGGGGACAACTATTGGCCATGTAAACGTTTGAGGAAGGGTTACCCTCCCCGGAGATAACTTTCTCAAATCTCGGGACCGCGCGATACCTTTCAGACTCTTGGCGAGATAGCCCGAGGGATAGCGCTTGGCATGTAAAGGGGGGCTATCTTCTGATCCTTCTAGAAGGGTGTCCCTCCAAGAGGGTCACCCTCTTTCCATGTAAACAGAGCCAAAATCATGGATAATCTATTCCTCTGTCAACATAATGTTTTTGCTCCAGCTCTTTTGCGTACTATAAAGTTTCGAACTGTTCTAACGAAGGAGCGTAATTGCTTTCAAAAAGATACGAAGCTTTGGAATATTTAGAAACATATCCAAACTACCTTTTTACTCCAATGTGACAGTTGAATATTGCACGTCTAGACAGGTAGATTGGACATTCTGTTCATTTTTATGCAAAACTAGACTGGCGTTACCAGTGAGCTCGCGGCGTGAGTTGCGTCGAGACCAGAATAAACTAAAATGGAAAGTAGGGACAAGAGCGGAACTCCCAAGAGAGACTTCTAGTTTCTCGCCAGAAAAATATCACACAGTATAGAGAACTTGGCTTTTGATACCTTGCTCAAATGAAACCTGATTAAACTATAAATTACCAATACAACACTCATACACTTGCTTCTTAAAGGTTGAGCGACTCTGCATTTTGAGAATGCGTGACATCTCTTTTTATGCACAATCGATTGACAATTTGACTTCGACTCTTATTTCTAATCAGAGGCCACGATTAATCCAGCCTTCGCTTCAATACTTATAACTGAATACGTTTCTTCTATCAGGCTTTTGAGTATTCGTACAAATATAAAATTGAAAGCGAGGAATGTAACACGAGACATGTTTACAATATTATTGCGGTTTTGTTCACAGTGTGTTCAGTCCATTTGTGACTGCAAACTCAATGCTCAGGACTGTTTCGGTGTATTCATTTCTGGTATTTAATGACCATTGTGAAACAAAGGCTACATGATCGAATGAAAGAAACATTTCAACAGGCAATGTACGATAAGCAGAATAATTTTATGAGGCAACAGATGTCAGTCATGTACAGAGTAAAGCATAAATCGCCATTGTTTTGCGGCTAAAGCTCATCGTAGCTTTGGTTTCCGTTTTCGGCCTGTTTTCTTCCCAGTTTCGTCGGGACTAAATATGTAGCCGAGACAGAGATTTGTGCAATCCCCCAGCGGTATCCATCAAACATCTGTTTACGGCTAATGGTGTTGAGTTTGGATGGGATGCAGTTAAGTCTATACACAAGTATAAAGAGCAATTCACTGGCCACATCTCGAGTTGTTTTGCGAAGTCAATTACGTCATCGCATATCATGTGATAACATGAACCAATCACCGTGTGCTGATTCTCGACCCAGAAAAGAACACGGAAAAAAAAAGGAATTTCCATTTTTAAGCTTGTCGGGGCCACGCCCCGCGAGCAATTATTGTGTGGTCTTGCATGGCGCGTGAGGGATATTTTAGCAACCTTAATCATACTGCGAATATTTGCTGTCAAGGTGTAGAAACAAAAGAGGTAGAAACAGAATCCCCCAGCCCCTTTACCGTAGTAGCAATCTATGCATTAATTCTATACAAACGAGTACCGAGGCGGTGTGTGGCAGTCTTGTTTATATATATATATATATATATATATATTGGATTGAACTGACAGACTGGCAGACCTCAGTGGGCTCTGGGCTTTACCCTTTGCATGAGACATCTTTGACAGCCAGTGGGCGTGATGTATATATATACATGGTGATTTACTCGTTTCTACATCCTGTTATTGTTTGGTAAATATTTTATATCCGCTTCATTACTTATAAATTAGATCAATTACTGCACTTTTTACACGCGTGCACCCGCGAAGAATAACAGGAGGTAGCTAAGGCTGACATACATTTGTAAAAATGCCTCTGTCATACTATCAACTGCAGGTTTCGAGGACGATGGCGTTTCCAGCTACCTTCAGCAATCGGTACAGTTTGATGAAAGCTGGACGGAGGTGAAGTGGTGGAAAATGGATGGGAATACAGGCTTCTTCAATTCCTCTACCTCAGACTTCCCACCAAAGTTTTTGGTGCGAAACGCTGGTATTTACTACGTGTCTGGTAACTTTTGGATCAAAGACACAAACGTAAGCCTTGTGAGAGCTTCGATTGCTGTTAACAAAAGATTTGACGAACCCAATGGACTTACAGCAAGATTTGGTAACACAACAGCAAATGGTACAGTGTCACTATCTGGCCTTCTTTTACTGTACGAAAATGACGTAGTTTCAGTGGCTATCAATGGTTCTGAAGGTACTCTACTGAAATTCAGCACGTTTTCTGTCCTTCGATTGGCCCAGATTGGGACTGTCCCAGGGTTCCACGTGGTCTTGTCGCGGGAAGTAAAGGGTTCTCCGTTGACGAAACGCCTAGAGGATTGGCGCACAAATGGCACGAAAGGCTTATTTCAAGCACTTACCGGCTTCTCACCTTCCACTGGAAAATTCTGTGCAATTTGTGATGGACTCTACAAATATGCTTCGAACATCAATTTTGAATCTGTCCAAGACAAGGGAAACTCAACAATTCTGCTTGTTTTGAATGAGCAATCTACCATTGTCCGTTATTACGCCAGTGGATCTGGGAGACACACCGGCAGCATTGATGGCCTTCTTCATCTTCGGAAAGGAGACTGCATTCAATTGAACATATCTTCCGAATACCAAGTGTCAAAAGACAGTAGTTTCTCTGCTCTTTACTTAGGAGCAGAACAGAGCAGTATCCCTGCGTTTTCTGCTGGACTTAGCAGCCTCAGTCAAGTGAAACAAAGCGTTGATTGGCGGATGATAAGCGGATGGAATGACGTCTCTTCTCAGGGATACTTTGAAAGTAAATCGGAAATTTTGAGCGGACAGAAGACCTTCAAAGTCGCTGAAAAGGGATTTTACCTTGTTTCTGCTCTTCTGAATTTCGAGATCTCTGATTCAACGGATAACAGTCAGATATTTGGCTTCATCACGATAGTTGACCAACCATCTGGTGCAGATGGCAGCGGTGAACTCTTGGCGACAAAATCTGCTTCCCTGGGAAATACCTCCATCAACGTCCGTGGAGTGTTGTCTCTCAATGAAGACAACATTCTCAAAGTTTATCTTCGTCAAGAAGGCGCAGCCACCATTGCGAGAGACTTCAGTGGTTTCTTTAGCGCCTCTTTGATAACTTATGACTATGTGGGTGTTTCAGCTACTCTAAACACCGAAAAGCGCATCGAGGTGTCGGACTGGACTGAACTGACAGACTGGCAGACCTCAGTGGGCTCTGGGCTTTACCCCTTGCATGAGACATCATTGACAGCCAGTGGGCGTTATAAGATATATCTTGATGGCACGTATTTCGTGTCATCTAATGTTGTCATGAACAGCACCGAACGAGCTTCACTCGAGGCCTTAATAGCAGTCGATCAAGTTGTGGATCCTAGTAATGGGCTTTATTCACACGAGGGAAGCGTGAAGGGTTACAGGACCCTCAACGTGATGGGATCTTTAAATCTTCAGCAAAACCAGAGCGTGTCCGTGTTTGTTCGCGTGGGGCAAAGTGCATCATGGATGGTTACAACAGAAACCAGCTTGTCCGTTGCTCTGATTGGTGCCGGGCGGCTTGAGGATGACGATGTTCCTGGATTTTTTGCAGGTATAGAAATCATGTTCATGTATTTTCTTTAATCCAGCGTCACTACCTTGCAGAGGGGGGTGGGGTTGGGGACGATACAATTGTGTGGGTCCTTTGTTTATCATAATTTTACCAAAGACGTTTCTACTCGACTGGTAGTGCATTTGTTCAGATTGACACATTTGACTTTATTTTCAACAGTTAAGAACGGGACGGATGCATTTACTACGAACGCCTGGAGAGAAATAGTAGGCTGGTCGACCACTGAGGAGGGCAAGACAGTGTTTCAAACAGGGACAGCTTTTAGCCCTGAAACTGGGAGGTTCACTTCACCACTTCCATCTGTCGGAACATATTTAATCAGTGCAAGTATTTTGGTTTCTCACCATGCTCCGGCCTCCTTCACACTTCAAGTTCGTATTAGCGGGAACGCAAACCTCAAGCCCATCTCAATTGGTCGTCCCGAGGAAACCTTTAGTGGTAAAAGAATTTTAACTTTGTCCAGCTCTGGCACAGCAAAACTCTCAAGTTCGAACGCCTATTTGTCTGTCTTTGTCAAAGCGGATAGAAATATTGGTTGGTCTGTAGAACGTAACAGCAGCGTTTCAATTGTGCTTATTGGAGAAGGAAGCAGTCACGACTTTGCCGGATTTCGGGCTAGAGGTTATAACTTTATATACGGCTCTGCTGGAATGCAGAAGGTGACCAATGTTTGGACTGTGGACCCACGTGATCATCAAGATGCGTTTAATAATTTTGTCAAGGTTTCCCCAAGCTACAACGATTTTCGTTATGTAGAAATTCCAATTTCTGGCTTGTACTACGTAGAAAGCGTCGTCGAAGTGTTAAAAATGTCCCTAGCTCAGTCCTCAGACCCGATAGCAATTATTAGTGTATGTGTCGAAGGAAAGTTTTCTAAAAAAGGAGTGATCGCCTTTGAGACAGTCGACACGGCTAAATCGTCAACAATTACGTTTGGTGGTTTTGGAGTGCTTCATCTCAGAAAAGGTCAGAAACTTTCAGTTTGCTTTGAGTCTCAGATTACACAATGGAGAATCACTAAGGACAGTGTTTTTTCCATTGTAAGAATTTTGCCATGGAAGCGCCCACCCGGGTTACAACAGCAACACACAGCAGCTCCACCTGCTCAAAATGCTTCGTTACCAATATGGTCAACCAACGGATTCATAAGCGAGTATAAAAGAGGATCAATTGTAGAGTCCATTACATTTGCTCGATCCATCAAAAGCCCCCTAAAGCTGACCAGAGATAGGATTTATCTGATTTCTGTATCGTTTCTCGTACAAGTTGAAGTGACCAGTAACGAGGGTATCTGTATTGGCTCTCAGGACTGTTCATCTTGTGAACTCGAATTTCTTTCCCCTGTGAGGAAGGGAAGTGAGACAATCGGTCTTGTGGGGTTTTTGAAACTCGCAACTGACACAGATATCTATACGTGGGTGAACTTCAACCAAAGTAGTGCTCGAAAGGTTACTTTCGCTCGGCGCTCCGTTCAGTTACTCACACTCGCAAAGGGAAACACGTTGGTTGAACTGACACACAATTCGACGTCGTTTGACGCTGGAGGCTGGCAAAAGATAACTCAATGGTTCACTCGTCAAAGGAAGATTGGAATACCACCAATACCGACGTCAGGACTATACATAGTAGCCTTGAACATCTTTGTGAGATCTCAACTTGGCCGTGAGGTCAGTGTGAAAGTAGAGACAAATAATTCCAAAATACCGCAGGTCTTGCATGCCACCACTACGCTTTCGGGAACGTCAAACATTTCTTTCAGTGCCACTGGTCTTGCTCGTGCTACAAAAGACGATGTTTTTTCTGTACTGATGTTTACTGACGGCTCCCAGTTGGTGCTTCCAGATGTCCACCCCCAACCCGGTAGGTTTTCTTTCGTTAAAATAAGGGAAGATACAGGAACTTGTTTTGCCTTAAAACAGTCGCAACAAACCCGGATGAACGTGACGTCAAAGTGGTGGGCCGCCATAGAAGGCTGGGGTACAGTTGACTTGGGATGTCTTCCGGACGGTTCAGACGAGAAAGGGGGGAGATTTGTGAACAATAGAGATGGCGTGTACTTTGTAGCAGCAACGGTGCGTTTCAGACTGCCATCTGCAGCACCTGTAAATAACAGGTATGTATAGATCACTACGAAAGTTCATAACTCTTTCACTCCTAATATAGAAGTTTGATGAGCTGTCACCTGAGGAAGCTACCAATTATCAATTCTCATTTTTGACTCACGGATATGCGTAGCATATCTGGGAGTCATTGGTGTCTACAATCTGTCGCTCACTCACTCACTCACTCGGTGTGCTAGCTTTTTGGCGCGGTTGCCAAGTCAGTACGTGTCTCACGATGGCTGAATGTTTGTTAAGTTAGATCAGTTCTATTCTGCTTTGAGCTGCCGCCAAGTTTAACAGAGCCTCAAAAAGACTTGTGATTAACACTGCCACAGCTGTAGCTGCACTCATCCGAAGCTCTAATCACAGTAAAAGCAGGCAGATGTCAGCAACTGTAAACGATATCATCTTCCGGCGTGACCTTTGCCCTGATCAATGAGATGAATAGCAGTGCTTTGATGTCGGGCCAATGTTGGTGCAAACTATAATCTAAGCAGCGTCGCCGCTAAGCTCGCCTCGTTGCCTATAATCTTTCGAAAGTTCTGATTCGGGTTCCCTAAAGTTCGATTATACGATTGGCAGGCGATATTTGTCGCACTTGTGCCACAAGCCTTGACCGGCTAGTCACGTTCATCACGCAAGTCGCAACTATACCTCCAAATACGGATTTCAATGCAAAAATTTATGAAAGTCAACCTTTGTCCGAATAGTTGTGTTGTACGTCGCCTGGCTAAGAAATACGCACAGTGATCTACCCGGCTGCTTCTTTTCAACGGCTTCCGAGTGCGCGCAAGTAATAAAACTAAAGCTAAACAATGACATAAAATCCGATTGTTGTTTACCGCCTTTGCGGTCAAGGTATTTGTTGCACATACGTATTTCACTTTGAAAGACATGGAATTTTGACATAAAAAATTTGAAGGAAAGCTTTGTGTGCCCAAAGCATTGTTGAAACGACTGGCATGGTATTGTTTTGCGACGGCCTCAATTTTCGAGGGAAATTTACTGACGTCGCTGAAATTGCAGTAATGAATCAGGAAGCTTTGCGGCCAATCCGTTTCCCGAATTTCAGGAATCAGAAAACTACAAATTTGTAGCAATTCATAATCAGAAAACACAGTTGTCTGACCTGTGGTCTCTGCGATTTCCGAAATCAGACATTTCCTGTCATGGGGTGGGTGGAACGTTTTTTATACTTCTGGCTCTTCTTGCCTTAGCGGGCGAAGGGGGACGGGCGTTTTTTTTTTTTTTACTTCCGGTACACATAACCTAAGCGGGAGAGAGAGGGTAACAGTTCCCTGCCTTTTTTTGATTCGGAAAAGTTTGCTGAACTGGGACAACGTGATTCTTCTGCCGCTTGAATTTTAGCTTCTTTGAGCATAATTCATTTAATGGCTCTGATAAATATAACCTGAATTTAACGGCAGATATTGACTGATAATTCATGCTCACACTAGAAATAAAGCACTGCCGTAAATATCTGCTTCGTGTTACGCCTCGCGTTGATCGTGCACTAATTTGAAGAGGAGTCTTTTATTTGGAAGTCCATTGTTGACATAGAAGGAGAGAGAAAACCTGACCATAGGACGGCTCGCTAAAATTACATGTCTATCTCAATATCCGTGGGTCTGCCGTCGAGGTTCTATGTTTAATGTCTGGCACCAAACTTGATTCATTTTGGTGGTGGTGGTGGTGGTGGCGGTGGCGGTGGCGGTGGCGGTGGTGGAGAAAATTGTGAAATGTTCATTTAATATAGAGTGACTATCCGCTTAATACCAGGAAGAGCCGTTTACAATTATCGTAAGGTGGAGAAGATTGTCGGGACTTTGACAAGCGTACGCTTAGTAAAGGTTCGGTTGTATCATATAAAAAAGTAGAACACTTTTCAACGTGCTATGTTGAGTTTTCTAAAATTTAGAAACTAATGGTACACTCAACATAATTGGCTTAAAAACTTTAATATAGAAGGGCGCGGTAAGTTTGAAAGAACACGACATAAGTGCAGGGGGAACTATTTTCTTTTCATCACATAGTTTTCGTTATGATTTTTTTCTTTATTATGTTCTCGTATACTAAATGACATAGACTATGTCAATATACTTTTGCTTCCATCTCAGTCTCTGTCCGTCTCTGCATGACACTTCCATATTTCCTCAGAGAATTTCGACTAGAACTGTCAGTGGATGTGAGTTCTGGTGATCGGCTTGAAGCCGCCAAGACGGTGCGAGTTGGGGACTTTGTGACTCTGGCTGTCACTTCCACCGTGTACCTGACTGCATGGCAGACAGTTTCTCTCTCAGTAAGGAGTTCTCTCTCAGTAAGGAGTGATGAGGTCCTTGACCTAATTGTTCTGGAAAACAGTACGTTTTACGTGGCCTTAATAGGTATGTTAACAAGTTATCTGTAATAGTGTGCAAAAGCTGATGTTTCTAAAGCCCCGTCCACACTAATCCGTTTTCGTTTGAAAACTGAGTTTTCATACGAAAACGCATCGAAAGTTTACCGTCCACACTAATGCGCTTGACCGACCGAAAACGCTAAATACCCGGATTGAGCATGCGCAGATTTCTTGACGGAGATTACGAATACTCTGAAAAGCCTGAGAGAAGAAACCGGCGCTTTCAGTTAATAAAAGGAACAGATAAGTATTGAAGCGAAGACTGGATTAATCGTGGCCTCTGATTAGAAATAAGTGTTCAAAGTCAAACTGCCAAAATCGATTGTGCGTAAAAAGATGTCACGCATTACTCAGCTTTTCTTGCCGGCTGACAATTTCGCTCCTAAGCTCAAAATGCAGAGTCGCTCAACCTTTAAGAGCGACTTTTTTTTCTGACCGGGTGAGGAGTGGCACATCCGTCAAAATTCGGGGTTCTTTTTATTTTGTCAAGAGATAAGCTATGGTTTGCCAATTACCCTGGTATATTTAGTTTGTCTGGAAACTTTTTCATTTCGTGAATTTTTTGAAAAATCGCCATACCCCTCGAAATGGCAAAAATGAAAGGATTTCGAGGACCACAAAAACCTTTGCACGCGACCGCGCAACGAAACTCTACACATAAATGTCTTTATCTATTGATTAAGAAGACATCCACGAGCAATTTGAGCCTATAAATAGAATTATAGGTCAAATATTGAATATCTGGTGTCGGGGCAAAAACAGCCCAAATTTCAATGCTCGCAAATCTCAGTTCAGAGCACTTTTTCAAAAAATCATTTCTATGTCCGGTATTACTCAGATTTGCACAAAAATTCGGTTGTAATATCTAGAAGTGTTGTTTTTATCAAGAATATAAAAATTAGTTTGGTACTTTTCATTGCTCGAAATAACCAACGCGGCTAATTTTGCCAAAATCACAACGTCGACTTGTAAACAACGCACAACGATCAATCCACACTTTCGAATAAACTCGAACAAATATTTCGCCTACTACCTCAAACATGGCACAAAACTCTGTAGGAGACCTTATAATAAGTTTAACTTTCAATACCACCGGTTAACGATTGATTTATATGTTTTTTTTTTCCTATCAAAATGCCTCTTCAACTCAGTGGTCGACAAGCGCTAACTGATCGCTTCACTTTCTTTGCCAATTTACGCCTCATTTCGCTTTATTCTGCTACAATATAGCACAAATATGTTTCCAAGGATGTCCCTGTCCCTTTAAGAGCTCTTTCGTGTAAAAAACGAAAGATTCATGCAGTCAAAACATACGCGCCGTGCGTTCGTTATTGATATCACGCAATCTTAAAACTTAGCGAGATATGTTTATTATATTTTATAGTTACATTTATATCCCTTGTTTGACCCAAAAATATATTAACAACAGCAACAATAGAATTTGTACTTGAAATGGTACATGATTTCATATCTGGCCAAGAAATATTTTGTTTTCTTTATACACAAATAAAACATAATAGGATCAGTAGCTATTAGTGGCACCTGGATTTTAAACTGATCTGACTTTATTTACCAAAACGAGTTATTTTACCGGATCCGGCTTAAGGTATCAGTAGACGTCTACTGATACCTTAATGAACTGCACACAGATCTAATGAGAAACTGACAAGGAAGTGATATGTACATTTTATTACTGGCCTAACTGGCAAGAAATCTTTATTTATATGACTGTCTCGAGAGAGTTTTATCTGTTCGTGAAGCGCATGACTAATACAAATATTGCATTTATTCACCCATTCACCCTCATGTTGTTGTTGTTGTTGTTGTTTTTTTTCTCTCTCGGCTCTAATAAGACCTCTTCTCAAATTTACATCACTAACAGAGATTCACGTTTTAGTTTATTTTTCATATTTTTCTTTCTATTCAATGGCCGTCTTGTCTTGTTATTCAGTGCCGAGGGAAAAAAAGAAAATGAAAGGACTCGTAAAGGAGGGGTCGGGCGGGGCAACTTCCGTTTTACTTTTTCCCAACACACCAAAATGAATACCTAAATTTGTTTTTAGAAGCAGCTGCCGTCAGGTGTTAGGAAAAGACAGCAACGGTGACATAAAGGTTTTAGTTTTTCAAAGCAGACTTGGCAAATTGAGAAGCGGAGGCGAGTCTGTAATGGAGATAAGTCCTTTTTCCATGTAATAAGGATATTTCGGGGCACAAAAAGGCGATAGGGATAAGCGATGTTGAGACCGAAGTTGAATTGATATTAGCACGGGCGTCGATATTTACTCCGCCGTCTGATATATCAAAATTGACGATTTGCCCTTCACACCGCTATTCTTTGCGAATTGGTTGGCGCAAAGGATCGCAGCGTTGCCGAGTTCTAGCGGGCCTATGCAGACATGGTGAGAAGGGGAAATCGCGCAAGGCTGATCGCGGGATCAACAAAGCGCTCTCTAGTAGGACAATCCTTCGCCGAACTGGTATATTTGTTGCGGCTGGTTCGGGTACGTGCGTCAAGTCTTCATTTTATAATTTGTTATCTGCTCTGATAGGAAACTCGTTTCCAGATCTGGCTTAGTTCATATCTTCTTTGTACCAATTATAAAAAGAAAGAACAACGGAAAATATAACTTTAAGATTATCTGCAGTGCATGTGCTTACGGTACATACTAAAACTAATTATTCCAAGTAGATTACTGTAACTTTAAATCACTTTGCCATGTACACGCTCGCTTCGACTGTATAATAAAGAAATGTATAAATAGTTGGCGCGCCCAGGCTAGGGTCCCCGGGCCAACCTTTTTTCATATATACAGGGTTTTTAACTTAAAAGTTGCCGCTTTTGGAATTTTTGATTTTTGATTTTTGATTTAATGGAAGGGCACTTTTCTCCCCAAGCCAGTTTATGACACAATTGTATGGGACGGTGGGTTGTGTTGGGACGAAGTGGAGTCTCAAAGGTGTAAAGTACAAATAATGTATTGGAGAAAATTGAAATTGCGAGAGAGAGAGAGAGAGGTATTTTCTATAAATTTGGCTTGCAGCTCCTAATGACGTGTACGGTAAAGTGTCAAGTCAGAAGAGTTACTTTTGCCTTCGTGCTGTTTTGATTACTCAGGCTATAACCATTCTAGTTTATGGTGTCTGCTGCTTTCATTATTTGGCCACTTTGATACCCAAATAATATTAAAAGTTAATATATTTTTGGGTCAAACAAGGGATATCAATATAACTAAATATAATAAACATATCTCGCTAAAATGGGCTCTGCCAGTAATGCTGCTTATACTGTATGTGCTGGAAACAACTCCCTGCTTTATCTCAGCATTGAGTGGGATGCGCTGGGTGTACAATGGATATATGTGCACATATTATGTAACTGATTAATAATTTTAAAACCATGGCCTCATTGATATACGCTTGGCAAAGTTGGTATAAGATTGATACATTGCACAACCATATTGAAATTTCTCCTGGCCTTTCCACATTTAAGAGCGACTTTTTTTCTGACCGGGTGAGGAGTGGCACATCAGTCAAAATTCGGGGTTCTTTTTATTTTGTCAATAGTTAACCTATGGTTTGCCAATTACTCTGATATATTTAGTTTGTCCGGAAACTTTTTCATTTCGTGAAATTTTTGAAAAATCGCCATACCCCTCGAAATGGCTAAAATGAAAGGATTTGGAGGGCCACAAAAACCTTTCCACGCGACGAAACTCTACACATAAATGTCTTCATCTATTGATTAAGAAGACATCCACGAGCAATTTGAGACTATAAATGGAATTATAGGTCAAATATTGAATATCTGGTGTCGGGGCAAAGACAGCCCAAATTTCAATGCTCGCAAATTTCAGTTCAGAGCACTTTTTCAAAAAATCATTTCTATGTCCGGTATTACTCAGATTTGCACAAAAATTCGGTTGTAACATCTAGAAGTGTTGTTTTTATCAAAAATATAAAAATTAGTTTGGTACTTTTCATTGCTTGAAAGAACTAACGCGGCTAATTTTTCCAAAAGCACAACATCGACTTGTAAACAACGCGCAACGATCAATTCACACTTTCGAATAAACTCGAATAAATCTTTGCTTACTGCCTCAAACTTGGCACAAAACTCTGTAGGAGACCTTATTATAAGTTTAACTTTCAATACCACCGTTGAACGATTGATTTATGTGGTTTTTTCCTATCAAAATGCCTCTTCAACTCAGTGGTCGACAAGCGCTAACTGATCGCTTCACTTTCTTTGCCAATTTACGCCTCATTTCGCTTTATTCTGCTACAATATAGCACAAATATGTTTCCAAGGATGTCCCTGTCGCTTTAATAGGCTCTTTCTTGTAAAAAATGAAAGATTCATGCAGTCAAAACATACGCGCCAACGTCGCCGTGCGTTCTTTATTGGTGTCACGCAATCTTAAAACTTAGCGAGATATGTTTATTATATTTTATTTAACAAATGGCGCCTCGTGGATCCACAACTTTTTGACAATGTTATGACGCGTTTCATGATTAATAAGAGGACAGACACATAAAAAAATGATGTCAATTTTTTTTTTTTACAATAACAAAACTCAAGCGACGACGCGCGGGGGAAAACACGCAAGAAAACTGTATTTTGTTCGATTTGACCGAAATGTTGTCAACAACTTTTCCCGCTTTCTAATTGGTCGAGGTTGAAATTCAAGACATTTCATTGGCCAAAAAGTGACAGTTTGACGTGAGCATTTAGCGCGTGCAAAATAAAATTTTGTCAAAGAAGTTGGACAATTTCAAGACAACGCTCAAGGAATTGGCCTCTGAACACTTCTGGTTCTCTACTTCAAATGCCGAATGTCGCTTTTGCAAGAACTGAGGTACAATTGAAGCTGAATTCACCTTGTTCGTCCAAATCACTGTCGTCAGCACTCGATTTTATGTGTCTGTCCTCTTATTGATAATGAAAATTAGCCAATCACAAAGCGAGAAACTGACGTGTTATTGTAAAAAGTTACATTGATATCCCTTGTTTGACCCAAAAATATATTAACTTTGTTTTGTCATTATCGCTACCGGGAATGAAAATGCGACATGAAACTTTATTATTTGGGTATCAAAGTGGCCAAATAATGAAAACAACAACAATAGAATTTGTACTTGAAATGATACATGAATACATATCTGGCCAAGAACACTGGAACACTTGAAATTCGATCAAACTTAACCTTCTTCCCTATCTATTGTTTCTTAACAGATCGAGTATTTTCTATATTTTCACAAGGCATGCGTCCGTGCTAGCCTCTGTGTTTTGAAAAGTCCACGTATGACCCTCCAAAATATTGTATTCCTAACTTAGGCCTCAGTCGCACTTGCGAGTTCAACAACAATTATGTCGACACTTACAATTTATTAAGTGCAAACACCCCTTTCTTGCGGACCAATGTATATTTATGTCGTTGAGCTACCACCAAACTTCGAAGATACTATTGTTTTCTCTGGATGCTTAGTTAATTATTAACAAAACAGTCTGGTGCAACTTTTGCCTTCGTGCTGTTTTGATTATTCAGGCTATAACCATTCTAGTTTATGGTGTCTGCTGCTTTCATTATGTGGCCACTTTGATACCCAAATAATAAAGTTTTATGTCGCATTTTCATTCCCGGTAGCGATAATGACAAAACAAAGTTAATATATTTTTGGGTCAAACAAGGGATATCAATATTACTAAATATAATAAACATATTTCGCTAAGTTTTAAGATTGCGTGACACCAATAACGAACCACGGCGACGTCGGCGCGTATGTTTTGACTGCATGACTCTTATTTTTTACAAGAAAGAACTCTTAAAGCGACAGGGACATCCTTGGAAACATATTTGTGCTATATTGTAGCAGAATAAAGCGAAATGAGGCGTAAATTGGCAAGGAAAGTGAAGCGATCAGTTAGCGCTTGTCGACCACTGAGTTGAAGAGGCATTTTGATAGGAAAAAAAAAACCCTAAATCAATCGTTAACCGGCGGTATTAAAAGTTAAACTTATTATAAGGTCTCCTACAGAGTTTTGTGCCAAGTTTGAGGTAGAAGGCGAAGTTTTGTTCGAGTTTATTTGAAAGTGTGAATTGATCGTTGTGCGTTGTTTACAAGTCGACGTTGTGATTTTGGCAAAACAAGACAGGCCCGTGGCCAGTGCGCTTGTGACGTCATTAGTACAATGAATAGAGACACGCGGGGTCCCGGGAGAGGAACTTTTGTCGTGCGTTTATATACAAAAGATATTATAGCTGAGTCAGTTTTTGCAAATGACGGATCCAAGAGCTCCCTTTATTTTTCTTGCCCTCTTTTCTTCTAATTTCGGTCAAACAGATATTCACGAAAAAGTGTATTATAATAATTGAGAGAAAACATTTATCGAAGGCCCCGTAGAAATATTCTTCGTTTGCAACAACCCAGTTTTCATTGCTTTCCGATGCACGTGACAGTACTTGTGTGACGCTTTCTATACAACCTGGCAACCTTGTTGAGTGAATTTTCAAGCTGACATGTTTTGTGGAGGAACTGTGTTGTCATTTTGTAATGGGATTGACTGGGGAATACCCGACATCTTAAGTAGCTGTAAGACAGCGTAATAGCCTTATCTCATCCTCCCAGCGTGTGCATCATGTTCAAGTAGCTGTAGCACATTAAGGCCCCGTCCCACACTACACCGGATAAATTTGAAAACGGAACTTTCACTCTGAAAACGCAAGAAATGTTTTCCGTCCACACTGGAAAACGGATAAAATGTTTCCGGGCCCAAATGTATTGTTATTGATCTACAAACGTCCCTGACAATCTTTGAAACCACTTGACGTGACCACGTGAGTCAGAGTTTTCGAAAAGTTCCGTTTTCAAAATGTTTTTCGTCCACACCAAAACGCAAAGCCGGCGTTTTCAAATTTATCCACTTTGAAGAGCGTTTTCCTAACCGTAAGAATAAAGTTGCGTTTTCAAATTTATCCGGCGTAGTGTGGACGGGGCCTAAAACATGACACTTCCCATGATGAAATTACTTCGTATGAAAAAACCATCTCAGACGTTTCGCATCCTACATGTACAGTCTGATCACTAATATGTTCAAGACTGCTATGCATTAAGCTTTAACGCAAAATTCTGGGTCGATACGAAATTAATCTCTATCGGAAGCTGCAGACGTTTGAATACCGTGACAACAAAGGCGTGCATCACGGGCTTGTGGAGCGAACATTACGGCTCGGATAGTCGGATATCAACCTTGAGCTTTTGAAGACTTCGAGGTATTCAGTGACAAATATTCTCGATGTAATCGCCTGCCGCTCTTTCCTGCTTTTGTTAAAGCGGCGTGAGTGAAAGCTAAGTAGCTGATGATTCGGGATTCCCCGTTCTATGATATTATGCTCGTGACATTTCATTGACAGATCTTGTATCTTAATCTCGCGTGATATTTGCCTCAATCCTATTAGTAATTCAATATCCTCAGACAATAAACAAAGAACCTTTACTGCACGCAAAACGAAGTTAAACGCCGACTGTTCGTATACGCCGCGCGTTACACAAAGCCGCAGAGTTTCTGACAAAGGGAGACGCTCTGCCCGCAGGGAAAAGTTCAGGTTCTATCAAGTTTCGACACGTCTTCTACTACTTATTCGATGTTCTTTCACACAAATATTGCTCAGAACACAGATACATTGGTTGAAGCGGTATCTATAATCGAGCATTTGCAAAACACAACCCTTCGTACTTTACGGGGGTCCCGCTGGTAACACATCAAGCATTTGTGTACGGCTATTTTCAAGTCTTGCGACGCTTAAAAACAATGCAAGCCAAAATCGCTCTTAAAGTATGGCTTCCGTGCGTCCAGAAAGCCAACCGATGATCGTTTTGTTTGGATCAACAACTGAAGGACCGGAATTTTTTTCTATATCCCTTGACAGAGAAAACCCATTGTACTTGGTTCTGTGATTTTGATCTCTGAATACGTCTGATCTTGCAATGCCTGTGTTTTAACACATTTTAAAATACAAACGTATCTTAGCACCTCGGTTACTTTTGGCAATCTTCTTTTTGAGCTTCTAGCTTTCTCGCAGCGATGGTTTATTGATCCTAATTTTCTCTTTCCATTTCCATCTGTGGCTTTTTATTGTTTCCATGTTGTTTACATGCACGTTCACGGAACGCATTAGCATTTTGAAGTACGTAAGCTCGGGTATAATCATGAACTTTTGACGACTTTGGGACATTCTTTGAAATGTATTCTTGTATTAGTCGCCTGCTTTTTCTACTCTTGTACAAAATGCGTGAAAGGTAATTCAATGGTACGTGGCTTGGCTCACGACTTCGTCTTGGAGGACTTCGGTTTTCTTTCACATAAACATTTGTGGGAATACAATAAAACTGAGCGAAGCAAGATCTACCAACGGTCACTTTTTCCTCAGCCATTTCCCAATTTTCAAATAAAAACGCCATCTGTTCCACTGATTGTTTGACCTTCTTGGCACCGAGCCAAAATGTCGCAACAACAACATAAATGCACGCAGAGTGAAATTTTGGTTCCAAACAAAAGTCAGATTTTCTGACGCTTTACTTGTATCAGCAAGAATAATACAAAGTAAAAGAATACAAAGTACCTTCAAGTTCACCCTCATACTAAACAGTTCCATATAATCCGCTATCAAGCGCTTGTCAAGAATCGCCGTCTTTACACAGGTTCTCGTCTTTGTATCTCGAGCGCCTTCGTTCAGCTTGTTCCTTCAAGTTCTCAAGGTTCTGGATATTAGATTCTTCGTACATTTCTGTACAGTTGTGCATAGTTATGCAGTTCATTGATAAGTTCATTGCATTTGCTTTCATGGCTTTCAATATGGCTTTTGAGGCTGAACGGACCGACCCAAGCCAAAACCGCGCAATGAAATTTAGTATGGGTCTACCGCAGCCGGCGTATGCGTTTGTAAGTAAGATGAGCGGTCCATAAAATAATCCACAGAGCCAACTAAGGCAAGCAACTTGCTGTCTTCAAAATGGCGAAACTGCTCGCCCGCCAAGTCACTTGATCACAACGTCATCACAAATCACATGATAATATGAACCAATCACCGCATGCAGATTTCTAACCCAGAAAAATTAAAAAAAAAAAAAGAAAATCGTTCCAATTTAAAGCTTGTGTCGTCAAGCAATTAGCCGCGTTGGTTATTTCGAGCAATGAAAAGTACCAAACTAATTTTTATATTCTTGATAAAAACAACACTTCTAGATATTACAACCGAATTTTTGTGCAAATCTGAGTAATACCGGACATAGAAATGATTTTTTGAAAAAGTGCTCTGAACTGAGATTTGCGAGCATTGAAATTTGGGCTGTTTTTGCCCCGACACCAGATATTCAATATTTGACCTATAATTCTATTTATAGGCTCAAATTTCTCATGGATGTCTTCTTAATCAATAAATAAAGACATTTAAGAACAGAATTTCGTTGCAAGGTCGCGTGCGAAGGCTTTTGTGGTCCTATTAATTCCTTTCATTTTAGTCATTTTGAGGCGTAGCGGTTTTTCACTTTTTTCTTGAAATTCCAAAAATGTTTGAACAAAATAAATATACGAGAGTAATTGGCACACCATAGGCTATCTCTTGACAAAATATGAAGAACTCCGATTTTTGAGTGATGTGCCACATTTTTCTCATTTCACCCGGTGTTTAGGAAAATTCGCTGTAAGAAGCAAGTGTATGAATGTTGTAAGGATAATTTGTAGTTTAGTCAGGCTTCATTTGAGCAAGGTGTCAAAGGCCAAGTTCTCTATACTGTGTGATATTTTTCTGGTGAGAAACTGAAGCCTCTCTTGGATGTTCCGCTCTTGTCCCTACTGTCCATTTTCGTACATTCTGGTCTGGACGCAATTCACGCCGCGAGCTCACTTGTAACGCCGAACCAACTGAGTCCCTGCAAACTTTATCGTTCGAGAAAGCTCCGCCATTTCTGGCCGTCGGTACTTTTCACTGTCGTCTTTGCACTACAGAGATATATTTGCTCGCGAGGGCCTGGGGCCCAAGCAAGCTTAAAAACGCAAATTTTTATTTATTTCTTTTCCTTTTTGTGGGTCGAGAATCAGCACACGGTGATTGGTTCATAATATCACGTGCTGGGCGATGACGTAATTGACTTCGCTAAACAACTCGAGATGTGGCCAGTGAATTGCTCGTTACTTGTGTGTAAAAGTTAACTGCATCCCATCCAAACTCAACACCATTTGGCTCTGTGGAATATGCACGGATAAACTGGATTTTCAGGAACGATTTTGGCTCGCGTTCACCGCGGAAGCTTTGAGAATAGCCGTAAACAAATATTTGATGGATACCGCTGTCGCCGATAAATATTTAGTCCCGACGAAACTTTCTGTGGCGGCACGAAATACTTTTGGGAAGATAACAGGGCGAAAGCAGAAACCAAAGCTACGGTGAGCTTTAGCCGTAAAACAATGACTCTTTATGCTTTACTCTGTACATGACATCTGTTGCCTCATAAAATTCTTCTGCGTATCGTACATTGCCTGTTGAAGTGTTTCTTTCATTCGATCATGTAGCCTTTGTTTCGCAATGGTCATTGAATACCAGAAATGAAAAATACACCGAAATAATTCTGAGGATTGAGTTTGCAGTCATAAATGGACTGAACACACTGTGAACAAAACCGCAATGATAATTATTGTAAACATCTCTCGTGTGACATTCCTCGCTTTCAATTTTATATTTGTTACAGAGCACGAATACTCGAAAGCCTGATAGAAAAAACGTATTGAGTTAATAAAAGAAAACACATAGGTAGTGAAGCGAAAAAGTTAACAGCATCCCATTCAAACTCAACGCCATTTGGCTTTGTAGAATATGCACGGATAAACTGGATTTTAGGAAAAGATTTGGCTCGCGTTCACCGCACAAGCTTTGAGAATAGCCGTAAACAAATGTTTGATGGATACCGCTAGGGTATTGCAAATATCTCTGTCGCCGATAAGTATTTAGTCCCGGCGAAACTTTCTGTGGCGACACGAAATACTTTTGGGAAGATAACAGGGCGAAAACAGAAACCAAAGCTACGGTGAGCTTTAGCCGTAAAACAATGACGCTTTATGCTTTACTCTGTACATGACATCTGTTGCCTCATAAAATTCTTCTGCGTATCGTACATTGCCTGTTGAAGTGTTTCTTTCATTCGATCATGTAACCTTTGTTTCGCAATGTTCATTAAAATACCAGAAATGAAAAATACACCGAAATAATTCTGAGGATTGAGTTTGCAGTCATAAATGGACTGAACACACTGTGAACAAAACCGCAATGATAATTATTGTAAACATCTCTCGTGTGACATTCCTCAATTTCAATTTTATATTTGTTACAGAGCACGAATACTCGAAAGCCTGATAGAAAAAACGTATTGAGTTAATAAAAGAAAACACATAAGTAGTGAAGCGAAAAAGTTAACTGCGTCCCATTCAAACTCAACGCCATTTGGCTTTGTAGAATATGCACGGATAAACTGGATTTTAGGAAAAGATTTTGGCTCGCGTTCACCGCACAAGCTTTGAGAATAGCCGTAAACAAATGTTTGATGGATACCGCTAGGGTATTGCAAATATCTCTGTCGCCGATAAGTATTTAGTCCCGGCGAAACTTTCTGTGGCGACACGAAATACTTTTGGGAAGATAACAGGGCGAAAACAGAAACCAAAGCTCCGGTGAGCTTTAGCCGTAAAACAATGACGCTTTATGCTTTACTCTGTACATGACATCTGTTGCCTCATAAAATTCTTCTGCGTATCGTACATTGCCTGTTGAAGTGTTTCTTTCATTCGATCATGTAACCTTTGTTTCGCAATGTTCATTAAAATACAAGAAATGAAAAATACACCGAAATAATTCTGAGGATTTAGTTTGCAGTCACAAATGGACTGAACACACTGTGAACAAAAGCGCAATAATATTGTAAACATCTCTCGTGTGACATTCCTCGCTTTCAATTTTATATTTGTTACAGAGCACGAATACTCGAAAGCCTGATAGAAGAAACGTATTGAGTTAATAAAAGAAAACACATGTAGTGAAGCGAAAGCTGGATTAATCGTGGCCTTTGATTAGAAATATGAGTCAAGGTCAAACTGTCATAATCGATTGTGCATAAAAAGATATGTCACGCATTCTCAAGATGCAGGGTCGCTCAACCTTTAAGAAGCAAGTGTATGAGTGTTGTAATAATAATTTTTAGTTTAATCAAGGTGTTAAAAGAGCAAGGTGTCAAAAGCCAAGTTCTCTATACTGTGTGATATTTTTATGGTGAGAAATTGGAAGTCTCTCTTGGGAGTTCCGCTCTTGTCCCCCACTTTCCATTTTATATTCTGGTCTCGACCCAACTCACGCCGCGAGCTCACTGGGAAGGCCAGTCTAGTTGAAACTATATTACCCTTGACGGGTTCAACTAGCGATCCAATTCTTTAAATGTTGTGAACTTAACCTTCGTGCGGACGTCTTCCCAGGGCCTTCGAGTTTCGTCCACGTTGGAGGGTCTGGGTACAAGATTGCTCAGATTTCGCGCAAACAAGTTTCTCTTATTTTGGGGCAAAAACTAATCCCGATCAGGCAGTAAAACATATATGGGCGACCTTACAGCGGCCACGCTGCTTTGATTTAAGGTCGGTGTCGCGCTGAAAGTGCGATGCGCGACCTTATTGCAGGCACGGCACCGTCAGTTTGTCAGTCAGTCAGTCCGTCATGCTGTGTCAACAATAGACTTCCAAATTAAGAAGTTTATTCCAAATTTGGGCTTGATCCCCGAGCGAAGCGAGGGTAATAATCACGACGCTAATGCAGAAAAATCGCCTTATTTGAAGACTCTAAGCGTGTCGCCATCTCGAAATTTAATGTTCGTGTGTGTGTGTGTGTGTGTGTGTGTGTGTGTGTATGTGTGTGTGTGGTACGACCTCGTCCCCAGGGACAACCGCGTCGAGTGACCCCAGCAGGCGAGGTTACATCGGCAGCTTAACTGTAAACCGCCATTTTCTTGGTGACATTCGGTAGCTGTAGAGTACGAACGGAAGTGATTTTGTACAACAAGATGCAGATACAAGGCCAAGCAGTTCGACGGACGGCTGTAAATTGCCCAGATATTTTGCCAGTGTATGGGAGGCAAGCTTACTAGCCATGAAACGGATTCTTTAAGGCACAACTGGTCGACCTGAACACAATCCCAGACGCCAGTATTGTGTTAAAACGCAGACACTTCTTCAGAAAGAAATAGCAAAATACCGTTGGTAGAAATCGAACAATCACCGTGGCAAATTTAACATTTTACAATAACAGGAATGTAGTTTTCAGAATCAAGTTTCACAAGATGACGACACACAATACAATGGAAAGTGGAATTTTCGTACTGTATGAGGACTGCTCTTTACAGTGTATTTTGAAATCATTGAAAACGTAAACAATAGTGTTTTGGGTTTTGTTTCCTTTGCTGGAAAAGAGCTAAAGCTATGGCTTTCAGGAACCGGTGAGTTTTTGAAAATTTACATCAATTAACGTACAGTATGCTTTTGTTAAACGACAGTCGTGTTATCATTTTGGTATTTCAACAATTGCCGTATATTTTGTCGTTTGATGCCCCGGGAACTGTGATGAAGGGCAAGTAGGATTATACTGTGATCTTTTCGCTAGTTTTTAACTCGTGAATGCAAAGCAATGAGCGAGTTATTGTGAGTGGTGGGAAATCACTCGCTCGCTCGCTCAATCGCGCTCCATGGATGTAAACTTCCGGCGGAAGCGGGTTCCGCTGACCTGTGCATAACACTGGCGCAGACCTTGCAAACAAAATGGCGGCCAGTTTGCGACCAAGAACACTCGGCGTTCGAAACAGAGGTTGAGAATCGCAAAAGCGATGATCTAATCTTACACATTTGGAGTCCTTTGATTCTCGAGGCACATGTTCTTAAAAATTAAGACCGAACGGCGGACTTTATCTGGTTTTTACAGTTCGATCGATCGAAATCTTTTTAGCACTTTTGAACCGTAGCGTTGGCAAAAATCACAGTACTTGTGTATGGCTTCGATGCTGTATTTTCCAATGCTATATACAGAGGATAGATCTTTAGCGTTTCTCATTCACGAGTTGGCTCACAGGAGCCTTTGATCAAAACTATTTCAGAGTGCCTTCGTGCAAGATTGTGTCATCCGATTCCTATATTTGCATAATTTCACTGACAGTCTGACACATGCTGTGAAGTTTTGTCGTCGCGTTTGTTGGCACACTGTATTCAAGGATAAAATGTAACCGGGTTGAAGTGCTTTTGCTTTTTGAAGGCTATTAAAGTAGAAAATATCCGGCCACTGCTTTGCAAATTAAACAATTACAGTCTATTGTATATTATTGTCTACTAGCGGGACCCCGTAAGATACTCGCTCAATACATTATTTAGTGACCGGGTTTGCTCGCTAAATACAATCGGACCTTGCATTATTTAGTGATTTGATTTCTTTTTTCTGTCAAAGATTTTAAAATCGTCAAACGCAGTTTGAAAAGTTTTTGTGTTCAAAATTGAATCCCTGCCAAAATTCACACGATTCCGAGACTTTGAAAGCGTGTAAACAAGCGACTCGCTTTGACGGTTCTAAATTTGTCACACTCGAAGAGGCGTATTAAATTGATAAAGTACTAGAAATACGATAATCGCAGATACCCCCTCACTCTGCCATTGATGAGACTTTTACTTTGGTAACTCCCAACAAGAGTAGCCTGCTTTGTTTTACCGAAATGTTGACTCAATCTTTTCTTCGAACTCAAGTGCTACACGCAAAGGAAGGAGAAAAATAATGGTGTGTGTTATACTTTTGCGTTGAAAAAAGAATCGATTGCGTGACGAAGTACGTATTTCCCACGGTCGGCACGTCAAATTAATTCATACAGTCTGCCAAGCACGTTCTCAAAATTTAATACTCAAAGTTTGAAGTTGGTCGACCGTCGTAGTACGGGAAAAAAGGAACACTGAATTCATAGGCAGTACTATTAAATAGGCTTCCTGTGCGATTTGTTTTTACTCTGGACTGCATGTACCAGACTCAGGCATGCATATTTAATAGGATCGAATTGTTTTGTATGTGAACCCACTCAAACAGCAAGATTTCTCCCAGAATCAAAGCAAAACTTGAACAGTTTACTTCAAATTATACACGGGCTTCAGACCCAGTAATACTTCTAAGGGTTTGTGAACGATTCTCGCTGCAATCACCGCGTGTCAGATTACAGAAAAATAAGACAGCTGACTAAATCATTCAAGACTCCAAGTTCCGATTGCTCTGAGCGAATACGGTAGCCGAAACTGGCGACAGAAGCGTAGTAAAACAATACTTCGAGGGAAAATGATCAGCATACAGATTTTAATACATTCTTGAAGTGATCGAGTTATAAGCTATACGGGATAGAATATATTTATCACGGTGATTGTTCGATTTCCACTGACTAACCTTTGTTGCTTGTCCTTTCTAAATAAGTATCTGAGTTTAACACAAAACGGCGTCTGAAGCTCCCGATTTGCTTTCAAACGCTGTTCCCTTTGCGGAGTTGTCTGTGTTACCCGCTTCTCTTCATGTCGCTTTCGATCGGCATTCATGCGCTGTTTTCTTTTCGGAGTCGTTTCTTCGGCACGCTTTTGTTTAACATGCGGTCGTCTTTTCTCTAGACGTATTTGGCGCTGTTCGATCGTTTCACGATTCCGCCTTGCCCGTGCCTGTTCCCTTCTCTTTTGAAGACGAGCTTCGCGAGACTGTTCTGTTTCAAGTTTTCCAGTTTTCAAATTCATTTTCGTGAACGCAGTAACGTACAATTGTTGCTTCGTTCAAATCTTTTTTTCCGAATGTCAGTGAAAACACTGGCGGAGACGTTATGTCATTATTATTACGTCATTGTTGCTTAGGCACCTGGCCTAAAAGGTCGCCCTATGACAGACTGACGAACAAACTAATATCGAGATGGCGACCCGCTTGGAGTCTTCATATAGTGCGAGTTTGCTGCATTAGTGTCGTGATTAAAAAAAAAAAAAGAGAGAGAGAAAAGAAAAACATACACGTATGTGGTTAGGATAAAGCATTGGCTGGAGAAATCGTGCCTTTTCTTGAAATTCATAAAATTTTCGGTGTCCAAGATTAACTTTGCTTGGCGAGTATATCTGTTGTTGCGTGTAAATGTTGTCTCAGCGAGTTCAGCTAGTGTCTACGAAAATTGTAGACTGTGCACGTTGTCTGAACTAAACCATGATTTTTTTAGCGGCCGACTGGTGACGTCGCTACACAGCCGTGGTTTGCAAAAAATAAATAAATAAATAATAATACTACTAATAATAATAATAAAATAATAATAATAATAATAATTAAATAATCTCCGAACGGAAAATAAACAAGAGTCCCGCTTTCCGAAAACCCACTACTGAGCGACGGGATATCTTCGATTATCGTATTTCTAGTTAAGATAGATTTTAAGAGATCGATGAACCTGAAAGGCACAGAATTTTACGAAGTTGTTTTGATTATTATTGCACTCTCATGAATTGCTAGGCAAACTGTTACATTTCAGAACCATTACCACAGAGGTTCTGGTAAATTCTCGGTTATCTGAGAAGCGTAAATCAAAGTTGAAAGACCCGTGACAGCCCGGAGCGACTTCAACTTGTCGAAATATTTCTATCATTTGCTTTGCTTTGCTTTGCTTAATTTTCGCCAGCAACATATCATTGTACTCATGAATTGCCGGTCGATCTGCTGCATTTCAGAAACAATACAACGAGGTTTGAGAATAGCCGTAAAAAATGTTATGGTACCGCTGCGAGATTGTAAATATCTCTGTCGTCTGATTATTTAGTCCCGACGAAACTTTCTGTGGCGACACGAAATACTTCTGGGAAGATAACAGTCCAGAAACGGAAGCCAAAGCTACAATGAGCTTTTGCCGTAAAACAATGGTGATTTATGCCTGTACATGACATCTGTTGCCTCATAAAATGCTTCTGCTTATCGTACATTGCCTGTTGAAATGTTTCTTTCATTCGATCATGTAGTTACGCAATGGTCATTGCATACTAGAAATGAAAAATACACCGAAATGTAGTCCTGAGCATTGAGTTTGCAGTCACAAATGGACTGAACACACTGTGAACAAAACCGCAATAATATTACTAGGAATGGCTCTCGCTAAGTGCCAACGAGCGCAACTCTCTGGAACAGTAACAAAATTAAAAGCAAAATGAAAAATGACTCGCTGGTCGATTCGTTTGTATTTTTCGCTTTTCAAATGTTTTTTGTTTCGTATTGCTTGTGTATTGAATGGCACGCTGGCCTGATGTTGGCACGTTGAACTTTCAACACGGCTCGCTGGCCGACTTTGAGCACGCTCGCTCGATTTAGAACACGCTGGTTCTTGACAAACAATTCGCTGAAGTGCACTAACGTAAAGCGTTAGAAGAGGAACACAACAAGTCCAAGAACACAAGATTGTTTTACTGTCCTTTTGCTCACCCGAAGTAGAAAAACGTAGCTACTCTGACAGGACTCCGCAAAACTCGCCACGAGGAGACTTTCGCTGGCCAAAAATGCTCCAGCATAACACCAAAGAAGAAGCGCTACAATTGGTTAAAATCTCCGCATCTCGCGCTCCCATTGGCTCAGAAAACAAGCAGAACAAAACAACTCGTATTTTAATTGGCTAACTTGAAACAATTGCAGAAAAACATTACGTCATTCTAAGTGGTTACGCTCCATTCGAGATTTTTTCCCCCTTCTCTCGTGCACGGCTCTATGATGCTGCCGCCTCGCAGCCTCGCGTCTTCGCTCGGCTGCTCGTTGGCAATAACCATGTATCGCGTTACATTCCTCGCTTTCAATTTTATATTTGTTACAGAGCATGAATACTCGAAAGCTTGATAGAAGAAACGCATTCAGTTAATAAAAGAAAACAGATAAGTATTGAAGCGAAGGCTGGATTAATCGTGGCCTCTGATAAGGAATAAGTGTCGAAGTCAAACTGTCAAAATTGATTGTGCATAAAAAGATATGTCACGCATTCTCAAAATGTAGAGTCGCTCAACCTTTAAGAAGCAAGGATGAGTGTTGTGAAGAGAAGAATTTTAAATGATTGCAGTGTTTTCGGAGGCTACCATTTTAAGCGCCACACTAAAATTCTATAATATTCACCCTTTGGCGCCTAATGAATGGAGCTTTTTAAGAGCGGCTCTCTGTAAATATCGAGAATCGGGCGCCAACTGCCAAATTTCGAAATTCATTTTATTTTATCCATAGAACCTCTTTGGTGAACTGTCTTCGAAAGTAATATTCAAAAGTTCAACTGCCTTTTCGTTTTGACAAAATCGTGGATAGTCTAAAATGCCCTCTCGACCCCTTGAACCGACACGAAAATGGTGCATATTTAACAAGCTCGTGTAATAAAACGGTAAACAATCTGGCCATCGCAACTCGTCAGTAATTCAAAGTACCTCTTCTTCTTTCTAAAGCACCTAAAATAACTATGGAAACTTGAACTTGTGGTAGTGTTTCGGTTTTTCAAAAAGACCAAGGTAAAACCTCCGAGCGGCAGGTCAAATTTTAGCCAATTTTAATTTCACCAGGAACATTTGGTACCTGTCGTTTGAGCAAATACCCAACGCCAACTGAACTAATAAACATTTAAATTTCTTGTCTCAAAAGGTTTTCCGCGGCCCGCAAAAAGCCTTGCGTTGAGAAACATAAACAGTGAGGGTAGTTTGACACAATCGGTACTGGATGCGGGAAATGGCTTCGGCTAAAACGAGGCATTAAGTAGGTACACAGATGAGAAATTATCAAACGCTTGACAATTTAAAACTTGATTTGCTATATTCTTTTCCATTGTGTGACTTAGAGTGTCATTTTCGCAGAAAATGGCGATGTTGTGATGAATAATGAGCACTGATAAGAACCGACGCGGGCACTGATCAGGTTACATTTTCCGGAATTCAAGAAATTCTTAATACAGAAAGTTTCAACAGTACAACTGCAGTAAAAGCAGGTGTATATTACCAAGTACTTCCACTACAAGCCATAAGAGTGACTGGGTGGAGCTAAATCAAAAGCTACAGCACGACTTTCAGATAGATTTCAGTGAGTTATACACAATAATCCACTTACCGCGGTCAACATAACATCTAATTTGCCAACACCAGCTAACAGTAATACGTACTTGCAAACCGAAATCCTTGCTTTCCCATTGAAAAGAGCTTATTATATCAAGACACGAAAGCCCTTTAACAGATATTTGATGTTTTCGTGACCAATTCGATGTCCCGCAACCCAAGTGGTGGTAGTAAATCGACATTCACTTTAGCAATTCAGTGCTGTTACCGTAAAATGTTTGATGGGGGTTTGATCACTGTTTAAACCTTCGCTATTAAATTAAATTATGACAGTCGACTTTATGTGAAATCGTATAGTCGTGTTTTGCTGACCCGCTACATATTAGGGCCTTTTATACGAGAGAAAATACACCGCGGCTCACATAAGACTTGCACGTACTATAAATGGCACGCAATGCACACGTTCACGGCTAACACAAGGCGCAGCAGTATCCTGGCCTAGGGATTTTGAGCTGTTCTTATCTAAGCCGCGGCTTATACCTCAGTCGTGAAACCGTAAATCATTTATACGAGCAGTTCGCGTCTTGTGAAAGCCGTACTCGTATGAATGGGCTGCACGTCTTATGTAAGCCGCGGCTTATTTTCTCTCGTATGAACGTCCCTATTGTCTCCTTTTTGACAAGTATTCATGCAATAGTTTTATCACGTTTATGCTTACTCACTTAATACGTTCGACTTTTTCCGTGAAATAATTAGTGCATCTCTGGATAATCATTCTCGGTGAATTTTTTGAAGTATTTGAAGCACTTCGATCTGATCTTCGACAGGCATTTGCAGTGGACATTTTAGGAGAGTGAGTGTAGTGAGCGAGTGCAGCTGATGTGTTCCCTCAGCCAGTGTTTGCTTTAGTCTCGACTTAAAAAAAAATCCTAAGGCTGATCTGTAATACACGATGTAGATTCAATGCTCATAATTGAGCAATCTATTCCAGTGTGAGTACTGACTGACTGCAAGCAGCAGTGAAAGAGACAACTCGAGAACATGCAACGTGCACTATTTACATGTGCGCGTCCAACCAGACATTCAGTTCTGGCACTTCGTATTTGATGGGTTGTACGGGATGGGGAGGCTCTGCCCGAATGGGCAGGTTCTTTTTAATCAAGCCTCAGGTCATAACTAAATTTGGTACTTCAATGGGTCGGTAAGAATATTAGGACAAAGAAAAATCGTACTGGCATCTTCTAGAGTTTCTAACAATCATGCCTCCACTGAAGTATTCGTAAATATCGTGTTGCTGAGTTGTCGCTTGCGGTTTTTCTGCGCTTCTTCCTGTTCAAAGGTATGAAAGGTTGGGGGGGGGGATGTTTATAAGTATGGAAAAGGGTCACTATGTCGACCCAGGATGGTAAGGGATTGAAAGTCTCGGCGGAGCCTCTCCGTATCAAATTTATGATGCGAGTGCCTCTCCCTCTAACCTATTTCTTAAATCCAGATATGCCCTTATGTTTTGTTCCTGGCATACAGAAACGGCTCAGTAGACCCTAACGTTTAGTAGACGGCATCCTCTGGCTTATCTGGCCGGGTGAAAGGTTTCTGCGGCTGAGCAACAGATCACCGGCTGAATTGTTTCCGACAGCACTGATATGGAAATAAAATAGAACTGCTGATGACGTTTATTTTAGAACTCGGTCACAGGCCGGTTTGTTTTGCTTGCCGGCTGAGATGTTCTTTGGTGGATCTGCAAGACATGACTGTACGATTTCAAATAAAACCGCACTTCATGAACCAATTCAACAGCAAAGGTTTTAAAGTCGAGAAATTCAAACCATTTCACGGTAACACTTGCTAAAGCGAATGTTGATTAATTTACCACCAACATTTTGCGGAACATTTAAAAGTCACGCAAACGGCATCGAATTTCTGTTAAAGGGCTTTCGTGTGTTAAAATGACAAGCTCTTTCCAATTGTAAAGCAAGGATTTCAAGTTACAAGTACGTATTATACTCTTAGCTGGTGTTGGCAAATTAGATGTTATGTTGACCGCGGTAAGTGGATTATTGTGTATAACTCACTGAAATCTATCGTCTGAAAGTCGTACTGTAGCTTTTGATTTAACTCCACCCAGTCACTCTTATGGCTTGTAGTGGAAGTACTTGGTAATATACACCTGCTTTTACTGCAGTGGTACTGTTGAAACTTTCTGTATTAAGAATTTCTTGAATTCCGGAAAATGTAATCTGATCCGTACCCGCGTCGGTTCTTCTCAGTGCTCATTATTCATCACAACATCGCCGTTTTTCTGCGAAAATGACACTCTAAGTCACACAATGGAAAAGAATATAGCAAATTGAGTTTTAAATTGTCAAGCGTTTGATAATTTTCTCATCTGTACCTACTAAATGCTTCGTTTTAGCCGAAGCCATTTCCCGCATCCAGTACCGATTGTGTCAAACTACCCTCACTGTTTATGTTTCTCAACGCAAGGCTTTTTGCGGGCCGCGGAAAACCTTTTGAGACAAGAAATCTAAATGTTTATTAGTTCAGTTGACGTTGGGTTTTTGCTCAAACGACAGGTACCAAATGTTCCTGGTGAAATTAAAATTGGCTAAAATTTGACCTGCCGCTCGGAGGTTTTACCTTGGTCTTTTTGAAAAAACCAAACACTACCACAAGTTCAAGTTTCCATAGTTATTTTAGGTGCTTTAGAAAGAAGAAGAGGTACTTTGAATTACTGACGAGTTGCGATGGCCAGATTGTTTACCGTTTTATTACACGAGCTTGTTAAACATGCACCATTTTCGTGTCGGTTCGAGGGGTCGAGAGGGGTCGAATTCGCGATTTTGTCAAAACGAAAAGGCAGTTGAACTTTTGAACATTATTTTCGAAGACAGCTCACCAAAGAGGTTCTTTGCATAAAATAAAATGAATTTCGAAATTTGGCAGTTGGCGCCCGATTCTCAATATTTACAGAGAGCCGCTCTTAAGACTTTCGAATACGCGGCTCGGCCAAGGTGGAGGCCTGCGTAAACGGATGCGCACTCTGTAAGTTAAAAATTCCTGTTTTTGTTCTTTTTTTAAAAATTGAAGATTGTCAAACTGTCAATTACAAAGATAGCCGACCTTAAAGTGGCAACGCTGCTTTGATCATTGTTTCTTTCTGCGACTAAAACTTCTTTCCTTTACTTCTTTAAATTGTAAATAATTCTCAGAGAGCATACTGGAGATAGTTACAGTCGTGTGTGCCACTCTTCGACTAGAAATGTTTGACTTCATTCACCATGACGCCATTGAGAGAGACGGGTCGAATAGTTTTCGTTAGAAACTCGGAAAATGTCGGTAAAACTAAAGTGTGGCCAAGTGAGAGATCAAACGAACCACATCTGGTTGTTCAAAGCATGAGCACGCTAACCCTGCCGAAGAGGTGAAAATAGTTTAAACGGCAACTTCAGTTGTTTGGCTAAGTTTCCGATGGACTGTCTCCGCCACATAGGCGAACCACACTTGACATATTAAAACGCTTTTGAGCAACTTAAAATAAGTTCAAACCGTGGACTCAACGGGTCGTCAACTCACCCGCAAATTTGCCCGCGTTCCACACCGCTGACTCTATGCGACTGCGCAATATGTTTGTCAACTCTGTTTTTGTAAACAACCAGTGCTGTGAGCTTGTGACGTGCATAAATAACGGCGGCTCATCAAAGAATAAAAAGAGTTGCGTGCAGAGGTTCGTCTCTCCTCGGATCTTCTGTCTAGCAAACGTAGATAACTGCGGAGAAAGTCTCGCGCCATTTCTTGGCTTAATTCTTTTGACTTTTTTTTTCCTTTTTATCTTCTAGACGAGGACCGTCACTTCAAATCGCCGAAGGCTCGATTCCATGACAACGGACCAAGAGCCGTCATCAATACCCCTGCTTTTGTGGCCCTACCCTCAGATCTTGATCGAGACATTCAGTGGAGATGTGACGTCGTTCCGCTAAACCAATCCACCTTGAAATGGCTCAAAGATAATCAGGTAGCTTTTTCTGGTTGATTGTCGGTGTAAACCGGAAACACGTTCTTGATGTTACTTCCGTTGGTCAGCGTTCATCGCCATTATTTTGTAACTCAGTCGAACTTACTCGAGCGGGTAAAATTTCACTTCGTGTGGTACATAACTTGTGTTAGAGAAAATGCGCTGAAATAACTTATAACTGAGCATTAAGTCATGGTATTGAGTTTTTTTATGTTTTCCGCTTGAACCCATATCTTTGTGCAATGACCGCTGACTCATCTTTGACTGCTGACCTCTGCTCTCCCTCTGTTATAAGAGTTTATATTTGTTGATGAGCTGTGTTTTTGTTGCTGCGTTGTTTTTGAATACAGGTAATCAGCTCTTCCATGAATCTTTTTCGCCAAAACGTAAATGTCAATGACTCTGGACGGTACTTCTGCGTGGCGGAGTCCAACAACATCAGTGTCGCTTCTCAAGCCACAAAGCTTGAGGTGTACGGTAAGGCAGTTTTGAAGAATGTTCCGCACTCAAGGTTTATCTATACGTCTGTCTCATGCCATGCGCAGAGCATTCAAACACAACACCTACTGTCAAGATTTGCACTCTGACAATCTTTTTAGGTGTACCAACCCATCTCGTACGTTTTTATTATTGCTTGTGACGTCACAAGCTTTAAAATGCAACGATTTTTATTTTTTTTTATCTTTCTGGGTTAGAGATCTGCATGCGGTGATTGGTTCATATTATCATGTGATTTGTGATGACGTTGTGATCAAGTGACTTGGCGGGCGAGCAGTTTCGCCATTTTGAAGACAGCAAGTTGCTTGCCTTAGTTGGCTCTGTGGATCATTTTATGGACCGCTCATCTTACTTACAAACGCATACGCCGGCTGCGGTAGACCCATACTAAATTTCATTGAGCTGTTTTGGCTTGGGTCGGTCCGTTCAGCCTCAAAAGCCATATTGAAAGCCATGAAAGCAAATGCAATGAACTTATCAATGAACTGCATAACTATGCACAACTGTACAGAAATGTACGAAGAATTTGACATCCAGAACCTTGAGAACTTGAAGGAACAAGCTGAACGAAGCCGCTCGACATACAAAGACGAGAACCTGTGTAAAGACGGCGATTCTTGACAAGCGCTTGATAGCGGATTATATGGAACTGTTTAGTATGAGGGTGAACTTGAAGGTACTTTGTATTCTTTTACTTTGTATTATTCTTGTTGATACAAGTAAAGCGTCAGAAAATCTGGCTTTTCTTTGGGATCAAAATTTCACTCTGCTGTGCATTTATGTGCATTTATGTTGTTGTTGCGACATTTTGGCTCGGTGCCATGAAGGTAAAACAATCAGTGGAACAGATGGCGTTATTATTTGAAAATTGGGAAATGGCTGAGGAAAAAGTGACCGTTGGTAGATCTCGCTTCGCTCAGTTTTATTGTATTCCCACAAATGTTTATGTGAAAGAAAACCGAAGTCGTGAGCCGAGCCACGTACCCTTGAATAACCTTTCACGCATTTTGAACAAGAGTAGAAAAAGCAGGCGACTAATACAAGAATACATTTCAAAGAATGTCCCAAAGTCGTCAAAAGTTCATGATTATACCCGAGCTTACGTACTTCACAATGCTAATGCGTTCCGAGAACGTGCATGTAAACAACATGTAAACAATAAAAAGCCACAGATGGAAATGGAAAGAGAAAATTAGGATCAATAAACCATCGCTGCGAGAAAGCTAGAAGCTCAAAAAGAAGATTGCCAAAAGTAACCGAGGTGCTAAGATACGTTTGTATTTTAAAATGTGTTAAAAAAAACAGGCATTGCAAGATCAGACGTACTCAGAGATCAAAATCACAGAACCAAGTACAATGAGTTTTCTCTGTCAAGGGATATAGAAAAAAATTCCGGTCCTTCAGTTGTTGATCCAAACAAAACGATCATCGGTTGGCTTTCTGGATGCACGGAAGCCATACTTTAAGAGCGATTTTGGCTTGCATTGTTTTTAAGCGTCGGAAGACTTGAAAATAGCCGTACACAAATGCTTGATGTGTTACCAGCGGGACCCCCGTAAAGTACGAAGGGTTGTGTTTTGCAAATGCTCGATTATAGATACCGCTTCAACCAATGTATCTGTGTTCTGAGCAATATATTTGTGTGAAAGAACATCGAATAAGTAGTAGAAGACGTGTCGAAACTTGATAGAACTTGAACTTTTCCCTGCGGGCAGAGCGTCTCCCTTTGTCGGAAACTCTGCGGCTTTATGTAACCCGCGGCGCATACGAACAGTCGGCGTTTAACTTCGTTTTGCGTGCAGTAACTTTTTCGTGAGTATGTCTCAGTATGTATATAATAAAGGTTCTTTGTTTATAGTCTGAGGATATTGAATTACTAATAGGTTTGAGGCAAATATCACGCGAGATTAAGATACAAGATCTGTCAATGAAATGTCACGAGCATAATATCATAGAACGGCGAATCCCGAATCATCAGCTACTTAGCTTTCACTCACTTTCCGCTTTAACAAAAGCAGGAAAGACCGGCAGCGATTACATCGAGAATATTTGTCACTGAATACCTCGAAGTCTTCAAAAGCTCAAGGTTGATATCCGACTATCCGAGCCGTAATGTTCGCTCCACAAGCCCGTGATGCACGCCTTTGTTGTCACGGTATTCAAACGTCTGCAGCTTCCGATAGAGATTAATTTCATATCGACCCAGAATTTTGCGTTAAAGCTTAATGCATAGCAGTCTTGAACATATTAGTGATCAGACTTGTACATGTAGGATGAGTAACGTCTGAGATGGCTTTTTCATACGAAGTAATTTCATCATGGGAAGTGTCATGTTTTAATGTGCTACAGAGATAAGTCTGAAAGCTTTCAATTACAGCTACTTGAACATGATGCACACGCTGGGAAGATGAGATAAGGCTATTACGCTGTCCTACAGCTACTTAAGATGTCGGGTATTCCCCAGTCAATCCCATTACAAAATGACAACACAGTTCCTCCACAAAACATGTCAGCTTGAAAGGTTGCCAGGTTGTATAGCAAGCGTCACACAAGTACTGTCACGTGCATCGGAAAGCAATGAAAACTGGGTTGTTGCAAACGAAGAATATTCCTACGGGGCCTTCGATAATTGTTTTCTCTCAATTATTATAATACACTTTTTCGTGAATATCTGTTTGACCGAAATTAGAAGAAAAGAGGGCAAGAAAAATAAAGGGAGCTCTTGGATCCGTCATGTGCAAAAACTGACTCGGCTATAATATCTTTTGCATATAAACGCACGACAAAAGTTCCTCTCCCGGGACCCCGCGTGTCTCTATTCATTGTACTAATGACGTCACAAGCGCACTGGCCACGGGCCTGTCTTGTTATTATTATAACGACGTAATATTACAAGTTGACTGAATCTGTGCAGAGTTTGGGGACTATTGTAGACTAGCTATTATGACATAAAAGGTTACAAAATGCAAACTTTTTCTGCAGTTCTGAATGTGGTTTTGTTTTGTCAGTTTCGGACTGAAATTATATCATACAGTACGACTTGATAGTCAGTACACCTAACAATTTTAGTGCAACATCGTAACACGACTAACAATCGACCTAAGGGCCCAGTTGCACCAGACTGTTTTGTTAATAATTAACTAAGCATCCGGAGAAAACGATAGTATCTTCGAAGTTTGGTGGTAGCTCAACGACATAAATATACATTGGTCCGCAAGAAAGGGGCGTTTGCACTTAATAAATTGTAAGTGTCGACATAATTGTTGTTGAACTCGGAAGTGCGACTGAGGCCTAAGTTAGGAATACAATATTTTGGAGGGCCATACGTGGACTTTTCAAAACACAGAGGCTAGCACGGACGCAAGCCTTGTGAAAATATAGAAAGTACTCGATCTGTTAAAAAACAATAGATAGGGAAGAAAGTTAAGTTTGATCGAATTTCAAGTGTTCCTTTGTGAAAGAGTGAAACTAAAAAGTTCTTATGATTGTGTAATTTTCTTTTCAGATACCCGTCCTATCTTCAGAAATCGCACGTACACAGTCAAGGTGCTGGAAAACAAAAACGTTAGCGAGACATTTTATTTCACAGCTCGCAGTCCAAATAACAAGCGTGCCAACGTTTCGGGCAAAATATTAGGTATGTATACTACAACTATCATTATGAAACTTCGTTCCATATGTTACGCGGCCGCATGCATCAAAGTTAAAAATGCATGAAAGCTTAGAAAGAGTAGCCAGGGTTTCGAATGTTTGGGATGCACGTTATCAAAAAGTTACTTTTGGGCACCAATAATAAATGCTCAAGTAGATCTGTTGCTAGAAAGTAGCTACAAACGGGGATGCTGCAAGTTATTAGTGAATAAATAAAAATAAATTTAGATGGCGTGTTTCCATTGTTGTGACGATATCTGACTAGGTGTATTTTTAGTTGTTTGGCTGTGTTTTGATTGTGAAGGATGCCCGTTCGTCTCCTTCTTGTGTATTTTGAATTACAATGGTGTCTTAGTGAAAGTAAAAAGACGTGAAACACTGCAATTATCAGATGTGTGACGACACTAACGTTCGCACATATAGTTCTGTATTTACTGTATTTGGGAAGATATATATGTAGTACATATAATAGCAATATCAAGTGCCCAAATTTTAAAAATATGGCCCGCCAATATAACCGTGTAGTCGTGAATTCTCATTGTTTGAAAGACGATAAGAATCAATCACATTTATTGATCAGTCACAGAAATGGAGTTGATACACCGTGATATGACAGGGATATTTAAATATTCAAATCGGATAGTATAGCTGTTTATTATATTACATTTTATCAATCGACTACTTCTGTTTTACTTGTTTCTTTGAAGGTAACCTCAACGATATATTTGAAATATTTCCGAATACAGCGATGGACAAGTGGACACTCAGAAATATAAAGTCTCTTGATTACGAAAGGAGATTGAGCTACGTTGTCAACATTTCTGCAACTAACAATGACACCCTGAAGAGCTCTTTAATCAGTGTAACTATTGATGTCGAAGACGTGAACGACAATGCCCCAAAATTCAGCAGAAGGTAAATTTGCCTAAAGGTATTAAAATAGAGTACGTAGTGTGGCTTTTATAAGTTGGTTTTGTTGGTAAATTAATTGATGTCAGTGTTCATTGCAGCAAAAGCCTCTAATAAAGCCACCGCTTTTGTTTATAACATTTATCTTACTAGTTAATAGCCAAGCAAGAGCAGTTGATATTAGGCAACTTTTCGATTTTCAACATAGCAAAACTCTTCACACCTTTTGGTTCAGAGGTACTTTCTGCTCTTCCAACATTAATAACCTTGTGTTGGTTTTACATTTTCAGAGAATACAACTTCACCATCCTAGAAAATGCTAATCGGGGTGCATTTGTTGGTCAGATGAAAGCTGCAGACAATGACTCGTCCGCTAACCCAGTTATTGCGTACGCTTTTTTTCCTGGAGCTAATGCTGCAGTCGTTTACTCGTTTGAAGGATCTTCCCGATATTTTAGCATAAATGGGACGACTGGAATCGTTACAGTCAGTAGAAGTTTGGACAGAGAAACGAACGACAGCTTCGATTTGGTTGTCAAGGCCAGCGATGGAGAGCACTCCACGTTTGCAAATTTGTCCATTATAGTGTTGGACATTAATGACAACCCTCCAATCTTCTCTCATAAACACTACAGTGGCAGTATAATGGCGAATGCAGCAGTCGGTGCTTCTGTGATAAAAGTGTCTGCTGAGGATGATGATATTGGAGCAAATGCTGAAATCGCCTACAAGTTGGAAGGAAATCGTGGACCTTTTAGCATAAGTAAAACAAGCGGAATCGTCACGGTCAATACAAGTCTCGCGCTGTGCACAACATTACAGCAGTACAGCTTAAGTGTCACTGCCAGCGATGGAATGAATTCCACTAAAGCAACGTTAGACATCAAAGTATTACGGATTGTCTCTATCACTGGTGAGAGGAAAGGATATTATTTTATTGTCGCTGTCCAGTGGAGGTGTTTTTGTTGCTGTTTTTTCTTCTGTTTTCCCTCTTCCCTTAGCATTCCGGATCATTCCAGGAAGCTGGGAACTTAAATGTTTCTTAAAAGAACGAGCTCGATGAGAAATCGTGCACGATCTCCATTAGAACAAGCTCGTTCTTTAATAAGTGACTCGTTTTAGAGAACGTGTCTCGTTCTTAAATGTGACTCGTTCTCGAGATGACTTGACAAACGTGTCCCTTAACCTCATATAACTCATCCGCTATTAGTCTTAATAATATAGCACAGGGGTCAAAATACCCGCGGCACAATTAAACAATTGTGACCGAGTCAGGTGGCCGAAACGGCAGCCAACAGTTACATCTTTCTGAGACTATTCTTACCCCGACGGTCATGGCACTAAGCTTTACTTATGTTTCAATGTTGTAGGAACTTGCGAGGGGGATACGAAGGTCACCGGTCGTTTTAAGACCATGGACCCCTACAAAGAGGAATATAACAACGTCAACTCCCAGGGATTCCAGTCTTATGCTAGACGTCTAAGTACCTCGGTCTGTACATATTTTGTTTGTTTGCCACTATTAATGATAAAAAAATGCCTAGCTGAAAACCGACATTGAAATTTCTAGTTACCGGGATTTGTAGATATCCGTCATTATAGTAAACTATACATGGCCGGACAACTGACCTAAATGCTAAATTTCGGGTGCTTCATAAACTTCATTCTTTTTTGACTGGTGAAAACCAAGTACCGCACTGCATGGCGGTCACTAATGTTACTGTAAAAAGATATGCAGTAGTTGTTTATTTGTTATTCTGCAGATTTCGGAAGAAATTTCTAAAGGACCTTACAAAGCGCGTGAAGTCCGTATTGACAAATTAAGGTGAATATAACACGGTGTCACTATTTGTAGGTTCATTCTTGACCCAGCTCTTCTTTTTTTATGTGCTGTGCGTCTTGTTTTCTACCCGAGTTTCGTAGTTCACGCAGCTACTATTATCCACGACAACCGTGAAAGTGTGCGTAGTTGTTAAAAAAAAAACAAAAAACAAACAAACAAAAATAAAAACATTTTTGTTCAATCTTTACTTTTCAGTAAAGGCAGTATCGTTGCTGAATTTACAATTTTCTTCCGTGGAATTGTTGACCCCAAAGATGCCACTAACACTTTAAAAGAAGCGGTGCAGAGTGGACAGTTGGGCGACATTCAAGTATACAAAGACTCCTTTTACTTAGATCTACCGACAACACCGACTCCTACCACTGCTGCTGCAGGTTCGTGCACTAATTAGACTAGGCTTGTTAAATGTGGAAAGGCAAGGATAAATTTCAATATGGTTGTGCAATGTATCAATCTTATACCAACTTTGCCAAGCGTATATCAATGAGGCCCTCTACCTCAAACTTGGCACAAAACTCTGTAGGAGACCTTATAATAAGTTTAACTTTTAAAAACCACCGGTTAACGATTGATTTATGGGGGTTTTTTCCTGTCAAAATGCCTCTTCAACTCAGTGGTCGACAAGCGCTAACTGATCGCTTCACTTTCTTTGCCAATTTACGCCTCATTTCGCTTTATTCTGCTACAATATAGCACAAATATGTTTCCAAGGATGTCCCTGTCGCTTTAAGAGTTCTTTCTTGTAAAAAATAAGAGTCATGCAGTCAAAACATACGCGCCGACGTCGCCGTGGTTCGTTATTGGTGTCACGCAATCTTAAAACTTAGCGAGATATGTTTATTATATTTAGTTATTATATTGATATCCCTTGTTTGACCCAAAAATATATTAACTTTGTTTTGTCATTATCGCTACCGGGAATGAAAATGCGACATAAAACTTTATTATTTGGGTATCAAAGTGGCCAAATAATGAAAGCAGCAGGCACAATAAACTAGAATGGTTATAGCCTGAGTAATCAAAACAGCACGAAGACAAAAGTAACTCTTCTGACTTGACATTTTACCGTACACGTCATTAGGAGCTGCAAGCCAAATTTATAGAAAATACCCTTAAAATGTTTACACCCCCTCTCCCCCCATACCCAGAAACGGATTATTCTATATTTTGATCTCTCCCCCCCCCCCCACCCCCTCTCTCTGTCTCTCTCGCAATTTCATTTGTCTCCAATACATTATTTGTACTTTACACCTTTGAGACTCCACTCCGTCCCAACACAACCCACCGTCCCATACAATTGTGTCATAAACTGGCTTGGGGAGAAAAGTGCCCTTCCATTAAATTAAAAATCAAAAATCAAAAATTCCAAAAGCGGCAACTTTTAAGTTAAAAACCCTGTATATATGAAAAAAGGTTGGCCCGGGGACCCTAGCCTGGGCGCGCCAACTATTCACACATTTCTTTATTATAAATCGAAGCGAGCGTGTTGAAAGTGATATGAAGTTACAGTAATCTACTTGAAATAGTTTTGGTATGTACCGTAAGCACACCCATGCACTGCAGATAATCTTAAAGTTATATTTTCCCTTGTTCTTTCTTTTTTAATTGTTCCGAAGGGAAGATATGAAGCCAGATTTGGAAACGAGTTTCCTATCAGAGCAGATAACACATTATAAGAAAAAGACTTGACGCACGTAACCGAACCAGCCGCAACAAAATATACCAGTGCGGCGAAGGATTGCCCTAGAGAGCGCTTTGTTGATCCCGCGATCAGCCTTGCGCGATTTCCCCTTCTCACCATGTCTGCATAGGCCCGCTAGAACTCGGCAACGCTGCGATCTTTTGCGCCAAGAATAGCGGTGTGAAGGGCAAATCGTCAATTTTGATATATCAGACGGCGGAGTAAATATCGACGCCCGTGCTAATATCAATTCAACTTCGGTCTCAACATCACTTATCCCCATCGCCTTTTTGTGCCCCGAAATATCCTTATTACATGGAAAAAGAACTTATCTCCATTACAGACTCGCCTCCGCTTCTCAATTTGCCAAGTCTGTTTTGAAAAACTAAAACCTTTATGTCACCGTTGCTGTCTTTTCCTAACACCTGACGGCAGCTGCTTCTACAACCAATATAGGTATTCATTTTGGTGTGTTGGGAAAAAGTAAAACGGAAGTTGCCCCGCCTTTACGAGTCCTTTCATTTTCTTTTTTTCCCTCGGCACTGAATAACAAGGCAATACGGCCACTGAATAGAAAGAAAAATATGAAAAATAAACTAAAACGTGAATCTCTGTTAGTGATGTAAATTTGAGAAGAGGTCTTATTAGAGCCGACAAAACAAAAAAACAACAACAACAAAAAAAAAAAAAAAAAAAACATAAACAACACATGAGAGTGAATGGGTGATTAAATGCAATATTTGTATGAGTCATGCGCTTCACGAACAGATAAAACTCTCTCGAGACAGTCATATAAATAAAGATTTCTTGCCAGTTAGGCCAGTAATAAAATGTACATATCACTTCCTTGTCAGTTTCTCATTAGATCTGTGTGTAGTTTATTAAGGTATCAGTAGACGTCTACTGATACCTTAAGCCGGATCCGGTAAAATAACTCGTTTTGGTAAATAAAGTCAGCTCAGTTTAAAATCCAGGTGCCACTAATAGCTACTGATCCTATTATGTTTTATTTGTGTATAAAGAAAACAAAATATTTCTTGACCAGATATGAATTCATGTACCATTTCAAGTACAAATTCTATTGTTGCTGTTGTTTTCATTATTTGGCCACTTTGATACCCAAATAATAAAGTTTCATGTCGCATTTTTATTCCTGGTAGCGATAATAACAAAACAAAGTTAATATATTTTTGGGTCAAACAAGGCATATAAATGTAACTATAAAATATAATAAATATATCTCGCTAAGTTTTAAGATTGCGTGACACCAATAACGAACGCACGGCGCGTATGTTTTGACTGCATGAATCTTTTCTCGGTTTACACGAAACAGCTCTTAAAGCGACAGGGACATCCTTGGAAACATATTTGTGCTATATTGTAGCAGAATAATACGAAATGAGGCGTAAATTGGCAAAAAAAAGTGAAGCGATCAGTTAGCGCTTGTCGACCACTGAGTTGAAGAGGCATTTTGATAAGAAAAAACGCATAAATCAATCGTTAACCGGTGGTATTGAAAGTTAAACTTATTATAAGGTCTCCTACAGAGTTTTGTGCCAAGTTTGAGGTAGTAGGCGAAGTTTTTGTTCGAGTTTATTCGAAAATGTGAATTGATTGTTGCGCGTTGTTTACAAGTCGACGTTGTGATTTTGGCAAAATTAGCCGCGTTGGTTATTTCGAGCAATGAAAAGTACCAAACTAATTTTTATATTCTTGATAAAAACAACACTTCTAGATATTAAAACCGAATTTTTGTGCAAATCTGAGTAATACCGGACATAGAAATGGTTTTTTGAAAAAATGCTCTAAACTGAGATTTGCGAGCATTGAAATTTGGGCTGTTTTTGCCCCGACACCAGATATTCAATATTTTACCTATAATCCTATTTATAGGCTCAAATTGCTCGTGGATGTCTTCTTAATCAATAGATGAAGACATTTATGTGTATAGTTTCGTTGCGCGGTCGCGTGCAAAGGTTTTTGTGGTCCTCGAAATCCTTTCATTTTTGTCATTTCGAGGGGTATGGCGATTTTTCAAAAAATTCACGAAATGAAAAAGTTTCCGGACAAACTAAATATACCAGGGTAATTGGCAAACCATAGGTTATCTCTTGACAAAATAAAAAGAACCCCGAATTTTGACGGATGTGCCACTCCTCACCCGGTCAGAAAAAAAAGTCGCTCTTAATTTTGATACAGATAAGCGGATACTCGAGCGCCTTAACCTTGGTTCATTAAAATTGATTGGTCGCCGGTTACCAAAGTACCTTCTGTAAAAAGAACCGAATAAGGATATCACAACGATCTTTCTGGATGTGTTTGCGGAGTCACTGTGTTTCATGTTTGGTTTCAGAGAGCATAAGAAAGTTTATCATCATCGTTAGTCTTGTAGTGGTTGCCCAGTTGGTGGTAGTCTGTTTTGTAGCTTGGCACTGTTGGAACAGGCATCGCAAACAACCAGGTGAGAGAGCAATGTATTAAATGTACTCCTGTCCAGAGTTCTGGTCTTTGTCACTTTGATCAGTATAATTTAGTTGGGTTGTAACTGGCATCGTTGTTCTATTTCCTCTAACAAATTAGTGCTGACTCTAACACTTTCAGCAAATGTAGATAACGTTTGCCAAGACTTCGCCTTGGAAAACTTGGTTCATGCTAAATTCTCCCAAGTTGCCATTGCCAACTTGCTAGAAGCCCAAGAGAAAGAAGTTGGTCAACGCTAAGGCTGGGTTAGCTTAATCGAACTTTGAACAATCGGCCCTGAGCCAAATGGGTAAAATTGGTTCTCAGGCACATTTGATTTGGACAGATTTTAGGCAAACGAAGCCAGGGAACTTCATTATGATTCTACCCGCCCAGATGACAAAAATCTGTCTGCAGTGATGTTCTTCTGACAGCTCAGAAAACAATCGAACTCTAGTACGGACAATCGATACTGTAATTACACAAAGTGAATAAAGCGTAGCATATTTTGAGTCACTTCATCACAACAACTCCTTGTGATTTATCTACAGTTGTTGTGGATGCAGGAACTGGCGTTCCTCGCTTTTCACAGGACGATGTTTATTAATGAGACCAAATACTGTCTTCACAACTTTGATTTACGCGTTTCCGCCGCCTCCTTAATATCACACGAGAGTCCAAGTCCCTTGACACATTTATTGAGCTCCCAGGGTGAATCACGACGAAATACGGTAACAAAGACTAAATGTAAAAGCGAAACAGAAAAGGGCTACTTAAATTACATGTTAGCCTACATATAAACAAATCAATCGGAAAGACGTTATAAGCAATCGTACTTACATTTGTGTCCGTTTGAGGTCTCTAACGATAAGCGTTGAACAATGATAAGCGTGTAACACAATGCTCCTGTTCACTTTCGCGGTCAATCTTTTTAGCACGTTGCGCATGCGCTTACCGGAACAATCCGCATCAACATTCCCTGCCCTTTAAACGATCGCAGGTAGTTTAAACATCAAGATGCAAAAAACGTTACATAAACAGATTACGTATGAAACCAAAATGAAAATATAAAATAAAATAAAACCCAAAGACAAAACAACAGGAACTAAATTAAATTGAAACTTGGCGATCAAAGTGCGTGTAAAACTCTTAGCCTGGCTGGCCCGGTTATACCAGGGCCTTGTCACCATCGGCTGCTTCCTAGTCAGCCTTTGCGTCCGAGTTGGTAAGCAAGAGGACAAGTTTCGCGACGGGTCGACGAAGTTCTGCATCTTGTGTCCTCACGATGGCGCTCCGGACCAATCCTCTTGCATCTGGCTCTGTTGCCGTTATAATTCCCATGGGCCAGATACTCCTTGGGGCGCTGTCGTCCTTCAGGATGACGATGTCTCCAACTTGTAAGTTGCGTTGGGGATGATGCCACTTCTGTCTCTTCTGGAGAGTAACAAGGTACTCCTTTTTCCAACGCGACCAGAAGAGATTAGCAAGGTACTGCACTCTGCGCCATCGGCGGCGCATATACACGTCATTGCGCTGGAAATTTCCAGGTGGAGGTAGAACAATGCTTGTCTTCATCGTCAGTAGATGGTTGGGGGTCAAAGGATCGAGGTCGTCAGGGTCGCTCGATGAAGAAGTGAGTGGTCTTGAGTTCATGATTGCTTCGACTTCACACAGCAGTGTGCGAAACGACTCGTTATCCAGGCGACTACCATGCTCCTGTAGTAGGGACGCGAGAACACTCCGGGTGGTTCGGATTTGCCTTTCCCACACGCCACCCATGTGACTCGCTGCGGGTGGATTGAAGATCCAGTCGATCCCTTCTTTCCGAAGCTTGTCCTGGATTTGATCGTGATTCAGTTCCTCCATGGCTTGGCGGAGTTCCCTCTTTGCTCCAACGAAGTTCGTCCCATTGTCACATCTGATCTCTCTGACTGGTCCACGACGGGCAATGAAGCGTCGCAGTGCGTGGATGAAGGAATCCGTGTCGAGCGAACACGCGGTTTCGATGTGCACGGCTCTGCTCACGAGACAAGTGAAGAGGGCTCCGTACCTCTTTACCTCTTTGCGGCCTTCTTTAATCAGGAATGGGCCAAAGTAGTCTACCCCGGTATAAGTAAACGGCGGTGCAGGAGTAACTCGATCCTTTGGTAGATCGGCCATCTTCTGTAGGTTCGGTGGAGCTCGCTTGCGGCAGCAAGTGACGCATTCTGTGATTAGTTGCCGAACAGCAGCGTTGGCACCCACGATCCAGTGCTTCTCTCTCAGCTTGGCAAGAACATGGCCGCGGCCAGCGTGACCCAACCGCTCTGGATGTGACGAATGATGAGCGTTGTGACATGGCTTCTGCGAGGCAAGATGACAGGATGTTTGGTCTTCGCTGGAATATCGGCTCGGCTAAGGCGACCCCCTACCCGAAGGACACCTTGGTGAAGGAAGGGATCCAAGCGATAGAGGCTGCTCGTCTTCTTTATCTGCGTTTTTGTTCGCCTTTCCCGGACCCGTTCATCTTCGTCTTCGTTGCCGAGTCGGTCGAGGGCGCGGATTTCGTTGCTGAAGAACTGAGAATGGAGAAATCTGAGTATGGCAGTCTCGGCTTCCTCCAGCTCCTGCACGGTGAGGGACGAACTGTGCGTGTCGGGTTGGTATTTCTCTGGTTGCGGTTCGGTACTTGAAGCTTCATCCTTTGCTTTCTGTCGGCCTGCCCTGCGTTTCAAGAGTATCTTCCGTACGCGCAGGAACACAGCCACGGCCTTCTTGAGACGATACCAGTTGGAGTAGTGTTCGAGCAATTTGAACACCGAGGCAGGTGAGCAGTCGATTGCTGTTGCGCTGGTGAAGAGAGCTCGCTTAACTTCTGGGTCGTTTTCCGGTATTTCGCCCATTGTGAATGGTTGCTCGGGCCATTCCTCCTCCGGTTTCCACAGGAACTCGGGGCCGTTGAACCATCGATGCTGGTTCAAAAGGGATGGTCCGTCCAGGCCTCTCGAGGCGTCGTCTGCAGGATTATCGTCGGTGTCGACGTACCTCCAATGTGCTGGGCTGGAGAAATCCCTGATCGTTTGGACACGATTTGCAACGAAGACTTGATATCTTTTTTGGTCGTTAGCAATATACCTCAGGACAGTAGTCGAGTCCGTGTGGAATTTGATAACATCAGGTACTTCGTCTAGTTCCTTCTTCAGCATTTGCGCCAAGCGGACGGCAACTGTGGCGGCAGTGAGTTCCAGACGCGGTATTGTTACTGCTTTGGCTGGTGCCAGGCGGGCCTTTCCCATTAGAAAGGAGCAGTGGATGCGGTCCTGGTCGTCGCGGAGGCGTAGATAAGCTACTGATCCGTAGCCCGTGGAACTGGCGTCCGAGAAAAGGTGCAGCTGCCTTGATTTTACTTGACCAAACTGCGGCGGTTTCAGGCAGCGGTCGACGCGCAGTTTCTCGAGCAGCGAGAGTTCACTGCGCCATTTGGCCCACCTTGTCCGGTATACGTCTGGAACTTCGTCATCCCACCCCAGGGTTCCTTCACGACATAGATCCTGCAGTATTTGCTTTGCTGATAAGGTGAATGGAGCGGCAAAACCAAGAGGGTCGTAGATTGAAGAGACGGCTGACAGTATTCCTCGTCTAGTCAGGGGCTTGTCGTTGACAATGATGCGGAATCCAAAGGCGTCGGACTATACGCACCACTGTACGCCAAGCGCTCGCTCAATAGGTAGCTTGTCGTAGTCCAAGTCCAGAGCTTTGAGTTCTTTGGAGCGTTCTTCTTCTGGGATTGACTCGAGAACGTTGCGGCGATTGCAAATGAACTTGGTCAGGCGAAACCCGCCATCGGCGCACATTTGGCGGACTCCCTTGATTAACTTTGTAGCGACACCTTCGCTGCTGACCGACTTCAGACAGTCGTCCACATAAAAGTTTCGCCTCAGAGTATTGGCAGCTTGGGTGCCGTGTTGCGTCTCGCCTTCTTTTGCTGTCCTCTTTAAGGCGTAGTTGGCGCAGCTAGGTGATGACACAGCGCCGAAGAGATGGGCCGTCATCCGGTACTCCTCCAACTCGCTGTCCAGATCTCCATCTGACCACCACAGAAATCGCAGGAAGTCGCAGTGTTCAGCTGGGACTTTGACCTGATGGAACATGGCTTCTACATCCCCCATGAAGGCTACCGGCTCCTGTCGAAATCGGGTCAATACCCCAACCAAAGAATTGGTGAAGTCAGGGCCTTGAAGAAGCTGATCGTTGAGCGATTCCCCTCTGAATTTCGCACTGCAGTCAAAAACCACGCGGATCTTATCAGGTTTCTTTGGGTGATAGACTCCGTGATGGGGGAGGTACCAAACTTTGCCGGGCTTCGTTGGCTGCATGTCCGTCGTGACTTTCTGTGCGTAGCCTTTATCGATTACACCGTTGACGAAGGTAACGTAGTCACGATGGTACTTCTCGTCGCGCAGCATTTTCCTTTTCTGCCACATCGCTCTCTTAACGGCCTGATCTCTGTTGTTGGGCATCTCAGGATTAGGATTGCGGAAGGGAAGTGGAATTTCGTGATGACCCCCGACTTTCTTAATGCCTTGCTCGACTTTGTATAGAAACGCCTGGTCTTCTTGCGAGTACCTGCGTTCGTCAGGACTCTGGCTAGGGATGCGGTCGTTGAAGTCCAATTCAAACATTGCCAGCAGGGCCTTCGGCGTGACGATCTCTTTAATCGTTTCCACCTCTCTCACTGTGATCCGGTTTGCTGTGAGGACGTCCTTGTCTGGTATGTAGTTGACTCGCAGAGGACCACTTACAGTCCAGCCGTGCCTAAGGCGGACAGCAAAGGGGCCATTGCCCTGACTGGGCACTACTTCCAGAGGTTCCAGCGCGGCAGGGCAGTTGCTACCAATCAACAAGCCAATCTCCAGGTCCGGCCTGTGCTCCGAGATCTCTTTGGACACTTTGCGGAGGTGTTCCCAGCGGCTGATCATCTCAGGTGTTGGGATTTGCTGGTGGCTAACAGGAATGTCGTCCCTCGTGAAGGTCCGTGGCAGCTCGATAGGATTGAGATCATTAAGGTCTGTCACGATGAGTTTGCTCAGGGCGGTGCTGTCCACGTAGCTCTGGCCATGCATTGTACCCAACATCAGTCTTGTCTTGGTACCATCTGCACCCAGTTGGCTTTTGATGCTTTCGGTGGCAAAGCAGCCTCCACTACCACCATCGTAGAATGCGTATGTTGTGACGGAACGATTACTGTCCTTCTGCTTCACTTTCACCGGAACTATCGCGTGAAGAATGATAGTTTCTTCGATGCTAGCGTGGTTGAAAGATTTCTGCGGAATATTCACGTACATGCTGTGCGCCTTGGCTTCATGGCTGGTTCCGGCTTCGGCTCTTGCTCCTGCTCCGTCCGTGTCGCTTTTCTTGTTTATTTCAAAGCCGTCTATGTGCATGGCTGTAGGGTGGCGTTTGTGGCATCTCCGGCATTTTCTCTTCTTAGTACATCCTTTGGAAATGTGATTGTTTCCGTAGCAGCCGAAGCACATTCCGTTTTCCTTTAGGAAGGTTTTCCTCTCTTGCATTGATTTTCTGGTGAAATCCTCACATTCATCAAGGTCGTGGGACCTTTGACAAAGAGGGCATGACTCGTTCCGTTTACCGCTCCCATATAACCGGTTGGAGACTGGAGGCTTGGAGCTTGGTGCCTCGACTCGAGTGGCAAAGCTAGTGCTTTTAGGCTTCTTGTTAGGGCTTCTACTGCTTTCCGTGTCTGTGTTGGATCTTGTCCTTTCTTCGATTCTCCTTAAGGCCTCCCTACCAAAGATAGGGTCATTGGCGGATTCAGCTGCTGACTCGACGAATTGGACCAAGTCTTCAAAACTGGCAATCTTCCCTTTAGTATTTCTCAACTTGGTGACCAGGTCACGCCATTTGTTGTGGAGGTTGCCGGGAAACTTCTGGACAAGTTTCTGCATGTTTGGTGAGTGATCCAGCACTGACATATGTGATATGCTCTTCATAGCATTCTTGCACTTCATCAGAAAGACTGAAAAGCGTTTCAAGGCTGCTGCGTCGTCGTGTTTAATCGTTGGCCAGTTCAGAGCTTTGTCTATGAAAGCTACAGAGATTTTGTATGGGTCCCCATATTCTTTATCCAACAGTCTCCTTGCTTCCTTGTAACCTTCTTCTGGCTCGAGATGGAAGCATCCTCCAATTAGTTCTTTCGGTTCTCCCTCGACATGCTGTTCAAGGTAATACAACCTGTCGGCGCTGCTACTGGTTTTTGATTCAACTCGGGCGGCAAAGGCCATGATGAAGGTCTTGTAATTGATTGAGTCCCCTTTAAACGTTGGCACCTCGGGCTGAGGTAGAGACATTGCCGCGGCAAGCTGCTGGTTTGTTGATATCACTTGTTGATTCTGTTGCTGCTGCATGAGGAGTATGGTGTGGATTGCTTGTTGCTCGTTTAGATAAGAGGAATGAGAATCGTTGAAATCCCGCCTGTGAGTTTCATTCCTGCTGTTGAGGTCAACTGGACGAACCTCACCTACATCGGGGTTGAGCGGTAGAACTGCGGCACTTGATGAACGTGGCAGCTCGAGGTGATCACATTCTGAAGGACCCAAACTGAGATTGCTGAACGCGGGAGCGGGTGGCGGTGCTGCGGCCGTAGCCAGAGGCGGTGCGGCAAGAGGACATGGCAGGTCGTAAGGAGTTTTGCGATCGTAAGCATTTTGTCTGATCTGATCTTCCCTGATCTCCGCGTATGCCTTTTCTCTTGCTTGCGCCTTAGCGATCGCGAGTTCCAACTTCATTTCTTCTTGTGCGATTTGAAGTGCCTGTTTCTTCTTTAACAGAGCTCTTTCGGCCAGCAGCTCGGCCACTCTTGCTTTTTCCTTCGCCCGGGCAGAGGCGGTGGAGCTGGCAACAGACGTCGTTTGGGATCTTCTGGACATCGATGACACCCGCGATCCGGACTCAGATTGGCTTTCCATATGATCTGACAGACGATGCTCGGCGGCGGAAATCCAACTGACTATCTGCTTTCTGAATTCGAGAAAGGACTTTTCCTTGTCGTCATATCGTTGACTTTCTCTGTCCTGTTCTCCTTCCGAGGATATTTCGTCAAAGTAGATATTGTGTGCTTCTTGAAAACCTTCAAACAAGGTGTTTATATCTTGCAGTCCCGTTTTTACCACGTGCAAATTACCATCGTCGGCCGTCAGTCTGGCGAGTTCATTTCTCTTGCGTGAGACTGCCGACAGTGCGGCTATCTGGTTTCCTTTCAGGCGACGTTTTTTTTCTTCTCGGCCTTTTTCGGTAAGAGTTCGTTGACGAGTTCCGAGTTCTTCTGTTTTTTCTTCTCGGCCTTGTTCGGTGAGAGTTCGTTGAGAAGCTCCGAGTTTTTCCGTTTGAACAGATGTTTCTTGTTCATTGTTGTCTGGCGGCACGCCGTTGGGAACTTCAGACATGTTGCGAAACTTCCAGCGATGAAAGAAAAATTCTTTGTTACAAATGTGGATGCAGGAACTGGCGTTCCTCGCTTTTCACAGGACGATGTTTATTAATGAGACCAAATACTGTCTTCACAACTTTGATTTACGCGTTTCCGCCGCCTCCTTAATATCACACGAGAGTCCAAGTCCCTTGACACATTTATTGAGCTCCCAGGGTGAATCACGACGAAATACGGTAACAAAGACTAAATGTAAAAGCGAAACAGAAAAGGGCTACTTAAATTACATGTTAGCCTACATATAAACAAATCAATCGGAAAGACGTTATAAGCAATCGTACTTACATTTGTGTCCGTTTGAGGTCTCTAACGATAAGCGTTGAACAATGATAAGCGTGTAACACAATGCTCCTGTTCACTTTCGCGGTCAATCTTTTTAGCACGTTGCGCATGCGCTTACCGGAACAATCCGCATCAACAGTTGTACTAGCCTGGTTATAAAGGAGTTTTCAAAGCCTCGAGTGTTCTCTGTATAGTTATTATATTACTTAACGTAATAATAGTAGTTTGGTCTGACCAATCCGGACAAAATGCCTCGCTTTCATGTTATGTAAATATAGGCATTAGCATTCAAGATGACGTGTCTAGGTAATCGATATGCATAGATTATTATGGGTAAATTTTAAAGATTTAAATATTAATTTAGTTAGGGATAATTTTGGCGCCAAATTGGTTGGCGCGTTCGATACGTAATATCTTGCGTTTCTAAGGTCAACATGTGGTTTCTAGGTAACCAGTTGGGACAGATTGCCTCGCTTTCATGTTATGATTGATTGATCAATTTGAGATGCAGGGTAGTTATGGGACGGGTACCGTGGGGAAATTGAAATGAAAATGCACAACAAAGTGATATTGAAAAAAATTTTTTAATGAACAAAGATATGTGTTATGAAATTTTACATGTAGCAATGTTAATGTTTTATATTGTCAACAATTCCTTTGAGCGCTTGTTTGCCAAGAAGCTTAGCCATTGATCCAAATGTAGGATTTGGTCCGCTAAGGAACATCGACATAACTTCGGCGACATCGTCAATTTTGCGTCTTTTGTATTTTCGGACAGCGCCACCCTTCATTCCTCCACTGTCTTTTCTTCCTCGTTTCTGTCTTTGACATCGTGTGGTGACTGTTTGGAATCTGGACGATCGCATAGTGTTAGTTCGCCTATGGCTCTTGTTATCTCCTCTATGTCTCTTTCTAGTTTGTCTTCGTTTGATGACCATTTTGCATTAAAATCTTTGCAGTGCTTCTCTACTTTATACAGATCTTGATTATTATGTAGATCTTCCAAGTGTTCTAAGATGTGACCATCATCCCTTTTATCATCATTTACAGTCATACTCGTTGAACCGTCCAACACGTTCAGAGAGCTGGATGAAATGAACATTTGAGTTTGTATTGTTGTATACTTAATAAAAGGTTTGTGTCACCTGTCAATCAAAGAAGTGAGATTGACAGATGTCAATCAAACAAAACTAATAATAGATTATTACGTAAACTGTTATAGTGTTAATAAAAGCAGGCAAAATTAGCTATGCAAAAAAAAGAAAAAAGGTATTCACGGTTTACCCAGTGACACTTAAAGAGTTGAGAGAGGGAAAAAAAGATGAGTATGTGGAGAAGTTTTCGGCGTGATCGACTTGTTCGGACTGATCAAATTCCGACAAGATTTGATCCAGCAAACCAAACCATCTGGGCAGAATGTGTGAAGAATAGTGAACCTATGGATACGTCTGAACCTCTTGACCAGCCTTGGCCTATTTCCCAAATGTGTCAAACTGTTTCCTTCGGGAAGAACGATGGATATTTTCGACGTGAACAAGATGCTCGGACAGATCAAATTCCGACAAGATTTGATCCAGCAAACCAAACCATCTGGGCAGAATGTGTGAAGAATAGTGAACCTATGGATACGTCTGAATCTCCTGATGTGTCTTGGCCGAATCCAAAAGTAGGTCAACCAGATCCGTTCCAGAAAGCACTTTTTGAGCAAGTTCACAGTCAAGGGCCTTCTTTTTGGACAAATCCCAAACCTGTACCGTCCTGTTGGAAATATCCTGTACACCGAGCTTAGACATTGTCTTTTGCACCCACCCCATAAATGTGGAGAACAGATAAGAACAATGTTTGTGGATGAAACAAGACAACACAAAATGTACATTCTCTGTTTTTATTGATTAAACTTGAAAAACGTTTCCTTGTTTGTTCTTCGGGGTATATCTAGGTACAAAGTCTTTTTCTTTCTGTGAGAAGCAGCTGAAGTACATGAATCCATATTCTCGGTTGTCGGACATCGGCAATCCACATACTTTGTTCTTTATGTCCAAATGATCGAGAATGAGAGCGACTTTCTTGGATTTGTATCCTCGCAGAGACCATCGTGGGTTTTCATATGGTTCCTGAATATCTTCCTCTTTCAGACAATCCTCGATCGTTTTAATGCTGAGGTTTGTGATGAATTGATTACATCTGAGTGAGTCACAGAAGATCTTTTCCTGGATGCGAGGGAGTTGGAAGACCAAGCAGACGCTGTATGTGGAGTTAAATATCGCATAGTTCTTGCACTGACAATGACGAATGAGGTATCCAACAACTATATACGCAGCTTGGTAGGAGTTTGAATCGAAGAAAACTTTACACCATCGTGTATCATTTCCCATTATTGGAGACATTTTATTTGTTGTTGTTGTCGTTGTAGAAGCAAAGAGATCAAATGCAGAAAAAAGGAGATTGTTAATGTTTTAAATTATGAATGCTCACGTCAACTGTCAATCAAAGAAGTGACATTGACAGACGTCAACCAAACAATGAAACTATTGATAGATGCTCACGTCACCTGTCAATCAAAGAAGTGACATTGACAGATGTCAATCAAACAATGAAACTATTGATAGATGCTCACGTCACCTGTCAATCAAAGAAGTGACATTGACAGATGTCAATCAAACAATGAAACTATTAATAGATTATTACGTATAGATGATCGAATAGACATACATAAATAGCCAGGAGAATATACTGAATTTGTCGAGTGTTTTTGATTCAAGAGAGAGAGAGAGAGAGAGAGAGGAAGTAGGAGCAAACAATACGATAATTATGGCCCAAGCACAGATAGAAGCAAGAAAGCGTTCTCTTATAGACCAAGCCTGGAATGATAGCATTGCTCATATGGGTGAGAAGAAATGGAGAGTAAAGGAAGGAGAGAAGACAGAAGTTATTGTCGAGAAGAAGAAGACCAAGTCAAAACCTAGACCACAAAAGTCAAAACCTAAGATTGAGAAGAGGAAGAAAAAGATTTTAAAGGCAAAGTCGAAAGTAGAACCTCTCCTCCCAAAGTTGTGCATCAGCAGCAGTATAGAATCGAGGAAGGAAGAGATGATGACAGTATGCGATGAGTCATTTTATCCTTTGGCTGATTGTCCAGACGGTATACCAGGCTGTGAAGTCTTGCATGGGGTTCGACTGAAAGATGTGTGTGAAGAACAGTTTAACCACAGAGCCACTGAGCCTAATGAGATCCAACCTCACGATGTAATCATGCGACGAGGGAAGTTGTCTGTGATACAGTGTTATTGGTCAATCGTTGTTGATGTGGTTTGCGCAGCTCTTGTCCGATATTGCAAGGAAATCTGTGAAGGATGCAAAACTAATAGCCTAAAGAGACATGACTTGTGTGATTTGACTGTAAAAGTAGTGTGGGTGCAGAATCGTGCTGCGATTCTTCGATTAGTGGATATCCCTTCCTTGGCGGGAAGATGGGTGTCCGCCACATATTTCAGCTGTGGATTATGTTCTAGTGAGGTGGAAAAAATATTTGGGTTGTTCAATCCTGTTGAAATGATCACAAGAGGGCTTCCGGATGGAATGTTTGGTGACTGTTATGTGTATGATGACACTGCAAAATGGATGGAACAATTGGATGAACGCATGGTAAAGATTGATCACCCAGCCAGTTACTGCAGTTTTGACTCGGCTTTGATACCAACGTTGCAAGAACGTCATATAATTTAGGACGTATTAAGACTGGAGACATTTATGCTATTTACATGTATTTTATTTTTTATTGACTCGTGCGATGTGTACATGTCTTCTACATTTGTATTTATTAAACGATACATATTGAAATGGAGACTCCTTTCGCTTGAATCCTTTACCCACTTGTGGTTTTTGTTGCACTTTACTTCTGGTTCGTTTGCCTATGGCTTCAGAAGTGGCAAATCCTGCCTCTGTAAAGAGTTTGGCTATAGGGTGGGCTGGGGCATACTCCTTTTTCTTTTGACGTTTTGGAGTTGGTTTCAGTTTTCCTTTAACAGCTTTGTTTAGTTCATCTAAAAAGTTGTCAGAGTCTGATGAATGAAGAGGTGTGGCAGGGTGTGAAGATGGTTTAAGCTGACTGGTGATTGTGGATAGCAGATCAGATGTCATGGGTGGATGTGTTTTGGGTGATTTCATGGCAGAGGAGTATGTGGGTGGCGGTGGTAGTAATGGTGGTGGTGGTGGTGGTGGTACAGGTGACGTTAATGAGTTATCTCTGGACTGATGTAAGGTTGCATTGTGGATTGGTGTCTGGTTGACGCCTATGGCTGGGGAAGGATGAGGCAAGCGTCCAGCAATGCTCAACATATCGACGTTTTGATAGTCTTTGCTTTTTGGGTTTCCTTTAGCTTTAAGTCTAAAAGCGGGTGGTTTGCTCAAGTGTTGACGATTGAAGTCGTTAAACTCGCCCAATTCATTGAGGAAATCAGAGCGTTTGTTAACAGTGTCTTGATTTGGGCTAGCTAGGGTATCGTGAAGTCGTTGACCCGCGGCGGCAGGATTGAAGTGTCGTTGTGAAGGCTTCATGCTAAGTTGATTAATCCATTCTTGAGAGAGGAAGGAGGCAGGGACGACAACCATTGAGGTTCCTTGTGAACTAGTCATGTTTCTTTTCGCTTATCCGATCGTATAGGAAGTTTAGTGCAATAGGTATGGCAAATCTTGCTAGGGCCGCTAGTGGGAATCCTCCTGTTTGATTATTACCAGCTAAGAGGGCTTTGATTCGTCTTGGACCCGTCCTGTGACAACAGATCGTTGAAAGTCCTTTGCCGATTTGATGGCGAGGGATGCCTTTTATTATCTTTGGTGGAACGGGAATGTTTCCCATCTTAACATTTTGCAAGACTTCTTGGATGGCTTGTAATTGACTTGTGCCTGCTCTTTGGAGAAGATTAGGCTGTGTCACGACGCGTCGTAGAAAAGTGGCATGACGTCGAAGGAGAGGTGTTGGACCATGTCGAAGACGTGTACGTTTTTGTTGCATGATTTGTCTTTTTATGCGAGATGATTGAAAGTTTCTTTTTATTTATAGGTTTTATCCAAACGATGGTACGAAGACTTGTGTGAATCCTCTCTCAGTGTTTGGTATGATATTAATATGAAGACGATGTTCATCGTTAGTACTCATGTCGAAGTCGATCATAAAATTTGAGTATGGTTTTCCGTGGGTTTTTTCTTGCAACCAAGCCATGATTTGCCGTACTTGTCTCTTGTTGTAACTGGACTGTAGAAAACGTTCAACAACCCGTATATTTCGCATTTCAATAATAAAGATGGCTACAGACACATTGCGAGTAATATCGACAGAATGACGTCCTTGATGATATAGATTTTGTGTTAACATAAATGCTGTTATGTTTTTATGATGAGACCATTTAGTGAATATATCTAGGACATGACTATCTTGGCTGGCTTCTTTCATGAAATCGTCTAGAACCAGAATCTGTGTTTCGTCCGATGACACTGTATAGGGGAAATCGCTTTCGATTGACTCTGGTAATCCTTCACGAAGTGTCACCCCCATTTGCGCTAACTTAGCATAACCAGGCTGATAGACACCATAATACCACACAACCCGGGTGACGGGATGATGGAAGAAGGTTTGACAGTGATGTATGATATTCATCACTAGCGTTGTTTTACCACTGTTGGAGGGACCACATACTAAAATGCGTGCAGGATGTTTGAAACGCAGGTTTATTGGCTTAATGAGCTCTGCACCAGGGAGAGATGTATCAAAGGGAGGAGTCCTGTAGCGTTTCAGATCATTAGTTTTGATATTGGATGATCCAGATTCAATACTTCGCTTCCGCTTCATCACGAGAGGTAGGTGATACTCGAGTTTAAATGACGATCACAAATGATAGAGTGAGACGGTAGAGTAACAACATTTTTATTTATAGCTTGTGAACATAGCTACAACAGCATTGCCCTGTACGAGTCGAATCTAAAATGACATTTTGTATATCTAGGCAGACTGATGCAATATGGGCTACTATTGCATCGTTTTGAGCAAAGAAACGATTTGGTATAATATCTGGAAGGGTTTCAAAAGAACCCGTTTGACCATATTGAGATGCTACATATATGCAATAATGTCCACAAACATTCGAGTTCAAACTTTGATACGTGTTTCTGTTTTGTCCCAATGTCTGAAACCGTCGTACTAAATCCTGAAACTATCGGTTTGCGTAGTTGGTTTGAAAGTCTAATCCATAACTGTCAAAGACTTGCAAATGTGTGGGGGTGTCTGCCCCCAGTAGAAGCCAGTGTTCACCTGGAGATGTGGAGGGTTGTGTATTGACCACCATTATCCATGGACGAAATCGTCCAGTACGATTGGTTGTGTGGGGATTAGGGATTTGATCACAACCATATGTCCCTCGGAACAGGGAACGGGTTGATGGGAGCGCAGAAAGTACTTGATTCAATTGATTCGTCCATAGAGCAGGAATTTTTTGAGACATGATTTCTATGCAGATACGGTGTCATCAAAAAGCACAGAGCCAAGCATGTCAAGTTGAAGTACTGAGGTGTAGAACAGTAGGAATATGGCTTTCGTCTGGTTTGATGTGACCGGCTCAAATCGCAGTGTGAAGCGTTGGCTACCGTGCGGGAGTTTATAGAGAACGGGGTCTGTGTAATCATCTCCAGGCGTAAAGTCAAATATATACATGTTGTAGCGTGTGTTAAATGTCTTTTTATCGATTCGGATACCATGCCCTGTGGCCTCAAACATCTTGATAAAACGTCGATAGGATTCCAAGGGGTCTTTCACTAGATCGATTTCATCCCATCCTCCATCTCCATCGGTCTCAATTTTAACCAGATTGTTTCTCGTAAAGTGAAAGGGGTTAAGTGATTTGCCATTATTGTTGAAGGGTTTCTCAAAGTATTTCTGTGGTTGTAACATCAAAACAATTCTTTTGGGCATAGGGCCTGGAGGAACCACGTCAGTCAAATGATGTTGTCGAAGATTGTCTGGGATTGTAAAGTCTCGCATGACAACATTATCTAATACATAACGGGCTTTTCCACCCGAGGCACTGGCCAATCGCTTTTCCAATCGTAGGGCATGGGAGGGATTGATCATTGGATGATACAGCATCAGGTAGGGTTTCTCAGCTGTACTTACGCTTGCTGTGATGTTAAGGGCATTTGTCATCATCAGTGGCCAATTGTTGCCAAATGGATAGAATTTAATATTGATATTGACTTGAGGTGGGATGTACTTGTGGGTGGCAAATACAGGAATTTGATTCAGAGGTAGAATAAAGGGTTTGTCACCAGTGTATCCAGGTTCACCGTCACCTCTATCATCAGCTGTAAAGATTTTTCGCTGGTTGAACCCATCATTATCCCCTATATCATCATGTGCCGTGTCAATGGGGAGGTAGCCCTGCAGCGCTCCCCATGTTTTCTTGTCGTCGTCTGACAAGTTAAAGAAAGCTTGAAACCATTGAATGAAAGCAAAGGATTTGGGTGAAGGGGTGGTGACTTGACGTCCATTGATTTTTATCTCTATGTGAGAGAACACAGAGAAGGCCATGTTGTTGATCATGCCAACCTTATCGTCACCCCATTCGCCCCCCATTTTTGTCAGGTGAATGTGGAAGTACAAATAAGATCGTGTCAAATCCATCCATCTCTCCCGGCTGTCTAGATCAAATTCGATCGGATTGATTGCATCATTTATCGGGTACACTTTGCGAGGCTCTACACCAAATAGAGAGGTATCTACAGGAGGGTCAGTGAAAAGATCTAATCCGTCAGTTTGGATCTTAGCCCCCTTGATCTTGGATGCTCCAGATCCAGTAACTTGCTCAACATGTCGAATACTCCGCTTCATTGTCAGATGATAATGATGTATGAGATTAAAGGATCGTCTTATTTTATACCTTCTCCCTCCGATTCAAATACAAAAGACACATACAAGGATTGGAAGAACAAAAACAATTTTATTTCCTCATATATGTTATTTACATGAATACGTTGTTATCCCAAGATCCTACAAATGGTGGAGGGCGTTGGACATTTACTGTTTTTCTGGCAGACCTTTTAAGACCTTTAGAACCTTTTCGACCTGATCCTGACTGCATCGCTATCTTTAAAGCCTTTGTTAGGTTTGCTTTCCCAATGTTAAGTGTCCGTTTTCCTAGACGTTTAGCTCTGGTTTTAATCGTTCTTTTTATTGGTGCCCCACCAACGACATCATGGATGGCACCCTGTGCTTCTGACAAACCAGCCTTCAATAGTTGTTTACCCACGTCTTTCGCTAAAGGTACAAACCGACGCCTCGCACGACGTGCAAATGATCCTAGCCCTCGACCCCGTTGAGGTGTTACGGTAATGGGGCCTTGGGTTAGAAAAGGTCGCATTCCACGACCCAGCTGAGGGTAAGCAATTACGCCAACGTGACGGTTATATCTGTTCATTGACCTCATTGTGATAACAATACGAGTTCTGTTAGATGTGATCTTAGTTATATAGTCTGTGTCGGTCCCACCCTTGACGTCTTCTAAAATGAAGCAGAATATTAACACTTCCCCAACTGAAACTCATAGGATTGTCATGATCGTCTCGAAGCCATACATGTAAATGCTGTATCATCATAGGCTTGACAGGAATGTACAGAGGAATGGGATAGTTAATTATATGAGTCAGGGTAGTCCTCTTTATTATCAATCCAGGATTATGAACCGATGCTAGCAATGGACGTTAGGCCCCATTCACAATCCGATCCTGGATAAAGTCGGCATAGAGAAAGAAACGCTGAATCTGATTCGTAGGGTCTATGGTCAGATCTGGTTTGTGATCTAAATGGATAGCATTTTCGGGTGAGATCGTTTGTGACGACTTTGTTTGATGGCTGAGGGGTCTGAAAACATCATCTAACTTTGTTGGATTATAGATATCATATCGTTTCAATCCATCTTTACTTGCATCATTTTCTAACATTGTCCCATCGAGACTTCTATGTGCTGATGGAAATAGAAGGACCGAATATGTGGGAATAGTTGATCCATAAGGGTCTTGCTGTGCGTAATGGAGGGCCTGACAGAGGCGGGCATTGGCAAAGATAGTTGCCTTATTATTAACCTCGTGTATAAGAATTCGTTGTGGTGTACTTTCAAAGGTTTTATAGACCCACACAGGCCAGTTGAACTCAGGGTAAGAAAACGCAGCATCAGTCTGTTTTTTAATTTGCTCCACTATCTCTTCAGATGTATCGTAAATTCCGGACTGAAGGGTGAAAAGAAGGCTACGATGTCCATGGCCAACCCATTGAGCATGAGAACCAGTGATCACTTTATTCCAATGAGTAAAGGGCATCTCATTTTTACTATAAGTCACGATCCAACGGAGACATGATTTATCACGGTGTCGGTGTGGAATGGGATTCCATGACGTAGGAAGTGTAATCTGTTTCACACATACCTCTACATCTTGCATGTTTAGTGGTTCTGGTAATGTGTTGACGAAGTTCTCACACGTGTTTACATAACCATTTCCGGATAAAGCATTACTGAACAAGTCGATTTTTTCATCCATCAATGGTTCTGTAGTCATGATGACACAAACTGATACCAAAAGCTAGAGGATAACAAATTTATAGACGTTGGATTGCTGGTCGTCTCCTGAAGTGAAGCTCTAGACTTGTGACACCCCAGTTAAAATCTATGTCGTCCCCATTGTCATCTCTCACTCGAAATGTAAACGATTGGAATGTTAAATCTTTCACTGGGTAGTAGAGTGGGATAACACTTTCCACGGAGAAGGAAGTAGCATCGTGTTGAAGTGACATTTCAGGGTTTGGTGTAACATTCAACAATCCTGTGCGGATGCCCCCGACAATGCGATCTTTAATAAAATCACAATAGGTCAGGAAACGTTGAAACTGAGTTTGAGCATCGGGCGGCGGAATAGCAGAGGCATCCAAATAAATTGCATTTTTGATAGATAGGTTGTTCTTGTTCGAAATAAGTTTGAAGGGCGATGGTAAGTGATGTGAGTTGAAAATCTCTTCTAACTCCATAAGCTGTCCTCGTTTCGACCCTTCAGTGACTAAGTAGCGTTCAGGAAGTGTCTCATGGATGTCTTGTCCAAAATGTAATAGCTTACATAATGCATCGTTGGCCCACACACTGTAAATTTCACGATTTACGTCGTCAGCATCCCCCTCTATCTTCTGTTGGAGAGTGACTCGTCGTGGCCTATGAGCTTTCACGGGCGATGTAATCCACGTCAAGCCAAATACACTGTTTGGTAGGGCCTCGTTCATTTGACGTATCATTTGAGCTAAGACTTTCGGCTGTCTTATATGGAGCGTTTGCTAGAGTAAATAGCATTGTCTTATGGTAAATGCCATCTGTATTAATCCATCGGGCTAGAGGTCCAGTCTTAACCATACCTTCTGGAGGGAAGCTACCCATGCCTCCATCATAACCTATTGTAACACACCAACGAGGTGCATGTCGTTGACGATCTTTCAGAGGTAAAGGGTTCCATGAAGTAGGAAATGTAATATTTTTTACAGCCACTTCCATTCCATTTAGCTGAATTGGATGGGGTAAACATACATTAAAATGACCAGGACTGTTCGCCATTCCATTGCCAGACTCAGCATTGCTAAAAACACTCACAATCTCATCCCTCCACAAATTAGACATTTTTTTTTTTTTTTTTTTTTTTTTTTTTTCAATCTATCAGGCTATCTCCCTCTTTGATGTTTTCCACAGGCTCCCAGCTATTATATTTTTCAGGATAGCCACGCCACTTTACCAAGACTTCTGATATAGTCTTACGCCCCACTTTACGACGACGTTTCTTTAGAATGGATTCTACCATAAATTCCTGGTCTGGATCGTAGTTAATCTTTTGCAATTCGTCTGCATAAAATCTGCCTTCCAGAGGAGTCCCGTCCAACTCAGCAATGATGTAGCGAGGATTTCCCAAAGTTTTCACAATTCTGTGCACTCTGTAAAAAGCCTCGGTCCACAATCCATAGTAGCTCTTTTGAAATATATTGGCTTTGACAATACTCAGACGTACAGTGTCTCCTACTTTGAACTGTGGCTTCTGGCGCCGGTACGAGCCTTTTATATATTTACCATAGAGTTTATTGAATACTTTGTATTGATTCCAAATGGTTACATCTTTAGGACGCATTCCTATGCTCGAATGTGATCGGGAATTATACCCTTCTACAAACTTTTGTAGAATGTCTATGTATCGTGTCTGTCGGGTGAATATCATGTAGTTGATAATTGATTGTTTGAAGGTGCGATTGAACCGCTCTATTATAGCAGCTTTGTGATCGCCATGTGTACTAAAAAGACGAATTGAATGCTTTTTCAACCACTTGGTCATAGATGTATTGTAGAATTCCGTACCACGATCCGTATGAATGGCCTCGGGACTGTTTTGGCTTTGCTTTAGAATAGACGTGAAAGCTGGGACAACCGAAGTGGGGGTCTTATTGTGAAGAGGTCGTACATAGGCATACCTGGATAGAACATCAATCACATTGAGCAGAAAGCGCACGCCATCATTTTCCTTTTGAAATTGGGACATGTCCAAGAGATCAGCTTGATACATTTCATTAATTCAGAGCGTATTCAACTGTAATTTACTAACAGTGCGTGCTCCTGGATTATGTGCGATCTTGTCAGGATCAAGTTGAACACCTTCATGGGCTGCGTAATCAGCAACAAAAGCGTTACGTTGCTCTGCCGTCTCGACATTTTCGTTCCAACCACTCGCCTCTTGCTTTAGCTTCTGAAACGTTTGGATGTAAGATCTGAATAGTCGTCTGTACCGTTTTGGATAATGCCAAGTCTCCCAAACATTTTGGATGACATAGCCAAATCGCACAGCCATCTTCACCTCTTCAGAAACCCATGTACCCAGTAGGCTACGTTCGGAGTCTGAGTGGTCACAGTAGGCTTGGTTCTGGCTCTCTGAACATTTTGCACATAGCGGAAACATCAGCTTCCCATTGCTGCGATATGGTAGGACAGGATGATAGAGCTGTCTTGGAGGCAATATGGTACACTTGACATAGCCATACACTTCTGAGATGTCCAATGACATCCCTTGCATCCCATATTCCTGATTACATGGTTGCGTGTACCGCTGGATTATTGGATGCCCAACTGGATATGGGTCCATATCGTCTTCATCCCATGATCCTAATGGTTCTGAAGGCTCGAGCTTGGGCTTCTGTCCAGGAACAAGCAAATCTAGTTGTTCATCGCGGCGACGACAAACATTACAATAGGGATAGAGTGACGTAAAATCGAAGTAGTTTAGAGCCACAACGTTACTGGACGTCTTCTCACAATTAACGTCGCTCTTTAACTTCGTACAGCCAGTCCTTCCTCCGTAGAAGGCATCTCTCTGATCCAAAGGTTTAACCAAGTTCAGCTGATCACACCACTCTCTTAGGACATCTTCAGATCTCTTTCTTTCACTCCATTCACACTCCCAAAGAGTGATAACAGTATACCCATTTCGTCTCAAGTCATCTTCTTTCATTTTTGTTCTGCGCAACAAATCTCCCATTGTCTGTTGTGTTCTTGTGTTTAGCTCCTCCCCTTTGTGACACCTTGGACAGCCATGCCAGTAACAACCATGAAACTGGAAGCAGCTACGCGTCTCTGGATCATAACCATCAACAGATCCACCACCATGAACCTCACTTGGTCTGTACTCTCCACCATTCCATACATGTTGGATACGACCACCCCACTCTGGTTGATGATTAAGCCATAACAACCATTCCAGGGCAGCACAGGATTGGTTTGTTTTAGGCGTGTACCCATTGGCTGGCACAAAGGGAATAGTGTTAGGAGGCATGTGGTCGGCCCTGTAGACTTTGTTACAAATGGATGCCAAGGTTATGGCATACTTCATAGGGTTGACGTGGTTGACCTGTTGGAAGGTTTGACAGAACTTCACCACACCTTTCCGTAAGATGATCACATCATTTCGGCAATAGTCAATCAATTCCTGCTTGAGATTGAAGACATGGTTGGCGTCCACTTGTGCTTTGTACCACGTGGAGAACTCTTTGCGTTTGTCTGGTGACATCGAGTCTGGGTCGTACGTTTCCATTGGAGGCATTGGACCAACGTAATTAGCTTCCATGTTCTCTTTGGTATGGAACAGATGGCAAAAGAAACCTTTAGCCAACAAGGATTGGTTTTCATCCAGAGTCAGGCCAAACATCTTAGGGAACTCGGCGAGAGAACATTGAACGAAACTTAAACTATCAATGAATCGGAGTTTCTCCTTCCAAGTCAAAGATAGGAGCTTGCATCCATTCATGATCACTTTCGGGGTCTCTCCAGCATCGAGCAAGGTGCGCAATATGAAGTGGCCATCAAAACCTCTAAAATTATGAGCGACTATGGTTGTAGGAACATCACCATAATCATTTACGAGATACTCTAGGAATTGTGCCACACAATCCTCCCCCTCGAAGATCCGTTCATCGTCTCCGAAGGTAGTTTGAGAGATCAACAATGTGGGTACATGAACACCCGTTTCTTGACGTGTCTCAATGTCAAAAAAGATCATGTTAATACGATTGTCACGATCAACACCTGGCCTTCCAGGGTTTAGAGGGTTAATCAGGTCAACGAGTTCAGGACAATTCTCATCCACCCCATCTTCATCTTCATCTTCATCTTCATCTTCTTCTTCATCCAATGTTCTTTTACGCTTGCGACGTTTTGGGATGCGTGGGAAGTCATGAATCTGAACGTAACACTTGTGACCTTCCTTACACGTCTTTTGACAGACCACACAATATCTTGCTCCACAAATATGCTTCTCACGATTTTTCCTCTGGACATACTCTTTTAAACACTTGTCACAGAAATATCGTTCACTGTGACACATATGTGTCTTCTTATCCAGATGCTTCTGAAAACATAAGTCACCATAGAAAGTTCGTTTACACCTGTCACATCGTGTGCTTTTGCTTACTGATCGACGACCTGTACATGCTTCGTCTTTACAAGCTTCACAAACATAGGGACACCGATGTGTTCTGCGGTCATTGAAGGGCATGTCGCAGGCTCGACAGAATTGTCTCTTGCCAAAGTATGTAGTAATGTTCTTAATGTATAAGTAATGTTCTTTTACCAAGACAAGGTGTATAATCTTGGCTTCTGGAAAAAAGTCTTCCTTTCTCTCCCTAAAAAAGCACTCATTTTCCAAATCGGCAGCATAAACACGAATAAGGTATCCTTTAGTGAGTAGATGTTGGGCAAACTTTGCTAGTTCTTCGGTACCACAGGGTTTGTTGGGATCGACATTGCACGTCACACATAGTGCCAAAGCTTCTGTCGTCCAGCAAACTGGATTCTGTATCAGAGTCCATATCGGTAGATGATAATTTAACTGTTCAGTACCCCGTCGATGAAGCATAGCAAATACGAGACATCGAGCCAAACACATCTGGTCTGGAACGTCTGCAGGGGGTACAACTATATTCTTGTCTCTCTTTAGATTATCTTCCATGACTAAACTTGTTTTACCTGTCTCACGTCTTACACGTCCACCACCACGTCTATCCTCTAATTCCACAACATTCACCAACACATCATCATCCAAAATGAATTCTTCATGTGATTGCATCACACGTTCAAAGGTGGCAGTAATCTTCTCCTCAGTTACTTGATTCACAGGCATCCACGAAATACGAATGGGATGATTTAGTTGTTTTGATTGCATCGTAATCCCGACGAGAGCCCCCTCTGACAAATTTGCGTTATGGATAACAGCAGGAACCAGTTCATCCAAGGAGGATGTGAGTTGACGAAGTTTGTCATCTATTGATAGTCCTTCAAAGGAAGCCATGTGATGTCGTGATGGATGAAACGTGAAGTCATACTCTGTTACCCCATACTTCTTTATAAATCTTTCTTTTCTCCCCTTAAGGTTCCAGAGATCATTATCTTTGTATGCTGCATTAGCACCGCCTAACATCATTGTAGGTTCTCCTTCTGCTGCTGCTGCCACATCAAATATGCCAGTGTGGAAGTCGGAGTCACCTATATGTTCTGGCTGGTAATCATTATTCATCACGGCCCTTTCAAATGAATCTCCATTCAGCTCTGGGAACGACCAATCTTCTTCTGATTGATAATCACCTCGCTTTATAGCCCTTTCGAATGAATCTCCATTCAACTCTGGGTATGGCCACCACAGCTATAAATAGAAATTTTTTAAAAAAATTATCAATCAATTGATGTAAAATCATTTTCTGACATGACTAAAAAAATCAATGAAACAGGCGCTTAGGCGATTCCTCCACTCAAGAGATGTACATGATTTAATATCATGTGCTTTTACAAATGGCTTGGCATACATAATCAAGTTCATCAGAGGTATTCTACCACACAATCTTTTCCACAAAAAGGACTTCTTCGCAAACCGAATGGAGAAAATGCTGGGAATAAAAATGCCACTTTGCGTGTTCGCTTGCTTCAAGAATGGTATGGAAACTATATATGGTGAAGAATATGTGAGACAAACCGAAGATGATATCATAACCAAATTGATTGAGAAAATGGATGAGAATGAGGCAGAAACGGATGTAATTGATGGCCCAACCACAATACTTGTTGTTTTTTACGAAAACAACTCATATCCATTTTGGAAAAGATGCTCATAGAGACATGTTCATTATAGAAGGAGTTGAAAGACAATAAGTTGTACACCTCTGGAGAAAAACTTTGTAAAAAAGAAAAAGGTGATAACAACAAAGTGTATTTATTGACATATACTTAATAAAACATGATTTAAAAAAGAAATAACTTTTTATTGTTTTTCCTTCAATACATTTCTTAGAAAAATGGAAAATAAAAAACTAAACTTCATCAAATTACTTAGCACAGACCGAAATCAAACATAACATCCTCACGACAACTACAATATTGACAACCATGATGAACTTTCTAATTCCTCCTCCTCTTCTTCATCGCTTCCTTCATAAAACATCTAAAATAAAAAAATTAATCTAATCATAGTCTATCACGTAACGAAATATGAAAGATCATTTACTACACACACACAATCATTTAAACAGTATCATTAGTATAAAAGGAAACATTCTCAACGTCATGATAGTGAAGATAAGTTGTTTCTCGTTATTGGCCCTCCATATAAACCTACTGACAAATTCATTGTCAATTTTATCACCAATCTTTGACATCTAAAAATTTCAACAGAAAAAAAATACATAAGTATCCTCATCTTCATCAACATAGAGCTTGATCACCGTATCCTAATGAAAAAAGAAATACGGATTTTAACTAAAATATATATGTCGTAAACGAAATAAAATTCAATCACACATCACCCGCCGAAGTGTCTGTAAACAAAAATCAATCGTGTAGCACACATCATTCGACCTAGGTACTTTCTTCTTCTTTTCATCTCATACGGTCGCGTATCACACGTCCTCTTTGCTCTCTTTAAACTCTTAAACTCCTTTCTCTTAAAATGCAAAAGAAAAATTAATTAAATAATAAATCTAAGATTCCTCTACACTCCATCCACAATCTATAATCCTATGTTGACATTGCCATGCATAACATATTGGATCCGAACACCACTCTTCTTCTTCTTCCTCTCCTCTGCCCTCTCCTTCTTCTCTCTTTTAAACACAAGTTTAGCTATGTAAGCCGTGTATACATCGACATCTCCCTGAATATTGTTTAGGGAACCTCAGCCTCACCATAGTCCCTGTTTCCTCTATATCATCCTTGATATCATTCTTCTCATCCTTCACATTCACATTCACCTCGTCCTCGTCATTAGCTGGCGAAGAGAGCACCTCCACATTCTGTAAATAAATAAATAAATAAATAAATAACATAATAAAATAAATAATAAATAAAATAAAATAAAATAAAATAAAATAAAATAAAAAATAAAATAAATAAATAAAAAAAGACTAAAGTGAGCGTGGAATGGGGACTAGTGTTAAAGTGAGCGTGGAATGGGAACTAGTTTTAATATGAGCGTGGAATGGGGACAAGTTTTAAAGTGAGCGTGGAATGGGAACTAGTTTTAATATGAGCGTGGAATGGGGACAAGTTTTAAAGTGAGCGTGGAATGGGGACTAGTTTTAATATGAGCGTGGAATGGGAACTAGTTTTAATATGAGCGTGGAATGGGGACAAGTTTTAAAGTGAGCGTGGAATGGGGACTAGTTTTAATATGAGCGTGGAATGGGGACAAGTTTTAAAGTGAGCGTGAAAATAAAAGCACTTTCATTGTACATCAGAAGCAAAATAGAACAATTTCTCACTCACATTTACATCATTAGCCACATCTGCATCTGCTGCTGCCACAGATGAAGTTTGTTCGTTTGGGCAAAAAGGCTGGAAGGTCGTCGGGTCGGGTAACGTCTGTCCAAGCAAAATATATATTAACAGAAGTAGGGTATAAAAAATACATCTTTTTCCGGAGACGCCTACCTCAAACTCGATACGTCTCCTGGGCGCAACTTTCTCCACGTCGTTCTCTCCTACTTTCCTTTTCATGAGATCCTAAAAGAACATAAAATGTTTTGGTTCTTTTTTAGAAACACTAAACGTACAAGCATGCAAAGAGATATAGAGAAAATACAACACATACAATCATATAAGCGATACTTACGACAAACGCTTGAGCCATATTGTAATTGATTAACTCCTTCTTTTCTTTCGACTTCGTACGATTTTTGAAACCTCTCAGTTTCCGTATCACTCATATATGTCATCCTATTTTTGACAGCTTCAAACAAACATTGTTCTTCGTTATGCATTGACAGTTTTGACAGCTTCAAACAAACGCTGTCCGTCGCTATGCATTGACAGTTTTGACAGCTTCAAACAAACGCTGTCCGTCGCTATGCATTGACAGTTTTGACAGCTTCAAACAAACGCTGCCCGTCGCTATGCATTGACAGTTTGACAGCTTTAAACAAACGCTGCCCGTCGCTATGCATTGACAGTTTGACAGCTTCAAACAAACGCTGCCCGTCGCTATGCATTGACAGTTTGACAGCTTCAAACAAACGCTGCCCGTCGCTATGCATTGACAGTTTGACAGCTTCAAACAAACGCTGCCCGTCGCTATGCATTGACAGTTTGACAGCTTCAAACAAACGCTGTCCATCGCTATGCATTGAAAGTTTTGGCAGCTTCAATCCCAGCAAACGCAATTAAACGCCAACAATCATAGCTCAAACGCATACAATGGCCTGTTCTTCCTAGTTACTACTGACAAGCCTTTTGATAAGCAAATTTAAGAAAGAATCATGTAATAATTAAAACTAATGAATTTTACAGCTATAAATATATTAGCAAAGCTGCGCGTATTTTCACTTTAATCTTTTGTTCGCAAACGTGAAAAAGCTCATCAACATGCCTCTGTTCAACGAGAATATCACTGCCATCGAAGAATTGATAAAACGGTTCGAGATGAAACGGAGACACTCCATCTAAAGTTATCTGTCGTGCTAAGCGACATGAAGAAACTGACCCCACAAGAGAAGGACATTCCATTACATAATTCCATATGTAATATGATAACCGTAATCATGTGCGGGTTGGGCGGACCTGAACCAGAAGACGATGACGACGACATGGAAGACGGGGATAGTAATTGTCCCGATGCAGGCAGGTAAGTTAACAAGCAATCTTGAATGTTTTTTCTGTTTCACTTGACTTTTTGTTCTCAAAGCCGTATACACAGTTTAAACAAATCATTCACAAAATATCTTTCTTTTTTCCTCAACAGCACCATACCACAGCACCATACGCCAACGGCGTCATCCAGCATTGCGGAGAGGTAAGTTAATCAATCTTGAATGTTCTTTCGTTTCGCTTGACTTTTGTTCTCAAAGCCGTATACACAGTTTAAACAAATCATTTCACAAGCAAACTTGACTGTTTTTTCTGTTTCACTTGACTTTTGTTCTCAAAGCCGTATACACAGTTTAAACAAATCATTCACAAAATATCTTTCTTTTTCCCTCAACAGCAACATACCACAGCACCATACGCCAACGGCGTCATCCAGCATTGCGGAGAGGTAAGTTAATCAATCTTGATTGTTCTTTTGTTTCTCTTGACTTTTGTTCTCAAAGCCGTATACACAGTTTCAACAAATTATTTCACAAGCAATCTTGACTGTTTTTTCTGTTTCACTTGACTTTTGTTCTCAAAGCCGTATACACAGTTTAAACAAATCATTCACAAAATATCTTTCTTTTTTCTCAACAGCACCATACCACAGCACCATACGCCAACGGCGTCATCCAGCATTGCGGAGAGGTAAGTTAATCAATCTTGATTGTTCTTTCGTTTCTCTTGACTTTTGTTCTCAAAGCCGTATACACAGTTTCAACAAATTATTTCACAAGCAATCTTGACTGTTTTTTTCTGTTTCACTTGACTTTTTGTTCTCAAAGCCGTATACACAGTTTAAACAAATCATTCACAAAATATCTTTCTTTTTCCTCAACAGCACCATTCCACACCATCATACGCCAACGGCGTCATCCAGCATTGCGGAGAGGTAAGTTAATCAATCTTGATTGTTCTTTCGTTTCACTTGACTTTTGTTCTCAAAGCCGTATACACAGTTTCAACAAATTATTCACAAGCAATCTTGAATGTTTTTTCTGTTTCACTTGACTTTTGTTCTCAAAGCCGTATACACAGTTTAAACAAATCATTCACAACCAATCTTTCTTTTTCCTCAACAGCACCATACCACAGCACCATACGCCAACGGCGTCATCCAGCATTGCGGATAGGTAAGTTAATCAATCTTGATTGTTCTTTCGTTTCGCTTGACTTTTGTTCTCAAAGCCGCATACACAGTTTCAAGAAATTATTCACAAGCAATCTTGAATGTTTTTTCTGTTTCACTTGACTTTTGTTCTCAAAGCCGTATACACAGTTTAAACAAATCATTCACAACCAATCTTTCTTTTCCTCAACAGCACCATTCCATCTACAGAATGTTATTGCCCTCCGTCGCAGTTGATAGAATGGTCGGAACCGTCGCAGTTTTCATCTTCCGAATTTAATATTGACGACATTCTTGATTCTCTCTTGAATTAAGAATGTCATCAATATCAAATTGGATCAATGGCTAAGCTTCTTGGCAAACAAGCGCTCAAAGGAATTGTTGACAATATAAAACATTAACATTGCTACATGTAAAATTTCATAACACATATCTTTGTTCATTAAAAATTTTTTTCAATATCACTTTGTTGTGCATTTTCATTTTCAATTTCCCCACGGTACCCGTCCCATAACTACCCTGCATCTCAAATTGATCAATCAATCATAACATGAAAGCGAGGCAATCTGTCCCAACTGGTTACCTAGAAACCACATGTTGACCTTAGAAACGCAAGATATTACGTATCGAACGCGCCAACTAATTTGGCGCCAAAATTATCCCTAACTAAATTAATATTTAAATCTTTAAAATTTACCCATAATAATCTATGCATATCGATTACCTAGACACGTCATCTTGAATGCTAATGCCTATATTTACATAACATGAAAGCGAGGCATTTTGTCCGGATTGGTCAGACCAAACTACTCATGTTCTTTCTCCCCATAGAAATGTTACCATTTATTCAGTATGAGCTTGGTACGAGTATGAAAATATTTCATCGCGTTAAGAAGAAAAGATGCTGGGAGGAAAGAAACATTGGGTGCGAAAGAGAGTAACTAAGGTTTCTTGGCAAAAATACAATTTCAGTCAAAAATCAATTGCTTTATAAACTATAATGCATTCGTGGGTGCACACCTTTCATATACCAAATTGCAGTTTGCAATTTATTTTAAAAGTCTTAGACAAACTGCGGAAACATAAAAAGGGACTCAGTCCTTTTGAAAACCGCATAATTTCAAACTTCAAATTAGTGTCAGTACCGCAAAACCGAAAGATGTACCATTTTCGGACACTGAAAGCTCAAACCTTACTGTGTTCTGAGATGCATACATTACGTTTAAACATGGAGTTTTTTCACAAACTACAAGCACGAAGCCAGAGCTTGGCGGTTTATGGACGAATTCAAGGAAATAGCACTGAGTCCTTCCTCGTAAGCAAAGATGTTCGCGCAGGCGCAAGCTAGCGTAACTTTAATGGGCAATCCCGACGGGACGTGATCAACACTGAGAACCTTTCAGACCAAAGACAAAGTGCCGTTCCATAGTCTATGTTCTTTAGCAGCTGTGTTTATAGCATCAATTCAGCAGAAAATACTGGTGTAAAATATAATAATTATATGAGATACCTTGTATTTAAAGTTATTTCGTGCAATGACCTGTTTGAAGTTGAATGTTTTTAAAATGTTTGGCTGACTTTCTTTGACTTCATGAAGCCCCTCTTATTAAAAATTGACGTGCTATTCGCAGTTACGGACATAGAATTGGGATAAAATATCCTATTATCAGTGTATACCATTTGCATAAATACACGAGAAGAGTAGAAGAGTATGGCAATAAATGGCTGCAAAGCCTTAGAGAAAGAAATAAGCACTTTCATGCTGGTTTTGAGCGTACTTAACAAGACCTATATTTCTTCACGTGCAGCTTTAATTTGCACACGGAAAAATACAGCAGTGGAATGGTCAACTGAAACGGTCAATTTCGCGGTGCAGATCCGAGGCAATTCATAAAAACATTGAGTCACATATATATCTGGAAACTTCGACCTCTTTGTGGGTTATCACTTATTTAAGAGGAATTCAGTCTAAAAGAGCAAATACGATTAATGAATCACCAGTTGAGCGAGCGTGATAGGTGGATTGGTGTGTGTTTGGTAAGACGATCAACGAAAAGAGCCAATATGAAAAGAACTTCTAGAATGATGGAGAATAGTTAACTAAAAACCAAATACGAAAATCTTCTCTGACACAGAAGTCCACCGTTTGCATAAACGTTGCCGAATTGTCCAGTTCGTCTTTTTAATAAACAATGTATGGCGCGAAGCCTTTTCACAGCCGTCGTCTCATTAGGTGTTTACGAACAAGGAATGGCGCTTTTGGTGCAGTTTTATTGCTCTCTTTTGTCATTGCGCTGTTTACCTGTGAGTTTTTTCCCTGTCACGTTCCTAATGGATTATTTGCCATAGCTAGTGGGAGGGTGAAGACACAAAACATTAAAAATGCATGGAGACACGTTCGCTTCGACTGGTATATAGCCTTCACGGACAAAATGCGGAAGTCGTTTCCTTTTCGATTAAATTTAACCCGTACTTTAAGTTCAATTTTCAGTTCATAATCGTTTATTACGAATCAATTTCAAAAGTTTTAGTCGGGCTATTATACCAACGTACCGTTTAAGGGTGCTCAACATCAAACGCTGACAGTTTTATGTGACGTGGTACGTTTCGGAATCAAGTGTCCGTAAAATGGAATATTTTACCCCACGAGAAAAAGACTCTTATCAATGTACAAGCTTACAGTCAAGTAATTTTACGAATGTCTTCTATTATAACATAATTTAGTATCCCAGTCCTTTTTATGTGGGTCCTCCCCCCCGAGTGATATAGTACCCGTGGTTCCGATGGTAGCGAACCCTGTAATAAGCATTCAAGTCGGACAAATGGTATACGGGCAAGATTTTTCATTTCGTTGTCAATTAAAACAAATCGACCTCGTAGAGCAGGGGGGGGGGAGGGATCATTGGAGCATTTACGGTACAGGAAACTTCACGTCAGAAAATACAACAGACTAACTAGCGTGACACCAGCAAATATGGCGTGACAATATTTTATTCGATTGAATCAGCTAAAGAATGCAAGACAAATCACGACCATGAAGAGCCCGAGAGCTGAAAGGGCGAAGATTCCGTTCACCGAATCAAGTCTCTTTTGGAAGGACATTTCAATGACTTTCAAAAGAACCAGAGAGCGTTTCTCAATGCTTCTTGCTGATACTGACGGTAATACTTGTTCCTGGAGGGGTGTAAGTGCTATGAGCAACGACAACTTGGTTTTTCTCTGGAGAGGACCACTTCACGAGTGAAACGGGAGCGTCAAGTCGCACTTCATATCCACCGGGGTAGTGCATATCCTCGTTCAAATAAATCACCGTCTGGTTAGATATGCAACTTTGGGAGATTTCATACACCAAGGCGAACTCTTTACTAGAGGGGTCATAGCTGAAGTTGATCGTGCGCCCTGCGACCGCCTGGGGGTATGTGCGACTTGTATTCTGGACGTAGGTTGCATCCAGACCTTGCTCGTTCCAGAGATAGCAGCATTTGTCTTGCTTACTCAGGCGTTTTTTTGGATGGTAGGGTTTGTAATCCCAACCGATCCAAGAAACGAGGTGTTGGTCGGCTGCTTCCATCGTTTTCTCCATGTATTCTATTTCGTCTCCGGTCGTGAGGAACTCTGTGAGCATCCCACCGCACTTCAGGCGCTCCAGGTCTAATCGTCTCGCTTCGAAGTTTATACCTTGTGATAAGGACGGCAGTTTGTAGTAATGATAACTCAATACACTTCTGTTCCTGTACGAGTCTCCGCCTGGTACTGACTCGAACCCCACGCCAAAATCATCCCAAGTAACGGGCTCGAAGAATATGCAATGCCTTGAATCCTTCTCTCTGATAGCCTTGCTAACTACCTCGTACGCGGGGCTTAAGTTCATCCTATCAGCCACTTTTGGCACCATCAGAAGTGGATCTGCATAAATATCTCCCGCCCAAGGTTCGTTGATCAGTTCATACCCGATCACACTGTCGGCGTCCTTAAAGGCTTCGGCAGCTTTTGCCCAGAATGCAGCCCAGCTATCTAAAAGACCATCCGTATTGTTGTAAAGATTCTGAAAAGCGACACTAGCGGCTTCGGAAAAGTAATACGTGCTCCAGCTAAATTTAGCGCAGTCCTCGTCACTCGGAAGCCCGCTCTTGGGGTCCAACTTAAACGGCTCGTGCAAAGGTTCGGGAAAGTTTTTCGCATTTCCCGGATTTGCAGCCCAAGACGGGAATCCCTCCACGCAAAACTTGCGCGACATCACGTCCTGGTGCATGTCCAGTAGAACGTAAATGCCATATTCTGCCGAGATGTTGACAATCTTCTGCATGACTTGCAAGTAGGTGTTGTTATAGTTTCCTCTTGTCGGTTCTAAGCCTGGCCACATGAACCCAAGCCGCAGCACGTTTAGCCCGAGTGACTTCAACAGTTTCATGTCTTCGATAGAAAACGTGCCCACGTCAAAGCCCTCTGTCTTCGGGTGCCAAGGGAATTCCTTCACCACCACATTCGTTCCAAAACATCTCGCGACCCATTACGTCCACAAACCTCTGGTTTTCAGGATTTACGAAGATTGGCAACAATGTTCCATTAGATCCCGTGGCAAGCGAGAAGCACAGGAGGACTGCTAGAAACAACATGGCTACGACAGGATGGTGAAACGACCAGCGTCACGCCAAAATCACAAGATCAGCATGGTAAAACATTAACTCGGTCACACCACAGGCACCCAACTCGGTTGGATGTCAGAATAGCAATTTTTAAAAACATAATTCTACTTCACTCAACTTGCTCTTTGACGTATTCTTTTATTCCTTGCGTCAGTTCCGGGTGGATTTGAGCGATTTTTCATCTGACAACCCCAACTGATGCCTCTGGTCACAACCTTCGAGGACATTTCAGAGGCCGCAAAACAATCCCCCGACCCCCACCCTGACCGTTTGCAGGCTGGCCGCCAATCGATGTGATTTGAAATCACTGAGCTCAGTGAAGGTTTAGTGAGACTGTACACACAGCTGTTAGAACCACGAAAAAAGTCGAGAAATGAATCTCCACATAGCAAACCGGTTCAGAGAAAATGAACAAATTGCAACACAGGATTCCACTTGATTCTTAATAACAATTTCCAATTTCCAATTCAGTTCACGTGTGAAAGACAGAGAAGTGACTATACTGAGACTATACGACTATCACCTTCGCTGAACTTTAGCACGAGTACGGACATATTTTGTGTATATCGGCTGCCTATAAACCAGCGTTTTCATTACTGACCCCCACAAGCAGGCTTGTTTACAATTGGTATAAAACGTTAACTTATGCCAAGTTGTTTGTTTACATGTTCAGTCAGTGCACGGATCAGTGGCCTCACGACAAAACTACTTCGGTCCTTATCTGTTTAATGTGAACTATCTGAGATAATTAAGCGGAGCAGCAAAACCAACATACCTGTGAAGTATCCCGGCGGCGGCTTTTCTGGCGTGACATCAAGTTGATCGTTGCTACATGTGCTTAGCTAGCTGAAAGACCAAATCGCGGGAGCAATCCAAGTAAAGCTTCATTCAGCCTTACCTCTTCTTGGCTTTCCGAACAAAGAATTGGAAACTCCTTTCCTCCCTTTCACTGTTCGCCTGCGGGAATCCCGCGCTTACACTGATTCCCAGCATGCACTACAGCTCCAGGATCACATGACACAGAATTGGTGCTTTCACTTCCGGGCGGCCCGGTTTTTCCGTCACCTTGTTCACATGGAAAAGTATTTGATAAATCGCTGGTTTTGGTTGCCGAAACGAAAAATTAATTAATCGAAGGCATGGCAAAATAAGTAAACTGGTTAAACACAACTAATAAAGGATTGTCTTGACTTTCGGCGCAAAAAGTTGAGCTGGTCCCGCAAACATGATAACCAAACTGTGGCCCCAGAACAAAGTCTTTTTCGGGTTTTTCCAGCTATGCCGATGATCTGGAATACAGCAAAAACAAACGAATGCACAATATAAAATATTACAGTGCAAGGAATTAAAAGCACCAAATAAAGAAGGAAAATAGCCTGCAAATAATAATAGCTGGGTTATATCTTCCGTTTCCTGCATGGCATTAACTTCGCGATTCCTCGTTATTCTCAGGAGGGTGAAAGGACGATCACTCAAGACAAGCAACTGGCTCTGTTACAAATCGACCCATCAAATAGCAGGGGGGCTTTTCCGAACTGGGACAGGGAGGGTTATGAGTTGTAATACCGAATCTGATAGCACTACGCCCTGAGAACCAAGCAGATAAACACGACGCACGACTACGTTTTTAGCTTGTTTATTCTCCGCCTGGTTAAAATCTAGCATGTCACTCCTTGTGTGGTTTTTCTTCTTTGGCTTGCTGCTCTTCATAGGAAACTCCATATTCGTTCACTCTCTTCATGTCAACCGGATACAACCTATGGGACAGAAATGAATCAAATCCAGTTGCATTCCTTCTCTCCTGAGCTACATGTCTTTATGAAGCCTTGATATTTTGTATGTCACGATTTTTTTCAGCACTGTCGAAGGTGGAGCGAGGCGAGGGGGAGGGGGGGGGGGGTATTTCTCATAGTTCTGGGTGTGAACGTGCCGCCTGGTTCTGGAAACCCTTGCCCGATTTCAGAGATTTCAAACCAAGACCAAAAAATACGATTTCTCCACACTCTTTCATATCCCCAAATTTTGGGAAACAAAATATATACCACACTATATATCAGACTAAAACGATATCCCTTGTAAGCAGCACATATAGGAGTATCTTCTATATCCCCTACCCCCATCCTCAAACCAATTATTCCCTGGCCAGTACTGTAAGTTGTTTTACTTTAGTATCCTCGGCACTAGGTGGGCCTGGTGGCTGCGCTATGCCACGGCGTGATGTGACGTGGCGTTATGTGCTGTGCTGTGCTCGTTTCTGTTCTATGTTATGCTCTTGATCAAGTTTGTGTGCTTTCTGGTCCCTACACTGTTTCAGTCTAAGTACTCACCATCGCTGATAAAGGTAGATCACAAACACCAAATCGTCCCTGAAACAGGCCAATCTGTGCGCTGTTGGCATGTGGATAATAAACGCGAACACATCATCGATGAAGGTGTTGAACGCCTAAAGGAATGCAAGAGAATAGGACATCAAACTGGTCATCAGCATTACCTAAAACTTCCTGGCCGAACTGTCCAATTCTCCACAACATCATCCTTGCCTCCCAACTACACAAATTCTTCTTGAGCAAATACAGCATGTCCACTCGATCATTTACATAATCTTACAGTGTAATGTTTCCTCGGTTATAATATAATAATAAACTTAATAATAATACTACCTTTTAGCCAGGGGCTCACGTCACAATAATAAATGTGATTTTCAGTGCGGCCTCACCTTATACATAAAAGCCCGCCAAGGAAGGTGCGCCACAGACTTCATCTGGAAATCAATCAATCAATTAACTACTATGTCAATTGTTCCACGTTCTCTGGAAATAAACCTCAGAGACCAGGATAATCCGCAATCGATCATACATAAAGTTATATCTTAATCGATCGATCAGGCAGTCGGCAAGGCGGTCATTACACGAGACTGGCACGAACTCGGTACGGAGTCATTACACGAGACTGGTATGGAGGTAATGAGTGATTACAATAGGTCAGTCTGAAAGTTCACATCGGCACGACTTCAGATCGGTCTCCATACAAATCCTTGCTTCCGTTTACATGAGACGGTTCGAAAAATCACCTCAGACCGGTTTGACTCCTTCCGGGAGCTGAAACAGTCAAGAAAAATGAGTCAGACGGCTTGGACAGTTTTACTCATTTAATCGCTGCCGGAATGAGTCATGTTGATTTTCCAAACCCGTCTCATGCAAATAGAATCAAGAATTTGTACGGAGACTGAACTGAAATCGTACGGGCTTGAGTTCGCACCGGTCTCGTGCAATCACCCCCAAAGTAATCAATCCATACGTTGACATTAGGAATTGTCAACTATAAGAAAAACGTTCCCTCATAAAATGGGGGCGTACACTCAATAGACTGGAACGCCACTGCATCACAGATGGAAGGACGTCTTCCGTGAAACCATACGAAATTTCTACCAAGTCGACATTCCATTTGCACCTCTATCTTTTGCCTGCCGACATAATTATTACACTTTTTAATCCTGAATATCATAGACTTTTATAATTACCTTACATAAGAGTTTAGTGTATTCTATATATGCACCGAAATTTCTGTATAGTTTCCAAATTCCATGAGTACTTTGCAAGAAACAAGAGGTTTACCTTATAATTGACGAACAATTGTGGAAGCATGAAGAGAAATCCAAATGCGTAAACACCTGTTCAAAATTAATAAATAGACAAACGATCAACTTGGGTAACCATGATGCCGCTGCATAATCTGAGCTAAGTAGCATCATATATGAAGGCATAAACCAGACAAGCGTTATCAAGAAAGGCCAATGTCAGATGTCTGGATGACAAAGAAGTAAGTTCTTATGTACGCGTTTCAACCGCCACAAGGCTACACGTCCTCGGAGACCGAGGGGGGAGCTCGTGAGGCGAGAGGCAAAAAGCCGCCCACGATCTGCCCCTGGGTCTCCAAGGAATAAGGCCACACAGTAAATCTGGTTAAATACAACTCAATGCTCACCATTGACCAGGCAACGAATTATCCAGGAATACCAGCTGCAAAAATAAACCGAAAGGATGTGAGTTACAGGGCAAACCAGTTAAACTCTTAATGTTGTTACTGGGTGTAGAATCCCCTTCATATAGGCCACAGAAGAAACACAAAGGCCATAAAATGTGGGCTATCCGTACCTCTTGTGTGTGTGATAGAGAAGAGTATAGACGGCACCACATGCTAACAGCGGGTACAGGATGTAGGACAGATAGCGCACCGCCCAAAAAAAAAAGAAAAAAAAAATCAAAAAATCAAAAAATCAAAAAATCAAAACGAAAAGACAGTAAGTTAGATTTGTAGTATTTTACAGCCGGTGCAACTGTATCTAAAAAGATTATTTAAACGGTTCTATGCATCAAAAACCAAGCAAAGCTACCGGAACAAATGAAAAACGGACTTCTAAAAAACCTTTTCGTTTCATTTCTCATCTCCTTCCTCGTTTATCTAGTTTGACACCCTTATCATGACCTCCTCCTTTACTCTTCCCCTTTTACAGCGCCAAATAGTTTTATTTAGTTTCCTCCCATCTCTTTTCCTTCCGTTCGCCGTTTTCCTCTTTTTCACATCCATTCGATTCTTGCATCACTCCCTCACTCCCTTCCTTCCTACTTACAGTGTACGTCCTCACTTTCTGCTTCATCTGTTTTAGTTATTTCCCTCACTTTATCTCAATCATCACAACCCTCATGTAAATCTTCTTTGAACCCCAAACTCACCTCGCTGTCAAAGGTTTCTGTTTCCTTCTCTGCACTTGTCTTCTCGGCAAACTAAACAGAAAACATAACAAACTGTAGGTTGGTTGTGATCGTCCGGGTTAGAGTAGTCTCCAGAAAGACTGTTGTTGGTGACTGACGTTTCGACTACCTGAGCGGAAGTCATCTTCAGAGTCAAGCGAAACGTCAGTCACCAACAACAGTCTTTCTGGAGACTACTCTAACCCGGACGATCACAACCAACCTACTGTTCACACTCCTGGGTTTAAACCATTTGCCATATAACAAACTGTAGCACTTTCGTAAAACGATTCACACCTAATTCACAAACAAGTGCAAAGGAATACTTGTTTGGGCACACATAGATATATTCGCATAGTCAAACGATGCTGTAAGTGAATGAAACGGAGGAACTTGTATACACAAGGCTGATGCAGAGTGCTGTACCTCAAAAGAAGGTCTTGATCCTTTTTCCCATTTAAACTTTAGCTTCAACACCTTTTTCACCTTCCACATCTAACAGGCCGAAAGAAGGAGACGACAAATGTCCTACAGTGAGTTTCTTTCGTATAATGCAGTGGAGTGCAGCGGACAGTGCGAACAGTGCTGTGGAGTGCGATATGTGTGGAATGGATTGAACAGTGCACACTTGCGTAGCAATATAGATGATCTAGAATTCTGTGCTGTAGTGACGTATAGTAGTGTAGCGCAGTGTCGTGCAGTAGGGCAGTGTAGATAATCCAGCACACTACAGTGTAGTGTAATGCAGTTTCGTGCAGTAGGGTAGTGCAGTGTAGCAGATGCAGTGTAATGTAGTGTAAGTAGTGCAGCGCAGCGCAGTCCGATACAATGCAGTAAAATGTGAATAAGGGAAGTGTAGTGTAGTGTAATGTAATGTAGTGTAATGTGGTGTAGTGTAATATAGTGTAGTGTGATGCAGTAGTGCAATGTAGTGTAAACAGTGCAGTAAAGTGCACTTCAGTGCGATGCAATGCCATACAATGTTATGAAGGGAAGTTGAGTGTACTCTACTGTGGCGTAGTGCAGTGTTTCGTAGTGTAGCATAGAGTAGTTCATTTTAGTGTAGCGTAGTGTTGAGCAGCGTGTGGGCAATTTAGTCCGGTACAATGTTATGTTGCGACACAAGTGAACAATAAAGTGTGGCAATACAATGTGAAGATGTTGCATTGCATGTTGCTGTGAGCAAAATACCTCTATGATCACTCCTATACCAGATGGAATAGTAACTAGAAGGCTTGCTTTCTCGTCCATTAGGTACAGGGTCATTCCACAGTATTCCGCCGTCGCGGAGACGACATTCAGAGACATTTAACTCTGCCATAGCTAGAAAGATAAATTGCACAGGAAATTCATTCTACTCTGATATGATAGATGTCCATTAGAGCTATTCATAGCAATGTTGTAATTCACTCTGCATCACAAAGGTTTGAGCCTATGTCAAATTAAATAGCTGTCGCGGAGACGACACAAAAAATCCCTCATTTTGAAAGCGCAGACTTCAAATCCGAAATGCTCTGAATCTGAAATGAATTTGAAAAGCCTTCTTGATTCAAGTTAACAGGTACTCTCCTAGTTTATTAAAATGACATTAGGATTTTGTTGAATAACTTTGGTCCAATAAATATTCAGCAATTCTGAACACTGTTCCTGTCGCGGAGACGACGTCGCGGAGACGACATTAGGTACCATCAATACAATCACAGCAAAATGTTTTTCAAATGAAACAATTTGAACAACCTATCAACTTGAAATAGCATATGCACCTCATAGATGCATAATCAATATTTAATAGCAACAAAATATCAACACTGCAGAAGGGTCCCACAAGAAGACTAACTTAGGTGTACCCAGCAAAATATCTATTAAACTATCATCTCTGATGACAAAAAATGGCAACAAATGCAACAGCTTCTAAACCTGTTCATGTATATGCAGACTCCAAAAGAGTTCAATCAAATTGTACATGTAATCAAACTGGGCGTATGATCGCCAATGCTAATTAGCTTGGTATTTGAACTACCTCAGCTGTACTAATAAAGTACATGTACAATGGCTGGCTGCTCTGACTGAGTTAATGGCCCCTTTTACTAACTGAATGGAAAATAGACTGCAATTCCTCAAGATCTGAAATCTCAAATGGGCCATTGCCCTGCAATTGAAATCTGCAGCAAGGCATTTCTTGGCAGATCTATTAGCCATACTTGAGCTTTCAGCTTTCTTTCTCGCTCTGTAGCATCTTTGGCTCTCCGTTTTCTTCCTCCTTAACAGTGCCTTCTCATTTACAGACATTTTAGATTTAGATTTGGCATACTGGTTTGCCTTCCTCTCTATATCTTTTCTCCTATAGGCTTCCAGTTTCTCATCATCACTTTTCAACTTCTCTCTAAATCTCCTAGTCCTTTCAGCACTGCTAGACATACTCACTACAGATAGAATTTAACTTGTGGACCATGCGTTACAGACCTTTCAAAGCTTGTAAGCTAAATAGCTACCCACAATTCATTGGGAATATGAACTGCACATGCTCAGAACCTTGTTAGTTCCAGTCTTCTATATGCTGGCCGAGTACATTAGGACTGGTACTGAATACTGCTTAGTGAAGCAATAACCACACAGAATGCACTGATTTCTACCATAACTTGTAACCCTGCTTCAGGAAAAGCCATAAATAAAAGAAAATTTTGAGTTTAGTAATAATATGGCACATTTTTAGTTTATCTCGATTGGATGTAGTCTCCGCGACAGAAATGTCGTCTCCGCGACAGAAAATGAATACTAGATTTCACCCTGACAATAAAAAATTCAGAATGTTTTGATATGGCACAACTTACCCCTGGTTGTTAATTAGAACTTATAAAACTTTGAACCAAATCTGATTATCTAGTCAGCTGTGATAAAAACTTTAAGGTCCAAAAACGTCGCAGAGACGACACTTTGGAAATGGAATGCCCATAACTCATAGCTAAGATACAAGATCCACTTTGAAACAGCAGTTTTAAAATAAGGGCCAGTGGCACATCATGTCCACAGGCCTTTTTCAGAATTTTATGTTTTCATTCTCTTTTAATCAAACAAATTGTTTGTCGTCTCCGCGACAGTCATTTCACCTTTTTCTATAATTAATTCTAATTTATGCAACATTGCCGCTATGGAGTTGCGAACCATTGTTGACAAAGTAAACTTCAGACTCTTATCTACACTTTCCTGGCCAATTTAGGGTTATTTGTGAAAATTTAGAATCTGATGTTGAGGTACCAAAATACCGTGGAATGACCCTACAAAAAGATGATCAGGCTGCTAATACTGCGCCATACAACTGCAAGAGGAACAAATATATATATATATATAAAGATGACACATGTATTCAGGGCACAGTTAGTGATAGTGAAAGTGACCCTCATAGTGATGAAGAAAGATAGCATGGGAAAAAAAACGGGCTTCAATGGGAATCAAAGCCATGACCTTCGTGATCTACTGGTGCATCCCCCCCCCCCCCTCCCTCCCCTTTTCTAGTGTATTAACTGTTCGTCAGTTATACACTGCAAGAGGCGTGGATCATTAAAATTAGTTGCTGTTTTCAGTGCATCAAGCATTGAATACCCACCAGCTCTCCCCGACAGACCAACCACAGTGTCCCGGTTTTTCCAGAAATGGATGTCGTTCTTGAAGGCCAGTACATCAAAAAGAAGCTGCAATGCAAACAGAAAACAGACCACGCATGCAATGAAAGTGCAGAAAGGACACCAACAGTTACAGACCACTGTCGAATTGTTCTTATCAAAACCTGAATCCTAGTTAGCACGAATAAAGTAAGCGCAAATGCAGCAAAATGAAAGTTTGCGCACTTCCTTTAGAGATTCGCGGTGGTTAGCACTGTTGCCTTTCACGGTAAGGGCGCCAGTTCAGTGCCACTTAAGGCATGACCATGTAAATGCTGGTCCCATCTAAAGATGAAAGAATCACAGGGACGTGTAAAAGAATCGCTGAGGACACAACTAAATGTTTGGCAGTGACCACCCTCAGTGCTAACAGGGCACGCAGTAAATGGCTCACTGCTGTTGCGGATACCCTGCCACATGAAAAATGGCAAAACTAATAGAGTAAAAATATGCTTGCGTTTGACGCATGAACATTGCTTGCGTTTGCGCACTTGCTTTGTACATGTGACCATTACCATTATGATATATAGTGGGTTTTAATCATTTTGAAACTTGGAGATGTTAGTTTGTACCACTTACATGGAGAGCAGAAATAGCAAATGTCAGTCCAAGTAAGTAGAGGTTCGTGTCTGTAAATAGGCCACGGACATCATCAAGATCCTTCTCTGAAAAACCTGAGTGACAATTTAAACACAACCGAAATTAATTTGAAATAGACTAAAAAAGCACAAAAGGTTTCCACCTCAGCCTTCACAAAAGAGTAATGGGCATTCAATAAAGACCACAGCACATAGATTAAAAAGGTACACACAATTTTAATTATCTTAAAAGAAATATCCCACAAAAAAAAAATGTCTGTGTATGCACTCCAGTGCACGTACGTGAACGCGACAGTGTACAGTACATGAACGTGCATACCTATATGCATATATCAGTACAAGTGTGTGTGTGTATTTAGTCCGTGAGTCGTGTGCACATGCTTTTGGAGCATGTATAGACTACCATAAAAGCTCTCATAAGCCCCCAGGGGTCTTGTAGAGGGGGGGGGAGGTGTATTAAAAAAAAAAAGCTAATGAGTTGACAACAAGAGGTACTGCATATTCTTGATCAACAAAATACTATGTGAAGTTAGATGTGGAAAAAGTAAAGTTAAAAAATGTATCACTAAATATCTAATGTGCGTCATTTGTCTTGTTTCTCTACAAATTTTGGTGCTTGAAAGTTGACATCATGAAAATGGGGGGAAAAGGCTTAATTTTCAAAAATTGACTTTATAGGGGTTATTATGAGTATTTACAGTAGTTTAAGTTCAAGTTTAAATGCATTAATGTACAAACACAAATGGTCTACTGTACCTAAACTCCGCATTGTCTTCAAGGAATGGTAAATTGACGTCCAGACACGCAGCTTTCCTAATGACATTGGCGAGTATTCAATATCTAAAGGCATCTGTTCTGAACTTGCATCAATTGGCTGCAGGAAACAAAAATTCAGTTTTTGAATCATGAGCTTAGCATGCAGCTCCTAGAAATTCTTTGAATTTTTGTCGAAATTCTCACCTTGAGGTATCTATAAACGACCTGAAGCTGGTCTATGTAAAGAATTGGCAGGTACTCATCACTTGGAGCAACCCTACAGACAAACAATAACAACCAACATTGAATGTGGAGGAATGAACCAACAACTATTAAATGAAATGTGAAAAAGAAAACTTAAAGGCTTGCCCTGTTACATGAGGTGCTCACAGGTCCCCGCGACAATATGCCTCGTGTGACCATGTTTTTGTGCAACAAAATAAATCAAATTCAAATCAATCCAAATTGTCATACAAATTCAAATCAATTCAAACAAATGTTGCACGCACATTACTGCACAGTGTGACATGCTTGTGCAACATGTCACTGCAACAGATCTGTAAATAAGCCAATCATGGACTTTCCTGCGACTAGACACGCTTCCTATTTTGTTGCGGGGACATGTAGTGGGGAAATGTTGCAGCGACAGTTGCATGGTGTGACATGTATTTTATTTTATGTCACGGGGATGTGTCACAGGGACGTGTCGCCTCGTACAACAGGACCTTAACGGTAGACAACAAACATAATCAACCTCACAGCAATGAGGGTGAAAAATTTTGGCTTATCTGCCTAATAGGGTGACTAGTAATATTATGTATTACATTGCATTAAATTCAACTTTCTCAGAAAATAAGAAAAATTTTCTCAGATAAAAGCCCTCACAAACCTGATAAGTGGAAAAATTTCTCCTGGAATTGCTTGTCGTTCAAAAATAACTTTTTCCAGTAAAACATGAAATATTAGCTTGGGTTTCCAGTGAGTCACTGGAACATCACCATTGGTTGATTTCTGCAAAAATGAACTTATGATGGAATAGGAATAGCAATGTTGATCAGTAAAAATTGTTTGGTTTGGAGTTGACTTGGGTAAAGATATTTTTCGTAGAGAGTATTTACAGTAGTTTAAGTTAGTTTAAAATATAGGGAGCTGTTCGAAATGCTATTGTAGCATGAAGGTCTTTAAAACACTTTCAAACAAAATTTCCCCCTGGAACAAGCAACACTTTGGGTCATTTTTTTTATAAGCTATTCCTATTCCGGAATATAGACAATTGAGCATGGCCCTAAAATATCTTTTCAGCAACACTAACACCAGTCTGTATAATATCAGAAATTAATATATTCTGTCCCATTTGACAATGTAAGTTGTAAGATTATTCTTGGAATAATTGCCATGACTGTAACTGTCACACAGCAGTTTTTCCAAATTATTCTTTGGAAAAAAGTTTATATTCAGAACAAACCTTCCTCTTCTTGTCACTCGACAGGAGGTTGATAGACTCAGACTGGGGAATGGCAAACTTCGTCAATGGAGCTGAATTCTCTGCAGTGTAGTAATTATCAAATGGTGTTTTCCCAAGTGGATATATAAAGACAAATGCAAATAGGGAGCCATTGTTTCTGGTCTCCTGTGGTAAACTCACATTTATGGACCTGGAGTAGAAAAATAATATTTTATCTGAGTGTCAAAAGGTGAGTTTACTGAATGTAACTGTGCCTTTTTACTGTTTCCTCTTCAGAGTACTCTCATGTCTGTCATTTTATTTGTTTTCACCCAAAACACAATGTTGCACCAGTCACAAAGGCTGGAGAAAACATTTTGCAACCATAATTATTGGTTTTACTTCAAAAATAAAAAAAACATTGGCATTGCGAGAAAACCCCACTGCCACTAATGCTTGCTTGAGTAGGAAGATTTTTCTTTTGCTCCTGATTGGCTGAGAGATTGCTACCAAACTTGTTTGAACCAATCCAAAAAAACTTTTGAAAACATACTTCTAGCAAACACAAAACCTATTTATTTAAGCAATCATGTAGAATAACTTTTTACATTGAAAACCACTCTATCAGGGTAGACAGTATGTGATCAAATCTAAATGAATTATGTACTCTATGGATCATTCTAAGTAACAATAATTAATTCAAGTACTTTTATGTGTACATGGGGTTCACTGCATGTAGCCCATCTCACTTACACTTTAAATGGCTGAGATATACTGAAAGTGTCATTTTTCCATAGAAGTTTCAGGTTTCTGCTGTTACTGGCATGCTTTGATGTTGATGTGAAGACAGACACCTGCATAGAATATATATTTGCACTTCTCACCATTTCTATGTACTTGTGGAAAGATCATATGTTGCATGTGTAATGTGTCATGCTTCGTTATGGTCTACCATGGCACAGAGAAACCTCGCTGCCTCCCCTCCCTCCCCCTCCCCCCTCCCCCTCCCCCTCCCCCTCCCTGACATGAAAACACTGGCAAATTTATCTGAAAAGGAAGAACGGAAAGATTATTACAGTATTCAGTACATCCTCCTTGACCCGGAAGGACACATATACATCAAGCGAGGAATAAAGTATCGTCTCTAATGTAGCTTCAGTACTGGTCTTCATCTTAATTTCAGTGAAATTAAAAAAATTTTGTAAGTTGCACCTCATCAACTCACCTCCAATTTCTCGTCAATAAGCCGATGAGGGCGAAGGCATTTCCGTGAATCGCCTTTGCAGACGGGGACCATAAAAAGCTGATAAATCACGTAGACAGAGTTTAAAACATACGCGAGAAATGCAAGCAAGATAACAGTGGTCCAAGAGAACTTCATTGTCTAAAAGCGGAAAAGGTCTGGCAAGTACTTCATATATCGGACATTATTATGTCTCAACTTTGTATAACAATCGTATAATGTCCCACAACAGTGTGCCGCTGTACAGTCTTATCGATTTTTCATAAATCGTTCCCATTCTCAGATCTGCAGTGTAATTCGATGCCGAGCATGTTGCGACCATTTTGTGCTTCCCTCGCAAGATCTAAAGGTGTGAGGATGATGAGTACCTCAGCAAGGAGTCGCAGTTTGGAAGGAAAAGTCGCCATTGTTACTGCATCTACAGATGGGTGGGTAAAGATCGCTAGGACAATACAGATCTCAATACTACAAATGGTACATTGATCATGATAATCATTTGAGTACACTGTAGTGACTCAAAGGCTGGTTTTCACTAGCACGAAGCGGCATAAGGCCGACAGTACGATATAACACATAGAGCATAGGAAATGGGGTGACACAACATGCCTATAATATTCACTAGACATGTATATATATGTATGCATGTCCCCTCATCCTTCCCCCCCCCCCCCCCCCTACACACCTACACACACACACACACACACACACACACACACACACACACACACACACACACACACACACACACACTGCACTGCACTGATGTTGTTGAAGCTCCGATATATCCTGATATACAATGTCATGACATTGCCTTTCAGCATTGGTCTTGCAATTGCCAGAAAACTTGGCCGTGACGGAGCGAAGGTTGTCATTAGCAGTCGCAAGGAGGCCAATGTCACTAAAGCTGTAGATACTTTAAAAAAAGAAGGACTCACAATAACTGGCCTCATGTGCCATGTTGGTAAATCAGATCATCGCAGCAAGCTTATTGAAGAGGTGTGGTTATGCCCAGATACAATATTTTTTAAGCTCTATATATTTTACACAATCATGAAAATAGGCTTACATGCATGGATAATATTTAGACCCAAGCTGAACAGTACATATGTACGAATATCCGATTTCTTTCTTTCTGAAATTTCTGCAGACCCTGAAACAGTATGGAGGAATTGATATTCTTGTCTCAAATGCAGCCACAAACCCCATTTTTGGACATATCCTTGAGGTATAGTGTGACTTCAATAACCAATACAATAAAATAGACTGTGGTGGTAAACTCATCTTGTTGAGAAACAATTTACTATATACATTATTTGAGTAGTCGTATTAGTTTTAGTTTTATGTTATGTACGTAATTAATGTCATTGTAGTGAATGTAATTTATTTTATGTGTAATAAGAATATTGTACATCTTGGCACATTCTAACAAGGTTGATCTTTTCATACTTACAGACCACAGAAGCAGCTTGGGACAAGGTTTGTTGCAGTTTTTTATTTGTATAAGCATGCACAGTGTGAACACATGTAGTTTTTGTGTTTGGAGTTGTTCCTGTCATATGCACACTGCAGTACGTTTATTGTGTTGTGCAGATCATTCTTCATTTGAATCTCCTGTAGACTTAAATATTGTGAACTGCAACGACATTTTAACCCTAACAGATTGATGAAAACTGAAATGGAAAACTAAGATCTTTTGAAAACTTGCAATATAATATGTCAGGTATAAGTAGCTAGTGTTAAGGTTTTACATTGTGTCCTAAGTAAAGTTTATTTATGCAGTACCAATGTGATATAACATTTGGTAATTTTGATATTTTTAAAATATTTAACAATGCACTCATCATTTTATGCTTAGATATTTGAAGTCAATGTCAAGTCAGCATTTCTTCTTGCCAAAGAGGTTGTACCACACATGGAAGAAAGAGGGTAAATGAGAATTACCTTTTAGTTCCCTTGTTTTCAAAGGCATTTTACATTTCATAATCATGTACTATAGGGCTGTACATATACAGTATGCTAACAGGTGGAATTGCAGTATTGTGTATTTTTAAATGAAAATAATGTATCGGGCTTCAATAATTTTGTGAGTTATGAATGAATGAATGAATAACTTTATTTACTTGTCAGAAATCCTTTAGCATCACTACCAATTGGCGACACTAGACAATACAAAACAACCATTCTGAATAAGAAATTGAATGGATCATGATAAAATAATAAAATAATAAATTAATTTTCTAATTTCCATAAATGCTAACTACTGCAAGGTGATGATTGATATGTACACAATAAATAATAATAACAATAACAGTAAGTACTGAAACTAGGCTCTGGAGTACATTGACAAAGTAACATATTCCTTTCTTCAATTAAACATCAAACTTACTACAATTTGCTAGCAATATGGGTAAATTAATCTCATCTCATGTCATATACATGTATATGTGTATATGTATATATTTTATTACAAGTAGATTTATTTTATTTTATATATTTTTACCTCAGGAGTGGGTCAATTGTATTTGTTTCTTCCATTGGTGGTTATATTCCTTTTCCTGTAAGTACATGATTGAATTAACTACTGCAAACAGTACATGTAAAACACTATAATCAGTGTATTAAATGTTAGCAGAATAGCAGGAACCCCATAAAAATGGAAATGTTTTCTCATTAATTTATTATTAGTTTATCTCTACATTGTTCATTAATTTTGTTACTAAACGTTAGGCCTGGTCAGGCAGGGTATGTAGTGTTTGGATAGATGACCACCAGGGAATACCCAGTATTGAACACATTCCTTTTTCATCTATTTCTACAAAGAGCATCTTGGACAGTCAAATGTGCCATTTTAACATAGAAATTGCGATAAAAATGCATCAAAATTTCATGTTTGTTCGTACATCTGGTTCCAGTAGTCCCATATCCTGACAGCTCATCTTCTCTTTTTAAACTTATTTGATCCCCATTTCGAAAAGAATTGTCCTCAGCCTGAAAGCCAAAATTTCAGTCGGGCGAAGGGGTACTACATGTAATTGAGACTGCAATCTCACATTTTAAATTTTGTCAGTCAGTCTGTCAATTAATGTTGGGCGACTTTTGTGCATACCATGATGTCAAATTGTTATTCCCAAACAAAATCAGATGCTCAGCTTTCTTGCATTTGCAAACATGCCATTTACAACTTACAACAGCTGAGAAAATTCTCATCTAATTTACCTTATATTTTCATCCAAATATTTTTTGACATGGTTCATCACATTGTCTGTGCATCCAAAAAGACATGCTCACAAAAAAAAAAACAAGAGGAAACTAGGTGAAATGAGACATGGTACTGCTAAAAAAAAAGAGGAAATGATCAAACAGCTTATTCCACCTGTTATAAATATATATTTTCTTTGAATATTTCTTTCAGGGATTAGGAGCATATTCTGTGAGCAAGACAGCACTTTTAGGACTCACAAAGGCCTTAGCAGTAGAATGTGCCAGCCACAAAGTTCGTGTGAACTGTGTAGCTCCTGGGGTTATAAAGACACGATTCAGTGAGGCGGTGAGTTTATCAGATTTCTCTGTTTTTCTTCCTTTCATTAAAAGGGCCTCTAAGTAACATAATTATTATGTTCATAGCCGTTTAGTTTGTTGTAGATCAAAAGCTTTCTATATTTAAGCAAAATGATTGTTTTAATTTTTAATGAATTTTTAAATTAGATGTTTTTCCCAGTTTAGATATTAAATGGTGTAATCATTAATTTCTCTTTTAGCTGTGGAAAAATGATAACGTCAGAGAAAAAGCCATTGAAAATGTTCCCTTGAGGCGGTAAGTCACGCAAACTCTAAAATTCCAAATGTGTATACCACTTCTGCTTCAAACTACTTTGACCCAGTTAATTCTGAAACTACCTGTCCTGCTTAAGGAGGTTGGATTGAATGTACTGTAAACACATCTTTATAACTTAAAACATAAACTGGGTATGGTAAACTGATTTGAAAAAAAAATCATCACAGTTAGAATTTCTGAGCTACAGATAAAACCACCAGATCAAACCACCCGCTGGAGAGTAAGCGATCCGCACTTTCCATAATATTTTAAATGTCACACAGTAAATATTGCTACAAATATTCTGCACATTGCAAATATACACAATTATGTAACCTAAAATGATCAACATTTGACTATTCATAGAGGTTTTGTTTCATTAGTCCACAAATGGAGTCCAATAATACACTTCATGACCAGAAAAATGGATGTCAATTTCACTCTAATACGGCTAAAATCAATGGGAAAGACAGTAATGGTTTCTACATAATTGTCTCTCATACTTTCTTCTGAATATAACAATTCAGAAAAAGGTCTCTGTACTGCAGGTCAGTTTCCTTCAAGAACTTCTATGTTTTTTTTTTTTTTTTTTTTTTGATAGGTTGGGTGAGCCAGATGACATCAGTGGGGCCGTTTCCTTCCTTTGCTCAGACCAAGCCTCTTATATCACAGGAGAAACTTTAATGATCACTGGTGGCATGCCGTCTAAGTTGTAGTCAGACTAAGAACATCTTGTCCAATCATGTCCAAATTGGTAATGTTTCTATGTTCCGAATGAGCAGTGAAGACACTGCAAACTACTTTTGCAAAAAGTTAACCTTGGGTTTAACACACGGACAGTTTATTTGTACCTTTTTATCTACATGAAGGTCGATAAAGCTATATGGAAAGAGAATTGTTCATGAGATGGTACTATCTACCTGAAATAACCACATACGTAGGGCTAGACTAGTCAGGCAGCTGTAAGGTTTCAGTTATGTCCTTGCAAGAATAATTCTAAGTACAGTATGTACATCCAGGCTGATTATTGATTATAATGCCCACCACTACATGTACATTTGTAATTTGTCAAACAAACAAAATATTTGAAACCCATTATGAAAAAGCCTGGTTGTGGCTCAAAGCTGGATATCACTAGGGCCTCCCATGGTGAGAAATTCCTGTACATACCACCTTTTGTAAGCAAACACTTAGACCCCCAAAAAAGAGAGGTCACTCATGGGAGGTTCCACTGTATGAGCAATTTCCTAATTTACTATGCAGTCGCTTCACATCAGGGCACCTCCGATCTCACACGTTTCCCTGTAAGCAGTACCCTGGTTCCAGAGGTTCCTTGCTTGCAATTGAAGAGCAGCAAAGGCTCCGCAGAGAGCAGCAAAGACAAAAGCTGGTGAGGGAACCTCTGAGCGCATGAGGTAGCAACCTCACTTCCATGCCAGTTCTTCTCACTTGCGATCGCAATTGTGTTTGGCAAACAGAACTGGTAAAACCGGTTTGAAAGAACAAATCAAAACTGAGCAGCTTTCAGTTACCATGGTCATGAGGCAATTAACCAATAAGCGTGTAAACGTGAACACTACCAAAAGTTCTACACATACTGTAGTTCATGAGGGGGAGTAGAACAGGCTTATCCCACCATTGTTCTTTTCCTGCCACGTTGACGTACGTCCTCGAGTTTCTTCAACACTTCATCAGGTTTGTCAGCACTTTTTCGGTAATGTTCGAGCACAACTTGAAACAATTCCTCGGTGTTTGGATGTGAGCTGAGGAATGCGCGCTCCAACACATACAGATCAACCCCCTTGTCCTCCGCAAGGGACGAAACGAAGCTCAAACCAAAGTCTATCAAAACCAGGCGTCTGGAGTCACTTTTAATCAACATGTTGGACGTCGTCAAGTCCCCGTGAACGCAATCCACTCGATGCATGGCGGCCAGCGTGGAACCGATGATCTCAGCCAAACTCTTCAAGCTTGCTTTTGATTCTTCCGATCCAGCTTTCAGGAGGCGGTTAATGTAATCTCTTGTGGTTTCCGAATCCACTATTTGCTCCATGTAAATGGAGTGGGTCTTGTAATCGACAAAGAAGACTGCAGGGGTAGCGATGCCTGCTTTTCGGCAACGGAGCATGGAGCGAACTTCTTGAGTGGTTCTTCGATGAGTGAGCTTCTCGTCGAGAGATGGGTGCCTGTAGGTCTTCGGGAACCTTTGTTTCACAACTGCCGCTTTACTGTAGAAGTCAATAGAATATACACGAGCTTCTGCTCCTTGCTTGATGAGTTCCCAACCACTTGGTATGTTCGCCATGTTGAAACGACGCCGACGGACTATGGACAGCGGTACACTATTTGAGCATGCGTGCCGTCGAGTTTTTACCATTGTCCGCCATCTTGGACCAGTTGCTTGCAGTGCAGTTTCAGGTCTCGTGCAGTCAAACTTTATTTCTCAAGGTAAACAGCACTTATTTCTCAATTCTCTTAATTCAAGCATCCTGTAAAATGTGTATTATCTTCCTCAGGCCACAAAATGATGAGAGTCTACGCCAGAATGAGGAATCATGTGCAGAAAACGCTGCCTTATTTTTAGCTCGCGAATCCCACTTTGTGGGATTTGCGAGGTATAGTGATCACTTTCCCTTCCCTACTTCCCTACCTCCCTACTTCCCTACTTCCCTACTTCCCTATTCCCTCTGTTGTCAACAATGGATTTCCAAATAAAGCAGTTGCGGTTTTCCAAATTTGGGCATGATGAAGGTCGCGCAACAGGGTTGTCGAACAACGCAGTTTAAAAGCAAGATGTTGTCGTAGTTGTTGCGACCATATTTTTGTTCGGAACGTGTTCTCATTATGAAGGTTTGTCATGCGTTCGAAGTTTGTTTGGCCATTGATTCTGAGCTTGGTTGTGTTTCACTCTGTTGTGTTTTGCGTTGTTATTGCGACATTTTGGCGCGGTGCCATGAAGGTCAAACAATCAGTGGCACCGATGGCGTTATCGCAAACAAATCTGAAGCCGTTGGTTTAGTATCCGCCAAAATTTCTGTAGTGACAGTAAATACGGTTTGGAAGATACTAGGCCGAAAGATATTGAATCTCGGTTTTAAAATAGCCAAAATATCCATTTCCGGTGAATGTTTACAAGTTCATATGCAAATTGGTCAGGTATTTCAATTCTTGGTTTGCATGTGACGTCATAAAAAGCCATCTCAAAAGTAACGTATTCTGTAAGTCCAATACATTGATATGTTCAAGACTATCATGCCTTAAGGCTTAAAGCAAAATTTTGAGTCGATACAAAATATCTATCGGGAGCTATGGACGTTTGGATACCGTGACAACAAAGCCGTGTACACGCGCGTGGTCGATTAAAATCGGTCCTTCACGAAACATTTTAAAATTGGCACTGCGAAAGATGTGAAGTGACTAAACATCAAGCTGAGTCACAGATCAACTTCATTTCGTGTTCCGAGTTCGACTAACATGGCGGCCGCATACAAACTGTTATCAAATCTCAGAAAAATAAATTGGCGCTGCTTCGCCAAAATGAAGCCTAGACAATCCAAAATTGGCATCTGGACTAATTCAGGCATGCTCTTTTTAGTTCTGGAGCCAAAAAGGTACAATCTGTTATTTTGGAGAGTGCTGCGGTCGCGTGACCCGTGAAAACCGCGTCGATAATTTTTTTCTCTCAATTATTATAAAACACTTTTTTAGCCCGCGTTCACCACGAGACAATTGAGCCAGTTCTATAAATAGCTACTTCCGCAAAAAAAAAAAGTCCTATCCCAATTTTGTGGGATTTGCGAGGCATTGTAATCACTTTCTCTTCCCTTCTTCCCTCTGTTGTCAACAGTGGTTTCCAAATATAGCAGTTGCGGTTTTCCAAATTTGGGCATGATTAAGGTCGTAACAGCAGGGTGTGTCGTACAACGCAGTTCGAAAACAACATGTTGTCGTAGTTAATTCGACCATTTTTTTGTTCGGAACTTGTTCTGATTTTGATGGTTGTCACGCGTTTGAAGTTTGTTTGGCCATTGAGCCTAAGTTGTCCTACGGATGTAGGGCACTGCTATACCGATACTGCAATTACATGGCCATTGTGCTGCGATAATGAAAATACACGGCTGTTATGCTGTGATAATGAAATGCAGCCATTGTGCTGTTTGTTAAACGAAAAGCAGCCGCCGAACGAAGGTGCTTCTACGGCAGTGATTGACATAAAGAGGCCTTCATTTCGGCAGATCAAACCGCGAGGATTGTATTGCGTAGCCGAAGAAACATCTGATGAAATGCTTTACAGACGCTCGCGCTACTATATTTTTGCGCGGAATGTAAAAGGTAAGATTACTCGGAAGCGACGAGGTAGAGAACCGTCGCGTATTTCTCTACGAACACTTCGAAGACTCTTGCGAAAGAACAAAAACGTGCGACGTAAGGTGCGTCACTACATAAGTGAATTCGTTCCAAAGTCATCTGCTCTTGGCGAGTGCTGTAAAAAGCACGAAAGATGTGACAATCACTGGCGTACAAGACACCTAAAGCTTGCAAAAAAGAGCAAGGTTCGTAAACATGTTTATGTCTGTAAGCAGCGGCGAACTCGAAAACATAAGAAGAATACGATAGTGATAAATCGCAGTTTTACTCATGATGTAAATAATGAATTTTATTACAATAAATATAGACTCCGTATTTCTGGAGACGTCGAAGAGAATCCTGGGCCTCTGGCATTATACCGTAGTTCTTCTCAAAGATTGTCCGAAAGGTTGGGACGACTGGGTTTAAGAGAGCACCCAGTACCGGGAGATGGTAACTGTTTTTTCTACGCAGTATCGCATCAATTGTGGGGAACAATTGAACATTATGCCACAGTGCGTGCTTGTGGTGTATCATATCTTTGTGAATACCCTGAATTGTTTATTGAGAGCCACACTGAAAATTCATGGTTGAATTACATTGAGATGATGTCTAGAAATAGAACTTGGGCTGATGCATTAATTATCCAAGCTGTTGCAAATGCATTCAATGTGGGTATTCATATAACAGAATCTGCACAAAATTTTGCAGAAAGCACTTTAATTGAACCCAGGAATTTCCAAAGAAGAATATTTTTATACATTGGACACTTGGATGAGGTTCACTATATTTCTACTGTTCCACTGGCGACAAATCATGTACAAAGGCAGGATTGTCACAATCCCCCCAGTGTAAATAGTGCAGAACAAAATATAAATTTATATGAAAATGATTGTATTTGTTGTGCAAATAGTTGCTCAAAAAACAAAGGTTGTGAGTTTTCGGCTGCTGAAAAGCGAAAAATGTATTTAAAAGAGTACAAAAGACAGCAAAGAATGGATCAACAATATGTTGCTCGAGAGAAACAAATGAGAATGCAAAACAGAGAAAATAATCCTACATGTAAAGAAAAACAAAAAGATAGTGAAGCCAAAAGAAGACAAAGGGAAAAAAACTCAGATTTTGTTAGAGCAAAAGAAAGAAAGGCCAAGAAAAGACAAAGGGAAAAAGATCCAGACTCTGTGAAAGAAAAAATGCAACAGGCCAGTAAAAGACAAAGGAAAGAGAACCCAAATTTTATTAGAGCAAAAGAGAGAGAGGCTAAGAAAAGACAAAGGGAAAAAGATCCAGACTCTGTGAAAGAAAAAGGGCGACAGGCCAGTAAAAGACAAAGGGAAAAAAATCCAAATTTTGTTAGAGGAAAGAGAGAGAGGCCAAGAAAAGGCAAAAGGAAAAAGATCCAGACTCTGTGAAAGAAAAAGGGCGACAGGCCAGTAAAAAACAAAGGGAAAAAAACCCAAATTTTGTTAGAGCAAAAGAGAGAGAGGCCAAGAAAAGACAAAGGGAAAAAGATCCAGACTCTGTGAAAGAAAAAGGGCGACAGGCCAGTAAAATACAAAGGGGAAAAAACCCAAATTTTGTTAGAGCAAAAGAGAGAGAGGCCAACAAAAGGCAAAGGGAGAAAGATCCAGACTCTGTGAAAGAAAAAGGGCGACAGGCCAGTAAAAGACAAAGGGAAAAAAACCCAAATTTTGTTAGAGCAAAAGAGAGAGAAGCGAAGAAAAGACAAAGGGAGAAAGATCCAGACTCTGTGAAAGAAAAAGGGCGACAGGCCAGTAAAAGACAAAGGGAAAAAAACCCAAATTTTGTTAGAGCAAAAGAGAGAGAGGCCAAGAAAAGACAAAGGAAAAATAACCCACAATTGGTAAGACTAAAAGAAAAACAGAGAGCAAACAAATTCAACAGCATACAGGGTCTGATTGAGAAATTTCATGAAGATGTTAAATCTGGACCTGAGTATGTGTGTACTTGCTGTGATCAGCTTTGGTACAGATCTGGTGTTACTATATGTAATAAATATTCATACAACTCGGATCTTAACGGATTAGTCAAAATTTGCATCACAGGGGAAAAAAGTGTGAACAATACTGAGTGGATTTGTAGTACCTGCCATCAAAACCTTAAAAATGGTAAGATGCCCAGTTGTGCAAAAGCAAATAAAATGACATTCCCACTTAAACCACCAGTGTTAGAATTAACTGAGCTTGAAGAAAGACTTGTATCACCAAGAATACCATTTATGCAGCTGCGTGAACTGCCAAGAGGTGGTCAAGTCAGTATCCATGGGAACATTGTCAATGTACCTGCTGATGTCAACACTACAGTCAGTGTTTTGCCTCGGTGTATAAGTGACACTGAAATAGTACCTCTTAAATTAAAGAGACGCATGAGTAACAAGCATTACTATCAGTTCCAGACTATCAGACCCAAAAAGGTTTTAGATGCTGCAAGGTATCTTGTTGAAACAAGTGACCTGTTCAGAGAACAGGGCATTCATTTGGATAATGTAGCAAATGGCACTGTAACAAATTCTGGTTCTGTAGAATGGTCTGAATTTTTTGAAACACAAAGTCAATCCTTGTCTCAGGAAAGTAATGATGATAAATCATGTCCAATTGGTAAAACAAACACAGATAAAACTTACTTTTCAAATACACCTGAAAATACATGTAATTCTGGAAATGAAGATGATGAAAATATTTCAAGCTCCCATTCTGGAACTGTTGGTCAAAAAAGTAATGACACTGACAACTGGTGTGAAATAGAAGAACGTCCGTCTGGAAATATGGACACTCTTTTACAAGAATCAGATGTGTCGGAAGAAGGACATAGAATTTTCAGTTTTGCACCTGGAGAAGGACAGAAGCCACTGGGAATGTTTTATGATAAAGACTCTGAATTCTTATCATTTCCAACGATTTATTGTGGTGAACGTAGGCCTGATAATAAATACAGAACAGTTCCTGTACAGTACAGCACAATTTGCAAATCAGAATTAAGACGGCAAGATAGAAGAGCAGCAAAATCAATTCCAAATGTTTTCTATAAGCTGAAGAAATTACAAATCAAACAGATTCAGAATACTGCCTCTATTTCACTACGAAAGTGCAAAACTAAAGGAAAAAAGTTCACTGCAAAGGACTTCAAATCTGATGATGCAGTTAATAAACTGATACACTTAGATGAAGGGTATAGAGTGTTAAGAAACTTACGAGGTTCACCTCCATATTTTGAAAAGTGCAAAAAGGATCTATTTGCTATGATAAGGCAAATTGGCAACCCAACATGGTTTTGCTCCTTTTCAGCAGCAGAAACAAGATGGACTCATCTGCTTCAAATTCTTGGCAAACTTGTTGACAACAAAAGCTATACTGACACTGAGATCGAAGAAATGTCATGGCAAAAAAAATCTCAACTCATTCAAAGTGATCCAGTTACCTGTGCTAGACATTTTGATCACATGGTTCAGATCTTTGTGAGACAATTTTTGAAAAGCAATTTAGCTCCTTTAGGAGAAATTAGAGACTTTTTTTATAGAGTTGAATTTCAGCATCGAGGATCTCCACATATTCATGCACTTTTCTGGATTAAAGATGCTCCACAGTATGGAGTTAACTCTCTACAAGAAATTAGTGATTTTGTAGATAAGTATGTCACATGCAAAAACGATTCATCAGAAGAAATGACAATTTTCGTGAACTATCAAACCCACAGACATGCCAAAACATGTAAGAAAAGAGGCGAAAATGTATGTCGTTTCAACTTCCCAATGCCTCCGATGGCTAAAACAACTATCTTAACACCACTGACAGAAGATATGGAGGATACTAATGAGCGGCAGCAACACAAAATAGATTATGCTAACATCAAAGTTTTACTTGAACAAATGAAACTTGGAGCTGATTTATCATATGAGCAATTTCTGCAGAAATTAGACCTTACTGAACATCAGTATATCCAGGCTATTCAGTCTAATTTAACTCGTGACACACTCTTTCTGAAGAGATCACCTTCTGAGATAAGAATCAATAATTATAATACAAATGTAATAAAAGCTTGGCGTGCCAACATGGACATACAGTATGTGCTAGACCCTTATGCTTGTGCAATGTACATTCTTTCATACATCACTAAAGGTCAAAGAGGCATGAGTAAACTTATTCAGAAAGCTTGTGAAGAAGCCAGAAATGGTAACAAAGACTTGAAAAATCAAGTGCGCCATATTGGTAACAAATTTCTAAACAATGTAGAAATTAGTGCACAAGAAGCTGTCTACCTTCTTTTACAAATTCCTCTGAGAAGATCATCTCGTGATTTTTTGTTTATCAATACAAGCTCAGAAAATGAAAGGACGTTCCTACTCAAACCACTTGACAAGATACAGGAGCTGCCAGACAATTCTAATGACATTGAATCAGATAGCCTGATAAAAAGATACCAAAGACGACCTAAGTCACTTGAAAAATTGTGCTTAGCTGATTTTGCTGCACTTTATGATTGTAGAATGACAGGTAAATCATCTTGCAATTAACATGCAAGTTCTCTCAAAGATGATAAAGCTGATGTTGATGGCCTTTCTCCAGAAGACTCATCTAACTTAGAAGAAGTAAATGATGACACCATCAAGAAAAAACTACAAGTAGCTGAAAATAATATTAAACATGAACAGTATATACTCCCAGGTGGTATTATCTTACGAAAAAGGAGAAGACCAAAAATCATCAGAAGTGTCAGATTCAATAAAGAAAAAGATCCAGAAAACTACTTTAGGGAGCAAATCATGCTTTACATTCCATGGAGAAATGAAAATAGAGATCTTCTGGGTGACTGTGCTAGTTTTCAAGATAAATTTGAAAAGTTTGAAAGCATGATCATTCTTAAACGAATCCAGTTTGAACATCATGCTGAACAGATGGACAAAGCATTCACAGCTTTACAAAATGAAGACAATGTTGACAGTGGTTTTGACCACTGTGCTCCAAACACCGAACACGCAAATCAACAAGATGAGTCTGATATAATCACTGAAAGCATGAAGTTTGGTTGTTTTAATCCAGGAGAGTACAAACAACACAAAGAATATGACCTTGCCAATGATCTTGGTATTTATCCAAAAAATAATCACTCTGAAGAACTTGTAACTGGTGATATGACTGATCATTGTTATCATCAAACAATACGGTCCCTCAACAAAGAACAAAAAGAATTATTCTACCATGTCCTTCACTGGATAAAAACAAGAGATGAACCATTACATGTATTTCTCAGTGGTGGTGCTGGTGTGGGCAAAAGTTTGGTCACCAGAACTCTGTATCAAGCACTAGTAAAATATCTAAACAGTATGCCAGGAGAAAACCCTGATGATGTCAAGGTTATTAAAATTGCTCCAACTGGAAAAGCAGCATTTAATATCTCTGGCAATACAATTCACTCAGCATTCAAAATTCTTGCTAGTCAAGGATTTCGATACCGCTCCCTACAAAGTGATAGCCTAAATATTATTCGAACTAAACTAATCAAACTTAGAGTAATTTTTATAGATGAAGTATCCATGGTCAGCAGTGGTATGTTTAATTTTGTAAACCTACGGCTTCAGCAGATTATGGGATCTAAAAAACCTTTTGGAGGTGTAAGCATCATAGCCGTAGGAGATTTGTTTCAACTAAAACCTGTCATGGATGGTTGGATATTTCAGGACTTGAAGTTGGATTATGGTCCTCTTGCAGTCAATGTCTGGCAAGAACATTTTAAATTGTATGAACTTACAACCATCATGAGACAAAAAGATGATAAGAACTTTGCTGAAATTCTTAATCGCCTAAGAGAAGGAAAACATACAGAAGCTGACTTAACTATCTTAGAAACAAGGATCATTCAGAAAAACAATACAGATTACCCCAGTGAAAGTCTTCATCTTTTCACCACTAATGCAAACGTTGATCATCATAACAAACTAACATATAATCAGGCACGAGGAGAGAAAGTTCAAGTTCAAGCCATTGATGTTGTTGTAGGAGCGAACTTAACTACAGAAGTAAAAGAAAAAATCAAAGAAAAGGTAATAAAATTGCATCCAAATCAAACCATGGGCTTGCATAGAATCTGTCAAGTCGCTGTAGGAACAAGAAATGACTTGGTTGTAAATGTTGATGTCACTGATGGTATGACTAATGGTGCTGAATTTGTTGTGAAAAGAATTGACTACAGAGTTGAAGGTTCATCACGACCAAGCATAATCTGGGTGAAATTTGATGAACCAAGAATTGGTCAAAAATGCAGAAAAAATTATAGTTACTTGTATACTAATGACATTCAACCAGACTGGACACCAGTCCTTGAAGTTTCTAAACAGTTTATCTATGGGATGCGTTTTAATGCTCATGTAATGCGTAAACAGTTCCCTTTACGGCCAGCTGCTGGAAAAACAATTCATCGTTGTCAAGGTGATACAGTAAATGAAGTAGTTGTTGATTTTGGAAACAGAAAATTAGAACATTTGCATTATGTTGGTCTTAGCAGAGTACGAAATATGATGACACTCCACATCCTAAACCTCAACAAAGAAAAAATTAGTGTCAGTAACCAAGTTCAAACAGAAATGCAAAGATTAAGGTTAGAAGCGAAATTGAAGCCTTGCATTCCATCATTGTGCAACATGAAACAAAAACAATTCAACATCCTTTTCCATAATGTTCGATCACTCCATGCTCACTTTAAAGATATATGTGCTGACTACAATGTTCAGGCTGCTGACATTAACATATTTGTAGAGAGCAGACTCTGTTCACAAGACCCAGATAACTTATACCTGATCCCAGAATTTCATATTTATCGGAATGATTGCACAACTCATGAAACTTCTTCTAGGCCTTACTATGGTACCGTATTTTACAGCAAAAACAAATTGCTTAGTAGATTTCCAATAAAACTAAACCATAACCAAGTTGAAATAACTTTCATAAAACTTGACAAGCCAATAAAAAATCTGCAAATAATTGGAATTTATTGCTCGCCAAAAATATCTATTGTAAAACTGATTGAAGCACTTGATTTCTTGCACACTGTCATTGAAAGAAACTCAACAACACCAACAATTCTTATGGGTGACTTTAATGTTAACCTACTTCAAGAAACATCTAACACAAATGCTCTAAACCAAACACTCATTGAAAAGTATAACTATACTCAGCTAGTAAAATGCTCTACAACTGACAACAGAACCATGATAGATCATATATATACAAGTTGTCCACAGCTTGTGCATACAAGTGGAGTTTTGGAGTCCTATTTCAGTGATCACAAACCAATTTTTGTAAGCCTGAAACTGTAACACTTCTCTTTACCAAAATACACTGCCATTACTGAATGAATAAAGACTACATTGTACTTTGTACAATGTTTTTTTTTTTTTTTTTACTTTCTTCTACACTGGAACAAGCCATCAGCAGCTACAAGGTAAGATTGACTCTCTGCACCTTATATGTACTCAAAATACCTGTTTTCTAAGTTGCTATACCAATAATCATGGTTTACCAAAATTTTGCCAATCGTAAAACAAAGGAACTTTTTATTTTAACAGCCAATAGATCTCTGCTTGGCACATTAATAACAATGGGTGATGTCAGCATGATCATCGCTATATATTACAATAAACCCGACATGTTCCAACCTCTTTCTCATTTTAAATATTTCACAGGTCTTTGGAATGAAAGACCACAATGTCAGCATGTTCCACATAAAGTCAACTGATGACGGAAACAAACACAGCTGTCAGAAAATTAACGAAGGACAACATACAGTATGGCCACAAAAATGCACTGTCATGTGACTGTCAAAGTACGTAGAAGCAATCTTCTCTGACATCACTCAGTCTGAACTTCAATTTAAGTGTTATGTGACTGACAGAGCTACAAGAACCACAGTCATGTACTATGGAACGTCGTATAAGAAAATTGTGCTGAAGTCATGTAGAGGCCGGACAACGAACACTAATAACTCTCATCTGAGTGTACATACTGCAGCTGAGACATTTATCCGTCAAGTTGCTTGAGCAACTATAAACAGTTTGCGGAGATTACCTACGTCATGTATTCGAGGACCATGCAACATATCCGTGGGTAAACCATGCTGTTGACATCAATCTGTACCAAACCTGCGTGGGCCATCTGAATAAAATACAGTGCACTACGATCAACTGACTTTTCAAAAGTTCCATCCTAAAAACGTCTGCCTCTTCATCTGAACAAGACATATTTGTGGTGGAATATTAAAGATGTGTAAACAGACTTTTGCAGCTCAGAAGGAAACCATACGTTTACCCACAACTCGTTCAAAAAACGGATGTAATAACAGGAGTTTGATCAATGTCCGAAATATGTACAGCATTGAAATGCAATAAAAGTGTTCTCTTACCTACCCTCCTTCGACTTTCGGCGATTTTTCTTTTTCTCTGATCAAACCTCCACGTGACCGAGAGCCCCAAGTTCAGGGGGTCGACACTAGATAACATAGGGTGGAGGACCCCTGAGTTTTCGGAATATTTCCGACTTTACGATGACGTCACACGAAACCACAATTCGGAAAAACAAGATGGCGGACATGCGAGCGGTTTGAAGCGATGCCCAACGGACGGTATTTTCCAGAGTATTTCACCTTGTTATTCACTCATTCTTACTGTTACCGATTTCTATATACCGATGCATACGAATCGGCATTTAATAGTCCGTGCAAAAACCTACAAAGACTCTCGAGTGGTATGGGTTACCTGACTGGGTGTTAACGACGCGAAACAGCGGCACTTTATAACATAGGTTGAGGTAACCAATAATATTTTCCCGAGTGTTTCGCCTTGTTCTTCACTCATTCTTACTGTTACCGATTTCCATGTACCGATGCATATGAATCGGCATTTAATAGTCCGTGCAAAAACCTACAAAGACTCTCAAGCGGTATGGGTTACCTGACTGGGTGTTAACGACGCGAAACAGACTACAAGACACTTTACAACATAGGTTGAGGTAACTGATAATATTAATTAAGAAATTAAGAAATAAAAAGAAATTCACGCCAATCGCGCTGTCCTGTCTATGTCACATGTATTTTTGGAGAGAAATTTAGGGTGATCGAGATGCAGAGATAGATGAACAATGGTTGACTATGGCTTCGTAAACTCTGCAGAAGAGGCCTATAAGTTCATTTCAGAATACGAAGTAAAACACGCAGTAAAGTTTGCCTGCTACAAGGATGAAAAAGGCTTTGGAAACGCAGATAAGCGAATTATTTCACCCTGCCTGGTTTTCACTAAGTGGCATATGTAATGATATACAAGCATCAGATAAGCATAAACATAACCAATCGAGCATAAGAATCTTAAGGTTCTTATGTTTATGCTCATCATACTTATGCTTATGCTTATATAGTGAAAACCAGGCTTTAATTGACCTTGGATAAATAGTTCCATGCCAGACAAAGGAAAACAGTCACTATGTACAATACACTTCTTTATGAAATGTCTTAATTTTTTTCAAGGAACTGAAATTGAATAACTGTGTCCAGATAATGCTATAAACAGACCGGTTAGAAGCAAGCTGGAAGAGTAATTGGGATGTCAACAGTGCTAATAAAAAAGGCTTAAATTAGGGATGCTCATAATTATTTACCATGGTGTGGGGTGGGGGGGGGGGGGGGGGGGGGGGGTTGGGGTTGGGATTAGGGTCTCTCTTTTCATATGGAGGGGAGGGGCATGAAATTTTCAAAGTTAAAGCAGGGGAGGGGGCAGAGGCAAGGGCTATGACATGCAGTTTAGAGAACCCCAACCTGCCACAAGAGAGGAAAACACACCAAACAAGTGGAGACAGATGACTTCAGATGACATCACATTTACTCACTGCAAAGGAAGGTTCATTTCCTCCCACAACTGAGTTCAAGTAATAACAACAACAACAACAACAACAACAACATCGCTTTATTCATAACCTTACAGTAATATAAAAAAATACAGAGTAACAATCAAAGATAAACTATTTGTTAAAACAAGTTATTTGCACTTGGATTATTTGAACTTGAAACAGAACTTAGATGCTATGCAAATAAAATCTTGCTGAGCAACTTAAAGTGTTGCTAAGACAAAAATGGCCTCAATCTCATTACTCTTATTTGAGAACCATTACAAAATGAGGAAGAATGGCGTTTTCTGTTTGTCAATATCTCATCTTGTTCGAGAGATATTCAAGATTTTGCAATAATTATGCTAATGAGCAGAGCTATGATGTTACTTGGTTGACAGACAAGAGGGAAATTTCAAAGTGTTGAATATTTCCACAAATATTAGATAAAAAGGATTGAAACTTTACATGCTCATGACAATTGAGGACTTGCACATGATCATGATCATGTTGCCATGGAAATATTTTCCCCTTGTTACCTTTTTTTATTTTTAGAGTTCACGGCTCTTTGTGATGGGAGCAGAAGTCATGGAAGTATTTAGCATTTGTAGATGGAGTTCCTTTGCTTCTACCAGTTAGTTTGGGTGGTGCAGCGGAGGGTGTGGAAGATCTACCACACATTTTGAAAGAACAGGGTTACAGGTACATGCCTATAATTCCAAAGGAAAAAAAAAAAACAGCCAAATACATGTAAATTTGAAATAATTTAGTGCAATGATGTATACTGTTCCTCTTTCTATCTTGTTTGACACTAAAAGGTATGAGCTAGAGGCTGCAACCCTTTGGTCACCAGTTGGACATTACACCACCTGTTTCAAGTTTAAGGGCCAGTGGATGTTCTATTATGGGATGGCAGTGAAGTATGGAAGGGGACTAAGACCATACAATGGAACACTACAGGGATACCATTTGTCCCATTGCATCTATGTTAATAGGCTACTGAAATGAGAAACTGTGTCAGCTGAATGCACTAGATGTAAAGCCCTGGCCAAATGAGCTGTGTCCATTTGGCCACCCAGCTGTTGCATGAGTTTTGATCTTACTCAAAATTTTGTGCAACATTTGTTTTGTCTGGGGTGTTGGTTTTGTTTTGCAGTCATTTGGCCACCTTAATATGCAACATTGTAGTACACTGGAGCAGGTGCATCTTCCAAGAATTCTTATAGTATGATCTTCTATGTTACACGAAACATGTTTGCTGATTTGGCCACCTCCATAAAACATCGCTTTCTATTGTTACCTATTGAACTCTCGTAACAAATAACTGAAAGTTCGTTGCCTTACCTCAACCTATGTTGTAAAGTACCTCGTAGTCTGTTTCGCGTCGTTAACACCCAGTCAGGTAACCCATACCACTCGAGAGTCTTTGTAGGTTTTTGCACGGACTATATTAAATGCCGATTCGTATGCATCGGTACATAGAAATCGGTAACAGTAAGAATGAGTGAAGAACAAGGCGAAACACTCGGGAAAATATTATTGGTTACCTCAACCTATGTTATAAAGTGCCGCTGTTTCGCGTCGTTAACACCCAGTCAGGTAACCCATACCACTCGAGAGTCTTTGTAGGTTTTTGCACGGACTATTAAATGCCGATTCGTATGCATCGGTATATAGAAATCGGTAACAGTAAGAATGAGTGAATAACAAGGTGAAATACTCTGGAAAATACCGTCCGTTGGGCATCGCTTCAAACCGCTCGCATGTCCGCCATCTTGTTTTTCCGAATTGTGGTTTCGTGTGACGTCATCGTAAAGTCGGAAATATTCCGAAAACTCAGGGGTCCTCCACCCTATGTTATCTAGTGTCGACCAGTTCAGGGCCCCAGGTCCAGGTGACAAGAATCCCACGTGACCTTGAGCCCCACATCCACGTGATCGATCGCACTGATAAAAGATTATTAGTTCGCGTCTCTAGCAGTTATAGAACAGCTGAAGCACTCCGTGAAACCAGTACTAGGTAAGTAAAGCACATATTTTTAACTTAAAAAAAGTTAGGTTTACTCAGCGCCAGGCCAAAGCTTACAAATGTGGAAAATTATAGAGTGAATCCCGTCTCCAAACTTTTAGCCTGCAATGCAAGCGTTCCGAGTCGATAACTTAGCTAAGCTGTGACAGTTCTGTTGAGAAATACCACGGGCCAAAAGATTGCAGAATATCCTGCCACTATTATGTCACAGATTTCATTTCGCAGTCGGTTGTCGAACTCCCGATTTTCGAACACTTTTGTCACATTTGGGGGTCATTTTGGATTTCTGCCGGGGCCGGAACAAGTTTATCGCTGCTCAATAACATGCGAGAGAGGAAAATAACCTCTGGTAGATGCCTTAACGTTGCTGTTCAGATGCTTTGACAAATCCCCAGAGTATCTCCGAGTGGTTCTCCAAGAATTTTGTACATTATGGGATCAACAAGCAAAGCAACACGTCCACATATTTCTTGAAAACAATATTTTTTATTCAACATAACTTATTTGAGTATTACATATTTTCAGCTTCAACCTGTTTGGCAACTACAACTTTTGTATTTGCTTACTTGCAACCAGTACAGTTGCAATTAGATTTCGTACACTACCTGTACCCACCTTCACATGAATACGTTTCAACTAAGGTAACTCAATTGTTCAGTTCCTGTTTACGTTTGACCACTAAGCAATGTACCATGAACCAAACTCTATGTCAATAATCATTTTTTTATAATATCAATAGCTGATATGCTACATGTCAACTTCAAGAAACTTCTTAATGAATTCTTCCTAAGACATTGACTGAAGATCAGTAGTTTCAGGGCAGCTCACAATCTTTTCGTTGCATGTTGGTGAAACACAAAAAGCTTATTGCCCTGAACTGGATTTTGATGCAAGTTACAGGATTTACACTCAACCTGAACATGGTCTTTTGATCTGAAGTTCCTTAAACAAAATGAACACAACTATGAAATTTAACCAATCAACTGTGCATACATTGTTTGGACTGATAACCTAGGCAAATCTTCAGGAATCGCTAGTGGTGCTTTAAAAGCTTCACACTCTTTAATGCTGGACCTGTGCAAACAGTATTGACATGCATTTTGGTCAAATATTTTTTACACTGACATTCTTAAACCAATATGTTTTGCCTTGATGTGGAACACAATAAAACCAGTTTGCCGTTTCAACTCGCCAAAATTTGTTGCACATTTTTTGGTACCAGTACTTGGGCACAACTTTGCCTTAATTGTTACAGTTTCTATACTGGGCAGCTCACTTATGGCACATATATTTGCCTTCTTGAAATCTTAATCTTATTTCAAAAACTCAACTATATGCATACTGTAAATCAGAAACGTATCTATCCCCCCTCTTGCCAGATATTGACTCAAAGAAGAATACTAAGAGCTGTAAATTTTACCTTGACAACACACGTTTCATCTCGAATGTTGTACTTATATTACTCTCAACTTCACGATCATTATTTTTGTCAGTGCAAACAAATTCCACCGCATTTTAGTACATTGTTTGAAACAGCCAAATTTTATATCCCATCCTCATAATATCTTGATGATGTACTTACGTTACACACACAGAAGTAATTTCATTTTTTACAGCTCATAGTATTCCCTGTCAAATTCAAACCTTTTGCCCTGAGTCATATGAAGCATAAGTAACCACAAACTTCAGCCAAAACACAATGTAATATGGTAAACCCTCCCTCCCCCAGACAGTATATCTTGATGTTCTTTGATGTCTGGCTTTGAACAGTTGCAGGTAGTACCATTTACTGTTATAATGGCAGAGAATATTTATAAACTTCACCCTGACCTGACTACAAGGCCACAACTGCTCGATCTTCACAAGACTACATATGTACATGGCCAAAGTTTATAGTTCACTTACAGCTATTGTATATTGACTCCATCATTTTACTTTCCTTTTCAGTTCAGATTTACGAACTGATGTGCTAGGAACTACTTCCATATCAGTAACCACCTTCTTCACAATATCATAGCTGATCTGCAACACGCCAACTTCAAGAAACTTCCTAATGAATTCTTCTTCAGAAATTGACTGAAGGTCAGTGGCTTCAAAACAAGTTACAATCTTTTCCACGTGTTGGTGAAACACAGAAAGCTGAAGTTTTTCATCATTATTGGCAATATTTACAAACAGCCCTTTGAAAAACCATCGCATTTGACAGTGAACTGGATTTTGATGCAGTTTACAGTATTCACACTGCACTATGCCATGATCTTCGACCTGAAGCTTCTTTGAGCAAGATCCACAACTTCGATACTTTGATACAGAATTTACACCAACCAAATGGGCCTGCATTGTTTGCACTGATAACCCAGGAAAATCTTCAGGAATGGCTAGTGGTGTTTTAAAAGCTTCACACTCTTCAATGCTGGATCCTGTACGAGCAGTGTTAACATACGTTTCTGTGGAATTTTTCTTTACGGTCACATTCTTAAACCAGTATGTTTTGCCTTCCTGTGCAACATTTGTGAATCGTTCCCAGAAAACTATTCTGATTGATGCAGTTGTGTCAACTATGAAACCAGTTTGCTGTTTCAACTCACCAAAATGTGTTGCAGCTTTTTTGGTACCGCTAACTTGGCACAACTTTCCCTTGATTGTTACGGTTTGCATATTGGCCAGCTCACTTATGGTACAGATGTCTACATTCTCCTTGAAATCTAAACCTGTAGCAGGTTTGAAAGGTAACTTTTCTGCTCCTTCACTTACTTGGGTTCTTTTATCAACAATGATATCGAGCTTCCCAAATTTGGTGCTTGTGCGGAATTGTGCCACCTTCACTGGTGTCTTCTTCCTGGACAACTCCTTGAACTGTGCCAAGTAGTCCTTATGGAAACACACCATCCTTGTTCTGCTCGCATTCTTTGTTTGGAACAAACAATCAAAATATGGTGTCTTGGAGCTTTTCAAGGGTGACACCCTATGTATGTACCCAGTGATTTCTTTTTGGCCTGAAACATTTAAATGAAAAGTAGTCTTAGTCTACACATTTTATACTTGTGCTAAAGAGTACAAACGAATCACAAACAGTAATAATATCAATATTATTTTCAAGTTACCTGTAATGTCAGCATCTGGATCAACATTTTTCTCGGCCATCGTTTAGCCTCTGTAACTCCTGAAACACAAAAAGACAGTTCAATTAAGTCAAAACTGCACTTAGCCGAAGTAGTTTAAATATAAAAACATATTTTGCGTGCCGAAGAACGTGTGACAAAGTGTCAACAGTTCAAATTACATACGCTCATTAAATATGTGCGAACTGAATCAAAACAACATTCTTGGAGCTTTGCAGGATACAAATAAAAGCATTGCTTTATAAACACTCGCGCGAATGAGTTTTAACTTATCTGGTAGTAATAGTATTGTATTTATTTAAACCATAAACAATAGATTTTGCTCATTTTGCATTGTATTCGATGCTTGTTAAATTCGACGCTGCATCACACTCAAACAAACAGTCCACTTATTGTTACGCGTATAAAAATGAAGACTCTTGTCCTTGCGTCGCTTCGGCTGCTGATTGCTAAATGACCACCTCGGCTGCCTTTTTAAAGATTCGGAAATATTTCTATTTTGAACGCCCAACTTTAGCAACTGGAGTAACAGCCCAAACATCACGTGGATAGCGCCAACCAATCAACGTGCCATTTGTCTTCACCATAAAAGTACGAAAAATATTAAACCTCTTCGTTGCGCTCAAATAGAAACAACGCAAAAAGCACCACGAAATTCTATCACTTCTGATAACGCTCTGAACACCTATTTAAAATCCCGGCCATCAAATTGATAATGTGCACGATACTTGCACAAATGCGCATCAAGAAAAACAACGCCCAACCATACAATTCCTTATGACGCACTCACCGAAAAAATTGCAACTTTTCGAAATTCCGCAGTCAAAGGAGTTCCGCAAAGAAACGAAAGAGAATTCGTAACTCCGTAGTACTTCTAGTAACTTTCCCACTTAGAATCTTGACTTAAAACGCACGACTCAAATGGCACACCTGGACGCACTTACCCAGAACGTGAAATCCAGTATTTTTTCGGCACAAAATCCGCCGTCGGAGAAGTTCTGCAGACAAACAAAAGAAATTTAGCAATTGTCCAGTGCTTTAGGTAACTTTCCCCACTCAAAATCTTCATTTCACCGCAAGACCGCACCCCAACTCTTGTGACGCACTTACCAAGCAAAGTGAAATCCAGTACTTTTGTCTCAAAAACCGCCGTCGAAAGAGTTCTGCAGACAAACAAAACATATTTAACAATTCTGCACTATTGTTAGTAACTGTCCATTCTTTAGATCTTTTGACGCACTTACTTTGAAAGTAAATCAAACCAAGTGTTGTGGATCATGTTGTCACTTCAAAGCATGTTTTGCACATTTGTAGGAGCATGTAATACACAGCCATTGGTCCGTTTTTCTTTCTTTTTATTGGCCAAAAGAAAATATCCGTGAGTATGATTGGTGCATTTCGATCTGCAACCCTAGTATAAAAGAAAAATTGTAAACAACCTCAAGAATTCTATTTTTAACTGCTATCTCTGTTCTCACTGGCTCTCGAAAAATTCCAAAATATCTGATTGGTGCTTTTCGATCCCAAAATTTCCGCCCTCGTAGAAATAGAAATTCAAAGCTACAAGGGAAATTGAAGAATTGCAACACATGAACAAATTGCACCACCACCCGAATAAAGCCACGCTTACAGTATGTTCTGCGTTCGTGCACTGATAAGAAAAGCAGTCAAATTGCATTCAAACTGTCCAGTAATTTGTGGTTCCGTTGTCATCTAGCTTTGACATTGACATCCGCACTGACTAATTTGGTCTCCCAATTCCTAAACACCTCTCAACAATTAGTTGTAAAAGTATACTAATTTGAACTTCATAGAGTCAAAGCTCCCGTAAGTGGACACCTCGGGAAGCGGAAAAAATCTTCAGATATTCACGTGCTTCTTTTGTCTTCTGTGATTAGTTTTATTGTTTCACCCTCTCGCGTCCTGTATCTTAAAGTCCCTAATAGGGAGTTTAAGAAACCTAGGACGGCGACGGCAACGCGAGGAAACAAAAAATAGTGTCTCTGTTTTCCCTATTTCTTTGTAAGTTTGCCTATTCTTAGGTTGCTCAATTTGTTCCGTTTTTGCCTAGTTCTATTGATTTCATCGTTTCCTACTAAGAAGAACGACTGCCGTTATTTTATCGAACTGTCATCCACGTCCTGACAACGACGTAAAAAAGAAGCATTTGAAGTCGCACGCGACAGCACGGCGACCCCGAGAATATGTCAATTTCAGATATTCACGTGCTTCTTTTGTCTTCTGTGATTAGTTTTATTGTTTCACCGACGTCGCCGTCGTCCTCTCGCGTCCTGCATCTTAAAGTCCCTAATGAGTCTTGTAAGCGACCTCGACGCCTCATACACTGAATTCCATAACTGGGTGCTGTTACAAACCATGTCTCTACCCTACGGCCGGTTGGATTAAAGAACAGGAAGAGATTGAACTGAATGTCAAGATTGTTCCAACAGTGTCCGCTTACGCGAATCTGCAAATAGAGTTTGAGTGATAGTTCAAACGGGGTTTTGTGAAAGCGTCTATACGTAGAACTCTCCCCTAACGAGTGTCCGCCCAGGCAGCTTTGACAGAAGTCTACAAAACTACTTGAGCTTAAAAGCTGCCCGTGCTTCGAATGAAAACATAAATTTAATCAGTTTTCATGCACAGTACACTTAATAGCTTATATCCTTAACACCTACACATTTGTAGGTCAGACGCCACCTTTACTCCACCAACTAAATAGTATTACGTGTGTTATTTTTTAAAACTTGCTAGTTTTCCTATCAGTCTGTTCAGTGTTCGCGCTGCAACAAATTAAAATGAAAGCGAGGAATTCATAACAGGGGCTTTCCCCATTCCCTTCTTCTTAGATTTATTCATAAATGTGGATGGGATGGAAAAGCTGGACTAGGCTGTAAAGTTGACAAGAGAACTAATAGTACGGTTCTTTAATAGATCCATGATCCAAAATATCTAATTTGGATATGATCCAGTGAATCCGTCCTAAGTGTGGATCACAAGAATTCATTATCCGGATTTGGATTTCAGTAAAGAAACAGATAATCTGTTTTTGGATTTGTGATCCGGATTTGGATTCCTAAAAAGAAACACACCCTAAGTCTACACCAATGGAAGAGACATATTGAATACATAAAAACACCACTGGCCTCAGTAGTTGTTGTGTAAATACAGCCACATAAATCAAGCAGTAACGAAAAAAGACGAGCAAGTACACCCAAACACTTAAGCCGGAATATTTCCAGGAAAGGTAGATCGCAGGTACAAATAGATAAACAAATAGGTATGGATAGTTGAGTCGTCTAACCTTAGTGAGACAAGGTCAAAACGTTAACTCCAAACTGCACACTTCAAAAACTTTACACTTCACACTTCTAACTCCAGCACAAGTCAGACAGACAGACACGTACAAGCAAAACAGAAATAATTTCCTGACAACGCTCCGAAGTCCGCATGAACTGGGCACTGCGAAAAAACGTCTGTGCATCCGTCGATTTTAAACTACCGGTCGACGTTGCAGCCAACAGCACCGTACCTCGCCTCTTTCATCTTCAGGGTTCCCCCTCTTCCCTCCCCCCCCCCCTCCCCCGGCAGTATTCGAAAAAACACGGTTGGCTCGCAGCTAACAAATTGCTCGCAACGCGACTTGCATAGGCTCGCAGTTTGTGAACACCCGCGAAAGTGGAGGCCCGCGGAAACATATGCGAATTCTTCCACCTACCTAAAATTGAAAATTGAGCAAATTTTAAAAGTGACATTGAGCCAGTTCTAATACCTACCCTCGCAAAAGCACTTTTTGCAAATTCGCGAGCTTACAGCTGCCTTGCTGCTTTGATTACGAGCTGCGCTTCCTTTTGGCAGGATTTGGAATTGTGTATCTTGGTGTCTCAAAGATTGCTAGCAAAAGTAAGGGATGCTTTTATATTTCGTTAACATATTTAAAGCGCTCAAACTGCACTGCACACTTAATACACGCAAAAAGTTTAGTCTTGCGTGTATGAAAGTTTGGGATGATACATATGTACATGTATACATTAGCCAGCATCCACGATCCGGTGAATGCTGTACTGTATGGCATCCAACGGATCATGGATGCTGGCTGGTTACTTACAACCGAAAAGCGTTTACACTTAAAAACTAACAACACTTGTTAAAGTATTTAGACATATGATATTTGTCAACATAATGCAGGGGGGGAATGCGGGCAAGGGGCGGGGATTTGGCCAAAAAGTAAAAATCCCAGTCAAATTCCCGAGGGTGGGGACATAAATGTTATTCAAATGTATCTAATAAGACCCACTGAGGGGCAGAAAAGTTCTACAACAACAACCCTCAGGCTGCGACTCACAATCAACTGCCCGACAGACAGGATTGTCTGTGTCGTCAAATTCCGGCCTATTGCCTGCACCCCCCCCCCCCCCCTTGGGGTTTACATTGATAGGTGCATAAGAATGGGTTATCCCAACAAGTCACCACTGCCATGACTTGAGTAGCCAGAAGTGGGGCAAAGAAAACGAGAAAAAGAATGCATGGACATGAAAAACAGCGGAAGCAGTTTCTAATTTGTGTGAGCTTTGGTCACTGCAGTTTTCAATCAGTAACTTGGGTTCACACTAGAGCATATGAATAGAAATATTGAAGTAAAAATTCTTATATTAATACTGTAAGTTGACATACCCTAAATTAAGTAATCGCCAAACATAGTAACCGTAAGGTAGCTATTTGGAGCTGGAGTATTCAGGGAAATAACACACATATGTTGGGGCTTGATGTGCCTATGTAGGAAAGCTTGTACTGTACACTAGATATGTAGGAGACTTGGTAATGCGTCTGCTCATTCCAGTTTGTGGTGGAGTCTGCATACAGTATTTAGTATTGGAATAACATGGTGCAGAAATCCTGACTTAAGTCTAAGCAAGAGCAAAGTTGCTCCAATTTTTCATTAATTAAAGTATGAGAGTCATCTGACACTTCAGAACAAGCCATATGTGTACAGCGCAATGCAAGTTGTAGTTTATGTCATGTTTATCCTCCTGGTCTTCCCAATGTTAAATGAATTTCTGGTCTAGCATTGACCCAAGCAGCATACTAAAGTTCCACCTCTCTACAATGGTCACTCTGGGATCAGAGTTTACTGGTCACTTTAAAGAGGTGGCCACATAGGGATAAGTGGACCCTACATGGACAGTATGAACCTGTATCAAATGTTGTGAACTTTTCTCAAATGCGAGAGTGTGTGGCAGATGGCATAACTCAAAATTCTGTTAACTCTCTCCCCAAGTACACAACCTGTCAAGGATTGAGTTTCATGGACCTTTTAGTTTTTCTAAGCAATGGATTTTGTATGCACATGTTTACATTGTGGTTCCACTGTAAGTTATCAATACTGAACTACTTATACAGTAGCTGACCTTGTATCGAAAGGAGAGCTTTGCATCTGCTTATCTGCTTATCTACTTTTCATCTACTTATCATTAGGGGAGAAGGTAATTTTGACAATTTTTTTTTTTTTTTTTTTTTTTTTTTTTTTACAGTATTTAGTTATTTACTTTATTTCAAACTTGGCATAGTCATTTTTAGCAGAATGTACCGTACAGGAGGTAGCAGTACTGAATTGTGTTTGGGTTTTTTTTTTTTTTTTTTTTTTTACAGTATTTAGTTATTTACTTTATTTCAAATTTGGCATAGTCATTTGTAGCAGAATGTACAGTACAGGATTTAACAGTACTGAATTGTGTTTGGATTTTGTCTTTTTCCCCCTCAGAGCCTATTGCAGCACCAGATAACCACCACTGACCTTGAAGAGTAACAACTCCTGACTGTAAAATTTTGTTTAAAAAAGTTGGTCCAGAGAAATTACAGGAATGCTGAGTCTACTCGGTGTGTTTTTAACAGAAAACTGTGCAAAGATATCTGACAGTTTGTGAGCACTTTACAACTGGAATTTGACAAATAAAATTGTTGATTGTACTTTTGCACGTTTGTCATGTTTATTGGACATATCGTATATTGACCTTTTCAGGAAACAGTTGTACATGTGCTTGTACTCACTGTATCTCTGGAATAATACAAGAAAGAGTTTTCTCTTTTGGGAGATAAGTTTAGAAACTATTTTCTGGGCGATTTGAACAACAAGAGTTGAACTGAGTTTGAACATAATGTGTGCAGTTTTATATGTACCTTCTATTTCAACAAAGAGCCACCACTAAAAAAACACCCTAACAAAGCCATTCTTTACTATATGGATGAACTGACATGTGGTCGATGTGTGGAAACTGGACGCCATTTAAAAAATTCTGCTGCCTTTTCGAGCGTTATCCATCCATCGGAGCAAAGTTGCTTGCCAGTCCAAAACGAGTTCTCCCGAGTACTAGCTTTTCATTCTTTACTGCAAATATCCACATCAAATGTTAATTGGTACAATTTTTTACAGGGATCATGTAAAAACACGATACAATGCGATAATGTTGCGATAATCGGTAATGTTAACAGATTTGCTTGCTTGTTTTATGTCTTGGTTACGTTTCCTGGACCGGCCTGCCACAACATTAGCGAGAATCGTAAACGAACAACACTTGGGGTGATAAATGCAAGAATATTGTGTTAATCCACACAATTTCACTCATTGTTCACTCATTGAAAGTACGATAAAGCTCTATCCTATCAGTTAAAACAGTGATCTTGTGAAAAACCGACTTTATTTGAATACGTCACAGTCACAATCGAAAACAAAAACCAGAAGCGCATGCGCGCTGCCATTATAACTTGCAAACCTGTTGACGCATTATATGTAAACTCTGAGTGCAAAAGTCGGATATTAAATGATTCTGGGATGTGAAAGGAGCTAAAAGCAGAGTTATTATGAGCGGCCGTTGCAATTATTCGTAATGAAAGGAGCCACGATACAAAGGTACATCCCACATGGATGAAGGGCCTGGTGTCTCAAAGGCTATATAGCTGATTGGATACATATGACTAATAAGTCGGCTGACAGCACTATCGCACTCTTCCGGGCAAGGGATAATTCACCACGGCTTGGGGGCCGGATTATCTCTCCCCGTTTGGTCTGGAAGTTTCGCGGGTGTTGGTGAGTTGCTCCTCAATCTGGCTTGGGGGCCGGGCAACTCTCCCTCGACCCACCATGCGTTGTCATGGGGCCGGGTTAAATACCCGGTTTTTCTTTTTTAACTTTCACTGCTTCTTTTGCTATCAAATCTTCTTTTCTTTTCCTTTTTGGAAAAAAAAATCCGCATCCAAGAGCATAATGAACATACTGCACAGTCAAGTAAAGTGTGCCAACTTCGACACAAAATTGCGTCATCCCGTCACTACACGATTGCACAACTCAGCGATGAATCGACATAAAAACCTTTTGTTTTCTGTTTTTGTTTTTGTTTGTTTGTTTGTTTGTTTTTTCTTTTTTTAACATCCGACCATAGTAGACCAACATACAAAAATCTGACAGCTCATCTTCTCTTTCCAAACTCATACGACTTCGAAAAGAACTGTGCTCGGCATAAAAGTCATAATGTCATAATGTCAATCAAGCAAGCCACCATTTTAAATTTCATTCTGTATGACGTCATACGTGAGGCCTGAGCGTAATACAGGCGGATAGACTTTTACAGGGATCAGCTTTCTAATGTATATCATTACAAGACGTTTTGCTTGTGTTCTAATACCTTGTCGGACCAACGTTTCAAGCTGCACAGTTTGTATCATGCCTCATCCATTCAGTTGTTTCAAACAACGCCTTCAATTGTAATGCTTGTTATGCACATTTCTCCGTTCAGGAATGAGACAAAACAGTATGTACGTGCGTCAGTAGTTGACCGTCTTCCCCCTGGAGGGGGGGGGGGGTACTCATCATAGTTGTGCCGGGGGGAGGAGCACAAGGTGTTGTGACAACAAAAATGTATACCTTATTTCAGACCTATTTTAGAGATCCTTTTCTTTTGCAACGAACCCCCCGTGCTTTCTTCCATTTGCCGTGCAGTGTCCGCGGTGACACATTTCTATTAAAATCATACCCTATCCCAGGCCAAAAAAACACAGGGGGATACCCTATTTCAGACCAAAAAAGCAAAAGTAATTAGATGATTGTACCCAGATATTTTGCAAATATATCAGGAATACGTATATCAACCAATGACATTATATGTTTACTAAGCACGTGAAGCACTCAGTCTCTAGAACGAGTTAAATGGCTCAAAAATTGCTGTCGTAGAAACCTTTGAAGCGACAGGCTCTACCAACAGAATTAAACAGACCCTGCAGTCCAACTTGTCAGCTGAATGTTCAGTACTGCAAGACCAGAACTCATTCGAGTTGTAAGCGTAATACAGTCACAGTATGGATAGTGAGTGTTTGGTTCTGTTATGGCTGCACAGTGAGACAATTGCTGAAATTACCACGTGATCGCCGTGAATCGCTAGCAACTGTATCCATATGATCGCTGGCAAGTTCGCATATTATTCAGTCTGAACAACCACACACTTATTAGCCAGCGGAGCCTCAAGCGTTGCCATGATACAATGTACTATGGGATATTTTTCGAGATAATTGCAAGCGATCGCACATGATCGCACGTGATTGCACAGATAGAGCATTTTATCTCTGCCATCGCGATCGCGGAAAAATGTTCCTATATGATCACTCGCGATCGCTGGCGCAAAATTTAGTGATCGTGCCATCATATGGAAACCAAGTTTTATGATGGTAGTTTCTTTGTTTCACATCTTCTTTTATACAGCCTTGACATAATTTGAGTTATTTATCATTTCTGGTTTTACTTCTTGTTGTTACTGCTTTGGGCAGAGATTTATTCTTCAATTTTGACTTGAGCCTTTTCAACCAATGCACTCGGGTCAACTTACATTTTTAAATCCTTAAAAGGTAAAAGGATTAAAATTGCAGTGGTGAATGATTGTCGGGAGTCCATATAATGAAATCCGGGGCAATTTAGTGTTAGCCTCACAATGCATATAGTTCAATAAATGCACACTCGTCCACTTCTTGAACTTCCGTCCTTTGACAGAAATTCAATTTGTTCTCTAATATCCTAAAACTGCATCGCTTGTTGGCTCTGAGCACTTATTTGAACTATACACTGAATATCTAAATTTCTTAACCCTTTCACTCCCAAGTTCAAAATTCAGATTCTCCCAACCTTTGTAGAGGAAAATGTAAGAGTGATGTCAGTGAGAATTGATAGTTTAATCAGCTTTTATCTGAGCAAGATATTAAAAGCCAAGTCCTCCTTACTATATGATATATTTCTGGTGAGGAAATGAAGGAGAAAATCGAAGTTGATCACTCTTGGGAGTGGAAGGGTTAAGCCCCGTCCACACTGATCCGTTTTTGTTTGAAAACAGATATTTTTTTATCCGTTTTGGCCTCCCGTCCACACTAAGACGCGTTTTCAGTGACCGGAAATGGATATTTTCGAAAACACTCTCCAGAATGGATAATTTCGAAAACTCCGGTTTCATGTTGTAATGTGGACAGCAAAAGCTTTTCGAAAACGCGTGACGTCTGTCAAGAAATCTGCACATGCTCAATCCGGGCATTTAGCGCTTTCGGTCGGTCCAGCATCATACAGAATCATACAGAAAGTAGATATTAAATTTCATCTCTCGACTCGGAATATGTTTCGTTCATGATTTAAGATTTAGGCATTGTTTCGTTTTAAGAAAACGCTGTTTTCTTACCAATATTTTTTTCATTACTTTTACCAAGGAAATATTAAAATAATGAAAAGGTTTTCAATTGCGTCCGTCACTTTTTGGCATTGTTTTATTCTTTCTACCGGTATTGGCTAAGTAAATTTGAGCGAATCCACTACATGAATAAATACAAATATAACAAAACCTAAGATCACTGTAACCGTCATTTCGGCGACTCACCTCATAAATTAAATACTGCCTCCTGTAAAATAGTCCAACGATGATTAAGCAAACCGTGATAAAATAGAATTAATTAAAACCTTGCTGTTAGTTTTTACACTGTGTACAATCACGAACTGAATTATCATGTTCGACAGCCACCGTATCTGACGTGTATACATCTATGGACAGTAGTGTCGCGGGAAATGGCATTTCTTGGCAGCGAAAGAAGTAAGACTCACTCAATGTTTTTTATCGAATAACAAGTACTTTATGGAAGTTGAAGGGTTTCTTATTGCGATTGTGTCTTTTTCATTGTGGCTTGATTGTGTCAACCCAAGCTTCTGTAGTAACCTTGTTTTTATTTGAATCCCATTCCTGTCTCCTTGGTTATACGGGGAACTCTGCGATTGCAGGTTTTGCGCGCTTAAACCACTCGACACCGAATCCATAATTTTTTTAAAGCGCTGCTCCCTGCCCGAGTTAAAGACTTTTCTTGCCCAAATTTGCATAAACTCTGTCAACATCCCGCGGCGTTTTTGCATCCTGAATTGACAAAGTACTGGGTTTTTGAACGACAATTGGTTAACGTGGTACACACAACACAGGACAGCCGGTGCATATGCACACGGAAATATAAACGTCGTGTCAAATCGAAGCTCACCTGTATTTTGCGATCCGTGTACTTGGACATTTTTAAGGCAATTTAAACAGGAGTGATTCAAATATGAAAAAGACTCCAGGCTGGAGAATCAGCTGCAGGCTTCAGAGCGACTCATTTTGGATGCAAGCGAGAGAAATATTGGCGTAATGTTATCTCCGACAGGCAATCATCTAACTCTTGAGGTAGACGCTCCACAAAATGGTGGACAACTCAACAGCAATTCATCCGTACCAGAATTTCTTCTAAAGCCGCGACGGTCTTCGAATTCGCGTCTCCCCAGCTTAGCAACACTGGTAAGCATTTTTGTTTCATGCAATTAGATGTGGTATATTATGTTTACATTGAGTTGGACCGGGTTTTATTTTTCTATTTTTCTCTCGTGTCTTATGTGATATATATATATATATATATATATATATAATCTGGCTCACTCATTCCGTATCAACGAAAAAAGGCGGCGATTAAATTGAGGCAGGACTTTTATCTTTTTGTGCACTGCCTTCGCGTTGCAGCCGATTTGATTGTGCTGTGTTCACGATCTCATAATTTCCTGTCTTGAAGGGGACAGAATATTGCTTTTCCGTGATTATTCATCAGTCCGTTTCATTTCCTTACTGTCTGGAATAATTCCACTTTGCTATCAGAATTGTCTGCTCTGTGATGTAGCATCAAAAATATTTTGTAAGCGAAAATAACTAACACACCGATTCATTATATACAGTTCTAATTCAGAAAAACAACTGAAATCTCAAAACATGGGCTTGAAAAGCATAAGCAAACCTTCCTTTTGTTGTATGTGGATGTCGTTTGAGTACAATAATTTTAAATTTCCTTGTAAACGCATAAAATAATACTCAGAAATGTAAGCGTTTGTAAGAACTTTTAGCCGCTAAACATCAAAATTTCGATACTTAGAATAAAAAGGAACTGCAACACTAGGTATTTTGGAGGATGTCCTATAAGTTCCATTCTTTACTGGAGCCGAAACTGAGAAACAGCATCGCTTCCTTGGAACACTGCCGCTAAATGCATGCGCAGCGAAATCACCAATTGATTTATTCGAATTCGGGCGCGAGACAACGCTATATAGCTAAATCATAAGAGTTTTTCTAATGCTGCTATGAAAGTACCTAAAGTGTTGTTACTACTATTACAACAATATTGCAATGGAATGGTTTATAGACTATTTTTTTGTATATGATGTTCAGCCAATTCTCTAAGTCGCTGTATAAAAAGGTGATATCCTGTGGATTGGAACTCTTATAGTCTGAAGATTATAGATTAAGAGTTTGGAGAAAACTCTCACAGCTTATCCGTTTAGGTAGCTTGGTGTAAAGAATTAATTAACTGGTATTATCGACCTGCTCATTCCCAAAACTGGAACGCCGAAGATAATCGTAGAGACAAAAATTAACATAACCGTTCCATTAAAGCGATAGGTTGCTATGCTTGCTTTTGTCGACCAACAAGAAACAACAAGTGAATTCCCTTGTACTGCGTCAGGAATTCTTCAATAGACGGTTTAGTTATATTTGATGCTGAATCGATTTAAATGTAAAAAGAGCCCATGGCCTATTTTTAGCAGGATGTTCGCAAGGCTTGACATATTAATTAAAACACGTATAAAAGCCGCAAAATAATCATTTTAAATAAAAGTGTTAAGATTAAGGTCTAAATTATCTCGAGGGGGAGCGAGAACAGATGGATGATAGCGGCAAGGAAATAAATCGACCCAAGCTTCAAACACCTTGATCCAATATATTTATATTTCAACTTTTTTCTTTATTCGGTAGCATTTTTCTTTAAATTGTATTTCTCTTTTTTGTGCGATGTTTCTCCGGTAAGCATATTAAAATGAGCAGGTTGTTTAAAGTCCAATTTGATGGTTTAATATTTACATATCTTACTGCGTATAAATGCTGAGATAGACGGGTTTTGAAATGCGGTGATTTTAGAATAAAGTAGCATGCCGGCCCTGAATGCAACATGACGGATATCTCCAAGCTATTCGCTCACGCTTCTGTGCAATTTTGCCGATAGATGACCGAAGTACATTGTTCATGTTAAGTCGATAACGAAATTGAACACAGCAGGAACACTTCACTAAAGCGCTGCATTTCTAATGCCGCTAAGCTATCACATCAGCTGTGTGTGTAATGCTTCCTGTGCAATGCTATAATGTTGTCGCGTCGATAACGAAACTGAACACAACAGAAATGCTTCACTATAGCGCTGGCACTTCAAATGCTGCTATAAGTAATTACACCAGCTGTGTGTAATGCTTCCCGTTCAATGATAGTCACCACATGCAACATGTGCAGCGTGGCAAGGATTGTCATAACTTTAGGATTTAAACTACTTATTATCAGATTGAGTATGTTTCATTCTGAAGTGTTGAAAGTAAGTCATTGCTGATTGGTCCTGCTGTTTGTTTATCTGGCGTTTCTGGTGCAGGTGGCCCAGATCATTTCCGAGAACGTGTCGCCTCTGTTTCCAAACGAGGCCAGTGCAAAACCTTTCTTGTAAAATTCAGTTTCACTTGCAGCATGTTCGACTCATTTTCACAAGAAAGGAGGTCTTGCTCTTGCTCTTGCTCTTGCTCTTGCTCTTGCTCTTGTTCTTGCTCTTGTTCTTGTCCTTGCTCTTGCTCTTGCTCTTGCTCCTATTTATGTTCTTTTTCTTGCTCTTGCTCTTGCTCTTGTTCTTGCTCTTGTTCTTGCTCTTGCTTTTGCTCTTGCTCTTGCTCCTGCTCTTGCTCTTGCTCTTGTTCATGTTCTTGCTCTTATTTATGTTCTTGTTCTTGCTCTTGCTCTTGCTCTTGCTCTTGCTCTTGCTCTCGCTCTTGTCCTTGCTCTTATTCATGTTCTTGTTCTTGTTCTTGTTCTTGTTCTTGTTCTTGTTCTTGCTCTTGCTCTTGCTCTTGTTCTTGTTCTTGCTCTTGCTCTTGCTCCTTGTTGTTGTTGCTGCTCTTGCTCTTGCTCTTGCTTTTGTTCTTGCTTTTGTTCTTGTTCTTGTTCTTGCTCTTGCTCGTGCTCTTGTTCTTGCTCTTGCTCTTGCTCTTGCTCTTGCTCTTGCTCTTGCTCTTGCTCTTGCTTTTGTTCTTGTTTTTGCTCTTGCTCTTGTTCTTGCTCTTGCTCTTGCTCTTGCTCTTGTTCTTGCTCTTGCTCTGGCTCTTGTTCTTGCTCTTGCTCTTGCTCTTGCTCTTATTCATGTTCTTGCTCTTGTTCTTGCTCTTGCTCTTATTCATGTTCTTGTTCTTGTTCTTGCTTTTGTTCTTGCTCTTCACCGTGAGATCAGAAAACTGAAGTACTTACAGCGCCAGGCAGCTCAGACACAAAACCAAAGCAATTACACATTAGTTAAGTTCGGCAGTCAATCCAAATTGATTCGGTATTTTTTTGGCCATTTTGCTGTTGCCGTTTGTTACTCTTCCTAGCTAGTCAGAACAGGACGATCTCTTAGCATGAAACAATTGTTGTATACGCTTTGCTATAGCGTGCAATGGCAAGTTAAGGGGCAATACCCGTTAAACAGTTGACCAGACAAAACTGGGAGCAAAGCCGGGATCAACTATCTTCCGCTTTACTAAACAAAGGACACATTGGCTCCTAAATCTGATTGATTGCATGCTGTTCTTTTCAGTATTTCATTACTATATTTTTCTGACCAAAGTGAATCTATTAATTAAAAACGAAGGACACAATTGCGGGCATGCAACCCGCCTGGAACACTATGATTTGAATGTATTCACTGAGAGCTGTCGTATTTCAGATTGCGGGTCGGAGCTTTTTAAAGGAGAACTGTACGCAAAAAATAACCAATTTTTTTGAGTGAATCTTGAAAGTATGAATGATCGATTTCCCAATTTATTTTTTGCATGTTGCGCTTTTCGATTTAAAAAGAAATCGTTTTCTGTTCGATTTGAATCGCCAACACCGCGGCGCAGAATTCGCGTGTCAGCGGATATTTTTAATTTATGACTTCACACCCGAGGAACAGAGGTAGAAAATAACAAGAAAGAGTTAAGAACGGACCTTGCAAACTGCGCATTTACACGGTAGAAATATAATTTTACGTCGCTTCTTTGGGCGGTATCATAAGTTATGAGCTGAGTTTTGGGTCAAACGCGAGGTAAAAAGAAACTTACTTTTTTTTTTTTTTTTTTTTTTGCAAAAGTTGATCAATATTCGTAGTTGGCAGTAAAGGTTATTTTTTTTCTAGAATTTTGACCTGATAAAGCCTCCAGCAAAGTAATAAGGCGCGACAATAATATTATGAATCACACGGCTGTGGTCGGATGTTGTGAACTGCCACAACTTGTTGAACCAATAAGAGCAATATGTTATGGCATGATCGGCAGATTTCATCTGCTCTAATTTCAGCATTTTGTGAAGGGTTTCTATACAGTCAGCAAAGTAACACTTATATCAGCTGCCTGTAGACGAGAAATATAGATATATTAATCGAAATTTTAGCATTTTGCGCGCTCGAAGATCACACAGTATGTTTGTTTTGAAGTTATGAAGTTGCTGACTCAAAAGAGTGACAGAACAGCTGCTCGTGATATTGATAGAGCACCTTAGGCGAGCAAATCACCCGTGAACCGATGGATCTCTATTAGCATAGTTGCGACAGATTTGCATGCGGCGAGATTAATTTCTGTATCTCTTTCGGAGCGGTTCTGGCCTCCATAGGGTTCTACTCTTGATCAAACGTAAGTGAACAGTGTCCGCCAAATCTTTTTAATACCTGAATGCTCTTAAATAAGCTGAATTGTGCGAGGCTTCTGGGATGCAAATAAATGCTTGTTTTATGACGTAAGAACCCACTGCTCGCCAAGAATTATATATATAGTCTCAGTCTACCTGAAAAATAAAATGCTAAGTGGGCATTATTTATTTATTTGCTTCCTAAATTAAGAATGTAAATGTTGCCAGTTTTTCTTCGCCGTTTCAACTCTTTTCTCACACGGGCTCTATACACCCCAGCTGAAGGCTTTTATTTGTTTTGTCGATCACGACGTTTATTAGTCTCGTCGAAAATTTGCCCTATAGCAGACTTTGACGCGTGAGCCGCGCGGTGTTTTTCCATGTCTTCGCGTCGATCGTTGAGCGCGCTTACGAAATTTCGGAATGGCGCCATGCTCGCCACGAGTACCACGAAGTTAACGATGGCGGGCAACACAAACGACGATAACGACATCTATAGTGAACCCCAATCAGAATGCATATCCATGCCACCGAGACATGAAGAGACTTCTTCTCGACTCTCAACACCTGAACTGATCCGCCATGCTATTACAGTTATGACAATCAAGGTACGTGGCTCAAAGCTTTTACCAGATCAAGTATAGTGGGCCGATAAGTGCAAGTCATTTAACTAAACCACACAAAGTCACAAATCACTTCTATCCCTCTCCTGTTAGTCATGTACAAAATTTTTGTTCTATAATATACTAATACTGTGATTGAAGCCCATGTTTTTGACAACGAGTTTTTAACTTTCTTTTTCAATGCGGTTCCTAGGATGTCAAATCGCACTTAATTTTTTTTCCTATTCTACGGCTTCGGCTAGGGTTCTTTAATTAATGAGTCGAGTACTGTTCTATTGATAGTTTAGCGTGATACACGCCTTCCTGAGGCTCCGGGACGTTTTTAAATAGTCTACTTTCTGCTAGACAGAGCCGTTATCTGTTAATAGGAGTGATAAATGTCTTCTCAATTTTGAACGCGCTCCATGTCACGGATGCTACACCCATTAATTTCTGGTCGCCGCCTTCAGTGGGCTCAAAAACCAGAATTTGCTAAGTTTTCAGCAGGGCCCACTGACGAGTATTTTATAGCTCTTCATTTTCTTATCCTTTTCAATTTCTGCATTCATTTGACTGGGCAGCCTTTTATCGTCATTTCGTACCAGTCTTATTTATACATGACCGCCAGGTCCGGTGATCATCGATCATCTAAAATAATGGTCTCCCACATGCTCTGTTCTATACTGCAGTCGAACTGAACGCTAACCGAACAAGATGATTTACGCATAAGGCATTCAGAGGTTGGTCTCGTATTATCTCAATGAAAAGGCACCTTTGATGAAATTTTCCATATTTAGTTTACTACCGACTTTCGTTTCAGCTGTAATTAATTGCTATGTAAAATAATGATGGCTCGTCATGTGATTGCTCTTATCTTTCCTGCCGAAAATAATACTTATAAAGGAACGGCTATCTTGACACTAAATTCAAATTTGCCTGATAAAGTTTTGAAGCTCTCTAAATATTTGAACTAGACCATTTCAAAAAGAGTTGCATACTCTGACAATCGCCTGAAAATCATATGAATACACTAAAAGGATGCTTGTGGGAAAAAGGGAGAATCATTTCTTAGTCGACTACTGAATGATGAAAGAGCTGTGCATTTTGTAATATTATCTAAAAAGTAGATATTACAGTGAAAAACATTTCGAACTCAAGGGACGAAAAAGTCATATCTCGCCGACTGCAGAAATCTTGGTGCTTTTCAGAAATATTAATCAGACAATCACGAGGCTTTGATGTTTCAGTATTCCGAAAAACCAGCGATAAGGTCCGTTTATTCGCAGAAAACTTGCACTTGCAATTTTTATGCGAATATGATGTTTCTCCATACAAAATTTTAATTTTAAAAATATCCTGTTGGGCATTCGGACGTGCTCAATAGTCGCTTTTTTTAGCTTCGACGGCAGATGGCTTTCATGAGAGCATTGGACAACTGCCATAATTAATATAATATTCGCACCGGAAGACGAAAACAATGGCTTCAGCTTCAAAGTGTTCTCAAACTTGAATCGTTTTCAGAGACATGACTATGCAATTAATGACAACCATCAATTACGCGGGGGGAGGGGGACTAATAGCCGTAACTCAACCACGTGATTATAGGCATTGCCAATACACTGAACTTTGTTTGCCCCGCGCCAGGATTTCTGGGTGAGTTATCGCGCTGAAGTCGATTGCGCATTTAAGTCGATTTTACTCAGTGTAAAACTAGGTTGAGTAAGGGTGTTTTGAGGTTTAGACTTAAGTATAACCCGAGCAAATGGAACGAGGCGTTTTCCAAAGCATTTTCAAAACCAACAAGAATGGGCATGTGTCATTTGTTTGTCCCTCACACATATTGTCTTCCTGTGTCTGCTTTTACCGGGCGATCAACCTTATACGTAAACTTTCTATCTTGTAATACTTCAATATCAAAAACCTAAAAGCGTCACCTGAAACTACCTAAAAGCGTTATCACTTTCCAATTATAAAGATAACAGCCTCACGTCAGTTGAGCGAGAAGTCAAAATAGTCCCTGCACGGACAAACTTGCAGTGATACTCTGTTTAAAGCAAGAAGTGCTGAGCACTTCTTGCTTTAAACAGAGTATCACTGCAAGTTTCTCCGTGCAGGGACTATTTTGACTTCTCGCTCAACTGACGTGAGGCTGTTATCTTTATAATTGGAAAGTGATAACGCTTTTAGGTAGTTTCAGGTGACGCTTTTAGGTTTTTGATATTGAAGTATTACAAGATAGAAAGTTTACGTATAAGGTTGATCGCCCGGTAAAAGCAGACACAGGAAGACAATATGTGTGAGGGACAAACAAATGACACATGCCCATTCTTGTTGGTTTTGAAAATTTGGGATGTTATTTATCTTAGCTAAGTTTACTTACTGTACTCACTAAAATTCAATGTCTTGATGGGAAGGTGCATAGTTCTGATAAGATGAATAATCGATGCTTTCAAATTGAAAATCGACCGTCCGAAAGACGATCATAAATGGTCGCCCGGTTTTACATTGTCAGAAAATAATGCCATAAACTTCGCATTATTAACTGAATATGGATTTTTGAAGAGGGTCGTATTTTTATCGATTAATGCTTTGATTTTTAAATAAGACGAGCCGGAGATTTGCAGTGTTTTTAGTTCATTATTCATAGCATGACTCAACAAATAGGCTAGACCATGTAGCGGCGACACCTTAAAACAATAATTTGTGAACCACCATCGTTTACCAGACAATGCAGTGCCACGTATCTCTCGGGTGAGACAGTACTGGCCGATTTGCAGCGACGATTTGCAACGCCGATTGGCTCCAAATTCACGCAACGGTGTTGCAACTTTTTGATTCGCTGTCGAAAACTTGCAACGCGTTGCAGCACTGCAAACATCGTGAAAAATCGTTTGCAGTAGGGTGTAAGTTACACCCGAACGATTTTTAGCGCAACATCGTATCGTTGCAAGGCGTCGTTGCAAATCAACCAGTGTAACACCACTTTAACAAAGAGAGTACTGAATATGGATTTTATTTATAAGCAAAATATCAACAGCCATATTTCCTTTGCTCTATTAATCCCGCTGCCACATAGATCACGAACGCAATCGAAGAAAATAATCAGTGATAAATTAGTTTTAGACATCAATCTTAGTACACTCAGCGGAATAATTTCTTCTTATTTAAAAATGCTCTTCAAATATTTTGACGGCACTGTGTACTGATTAAAAAAATAGAAGTTGATGACACACTCGCTCGATAACAATATGGGAAATAGTAATTATGTTATTCCTAAAATAAATAGAAATGTTTTATATTCCTTGCTTTTTATGATTTTCCACCTCATTTTTGTTAGCTGTTAAGTCAGCTTTGAATGTGTATGTTTTGTTTGACACAATGATTACTCTTTCACGGCAATTTTGAAAAGAACAGTACGACCAAACTTGTTTCAATCCCAGACACTAAGTAAATTAAGCTCACGTTTGTTTGGACGGAGTATGGGATTTTCCTCTAACAAAGAAGCTCTCTTCACTGTAATTATTATGCACATTGAACCGGAAAAAAGAAGGGATGTAATGAAATAGTGCATTCTATTTATCATGTCCGCTGGATCCTGATTGGTGAAAACGTTTAATCAATATATTTTCTTGATGACCAGTGGAGAGGTTTCACCAAACAAAGGTGCGGTTTCTACCAAGACAATAGCAGTTTATCCCCTGCCAGTGAATTGCATTCGACATGTGTGTGTTTACCACACAGTAAGGCACAAGCAAGTGAGAGGACAAATTCGTTTTATTTAGTGAACGCCTAGGACAAGGATGTTCCCAGTGGATCACGCTTACGCTTCCCGGTTCAATCTTGATTGTTCAAACAATTTTGACAACGCACAAAGTTCTGCGCCATCTTTGATTCAGTTTCGGGTATAGCTAATTTTTTTCCCTTTATTTTAGATTCTGGTATTGTTAGCCTTCCTTGTGGGTTCCCTCTTCATTTCACAGAAATGTTCTGCAAAGCTTGAAGTCATCAGTCGATTTATGTAAAATTGTTTTGATGTAATATTACGTACATCGCCGCCGCAAGTCTTGAGTTAAAAGAGCAAAACACTTTGCGGCACTGAATATATCACAAAAAGAAAAAAGAACTACAGGATGGCGTGTTGGTCCTAAATATCTTTTATGGCCATCATAGCGCTTCACGATAAGAAGAACCATCCCCGGGCTTCAGTATAAATGTGATGTCGTATTTCGTGATCACGCCAACATTTTCTTATCTATTTTTCAGGGTAGAATAAATTTGCGTTTCCACAGCAAAGACCATTATGGCTGTCTCCACAGAGCTGCCCTGAGTGGGAAAGAAGACGAAGTCGAATTTTTCTTGTCGACAGGAAAAGGTGAGAACATTCTGGAAGAAAACAAGTCAACTGGCAGACTGTTATTAACTAAAATTTACAGTTGCGGGCTAGACCTGGCCAAACAGACTCGCAACCGAGTCAACGCATGTCGAAATTTGTCAACTGGTGCATCGTCTTGGACTTTGGTCAAATTCAAATTTGCTGCAGTAGGCGAAAGTTCTGGTATAGGAATTAATGTCTATTTTGCTGCTGGCATTCGAACCGACTATCCAATTTGTTTCTCGACCCACCGCAAGCGGGGACCCAAGTCTGAATCCAGTTGTACAAACTTGCGAGTAGACAGTTTAAGATTGCTCTATACTGCATCCCGCAAACCGCAAAAAGTCACGTGATCTAACTTACACGTCCCGTTAGCTAAAAGTAGAAAATTCTGAGATAACAAGAGGGAATTGCTTTAGTATTTGACTTACCTAAGGAAATGCTTTCTGGTGTTGAAAACATAATACGACAGACGTGAATACCAGGTCTGTCAATAGTTTGTTTTCTATACACAAAGCCAGACATTGAGTTAGGAAACCAACTAAGTTAGAGCAGCTGTTATACTGAACAACACTTGCCCTGCGGTGGTTTGTTTTATTATGAACGCCCACAATTTTAAACCTCAGGCTTAACTTATACAAGATAACAACGAATATATCTGAGTTTCCTATCCAAAAATTACAGGAAAATGTCACATGAAGTAGGAGGTTCAGTTACTTTGAAAATAACACCCGAGGATATGAATGAGACACACGAAATTGGATGGAAAGTAGACAGCCCCTAGTTAATCCAATACTAATATACCTACGTTCTACTCCATGAGGATTTTAAATCAGATATCTGATCGCCGGATACCGATCACTTAAACCGCGGGAGGATCTCCCCTTGAAGTAGGATGTAAAAAAAACATTTGCCCAGGATGATCAATTGAGAAAATATCTCGATGTCCAGATATCAATGCGCATGACGAATATGGGAAAACGCCTCTGCATTGTGCCGTGGGCGCACAGAACCTGGATATTGTTCACTGCCTGCTACGTCACAGACCAGACGTGGACGCGCATGACGACAGGGACGATACACCGCTGCACACAGCAGTCAGATCCGGAAGCATTGAAATAGTCAGGGTATGCTTTAATTGAATCGTCTTGCTTGTCTTTCCCGTCTCGCATGGTTCTCCCTTGATTCAAGTTCAGATTTGGTTGTTCAGTGTAGTTCACTCGCAAAACCTCAAGATTTGGCCAAGAAATTCAATTATAGGACTCGATACTCAACCACAAGTTTGTTCAATGCATTTTCTGTAACGTAAGTCGTGCACAAGGAAAAAGGGGCTCGCACACTAGGTAAAAGTTTACCTCGAAGTAGACCGAGTTGGTTGAGTAACGGTGAAGAACAGTGGCGAACGGAAGTGACGTCAAGAGCATATTTCCGCGGTGTGCTGTCTCCCTCTTTCTTGTAGTATCCGCCTATTACTTCTTTCTAACCTTCTGTTTGTCTTCGTAACTCACAACCAGGCATTACTAAGAGACGGTCACGCTAATCCCAATGTGGTGGGGAATGCCGGATGTACTCCACTGCACACTGCCGCTCAACTGGAGCACGTGAACACCGTTGCCATCTGCCAACTGTTGGAACGTTTAGATCATCACCGCTATATTCTGGTCCCATTTACCGGTTCTTCAGCTTATGACTGTTCAACCCGCATAGAGCCAAGAAAATCGTATCGGAAAAACTATCATGTGGCATGTTCTCTTTGACTTGTTTATATAATGTGAAGAATATAACATATAATGTGAAGACTGCATTTATTTGGTTCATATAAGAATCAAGTACACACAATTCAATTTGAATAATCTTTCCGCTTTTCGAGCATACAGTCGCCCCCCCCCCCCCCCCCCCCTCTCTCTCTCTCTTTTCTGGCTCTAAATCTAAAATTAAGAACTCTTTAGCGATTTACTGTTATGGCCTAGGTTCAGTTAGGCTGTCATTCTGGATTAGAATATCTTAATTGGGTTACTCATTATTTAACGTACTGATAAAGCCAGAAGACAAAACTGGAGGGAGACTACTACTTTTGAGATCTAAGCCTGACACTTTTAGTCGGTGTTGAAACTGATGTGATCGGGAGATATACGGTTTTGGCTACATAGCTTCTTAAAATTCTACATACACGGGGAAATGTGCGTTTTGTCCCTAATGTTCTCACAGCGTACGTTTGACGACTTCAACTGTCAATATTTCCCCCTGAAAATTATTCCTTGCTCCTCACAGCTCCAGAACAACTGCAAAGTGCTGTCTCGGGATAACAAGAACATGACTCCGCTGGCCCATGCTGCCCTGCACGGCTCTTTTGACGTCTTAATTTCTCTTTTTCAATATGGTAAGTCATGCACAACTACTCTGAAAGGTTTACCAGAGATCTTTGGTGGATTTACTCTGGGTGCTCGAACCGTTTGTATTTTGTCCGGCAATTTACCTGCTGGTCCACAGCTTATAACTTATTTCAAAGGTGCCTTTAAACCGTCCTTCCAAATTGCCTCAGTCAATACATACCAAAGTCCTGATCAGTGTATCAAACTGGAATGCACATTTTTGGTTTTTCTTGTCATAGTTTGATTTTTTTTTGGAGTTGGTTTGTCCGATTAGTCAATCCATTTAGCCGGTTTTAGGCAAGCGTACACATTTTGTTATAATAACTGACTTCTAATGTTTCCAGCTGTTCCCTCTCTAATCTTTCAAACAGAAAGCATTTTCAAAGGCATGGAGAAAACAACACACATATGAACAAAACCATGTAACTTTTAGAGCCATTTTCGGATGACTGTCGAAAGTAATCGTGTGATTGTTTTTATTTTGCGTTTGCTAAAATGCTTTCTGATTGGTCCTAACAACTTTAGCAACATTCTTGGCCAATCAAGAGCAAAAGCAAAACCTGGTTGCGAATTCTCACGCAAGAAAGCAAGTCGCGATGGCGTGTTCTCGCACTGCTGATTGGTTTGTAAAACCAATCGCAATTACTTGGTTTTGGTTTTGGTTTTGGTCCGACTTCTAATTGGTCTGATGTATTTTTGCTCGCCTCATTGATTGGCTCTGTGATTGCTTTGGTTTTGGTTTTCGACAGTCATACAAAAAGCGCTCTATGTCCACTTGTTCATTGCAGCCAAAGCACAAGGAATTCACAAAGACGATTTCCTTTTGGAAGTGGACAACCAAGGAAGCACTCTGCTGCATATGGCGGTGGAAAGTGGAACAGCAAAGGTGAGCCGTTCAAGCAAGAGACAGTTGCAGACGACAAAAAATAAACTTATAAAAGGAACCAAAAGTTTTGCTTTCTACGTAATAGTACATATCATCTGACTTTTATTTGTTCACAGAGTTTAGATTAGTTATTTGGAAATACGTTAATCAGCGCGTCGCATTATTTTGTTCAGGTGGTTTTGCTATAGCTTTAAACACTGGTTCAATTTTTAACTCTGGAGAATGTACATTCCTTCAAAAACTCGTGCTTTGGCCGAAACAGCTTCGTGTTTTCATTGTTCTCGGTGTTTGGAACCCTCATCGTACAAGCACTCGCTTTTATTAACAATAGGTTGGGAACAAACTTAAAAATAAATCTGGCTAATTTTAGAATGACTTTGACAATTATTTTCCACTTTTAAGTAGAAGTGTCGCATAAGCTAGTTTAGCCATTGTAGTTGTTCTGTGCACAAGTTTATCTATAAACCATTCTCTTCAAAGGTCGTAGAACTGTGTTTAAATGAAGGCGCATCTCCAACATCTGTGAAGGTAAATTAGTTAAGCTGCATCAGATGCAATTATAATTTAAAGATGTACTATTAATAGTTAATCATACCGTGGGTATTATTTGAATAGACGTACCCAGTGGATGCGCAGAACCTATCAACTTAATGTTATTATACGGAGCACCTAAAAGAATGCCCTGGGGCCAATTCAATAAACACTTACACGTATATTTTACAAGTTGGACCATTATTCAAACACCACTAAACGGACTCTATCAAGCAGGAGTCTACAAAATATTACAGATACTGGTCTCACATGCATAAGTGTAACAGTTTTTGGCCATGTTATTGGATTGAAGTGTCTTTTAACGTGCAAAGGAATTAGTCCAACTTGTAAAATAAACTTGTAAATGTTTATTGAATTGGCACTTGGTTGACGTTGGAGCGTTAGAGTCGTCTATTTTTTCAAAGCGTCAGTTGGTCACACTCTTTTAGGTTTTTTACACATTTCTCATAAATTTGAATCCTAAAATCTTGTCCGCTTGTTGTCGCTGTTAGAGTTCTGACGGCAGTACTCCAGTACACTTGGCCTCGTCGTATGGCTACATGGACATTCTGGACATTTTGATGAAAGCAGTGGCGTTTGTTCTCGATCCCCCACCTGATCAGGACGGGATGTTACCAATTCACAAGTGAGCATCAAATACTACTTTTAAATCTCTTAATATTTCACTCTACTTTATTCACTCTATCTTTATTCAGCTTCCCTCCTCCTTTAGCGGTTCTATGTGTGACTAATTTTTCTTTTCTTCTTCTAAATCTTGACATTGATCCCCTTTTTAAAAACCTCTTTTCTTTCTGTAGTTATATTTTTTCGAGTGATGTTTTAATTAACTACAGTTACAGCTTTACAGCGTTACTTTGGGGTAAGACAACCCTCCATAGATCTGCAGCACTTGTTGTCAATGACAGCAGAGGTCGCAAGCAAATTTTTCCTCGGATGCTTTCCTTCTTCGTAACGGTAATTTTCCCAGATTGTAAGCTTTTCCCGATCATCACAACTTAACAGTGAATATACGGAACGTTTGAACCTCCCATTGAACCTCTTGGCCTTCTATGGCAAATTTTTAGCAACTACTTAAGTAATCATTTGCGATCCACATGTGCAAACTGAGTCTGAGCGGGCCGTACAGGAAAATATTGCCCGCTCAGACAACCAGTCAGAATACACCATTTCGCGCGTATTGCCCGCTCAGAAACTCAGCCATATAATAAACACCAGTATACACTTTTTCGTACGGCCAGTTGCTCCTTATACTTCGTTCCCTTACTGATTTATTTTTCTCTACAGCGTTCTCTTCTTAGCCTCCTCCCCCCCCCCTGCTTTTTGTTTTCATTTGATCTTATACTCAGTGTGTTTTCATTTCATTTTTGTGCTTCTTGTTTTTGTTTACTCTCTGTTATATTGTTGTCTTTCCCTTCGGATTCAAGTTTTTTTAGTGACGCTGTCGTTGTTGTTTTTTGTTGTTAGGGCAGCCCAGACGAACCATGCAGAGGTCATTTCATATCTACTGAAGCAAGTAAGTTCTATATAAACAACTTCTCTGCATACCTTTCGTTCTATCTATGGCCGCTTTTATGATGTTGACCATTAGTAATCATTTGACTGGTATAAAATGGTACATCGTCATACCGGGCAGTGGTTTATCAAAATTATTTTAAAAGGAATTATATAAGTACTAAACAATACTCACTAAATCTGGTGCAAACATTTGATTTGAGTTTAAAAATATTGATGTGTTTTTTGCTCATATATTTATTTAAATGAACATTTCCCTGTCAGCCTGTTCTTGTTCCCATGGTCTCTCAGCTCTGTCGTCGTCTCCTCTGCTCCTATATTGCCGTCAGTCTGTGCCATCTTTATCTCAGTCTCTCAGTTTCCTTCTATCAGTCTAGTTTACTTTAGTTTGTTACCTTTATTTGTTTTTCTCTGATCGTCGGTTTGATGCTTTGCTTTTTTAAGGACGCTGACCAAATTGACAAGATTGACCACGAGGGGCGCACAGCCCTTATGCTGGCGGCCGCTCGTCACTGTTACGAGGCAGTCAAGGTTCTACTGGAGTACGAGGCAAATGTGGACCTGCGTGACGTGGAGAATAAGACCGTCCTGCACCACGCGATTGGCTGCTCTGACATCGTGAAAGAAATTTTGAAGGTATGGGGAATTAAATTCTAAATTTTAGCTTTCTTCTCAATTTGATCTCCTCTCTTTTATGAATTATTGCATGTTGAGTAGAACTGTATTGTTCAGTAACAGCTTAGTGTTTCCATGGTTAACCAAAGGTGTACTTATTAGAGTTAGCAAAGCGGCTTAACCTGATAACTGAACATGATTGTGGTGTGATTAAAGGAATCAATGATCAATCATTGAATCAATAAATTATACTTATAACATAACACAATACTGACTCTCTCGCAGGATGTGAAAGCAAACGCACTCATACGAGCAAAAGATTGCCGGGGGAACACGCCGTTGCATTTCGCTTCTCGCCATGGCTGTGTTAAGGTATGGTTTTGAAGTTTACAGAGAACGCCGAGGTAAGAGAGAGAGAGAGAGAGAGAGAGAGAGAGAGAGAGAGAGAATGGCACGAATAAACAGTTGTCGATGAGAAGGCATTAGTGCACAGTTAGAATTGGATCTAATTGTGTTTCCGTAACATCGGATCCGTTTATCTTGAATGTGCTTTCTGTGTAAGTATAAGAATAAAAGTCTCTCAGACCATCTTCTAACTGTCAGATTTGTATCTGTCTCTTTGTTTCTTTCTCAAGGATGCATCTATAATCCAGATGAAGTACAAAGCCGCCGCTAACATTTCTAACGTTGCGGGGGAGATTCCGCTGCACATAGCAGCCAGGTGAGTGAGGCGCGAAAACAAGCTTTTTAAAACAGTCTATGATAACTATGAACGTGAGATCACGGCAATACGTTAGTGACGTCACTTCCGTTGGTCAGCGTTAGTCACCATTTCTATCCATCTTTTTCACATCCTGTGCATGCTTCGTTTTCCTTATGAACAACTTAATATGTTACTATAAAATATAAACTGAATTAACTTATAGTTGAGAATCGAGTCCTAGTATTGAGTTTCTTGGCTTAGTCTAGAGGTTTTACGAACGAACTACTGCACTTTAATCCACAGTTTTGTGCAATGACCGCTGACTCGAAAATAAGGTGACCGCACGGCCGGAAGGTCTATGAAAGTTTATCGAAACAGAACAGCCTTTAACCATAACTCCCACTTTTCTCCGTTTGCTAGACATGGTCGGTTGGCGGTTGTGAAAAGACTCACTGAAGGACGTAATAAACGGACGATAAACGCTGATGATGGAGATGAACGGACGCCGCTGCATCTGGCGGCGCAAGAGGGTCACGTGGAGTTGGTCGAGTTCTTCCTCAAGAAAGGCGCCAAGATTGATTGGTGAGATGATAATAGGAAATGGGATCTCTGTCTGTTTTTCGATAATGAAAGAGGTTTTAGCTGCAAATTAGCTGCCAGTGCTACTCAGAGACGTGGGCAAAATGCTTTTTAGTTCTTGTTCGAGAGCGACTGAGTATGTACTAGTTAATTTATTATCAATTTATTATTCTCGTCTAGTTAAAACACTATTCTTTTTTTCAGTGATGTCCATGGTCAGACTCCGCTTCACTACGCCGCTCTTCAGGGCTCCATAAGATCAATAGAACTAATTTTGACAAACAAACCCGAATGTCTGAATGTAACGGAGAAAAGCCAGGTAAACAAACTAAGCCATTAATCGTTTTACTCCTGAAGGTCAGAATGCAAACTCTCCCAACTATTTCAGAATAAGAATTACAGACGGCAAAGAAAACTTTTCAAGATCAATCCTTTCTTTTGAGCAAAAAAATTTTCCTGTTAATTAAAGTCCATCCAAAAAGATACGCAAATAACGTATTCCCTCGATTAAGCGCCCTCCCCCAAATATTAATGGCCCTCCCTCGATTAAGTGCCCCTTCCCCCCAAAATACGTACAGTGCAAAATTAACAAATGGCATACTTATACTGTAAGTTATGGCTGATATGAAGGAAACGAGTTTTTTACCACAACACACTAGTTTCTCGCTCTCTGATTGGCCGATTTACCGTGGTAAATAAGAGTCCAGACAACGATGCTGACGCCAGCTGACGCCAGCATGTCACGTTTTGCAGCGAAATATAACGAAAGTTTCCTGTATATTTCTAAATGTTGTGGTAAAAAACAAATTTCCACTGGTTTGCCGTGGTGTGGACTCTTATTTACCACGATTTACGTCATCACATGGTCAAAATTAGTTGCGGACTAACTCGGCAAAGCGCCTCGTGAGTCCACAACATTTTGACCATGTGATGACGTAAATCGTGGTAAATAAGAGTCCATACCACGGCAAACCAGTGGAAATTTATTAAATATATACTGTTAACGTTACATGAAATAGTTACTCTAGTAATCCAGCCTGTGAAAAACGTTACTTCAAATATTTTTGTAGCTAATAGCTACCTCGGACAACAAAAAATATTTCAAATCACGTTTTTATATTAAGCGCCCCCTTTGGCCACGAAATTTGAAATAAGCGCCCAGGGCGCTTAATCGAGGAAATACGGTACGAGTTTTTCTAGGAAATGCGCATTTTTGCTAAATCAGAACCGAGTAGTGTAATAAGTACTGACTGCTTCTTTTTTTTTTTTTTTTTTTTTTTGCTTCACAACATTGCCTCTCGCTGTAGGTATCATCTAATTGAATGATTGCAACACTATAACATTTTGAACGTGCCGCGTGTTTTTCCAACAGAATACAGCACTTCACATGGCAGCTCAGGGTGGTCATGCAGACATTGTCAAGTACCTTCTCTCTAAACCGGAACAGCTCGTCTCTGTCAACGAGAGAAATCAAAACATCCTGGATATCGCCATCGAAGCTAGGCAGGAATCTGTTGCCATGGCAATAGTACAGCACGACCGGTACTTTTGTCATCTTTTCCTTGTGTTCTGCATGTGTTTCACTTCCGTTCGTTTCTGTCTCTGCTTCCCCTTTTCTTTATCTTTTTGTCTTCGTCTTACTTCTTTGTCTTATTATGTGTCTTGACTCTCTTTGGTCGTCTCTCGGTGTTTTCTGTTAATGAGCCATATCTGGTTCGTTGGTCTTCAATGCTGTACAGTGTACCTATTTGAATAGCGTGAGATAACTTTTACAATATAAATGTTATTTTTTTCTGATTCAGCTGGAAGGAAGTGCTTCGTAAAACAACCCATGGATCCCATACTCAGATTCAGCTGCTTGTTCAGCACATGCCGGAAGTTGCAAAGGTATAAAAAGTACTTAGTATAGGGTAACATATAGTGCGGTTTTTCGGATTGATTGTGTAATTGCTTTGGTTTTGCACTATTCAATACGCTTCTGCATTGTTCCAAACAAGCATTCTCTGGCGAATCAGGGACATTGGTTGAGATCTGCTCACGCGAAATTTTTCTTGCAGATATTTTTAGATCACTGCATCGTTCCTGAGGGAATGGAAGAAGACAAGGACTACAAAGTAGGTTTAGATACAATAAGAGTAAAAGAAAGTCCGAGCTTGAAACAGAAAAGTGCACCTTTACCGCCAAACAACATGCGGAAAGTTCCTTCCTTGAGCCGCGTTGCGATCATGAACAGCTAAGTCACATCAGTCGATATAATCATTGTATTTTTTGTGCTCGCAGGTGACGTATGACTTGAGGTTCATTCAAGGGATGCCTGACGAGAAGAAGAACGGCAATGCGCGAGAATCTCTCAGCGCGCTGCATGTACGTAAAGTCAATTTATTGTTTCTTGTGCTCCAGCTGCACACAGCAAAACAACAACAACAACAGAAACACAGGGACATATCGGCAGTGTCGTGATTTATTCAGTGTTACACACATTGTGCGTTACAAAAAGGTACCTAAGACATTCAGTATTACTTGAACTCCAAGCAGGTTGGTTTGTATACCAGAGATTCCTGCATGTATTTTAAATGAGTGAAACGTCAAACACAGAAAGTACAACATTTAAGGAAAGTACACGATCGACCAGAGATGAGGATTAGATTTGTCCATCTCTCTTCTGCAGACCATGGTAAAGTATCAGCGCTTGGAGTGTCTCAAACATCCACTCTGTACAGTTCTTATGGACATTAAATGATAAGTCTACAAACATAATAATGTGTTAGGATCCGTCTAAACGTGTATCATAATGTACACGGAATGCCAATCAATGTGTGTTTTTTTTTGTATCGTAGCATTAAAAACATTTTGAGAGCTGACTTTGAAAAATTTTCTCGTGTTTTCTACGATCAAATTCGCAAGGAACTGTTGTCCTGAGAAAACCCGGACCTGTAGTTTTGATCCAGTTGCATTTAACTATTATACCATCGTAAAAAAGCCTTGACTGTGGAAAATACACTGTAATTTTTAAGTCATTAATTATACATAAAGCAGAAAGTTTTATTTTTAACTTATTGTAACTTACCCAAAGAAACTTCAGCAGTTTGAGAGAAACAAAAAAAGAAAACATATCGAAGGTGTAAGAAGGTGCCGTAATGCCCTCTTGCACACCTCGTGTCACATGAAATTGCATCCGTTCCCTTAGCCTTCCCAGCTACAGCACTGTAGTTTAACCAACAAACTCGTCAAAAGTGTTAAAATTCACAATTTTTGACAATTTTTAAGCTAATTCTGCCCGGGCCCACATTCGACAGTATCCAGATAAGGTTGTAAGCAATTTAGCGCTTGACAGTTATAACATGATTGTATGTACAACTCTGATTTTAACGCAGGAGGAAGTTCGGCTTAATTTGTGCGTTTGTCAACCAAGGAGTGTACGTTCTGTTTATCTCGCTACTGATGTCGATGATGACGAAACTTGTTGAGCAAACACCTCAGAATGCAACCAACAACTCGAGTTCTGAGGCATATGTAAGTCAACTGTCCTTGTGTAGATGAGCATTGTTTAATGTCCTAATTTTTTGATGGTTTTCTTTCCCATATTTTTTCTATTTATTATGTAAGCTCACTACTAGTTCAAATAAACTGCCTTGTTGTTTTGTCTTGACTGTTTTATTTTGTTTGTTAATTTTTTTTCTTTTGACATATATTTTTGAATTGACTGATTATTTTGTCTTGACTGATATGTTTTCCTTTTGTCCAGAGCAAATCCCTGATAGAAATTAGTTTCGAAAATGAAGCGTTTTACGCCATGGTGGCCGTTTTCCTTATCATCGCTTGCTGTTACAACTTGGCAAAGGAGCCATTTCAAATATTTGACGAGGTAAGTACTTAACGACAATAAATCTTCTCAATTTATCAAAGACGTTTAAAATGACTTCCGCGTCGAACAATCCCACAATCCTTTGCGAAAGTTAATTCAAACGCAATCACCTTTTCATTTTTAAAATAGCGAATTGCGACTTCTACGTCCAATTTTACATCTCTCTAAACTCGTTGTCTCCCTTCTTTAGGGATACAAGTATTTTTTCAGTATCAACAATTGGTTAGAGGTAACGCTGTACGTTTTGACTGTGGTTTCGCTGGTGAAACCGTCTAATAAAGCCAGCGCGGAGATGAGTTTGTGTGTTTTCCTGGTGTGGATTGTACTCTTACACTACATTAGCAAGTGAGTCCTAACTCCATCGTTCCTCTACACAATTCGTAACTTCTGCTGTTTAATAAGAACCCTTTCTGAGCTAAAAATTCCAAGTTCTAACTATTCACAAAGAAAATACACCAGACATTATGAGATAAGGTGCATATAGTACGTGCGATATGATTGGTGAACGCTGACGAATTCTGTGTGCATTATAACTCAACATAGCACGCACGCGTCAATTTGACGGCAGCTTGTGTCAAACTCGAATAGAGAACTTTTCAGCGTGCGTCCACAGGCAGCCCACAAGGTGTTACTAAGTCACGCCTGATCGGTCATGGTCTGATGACGTCACGGCCGATCGGTTAATAAGGATTTGTATGGGGAGATTTTCAAATCACATTTTATGCGTGAAAATAAAACAATCTTTCTCCTAAAATTCGTCAGATAACATTACGAGTCCTTATTTACCGTTTAAGGTGACTTTCGAGGCGATTTGGCGCCGATTTAGCGATTTTTTTTTGTGCTGCCCGTCTATGTACTGATATTTTGGGAAGGCAGGAAGCCAAATGCCTAAAATCCCCGACTCGCTCTTACATAATCGCCGATTTCTCCCCGAAATCATCGCTTAAACGCCATCTGGCTCCGGCACAGAACAGAACGACGACTAGACTTCTCAGACACATCGACATGCAGCCGATAAACGCTGTTTCTCCATGCGAAAATGCTAGCGAAAGCTCGGCAACTTCGATTCCTAGATCATCGGACAGTTATGCATGGACCAGAAAAAAACCGTTGGTGTCAATTTGAATCCCCACCACCCCTCCCCGAGTGACAATTTTTTCAAACGTTCGCTCAAACCGAATGCCAGACCTCACCCGCCTGGGTAAAATTTGACACTTCCGGTGAGTTCCGGCCCAGTGAATTTATTTAAAATTGCGTACTGTCAGAACTTAACTGATCTCCCGGCGTCCACCGGCGAAATGAAAGCTTCATCGAAAGCAAAGCGCTCATATAGCTACAGCTACAGTCACGCTGCAAAACTCTGGTAGGTTTTATCGGCACAAGTCAGCTTGAAAATCATTCGGCTTTAATGATTTTAAATCATTACTTAACTTTCCATTCCAGGTTCTTGAATAATTTTGAATTTCACTATGGACAGTTGACTCCGGCTAACGAGATTCTCCAGCAGTATATCAGCGAAAAGGAGCAACTGTCTTTCGTGCTGAATAGTGCATCACTTGGAAGGATTATTCGAGATGTCTTTGGGAATTCGGTGAAACTTTGCCGTCCAAGAATCGCAGGCTCCAGACATTATGCTTACGTGAATTTGTCCGCGAAGATTCATTCGCCCACAAAATCACTGTCAGAAGTTGCTGATCTGAAAGGATGGGTCTACCGACCGTGCAATAGCACAAGTTTCAAGTTCAACAAATTCAGTGGCATATACATAAATTTGACAGAACTTATTTTGGAATTAAATGTCAATTTTGAAAAAGCATCCTTTGTAGTTAAAGGATTTCCCGGGTGCTGTGTTACCAGCGAGGAACTCGAATTTGATTGCGAACTGATATCGAACACTGGTCTCGAGCTGATCTTGGATTTTATGAACAGCTACGGTTTGTGCTCTGGCGTTAGTGTACCGGAAAAACTTAGCCTGCGTAGCGGCCTCGAGGAACTAGTTCCCAGTCCCTCGAGGCCGCTACGCAGGCTAGGAAAAACTGTGCACTCGCCTGCGAGAGTCAGATCCTATATGTAGACGGGCTTCCGTAAGCATGGGGGAATCTCCGGAGGCTGTCACGGAAAGGATCATCTCAACTAGGTGTATGGTTTTCGCTGGAAAAGATGGCCTTTGCTGCTCCGCCTGTGCAAAAGCTGTGACATGTCTGAGAAAACGGAAAGAATGCAATAACGCACCTAAGACCAAGAACCAGGTTTTGAACAGAGAAGATCTTCTCACCAAGCTGAAGAATGTAACTCGGGAGAAGAATAACGCCCAAGACAGGAAGCAGTACTGGAAAAAGAAGTTCGAAAGTCAGTGTCTGATGGTCAACAGAGAAGATCATGACGATTACATGTCCATGATGGAAAAGATACAGTCGCAAAATCTAACAGACGACCTGCGCATCCTGTTTGACCAGCAGCAGAAGGCTTTGAGAACTTCCTTACCGTTTCAGTATCGGTGGCACCCAAAGTAAGTTGGTAGTACAGACGATTTTTTGACTAAATCCTATTCTCTCCCTGCTAAGAAGGTCAGGGCAAAAGAAGAGGCACAAAAAAGTTATTCATCAAACGATTGAATCTTGCTTCTGAATGGCTCAGTATTTTTAACAAATTGTACTTGGTGCCTTTTTTTTCCTGTGCAGAATCATCAAACTATGTCTGGAAATCCATGCCTCGTCTTCCAAAGCATTTTGCAAGTTGAAAGATTACATTATTTTGCCCAGCAGCAGGCTACTCAGGTAATATATGAAGTCTTAATATATCCATCAATCAATTGCCAGCCTTACGTAAAGGCAGACATTTTTTCGACACCTGTAAAGAAAACTAATACGAAATTATCGCTTGTTCATCGTAAGAAAGCTTTAGCCTGGGAAACGTCTCGGGCATGAAATATAATAGAAACTGAAATTGAATAATGCCGCATTTCGGTATATACGGTATGTATTGCTATCCTTGCTGAAATAAATACTATTATTATATGGCACTGATACTACGCACGCTACGATTGGTTAATTTACCGGTCCATACTTTCCTGTACGGACCGCAAATTGATTTTACGCACGTTCTGATTGGTCAATTTTACCGGTCCATAACTTACTGTACGGACCGCAAAATCAGTTTGCACATGTGGATCGCAAATGATTACTCGAAAAGTTGCTAAACGTTTGTCATAAAAGGCCCAGAAGTGCAATGGGAAGTTTAAACGTTCCGGATACTCACTGTTAAGTTATGATGATCGGGGAAAGTTTACAATCTTAGAAAATGACCGTTACGAAGAAGGAAAACGTCCGAGGAAAAAATTGCTTGCGACCTTAGCCGTCATTGACAACAAGTGCTGCAGAGTATGGAGGGTTTTTTCACCCCTGTGTTAAAATTTGCACACTTGCCAGGAAGAAAGTGGAAAGCGAACAATCACCGTGAACAGTTATGACTAAAACCGTGCAAGAATCAAGTTTTGCAGACATGTTTGCTCGTCATGGCGCACTGTGAAGACTGTAAATAAATTTTTCACAATGCAAGAGAACTCTGTATTTCGAAATCACTGACTGGGACAAAAACGCCGTGGTGATTTGAGGACGTTCATTTTGCTGGAAGAAACCTAAACGCTCCACGAGGGGGCAGAAAAATTAAGCGGTGAGTTTTGAATAATATAACTTTCAACGATGTGTCGGTCGCACTTTGTGATGAAATGATTTTCTTTTAGTGCCATTTTGCCTTCTACATTATTGTACGTGTAAGAAACTTATTCAAAAGAATAAAAAATACTCTGAGTTACAAAGCAGTTTCTTCTGGAAAGAGATAAGACTGCAGTTTTTTTAAATCTTTAGTGAGCGAGCAAGGGCGAGTTTGAGTCGTTCACCGAATAAAGTTCACTGCAGTGTCGTTGTTTGACACACGCTATGGGCCATTTCATTCAGCTCAGAACAAATTAGTATTTATCTAGGCAGTTGGTTCGGCAGACGCTTATTTTCTTTCAAGATTTTCAAATCAGTAGAATTGTAAGCTGTTAACTGAATTTGTTGTGAAAACAAACGTGCGTAATTCATGCCTGATCGCGATTGATGTTGTTGAATGAACAAGACGAGTACTCGTTGGGGCCTTGTTTTATGTTTGCTGAAAGATCTAAAGCCATATAATAAATATCTTATTAACCTCGTTTGCTTGGTCCGTACCGTAAGTTATGGATCCTCGTTTTTTTCGTCGCCTTATGGCCCTCGCGCGAAGCGCGCTCGGGCCATAAGGCGACGAAAAAAACTCGGTCCATAACTTACTGTACGGACCGCGCGCTCGGTTAATAAGATCTATTTATATACACGTTCTGAAGTGAGTGAGGAATTCGTATTAAAGTTATTTAATTTTTCGAATTTCAGGTACTACAAGAAGTCAATTCCACTGTCTTCAGGTTGGAATGCTGACGTTTTTGTCTGGTGTAAAAAGGAGGCTGAACGTCTAAATCTGAAAGAGGCGGACCGATGGGGTGGACTGATTTTCGACGAGATGACTATTCAGGTGACTCAATGCTTTAATTACTGTACGTATTTCCTTCGTGCCTTGTTCTCATTACCTCCCGCTGTCCTGTCATCCAATCGAAGTACCCAAAGATTAGACCAAATAACATATATATATTACTACATTCATTGGGCCGTCCTTTCTAAAACAGGAAGACCTCCAGTTTGTAAAGATCAACGGGAAAAGCAAACTTGTCGGAGCTGTGTGTCTTGGAAAGACGTACGAGTACATGCGCATTTTAACTGGCGGTGGGTTAAATATATGTTTAAACTATCTTGTACAATGAAATTCAGTTCCTTTGTCCTAAACATTTTAACGTGTGCATAAAAAAATATCTTCTCTTTGATGTAGGCAACAGAGAACTAGAAGTCGCAAAGAAAGTGATGCAGTTCGCGCTAGTTACAGACAGTGGCTTCAGATTCGCATTGGCCCATTTTGCGGTTGCTACGCTTCCAGCAGCGGTCTTGGTAGAGAAATTCTGGCAAGGTGTGAAGTGGTGTGGTCGCGCTGGTTTCAGGTAATAAAAACGTATGAATTATTCGTCAGACACAGACAGTATCAAATGTTCAAAAAATAGACTGCTGTCAGATAATTCAAATATTATGACGTCACACACTGGAACTCTGTTATAAATTTGAACAACTGTGTTTATCTAATGTGATTAAAACTACAATTGTGCGCTTCAGTCTCTTTTCGACACTTAACCTGTAGAATTGTCTAATATTTCCCGTTTGATAGAATATACTGGACACTATGTGATGGTGGTGAACCAAACAGATCTTTTATAAAGATGCTGTTTCCCCATTCTGATCCAGTATCTGCCCATTTTGTTGCCCACAACCCCCATACCGGAGGAAAATTAGCCGTCATGGTTGATTGTAAGGTAATTCACGCACTCGTCTAGTGTAGTTCAGTTTGTGGTACTCTAAAACCAGGAGGAAAACTTTAAAAAATTCTCGATCTCAGTTATCGTGGCTTCGTTTCTGAACGGACCAGCTTATTTGTATCAATCTATATTCAAAGTTTTTACATTTTTTTTATTTTCCCCAGCATAATTTTAAGAAAATTCGCAACAACTTGATGAAAAGTACAGCTAGAAAAAACAGCCTGCGACAGCTAAAGAAAAATGGCCAGCAAATAGTCTTCCAGCAATGGAAGGACGCCTACGCTTGGGATTGCGAAAACCATTCCTTGCCCCTACACGAGAAACTATCTGATGAACACTTTGATCTGTCCCCCAAATCCAAAATGAGGAACAAGCTTGCTGAAGACTTGCTAGATGAAAAGATGTTCTATCTCATGAAGGTATACACTAACATTTTAAAGGCAAAACGGAGACTGGTCATGGAGTTGTGACTTAGTTTCCCCAACCATGTTTGTCTAAGGGCCGGATTAACTCGATGTGAATAACAACGTCTGGAACCGGCTTGTTCTAAGCAAAAAAAATTTTCACAAATCTAATTAGTAGATACTTTTTAAACCCTCTCTGTTATCACTGAATGTTTACTGTTCATTGACCATTATTTGTCTTCAGGAATACAAGAAACACGTACTATCTGAAAGCGGCAGACAAGCGGCCGAATCTTTGGACCAGTCCATAGAGTTGCTGGAGCACACTAGTCGATTGATATCATTATTTCATAGCAAACAGCTCCTGGAAACCACTCATGATACGAGAATTACCAGTGCACAAAGTTTTCTTGAGTACATGAGATTATGACAAACTGTGGTTTGACTTGCAATCAATGGTGATGGGATTTGAAGCCGTCATTAAAATGAAGACCACCGCATTTCCAGGAGCTGTTATCAAGCCAGTGCTTGTGAACCAAGATGTTTTGGAGAACATTTTTTGCCAGGTCAGGGGAATGAATGCTCAAAATAACCACCCAAGGTATCAACTGTACCAATCGAGCATCAGGTCTGTTAACCTGGGACAGACCCTGCTCAGCAAGAAAGGAAACACTGGGGGCGATAAAGATTCTCTCCCTTGCGCTGGCCTCCCAGTGCCACACCCTTTCCGAAAGGGTAATCAGCCAAATCCAGATGTAGCTACTTGGAATCAGCTGGCTACAGTTCAATTTAATTTAGCGAGTTCCGTGAGTGAAACGGATTCGGCATATTCCGTTACCGCTTGAAGGTGCAACGGTTACAACACGGAGGTCTGAAACGTCATTTAGAAGCCAATATGAGGGTATAGACTCGGTTTCCACAATTACAGGCGCTAGCTTTGCTCCCAGCTGTGGCTTCGTGTCGCGTGAGGTGTGCGCTACGCGATATGCCAGACACAGGGTGCGCAACTCCTTTACAAAGTAGACTGTCCACAACACGGACTCACCAAAAGAAGTCACCATACACTGCAATTTGCGGTGAGAGTCTCGCTTGCACGGTGATCTGTCGGCGGACATAGATTTGATAGTAATCTTTGCAGCTTTCCTGGCTGTTTTCTCCCTTCTCATTAGGACCATTTGTCTGTGAGCGGCAGTCTTCTTCAGCATGTAGCTCCGCCGGAAGTCTCTCATAAATTGCATGATTGGCCCCCATATTCATGTATCTGTGGACTATGTCGCCGAGCAGTTCTTCCTTGGCTGCCTATATTGTATCAAAATAGGGTTGCGTAATTCTTTGGATAAGAGGAAATTAGGAAAAGGTAATTGTAAGACCTAATGGACTACAATATGTATCGTTTTTAAAATAAAATATATATGTAAAAAAAAAAAGTGAGAAATTGTACCTTTGTTCTGGCATTCAGTGTTACTTCAGAAAACACCTCTCCCCATGCCATTGCCAAATTAGGACTGTTCCGTACCGCCTCTTTCGCCATCTCAAGTGTGTTTTCTCTGTGCTCCTGAACCCGTTTATGGTTAAGATGCTTTACCCTTTCTTGCTCCAGCTTCAAAGAAAAAAGGTAGAAGTTGTCGCTTACATGTATGAGCCCGCGTGATCGGTACTGCCGTGCTTCAGTAACACTAAGAGTCTCTGGGTAATCCGAACAAGAAACCAGGTTGTCGTAGGGCACAGTAATGTAGTTCTGCAACAAAAATAGCTTTGACATTGCCAAGTCGACTTTGTTGAGAACTGAATCAGACTCTGTATACAGATTTCTTGCAACGTACTTTCTTTCCGACTTGAGCACTCTGGAAGCAGCCCAGGCACCAACAAACCGCACTTTTAGCTTTTCCCTGATCATCCATTGCCGACACCGAAAATTCCTCAAAGTTGGTCTGTTCCGAAATGTTCACCGCCTTAGATACAGAGCACAGGAGAGCCTCAAAGACACTACAAATCAAATCATAGGAGAAACTCAATTCTTCGATGGTCAGGTCGGGTCGTGTATCCCCTCCATCTTCGTCAATGCTGGATATATATGACTTTAACCATCCCCGAAATTCAGCAGTGCTGTGCATTCCCCAAACTTGTGAGCTCACTTGCTTCATTGCTGCTGTAGTAAATCGCGTCTCACTTACTGTTTGCCTCATGTACTTGCGCAGATATCCGTAGGACTTGAGCCAAATCATTTGAATAAAAACTTTAGATACTGCAATGTTGTTCAAAGCTCTGTTGATGACTCGGTTACATTCTGCTGAAAAGGAGTCCTCGGCCAACTTGGATGTATCTAGTTGGGTTGATATGAGATGGTTGTAGTCAAAATCCGGTGGCGGTTGGCTTAAAGTGGAGTCGAATTTCTCCATACTCTGAAGAGCGTCTTCCAGGGTGGCGAAAACATCTTGCTGTGAATCCACGTCTACATCCTCAAACATATCGGTGATGATGTGTTCAATAGAGGAATCTGCCTGGGAGTCGTCCTGATCAGGCAGTTCGTGTTCCAGCGAATTGTTACAACAACGTACACTGTTGTCAAAATCAGTACCCTGCAGGTCGCCAATCCGGCCAATCTCCTCTGCGCGATTCTTCACGTGTCTTGGATCAAAATCAAGAACTTGAATGTCGCTTTCTCGGCGTACTCGAGATAGAGCGGTATATAAGAGACCTCCAGTAAATTCATGGGTAGAATGGACCACAGCCTTTTCAAGTTGGAGGCCTTGAGCCTTGTGAACGGTGCTGGCCCAGTTGAGACTCAAAGGAATTTGCGTACGGGACCCGATTTGATTCCCTGCTTGATCTACGTTAGGCCACGAGACTGCCTTCACAAGATACTCTCCACCGTCTACTTTAATGAGTGCAGAGCCATCACCGGTCTTTCTAATGAATTCTCCCCTCGTACCGTTATGCACTTTGTCGTTTATGTTGTACAGACACATGATAGGCGCTCCTGGTTTGAAGAAGGCATCCTTTCGGGCAGGGCAACGGATACCATTTACGCTGTCCTTGTCTACTGCTGTAAATTTGCACTTCTCGCCACCAAGATTCTTCAGGCATCTGGCATTATGCTGATCTGCTGACAAACTGTGAAAATATAGATGAACAGCGCCAGAATCATCATCAAGAGGTCGGAAAAGCAGCTGTAATTCTTGGGCAGTGCCTATTGAACATTTTCCGACTCTCAGGTCTCTTAACACGCTTTTCAGTCTCTCCTGTGACGGATCTTGGCGGTGCAAAACTGAAAGGACGATCTTATGTGGGAACAAACTCTGGTATAGTGGTGCATGGAACATCATCAGCCCGTCATCAAAGTTGTTGGGAACAGGCTTTAACTGCAACCAATCTCCGACAAAAATCACTTGCAATCCACCAAAGGGCTTCTTGTTTCCTCTTACTTTGCATGTCACCGCGTGAAAAAGTTGGAGTACTCTTGCGCTACCCATGGAGCACTCGTCCCATATTACGCAATCGACTGCACTTATATCTCTCCGACAGCGATCTCGTGCGACTGCATTCTGGACCACGGTTTTGAATGGAGCTGATGCAGTTCCGATCCCCAGAAATGAATGCAGAGTGACAGGCAAATGTTCCGGCATAATATTTTTAAATACTTCGCAAGCAAGTCCCGTCGAGCACAGCACTTGAACATTTTTGCCGCCACTGCTCAGTCTCTTATACACCTCTGAAATTACTTTAGATTTCCCCGTGCCAGCTTCACCACATATCATGAATCTATGGCTTTCCAGAGCTTGAAAAATGCAGTCATGCTGCTCGGGTGTGAAGATCACCTGCAAAAAGTTATTGCTTTCGATTCATTGTTGTAATATTAACGCTGATAAATGTGTTTGCATATTCGAGACTAAAATCTGTGCAGATGAATGAAGTCGGACAAAAATCGTACAATTAACCGAGGTTTCATGGTTATGCAGTTTTACATCTACTTAATCTATGCTTGAACGATAAAGTGTGTGTTTCACATCATAATAAGAACTGGCACAATTGATGTGATGGGATTAGGTGGATCATTTTCCCCATTTGATTTGCAAGCCTGGTAAACAATTTGTCGAGGATAAAACTGGGATGGCCAGTCACCAGGCATTAAAACTACAAACTTTGAAAGGTACTCTTTAAGGTGACTTTGCAAAACAATTTCAAAAGCAGCCTCATAATTTTCTCTGGACTTGAGTGGTAACTTTACAAAATCCACAAGGTGCACATCATTAAAAGAACGCATACTTCTCACTGAGGCAGAAGCATGATAATCATGAGCTTCCAAACGCTGCCTCTCCATAAGTGGATCAAAAAATAAAACAGCCAATTCAGGCATTGTGGAAGCAAATGTACTTGATAATTTGTTCAAAAAAGGCTGTGTAGAAACAAAAGAAGTCAGTGCATCCACATTGACACCAGAAGGATTGTGGATTTCGTTTGCACTTAGAAAAGGAATAGCCTTGATCTCTTTGACAATCTTCACAATGATAGTGCAGAAATTATCTGCAACTGAAGTAGTTAAATCTTTTGGGCGTCTTTTTGTATGAATCTTGGTGTAGTCATCAATCATTAAAATAATTAAACTTTGATTTTGGATGGCAGTTTGAATAATTTGATTAAAAACTTCCAGACGACTTTTGGCAAATTGAGAGATGTTTCTTCTCACCACTCTTGAAGAGCAGGCAGTGCCTATGTTTCTTTGGGTGTCAATGCCTTCATCTGTAAGGTGACACAGTTTCAAGAATAGGGCATTGTCTTTTTGAAAGGAATCACATTTTTGAGAGAGGCAGAAACATAACTGATAAAGAATGGAAACAGTTCGCCTCTTGTTTAACTCAAGCCTGTCTTTAGAATGACGCCCAGAACTTACAGAACTTAAAATAAAATTGAAAACGTTTCCAGCCCCAGCTGCCAAGCAAAATTGGTAAAATTTATGTGGGTCATAAATTGAGGATTTTTGATTTGTGCCATGAATATGCAAATATTTTTGCAGACGCTGGATTTCTTCAGTGTAATATTGTCCTAAAAGAAATAAACAAGAACTAATGAGTAAGAGTTCATAACTGATGTTTATTCATATTATTTTGTCATGTGTGTTATTAACTTGATGAAAATCATGCCACAGTGCTAATTTAAAATCGTTTTCACAAGTTAACACATTTAAATTTTTGAACACTTGCTATTTTGTCTAAGCCACTGAAATGCAGTGGATATTCTGTGAGTACTCTGATCCCATCAAAATTCTTCATGCTCTCAGGTGTTATATAGTGTTTTTTGTTTATAGTGTAACTGGGTTGTTATTTTGCATATAGTTTTAGCTTGTTGAATTCCTCAGACGCACACAAACATGCAGGTAGTAACAAGGTAATCTTGTTGAACATGTTCTGTCATGTGTATTTCAAAAACAGTGTCAAAACAACTCATTATTGTTAGCCATTTAAAAATTACTGTACATAGTTTGTACTTACAATACAGCTGAGAGCCACCTCAACCGCTAGTACAATATACATTTGATACTTTCCGCTCGAAATACAATTTAACCAACACAAAAACACAGTGTAATATTGTAAACAATAGAGAAATAAAACAAACAGAACATTATCTTACCGGTCAGTTTCAAGAAGCTGGGTGTCGCATCCCCTCCTGGTCTCTCATTCTCTTTTCCTTTCAAATTAATTATCGCAAACAATACGTTATTCTTGAAGTTCTTTAGACAAGAAGTGAGTCAAAAAATATCCACACCTTCAACTCCTTCCTCCTCGTGGTGTTCTCCTTCCTTTCCTGTGTCAAGTTAAACACAGAACGTTAGGAAAAATGTTTCTGGCAGTTAAGAAAGCTACTACACCACAGGTACTTGGAAATAATTGGAACTATTGTTGGAAAACATACGTACCTTCCTCAGAGTTTTTAAAAAGCTCTTCTGGAACTGCCGGACTAGAGCGTCTCTCAGCGCAGTAACACTTTCTGCAAATACACTTTCCCGAACCCGTTTTCGTAAAGGGAGAGGGAGAGCTTTTTCTCCCACAAACGAAACAACCGACTTTCGAACGGAACATTTTTTAAATTTCCTCACAATGGGAAGGTACTCCGAAGAGCTTCTTCCCATTGTGAAGAAATTTTCGCGGCACTCGTACTTTTAGAGACGCCGCCGCCAATTTTCCCGCCCAAAACAGACGCGGCTGCCATTGAAAACGAATTGATTTCAGAACAAGTCATCATTCTCTGAGTTTTTGTCAGGCAATGATCTCTCATTCGAAAACAAATCGGCGGCCATGTTTGTCTCAGATCTCATTATTTGCGCATGCGTTTGTCTATAGTGAATTGACCAATCAGACAATAGTCTCCTTTGTTAAACGCAAGACCAAACGTGAATTACTTTGGCTTCCAATTGGCTGAACTGTTTTCTCTCAGTCTCTGTGATTGGCCTGTGTGATTACTTTGGTTTTGGTTTTCGACAGTCATCCGAAAACGGCTCTAACAGAGAAATTAGACTTGAACGAAGCATTTAGATTTGAACGAAGCAACAATATATCGTAGCTACGTTCACGAAAATGGAAAACTTAACTGAAAAACTTGAAACACAACAGTCTCGCGAAGCTCGTCTTCAAATGAGAAGGGAACAGGCACGAGCAAGGCGAAATCGTGAAACGAGCGAACAACGCCAAATTCGTCTCGAGAAAAGGCGACAATCCTGTTATGATCGACAACATCATAAAAAGAATCGTGCCGAAGAAACGACTCCGCAAAGAAAACAGCGCATGAATGCCGATCGAAAGCGACATGAACAGAAGCGGAAAACGCAGAAAACTCCGCAAAGAGAATCCAATCGCCAGCGAGTAGCTTCTCGACGTGGCAATGAATCGTCTGAACGGAGTACCCGCAGGCTTCAAGCTCAAAATGAAGCCAACACTCGACGCCGACAACAGCGTGCTGCAGTTATCGAAGAACGTCGCAGCCAAAAACAACAATATTTGCATAACCGTGGATGGGCAAATCCAGAAATTCCTCCATTCCACGAACAAGAATGGGTGCGGGAAGAACTCACTGCCTTTCACAGCTTTGAGGAAAATCTCCGACACTTACGCTGCAAGGTATGCAGAGAAACATGGCCGATCACCAACCAAAGTGTGCCCGAGCTAGCGTGGGTACAAAGGTCATGTCCTCAACTTGCCACAGGATGTTCAGGGATTTCTCAGCACTCTTCCAGCCAATGTGAGTGATCTGCCTGCTCTTATCATCAGGAAGCAAGGGGCAGGTAAGAATTGAAAACTATTCTGTATGGCTTTTATAGTTGTATTTATATTTTTGACCTCGCTGTGTATTGATGGCCAAGTTTGCACAATTACGCATTAATTGCAATTCGGCCATTCTTTGTCATTGTTTCTTTTCAATAAAGAACAGTTAAACAAAGAATGCATGGTGAAATTTTGTTTAATTTGAATTCCTGCTTAATCAGACCACTGATTGTGTTTTGTTATTATTTGCTGCATTTTTATACACAAGGATCGAAGAGAACACAATACTGTATACATGTGTTTGTACTTTGATTTACCATTGCAAAAGCTGTAGTTTGTGTTTTTTAGAATATTTGCCAATTTTTACTACAGTATCAGTGCCTAATTAATTTACAGTGATTTATGATCTATGCAGTGAAGTTTCTTTAGCTGTCCATATGATGATGTGCATTTGTTTTTATGCCATGTACACTTGATATTATGCTCGGGGATAACCAAAAACATTTATAGCAGTGTTTTGAGGAAAGAATTGGCCTCTATTATCAGGACAACAAGTATTTATTTACAGTGCGCCAGTTCCTTTGCAGCATCCTTCCAAGATTTATGTCAATTGTGGATGAATAGTACAGGTTAGCTATGAAAGTGCATTGTATTGTGTACATCATGTGAATTATCTTATTAATCCACTTAAGACTTGGTGCCTTTTCTGATTTTTGTAGGAGCAAAGAAAGAGGTTCCTTGGCTAAACTTACACTTCGGTCCAAGTGGAAGTTCAATTTCTATGTTGTTTATAGGTAAGTACTGTATAATAAATTTGCAACAATATGTACCAAAGACAAAAACCTGAACATGTGTTTTCATCTCCAAAGATCATGCTAAAGGAAATGTTAAAGTGAAGGAATCATGCTGAGAAGCCAACTCCTGTGCTGTTTAGGTATCCTCATATATACCAAGTCACTGACATCATGAAAGTGTAAGATTGTCAGGAGCTAAAAATGAACTCAATGCTGATGTGTACAACCCGATTGTCTGGTCCAACAAGAATGCCAAAGGAAAATGTTCTCAAAAACATTGGCCTGTATATTCTGTATATTCTGTTGAGTACGCCACAAAAAATATTTCGGTATATCTGTATGTTTTCTTAAAATTTGGAATGGTACTGTACTGTGCTCAAGTGGATGACATGCTCAGAGCCAAATATTTTTTCTATGTGTACCTTTTTGACACAAGGTTTTGTTATTTACTTATTTGTTAGAGGGTTGTTTGCTTTTTATGCAGGAAAACTTCAGTGCAGCTATGTAATATAAGTGGCAATAACATGTGAGTATATAAGGCCAGCACCAAGGTAGACAGTAACCAATGTTGTAACAACAAGTTTAAACCCTTTCACACCTAAGAGTGATCAAATTCAATTTTCTCCTTCAGTTGAAAGTGTACTGTATTGTACAGTATAGAGAATATATAGCTTTTTGTACCTTTTTGGTTAAGTGAATGCTGACTAAACTGTCACTTCTAACTACATAATTTATTTTATATTATTTGTATTTTGAAAAAGCTGAGAGATTCTGCATTTAGGCTTGGGAGTGAAAGGGTTGTTTACCTGTATTAAGTTCATGATAGTTATTATTCCTTTATCCTCCAAGGGATTGTGCTCCTGCATGCTTTTGGTTGGAGAGTACATTCCTACTTTTTCCTACAAGGTTTTGGGTTTTCGTACCAGGCAAGAGCACTTGATGAAGCTTATATAACACAAATGTATGATAAAAAGGGCACACAATGATTAGTGTGCTGTATGATGATGATGACAATAAGATTAAGAATAAAAAAATTGATGCTGATATATATGTTGTTTTCTTATTGGGTCAGAGCTTAGTAACACAAAGTTACTATATTTCAGACCACTCTTTTTCTCCTTTAAGTGTTCAGCACTTGGTATAGTACAAGTAGTAAAACGTTATTTTAATACGCTTGCCCCATCAACTACAACAAGCTGGTTACATCAAAGGTCGTATAGAATAGACACATTACTTCTATGTTTATTTTTTTGTGTCGAAACTTCTAATATATGCCAGTGCAGGACGGAGTGAGGGGGTATCTGCGATTATCGTATTTCTAGTATATATATTATCAAATAAGTGTAGTGTTTCTTTAGTTCGTAAATAATTTTTAATACTAACTCATGCCCATTAAATATCCCTGCTCTGCATGTCATTTCAACGTCCACAACAATCACAGAGCAATTTTCTGCGATATCTGTCACCTTTGGACTCACCTTAAATGCACACCCTTTTCTCCTAATGATTACACTAACTTAACCAATTCTACTGAACCTTGGTACTGTTCCTCATGCATATCAACTATTTTCCCTTTTAACCACTTTGAGAATGATACTGATTTTTACTTTCCATTTTTGACTTTAATTCTACCCCTTGCTTTGATTCCGAACTGCTCAAAAACAAGTGCTTCAACCCATTTCTTGATGATCCTGACTCTCGTCACCTACTAAACCCAGACATTGATCCAGACTCCAATACCTTTGATAACAATTCGAATGTTCTTTCTAACTGTATTTATCTTACCTCAAAGGAATTTAATAACATTCCCTTTCCTTCTCCCATCGACTCATTCTCTCTATTTCACATTAATATTCGAAGTTTAAAAAAACATTCTGACGACCTTACAGAGTTTCTCTCAACTTTAGATCTATACCTCTTTCTCAACTATTGGAATCACTGAAACTTGGCTAGATAATTCTACCAAGGATCTATATAATATTCCTGGGTACACCTTTCTTGCAAGCTCTAGACAGTATAAAATAGGTGGTGGTGTTGGACTCTATATTAAGTCAAATTTAAGCATGAAGCCCCACACTGACCTACAATCTTCTGACACCAAAGTTTATGAATCCATCTTTGCTGAAATTCTTCAGCCTAATGGTAACTAGACTGGCCTTGCCAGTGAGCTCGCGGCGTGAGTTGGGTCGAGACCAGAATATAAAATGGAAAGTAGGGGACAAGAGCGGAACTCCCAAGAGAGACTTCCAATTTCTCACCATAAAAATATCACACAGTATAGAGAACTTGGCTTTTGACACCTTGCTCTTTTGACACCTTGATTAAACTAAAAATTATTATTACAACACTCATACACTTGCTTCTTAAAGGTTGAGCGACCCTGCATCTTGAGAATGCGTGACATATCTTTTTATGCACAATCGATTTTGACAGTTTGACCTTGACTCATATTTCTAATCAGAGGCCACGATTAATCCAGCCTTCGCTTCACTACTTATGTGTTTTCTTTTCTTAACTCAATACGTTTCTTCTATCAGGCTTTCGAGTATTCGTGCTCTGTAACAAATATAAAATTGAAAGCGAGGAATGTCACACGAGAGATGTTTACAATATTATTGCGCTTTTGTTCACAGTGTGTTCAGTCATTTGTGACTGCAAACTCAATCCTCAGAATTATTTCGGTGTATTTTTCATTTCTGGTATTTAATGAACATTGCGAAACAAAGACTACATGATCGAATGAAAGAAACACTTCAACAGGCAATGTACGATACGCAGAAGAATTTTATGAGGCAACAGATGTCATGTACAGAGTAAGGCATAAAGCGTCATTGTTTTACGGCTAAAGCTCACCGTAGCTTTGGTTTCTGTTTTCGCCCTGTTATCTTCCCAAAAGTATTTCGTGTCGCCACAGAAAGTTTCGTCGGGACTAAATACTTATCGGCGACAGAGATATTTGCAATACCCCAGAAGTACCATCAAACATTTGTTTACGGCTATTAATTCTCAAAGCTTGTGCGGTGAACGCGAGCCAAAATCTTTTCCTAAAATCCAGTTTATCCATGCCTATTCCACAGAGCCAAATGGCGTTGAATTTGAATGGGATGCAGTTTACTTTTTCGCTTCACTACTTATATGTTTTCTTTTATTAACTCAATACGTTTCTTTCTATCAGGCTTTCGAGTATTCGTGCTCTGTAAGAAATATAAAATTGAAAGCGAGGAATGTCACACGAGAGATGTTTACACTATTATTGCGCTTTTGTTCACAGTGTGTTCAGTCCATTTGTGACTGCAAACTCAATCCTCAGAATTATTTCGGTGTATTTTTCATTTCTGGTATTCACTGACCATTGCGAAACAAAGGCTACATGATCGAATGAAAGAAACACTTCAACAGGCAATGTACGATACGCAGAAGAATTTTATGAGGCAACAGATGTCATGTACAGAGTAAAGCATAAAGCGTCATTGTTTTACGGCTACAGCTCACCGTAGCTTTGGTTTCTGCTTTCGCCCTGTTATCTTCCCAAAAGTATTTCGTGTCGCCACAGAAAGTTTCGTCGGGACTAAATATTTATCGGCGACAGCGGTACCATCAAATATTTGTTTACGGCTATTCTCAAAGCTTCCGCGGTGAACGCGAGCCAAAATCGTTCCCGAAAATCCAGTTTATCCGTGCCTATTCCACAGAGCCAAATGGTGTTGAGTTTGGATGGGATGCAGTTAACTTTTACACACAAGTAACGAGCAATTCACTGGCCACATCTCGAGTTGTTTAGCGAAGTCAATTACGTCTTCGCCCAGCACGTGATAATATGAACCAATCACCGTGTGCTGATCCTCGACCCACAAAAAGGAAAAAATAAAAAATAAAAAACCTCCATTTTTAAGAGCGGCTCTCTGTAAATATCGAGAACCGGGCGCCAAATGCCAAATTTCGAAATTCATTTTATTTTACCCAAAGAACCTCTTTGGTGAACTTTCTTCGAAAATAATATTCAAAAGTTCAACTGCCTTTTCGTTTTGACAAAATCGCGGAAAATCTAAAATGCCCTCTTGACCCCTCGAACCGACACGAAAATGGTGCATATTTAACAAGCTCGTGTAATAAAACTGTAAACAATCTGGCCATTGCAACTCGCCAGTAATTCAAAGTACCTCTTCTTCTTCCTAAAACACCTAAAATAACTATGGAAACTTGAACTTGTGGTAGTGTTTCGATTTTTCAAAAAGACCAAGGTAAAACCTCCGAGCGGTAGGTCAAATTTTAGCCAATTTTAATTTCACCAGGGACATTTGGTACCTGTCGTTTGAGCAAAAACCCAACGTCAACTGAACTAATAAACATTTAAATTTCTTGTCTCAAAAGGTTTTCCGCGGCCCGCAAAAAGCCTCGCGTTGAGAAACATAAACAGTGAGGGTAGTTTGACACAATCGGTACTGGATGCGGGAAATGGCTTCGGCTAAAACGAAGCATTAAGTAGGTACACAGATGAGAAAATTATCAAACGCTTGACAATTTAAAACTCGATTTGCTATATTCTTTTCCATTGTGTGACATAGAGTGTCATTTTCGCAGAAAACAAAAAATATTAGGAAAAAAGAAATCCGATCCCCGTATTTTACGGGAGTCCCGCTAGTACACAATAATCCACTTACCGCGATCAACATAACATCTAATTTGCCAACACCAGCTAACAGTAATACGTACTTGCAAACCGAAATCCTTACTTTCCCATTGAAAAGAGCTTATTATATCAACACACGAAAGCCCTTTAACAGAAATTTGATGTTTTCGTGACCAAGTGGTGGTAGTAAATCGACATTCGCTTTAGCAATTCAGTGCTGTTACCGTAAAATGTTTGATGGGGGTTTGATCACTGTTTAAACTTTCGCTATTAAATTAAATTCTGATCGTCGACTTCATGTGAAATCGTATAGTCGTGTTTTGCTGATCCGCTACATATTAGGGCCTTTTATACGAGAGAAAACAAGCCGCGGCTCACATAAGACGTACTATAAATGGCACGCAATATCCACACGTTCACGGCTAACACAAGGCGCAGCCTAGGGATTTTGAGCTGTTCTTATCTAAGCCGCGGCTTATACCTTAGTCGTGAAACCGTAAATCATTTATACGTGCACTTCGCGTCTTGTGAAAGCCGTACTCGTATGAATGGGTCTGCACGTCTTATGTAAGCCGCGGCTTATTTTCTCTCGTATGAACGGCCCTATTGTCTCCTTTTTGACAAATATTTATGCAATAGTTTTATCACGTTTATGCCTACTCACTTAATATGTTCGACTTTTTCCGTGAAATAATTAGTGTATCTCTGGTTAATCATTCTCGTTGAATTTTTTGAAGTATTTGAAGCACTTCAATCTGATCTTCGACAGGCATTTGCAGTGGACATTTTAGGAGAGTGAGTGTAGTGAGCGAGTGCAGCTGACGCGTTCCTTCAGCCAGTGTTTGCTTTAGTCTCAACTTAAAAAAAAATCCTAAGGCTGATCTGTAATACACGATGTAGGTTCAATGCTCATAATTGAGCAATCCATTCCAGTGTGAGTACTGATTGACTGTAGCAGAAAAAGAGACAACTCGAGAACATGCAAAGTGCACTATTTACATGTGCGCGTCCAACCAGACATTCAGTTCTGTAATATCTTAAAGTCTGTTTAGAGGCTTGTAAGCTTCGGGGGTGGGGGCACTTCGTATTTGATGGGCTGTACGGGATGGGGAGGCTCTGCCCGAATGGGCGGGTTCTTTTTAATCAAGCCTCAGGTCATAACTAAATTTGGTACTTCAAAGGGTCGGTAAGAATATCTGGACAAAGAAAAATCGTATTGGCACCTTCTAGAGTTTCTAAAAATCATGCCTCCACTGAAGTATTCGTAAATATCGTGTTGCTGAGTTGTCGCTTGCAGTTTTTCTGCGCTTCTTCCTGTTCAAAGGTATGAAAGGTTGGGGGGTGGGGGGTGTTTATAAGTATGGAAAAGGGTCACTATTTCGACCCAAGATGGTAAGGGGTTGAAAGTCTCGGCGGAGCCTCTCCGTGTCTCTCTTGTGATGCGAGTGCCTCTCCCTCTAACCTTTTTCTTAAATCCAGATATGCCCTTATGTTTTGTTGCTGGCATACAGAAACGGCTCAGTAGATCCTAACGTTTAGTAGACAGCATCATCTGGCTTATCTGGCTGGGTGAAAGGTTTCTGCGGCTGAGCAACAGATCACCGGCTGAATTGTTTCCGACAGCACTGATATGGAAATAAAATAGAACTGCTGATGACGTATATTTTAGAACTCGGTCACAGGCCGGTTTGTTTTGCTTGCTGAGATGTTCTTTGGCGGATCTGCAAGACATGACTGTACGATTTCAAATAAAACCGCACTTCATGAACCAAGTCAACAGCAAAGGTTTTAAAGTCGAGAAATTCAAACCATTTCACGGGAACACTTGCTAAAGCGAATGTTGATTAATTTACCACCAACATTTTGCGGGACATTTAAAAGTCACGCAAACGGCATCGAATTTCTGTTAAAGGGCTTTCGTGAGTTAAAATAACAAGCTCTTTCCAATTGTAAAGCAAGGATTTCAAGTTACAAGTACGTATTACTGTTAGCTGGTGTTGGCAAATTAGATGTTATGTTGACCGCGGTAAGTGGATTATTGTGTATAACTCACTGAAATCTATCTGAAAGTCGTGCTGTTGCTTTTGATTTAACTCCACCCAGTCACTTTTATGGTTTGTAGTGGAAATACTTCGTAATATACTCCTGCTTTTACTGCAGTGGTACTGTTGAAACTTTCTGTATTAAGAATTTCTTGAATTCCGGAAAATGTAATCTGATCCGTACCCGCGTCGGTTCTTATCAGTGCTCATTATTCATCACAATATCGCCATTTTCTGCGAAAATGACACTCTAAGTCACACAATGGAAAAGAATATAGCAAATCGAGTTTTAAATTGTCAAGCGTTTGATAATTTTCTCATCTGTGTACCTACTTAATGCTTCGTTTTAGCCGAAGCCATTTCCCGCATCCAGTACCGATTGTGTCAAACTACCCTCACTGTTTATGTTTCTCAACGCGAGGCTTTTTGCGGGCCGCGGAAAACCTTTTGAGACAAGAAATTTAAATGTTTATTAGTTCAGTTGACGTTGGGTTTTTGCTCAAACGACAGGTACCAAATGTTCCTGGTGAAATTAAAATTGGCTAAAATTTGACCTACCGCTCGGAGGTTTTACCTTGGTCTTTTTGAAAAATCGAAACACTACCACAAGTTCAAGTTTCCATAGTTATTTTAGGTGCTTTAGGAAGAAGAAGAGGTACTTTGAATTACTGGCGAGTTGCAATGGCCAGATTGTTTACCGTTTTATTACACGAGCTTGTTAAATATGCACCATTTTCGTGTCGGTTCGAGGGGTCGAGAGGGCATTTTAGACTTTCCGCGATTTTGTCAAAACGAAAAGGCAGTTGAACTTTTGAATATTATTTTCGAAGACAGTTCACCAAAGAGGTTCTATGGATAAAATATAATGAATTTCGAAATTTGGCATTTGGCGCCCGGTTCTCGATATTTACAGAGAGCCGCTCTTAAGCTCTCGTGGGCCCCAGGCCCCCGCGAGCAAAAATATAATTGTGGGCCGTATCTATAAACCCCCTGATACTTCAGTCACTGATTTCAACTAATAAATATCTTACATACAGAATCTCATCAGCCTACAAATGACTTCATCAATCTAATGTCATCTAACAGCCTCTACCCGTTAATATCGAAACCAACTAGAATTACCTCTTCTACAGCTACTCTAATTGACAATATATTTACTAATAACTTAGAATACAATATGGTGAGTGGTATACTTTATGCCGACTTATCTGACAATCTCCCTGTTTTTCAAGTAACTCACCTTAAACTAGTATATGATTCCAGTCCTCGTAAAAGACAAATACGCCTTACTAACCCTTCTTATATCAATAAATTTCGGTCTAAACTATCCAACATTGATTGGTCTTTCATATATAATATTGATTCAGCTAATGATTGTTATAATGCATTTTCTGACTGTCTTATATCTGTTTACAATCAGTCATTTCCACTAAAGACTGTGACATCTGAGGTTCATTGACTCTAAGCCTTGCAGGTTTTCCAATGGACTCCTGAAGTCTTGTAAGAGGAAAAATTCCCTTTATAAACAGTACCTCCTTGCTCCAACTCCTGATAATAAATCTAGGTACCATAAATACCGTAACAAATATCATTTCCTGATCAAAATTGCAAGGAAAAAATACTTTCATGACAAATTAATTTCTGTTAACTCTAACCTAAAAACGACTTGGTATTTTATTAGTGATATCTAAGAGACAAACTCATTCTCTCCCTCATACTATGAAAGACTCCAATAGTACATACTCCTTTCCTGGTGCAAATAACTAATAAGTTTAACAATTTCTTCACAAGTATTGGTCCCTCTCTGGCCAATAATATTCCTCCCTCCCATGTTTCTTATAAACAATTCCTCATTGGTTCTTATGCAAGTAGTTTTTTTCTTTCTCCCACTTCAACTTCTGAGGTCTCTTCTGTCATCTCCTCATTAAAAAACAGTAAAAGTGAAGGTCACGATGGCCTTCAAATTTCACCTATAAAGGAATCTATTGACTTACTTGCATTTCCTTTGTCTTATGTCTATAATATTTATCTTTGTCTACTGGTGTTTTCCCTGATAGTCTTAAAATTGCTAAAATTTTACCTGTTTATAAAACTGATGATACTTCTAATTTCTCAAACTACAGACCCATATCTATATTACCCTGCTTATCCAAAGTCCTTGAGAAACTCTTCTATTCTAGACTCTGAATTTCTCTCAAAATTTAACATTCTCAACAGTCACCAATATGGTTTTAGACAACAACATTCGACTTACATGGCTTTGTTAATAATATTTTTCAAGGTTTTGAAAATAATGAATACACCATTGGGATATTTGTTGATTTAAAAAAAGCTTTTGATACTGTTGACCATCAAATTCTCATTAACAAACTCCCATTTTATGGTATTCGAGGAACACCTCTTTCCTGGTTAACTAGCTATCTTTCCAACAGGCAACAGTATGTCCAAATTGCTAATAATGCATCTTCTTTTAACACTATAAAATGTGGTGTCCCTCAAGGCTCTGTTCTTGCATGGTCCCCTTCTGTTTCTCATATACATCAATGACTTATTTCACTCTTCTAAACTTTTATCATTCATTCTTTTTGCTGACGACACCAACATTTTCTTTAGTCATAAGGATATTACTACTCTCATAAGCACTGTTAATTATGAACTTTCTCATGTGTTCTCTTGGTTTAGTGCTAATAAACTAACATTTCATCCTGACAAGACCAAATTTGTCTTATTTCACCCTTCTCGTAAAAAAAATTAGTATTGATGACATTCATGTTAACATAAATAGTACCCCCATCTCTAGGGTAACAAGTACAAAATTCCTTGGCATTATTATCCATGAAAACCTCTCTTGGAAACCTCACATTGCTACCATTTGTACCAAAGCTTCCAAAGTGATTGGCATTATTTGTAAATCTAGACAATATCTAGCCTCGAACACTTTAATAACATTATACAATTCCTTATTCTTACCATATCTCAACTACTGCAATCTCATCTGGGCTTCTACCTGCACCTCTCATATATTGAACCTCTTTTTCTTTTACAAAAGAAAGCTGTTCGTTTAATCACCTTTTCCCCTTCTTGAACTCACACCAAACCCCTGTTCGTAAAGATTAACATTTTGCCCATTCACTCCATCAAGTTCCAAATATCTTGTTTTGTTTTTTCTCATATTAATAATTTACTACCTACACCTCTCTCTTCCCTCTTCCAATTCAACCTGGAATGCCATGATCATTTCACTCGTGCAAGGTTTAACTTACATAAACAATTTCTTAAATATCATTTTTCAGTGCGTTTTCAAGCTCCTAACTATTTGGAACAGTCTTCCACTTCCTCTCAGAGATTCACTAACGAGTCTCTAACTATAGACGCAAACTAAAGTATTTTTTTTCTCCACGAAGGACTGTGACTTCCCAATTATCTTACTATTTACTCTCCTAAAACACAAGGAATGTCATGCATTAATAGCATTTAGGTTTATACTCAGTTTGACTTGTACTTTATTATAACGTGTTTAGTAAGAAATGATATTTACTTAGGTTTATATTCAGTATGACTTAACCTTCAAAGGATTATAATTTCTTTCTTTCCATTTACTTCACTATAAAATAAGAAATGATATGTATTAAAGTTTATTAGGTATTTATAAGTATTTAGGTTTATACTCAGTTTGACTTGTACTTTATTAAAGCATATTTAGTAAGAAATGATATGTATTTAGGTTTATATTCAGTGGACTTAATCTTCAAAGGATTGTAATTTCTTTCTAATTCCATTTACTTCACTATAAAATAAGAAATGATATGTATTTAATATGTAGTTTACAATATGCTTAGTTCAACCTACTCTTTATAGGAATGTTAGTTCTGTTGTTGTTGCTGTTAGATTTATATTTAATTTAATTTAATTTAATTTGCTATTTGTAATTGTAACATTGTATTTGCTGAGTGCATCACCTCTGCGATGAAACACTTAATTCATCTGTTGACCCCAAGCCATTTAAGCCACTGGCTTTGGCCTTACTTCTTCATGTAAATCTTTGTGTGTCATCCAATGAATAAATAAAATAAATAAAATAAATAAAGGTTGCCAGGTTGTATAGCAAGCGTCACACAAGTACTGTCACGTGCATCGGAAAGCAATGAAAACTGGGTTGTTGCAAACGAAGAATATTCCTACGGGGCCTTCGATAATTGTTTTCTCTCAATTATTATAATACACTTTTTGGTGAATATCTGTTTGACCGAAATTAGAAGAAAAGAGGGCAAGAAAAATAAAGGGAGCTCTTGGATCCGTCATGTGCAAAAACTGACTCGGCTATAATATCTTTTGCACATAAACGCACGACAAAAGTTCCTCTCCCGGGACCCCGCGTGTCTCTGTTCATTGTACTAATGACGTCACAAGCGCACTGGCCACGGACCTGTCTTGTTTTAGAAAAGTTTCAAAGCAAACCGCGAACCTGAATTTCAAAGTTCTCCAAAATGGAAGGGAAGGAACATACAAAAGTGAGGAGGGTAGTACCCTCCTTCCCACTCTCCCCTGAGTTCTATTTTTTTTTTTTTTTTTTTTTTTTTTTGCGTGTTTTCTTTTCTTTCCATTGGCCCTCCCCTTCCGTTTGAGGAGGTGTTAAACAGACGCCGTGGTCAACCAGCGTGACGCGCGTCACGGAAGATGCACTCTCCCTGTGGAGTAAGATAAGAAAGTCCGGAATCGGTGTCACATTTTGGCGCAACTGAATAATTCTCTTTTATGACGCCTTAGAAGAGTCCTGGTATTGTGCTAACCTTTTTGAATATGCCTTTGTTTGTATTTAAGTATCCTTGTTTGGCTAGAGTTATTAGCAACTATTGAAACGACCTTTCTGAACGCCGGGCATTTTAGCCCAGGGGGGAAAACTTTAGCTAGAACATTTTTGCCTGGGCGGAAATGCCCGGAGGGCATTATCGCCTGGGATGAAATGCCCGGGGAGGCAAAATATTGGGGGGGCATTTTTGCCCACTACACCGGCACTCAGGCGTGGGAGAAGGAAAAATATTTGGCTTGGTTTTAAAATTGACACTGTGCAGTGTTATTGATTAGTTCCAACTGCCACTATTAGTGTATTATGCCAAATCAGTATAAAATTAGAAGAAAAATAAAAATACTGACCCGGTGTTGCATTTCAAGTGAATGAAGAAACAAACCTAAGCGAAAACGTACGATTTTTTCTCCTTAGGTTAACACTGCCGAACTCAGAAGGTACAGGATATGATTCTAATGGAAGTGGGCAAGCTGAAGTGGGGGTAAAATGGCGTGTTTTTATTTTATTTTGTTTTATTTTTTGTTCTTCTCTCTCTCCCTCCCTCCCTCTCCGTGTGCGCTCGGTCGGACAACCTGGGTCGAGGAAATCAGCACGAGAAAGAGGCTCTAGCCCACACTGCCTTACGGCCTCGGTTGTTCACGAAGTTTCTTCTTAGCGGTGGCAGAAGGAGGTTGTGTGTTGTAGGTATGTGCAGGATTCTTACCATTTTGATGTTGTATTCTGCTGTTCTTTGCTAGCTATGCAATATTTTGACCATGAATCCCAATGAAGGCTCTTCAGAAACCTTTTTACGTGCGAGTTTACCTTGGAAAAAGCGCATATCTTTCGAAGGTTTCCGCAACGTGGTTTGTAGCTCGCAAGGTTTTAAGGTGGCTCCATAGGGTTTTCAGACGCAATCTCGCGTGGGCACCAAAATCACAATGAAATAAAAACCTGACTTTCGTAATTCTTTGGAGGAAATCTGAATTTAACAGGAAATTCTAAAAAATCGGAATAAAAACAGTTTACGATGTGTGCACGGTTCTTCGTGTCACGAAGAAACCAAACTTGCAAGCCTTTCAATCAAACTCAGTACATGCCGGCTTTACTTGATCGCCGATCTTTATCACTTTACCTTCGAATGTACATAACTCTACTGAAATAGTTTGAAAGTATTGTTTCACATCCTGTCAGGCCAATAACTAAACAAGCAACACACGATGAACAAGTTCTATAATTCAGATTTTATTCTGTTTGACTTTGAAATCAACAGCAGTGACAAAAACGCGGTTTGGATGGTCATTTCGGCAATCATCAGTGCAATGGACAAACCACTAGTACATTCGGTCTAGTCACAACACTGACAGCAATTCTTGGAAGTAAGAAAACTTAGACAGAAATTATTGGCTTTGTTATGAAGCTTTGCAAATCCTACTAACCTGCAGAGCTTGATCCCGTGTCAGTCTGTGGCATATTATCTCAGGTGAGCAGTCGCAAAACTAAATCAGTATTCACGAACTGTACTAAATAAGTATGAATGAACTTGATGGGACACAGCTACCAACAAACTTGTTGGGAGCTAGTCAACTAGCATACGACGGCTTAAAGTTAAGACTTTCGAATGGTCTTCACGACTTTGAAAAGGATCGAGTTGTTGAACAGCTATCACCCTCAAATCGTTCGAGACTTCGCCAATAGTAGTTCGCACAGCATAATTTGTGGCTGACATATCCAGTACGAGCTTCTCAAGACAGAAATTCAGGAATTGCATGGTGTTTCCTTTTAGTTTCGCACCCAGAAAACTTGCTGTACTTGCTGGCATGCGATCGCCGCTTTCTCCTCGTGTTTACATGCACAACTTGTTTTCACGCGACGGCTAACGCATGCGCACTTGTCGATCTTGTCGAGTCATTATTTTGCATTTGATGGCGCAATATGCACATAAAATATCAAGTTTTTCTCTGCACTTTTCTCGAGTTTCCTTTGGTGAATCTGTCTTAAATTTTGCAGGCAAACGAAGATTATATCCGGTTTTGTTATATTTGATTTTAATGGAAATTTATGGAGCAGAATTATTTTTATTTGCAAAAAACAAATTGCCAATTAGCTTGGGATCCGCTCCTCTTACCACAACTTTTTTTCACAGTTATGTTTACCTTATACAAATTTCTAAACATACTGAAAGTTTCAGAAAATTTCACTGAAGAAAACTCCAGAAAAAAGAGCAGAAAGCTTGAAAATGGGGGTAAAAGACTTTTATTTCAAGGACGTATTGCTTCCATAGAAACCACACTAGAGTGACAAAAGTAAAACGTATACGCAACAGACCTTTCGAAACATCTACCCTGCAAATTTGATTAAGAAAGAATATAATGAAATGAAAATACGGCAGTTTTGGTGTCATAAACTAAATATCAGCAAGTGCAGGGAAATACCCTATGGAGCCACCTTAAGGCATTGAAATGATTAGAATATCCCTGGCGGTTTCATGGAATGCTTCGAATCGAAAATATACCGATATTTTGTGGAACTGTGCCTTAAATCTTTATGGCTTACAGAGGGCTGAATTTTATTGCCAAAGTGGCCATGTTGAAAACGTTTCCTTCACAAGTTTATGTTCAGAGCAAAGAACTTCGAAGCTGTGTAATGTGTTAGCTATGGTTGGGTCGATGAAGAGTTACTTTAAACTTGTCTGAGTTTTAGTGCTGAATCCTCTTTACCAGTTCTGGTACATAGACCCAAACTAAGAGCATGAACAGTGTTTCACACATGTATGTATGTGTTGCGACCAGAAGAGAAAGCTGTTCTTTACTGACAACAATCTCTGGGCTCTAATTTTTGTTTCAGTGTGCCAAGGACGACGGAATGAAACTGAAGGTGCAGTGCAATGGTTGCAGTTTTTACACTAATTCATGTATACACCTCTCCCTTTATTTGTCCAGAATTACACCTCCCATTTAAAGGAATAGAGACTTCTTGAAATTATTCTGTTGTATTTCTGAGCATGCTTGTGTGGTCTGCAGAATAAATAGTGTTGATTATGGGATGGTATTTTGTGCGGTTTGTAAAGTTTTACTCCAAGGTCGCAGTGATGACTGGAATAATCCCAGCTCGCTTTGAGTTTCTTATGAAACTCTGAAGAGAACTTGTTCCGTATTAACAAAACTGAGTGACTTTAAATTTGCTTTACATTCCTTTGCACTCCATTAAAAAGTTCTCATCAAGTTAGTGATCTAGTCCAAATATCTTTTTTTACAGATGACCTCCTTAGTCTTTCAGCCTTGTCTTGAAAATGTCTGGAAGGACAGGTATGAATGCTTTACTGCTGCACAGTATTATTTTGTTTTTGCTTTCCCAAGCAAGTTGACTGAAACTGTTTACTAAAAAGATGTTGGTTGTACATGTAGATCTCGGCACAAATTTGGTAGCATTCTGTGTCTTACAGACTTGTGATACCACAGGCGGCCCAAGCTGATTGACTGTGTGACGTCACGGTTGGGTTTTATAAGAAAATGTATGGGAGATTTTAGTCGATCGATAACTCGAAAAATATTGCAAGAATAGAGCTTAGACTTGCTAACCTTGTTGTGGTGTTGGTTTTCTTGCTGCTGTAGCAATTTCAGTGTGTTTTGCTGAATTTTTCCTCTCTAACAGAAAGAATTTCAAGGCTGGCAACTTGGTCGATCTGGCATCCAGAATGGCTCCAGAAAAGTCTCTCAAATGCGGCCTTTCAACCTCCGTATGGCCACAAAACCCAGACATATATCGAGTTGAATCCTTTTCCCATAACACTGTCGCAAAAACATTTCGAAAACGCCAGTTGAGTCCGAAGAAATTGCCGAAATCGGCCGTCAAAATGGTTTCTGACAAGCCGTGTGACCCACTCTTGGTCCACGGAAATGGCGTTTGAATTTCATGTCGAGTTCTGATTCGCTGCCTCTTTCGCATGCTAATAAATTTACCGCGACACCGGGGAGGGGCAAGGCTACATTTGTAGCCGGATTTTTAAACGAACTATGAATATTAGACTTTGAAAACATCTCGGAAACATCTCTGAAACATTTAAAAACGTCAACAAAAACATTTCTGGGCTGGGTGAAAAGCCAGTAAATTGATTAGCATGCGAAAGAGGCAGCGAATCAGAGCTTGACATGAAATTCAAACACCATTTCCGTGGACCAAGAGTGGGTCACACGGCTTGTCAGAAACCATTTTGACGGCCGATTTCGGCAATTTCTTCGGACTCAACTGGCGTTTTCGAAATGTTTTTGCGACAGTGTTATGGGAAAAGGATTCAACTCGATATATGTCTGGGTTTTGTGGCCATACAGAGGTTGAAAGGCCGCATTTGAGAGACTTTTCTGGAGCCATTCTGGATGCCAGATTGACCGAGTTGCCAGCCTTGAAATTCTTTCTGTTAGAGAGGAAAAATTCAGCAAAACATGCTGAAATCGCTACAGCAGCAAGAAAACTACCACCCACAACAAGGTTAGCAAGTCTAAGCTCTATTCTCGCAATAATTTTTTGCTCGCGGGGGCCTGGGGCCCAAGCAAGCTTAAAAATGGACATTTTTATTTATTTATTTTTCCTTTTTGTGGGTCGAGAATCAGCATACGGTGATTGGTTCATATTATCATGTGCTGGGCGATGACGTAATTGACTTCACTAAACAACTCGAGATGTGGCCAGTGAATTGCTTGTTACTTGTGTGTAAAAGTTAACTGCATCCCATCCAAACTCAACACCATTTGGCTCTGTGGAATGCGCACGGATAAACTGGATTTTTGGGAACGATTTTGGCTCGCGTTCACCGTGGAAGCTTTGAGAATAGCCGTAAACAAATATTTGATGGTACCGCTGTCGGCGATAAATATTTAGTCCCGACGAAACTTTCTGTGGCGACATGAAATACTTTTGGGAAGATAACAGGGCGAAAACAGAAACCAAAGCTACAGTGAGCTTTAGCCGTAAAACAATGATGCTTTATGCTTTACTCTGTACATGACATCTGTTGCCTCATAAAATTCTTCTGCGTATCGTACATTGCCTGTTGAAGTGTTTCTTTCATTCAATCATGTAGCCTTTGTTAGCCTTTGTTAGCTATGCCCACTATGTTGCAATTTTCTGTAAGTTTTAACCATGGAAGACTACAGCAAGATAAGTGACTGTTGCGGAGAAGACTCAGAGAATTTGCTATTTTTGTTTTACAAAATCTAAGTGAAAAGTTCTCTGATTCTATGATGGATTCACAATTTCTTTTTGTTTTGTATTAAAGAGTGGTGTATATATTTTAAATATATGGCAAAAAAAATCAGCTGCATTTGTTCGATCATCAGAACTGACCATATTTTGATGTGTCTACGTTGCGGAGAGGACATTTTTGTCCATGAACAAATAACACAAAAATCTCATTGAATTTGACAAAGTGTGTTATGTTAAACAACTCTTATTAACATTCTAGAATATAAAACAGCTTTTAGTGAAACATATGGTGATAAATGTCAACAAAAACAAGGTCCTTTGATCAGACCAGCATGGTATTGAAAAAGAAAAGGGTTGTGGTCACATTTTTCAAGTTGATTTTGATATGGATAGACATTATTACTTCATTGTAGTTTTAATCATTGTATTTGGTGCATCAAGAACTGATGTTACCAGAAACTCTGGAAAAAACTTATGAAATGCATAAACTTTAATGCTGACTCAGACCACAAAGCATTATGGGTAAAACCAAAAATCCAGAATACTTGGCAAAAATCCCCCCCAAAATAATTCTTGTCAAGTACACATAAATTCTTTGTTATATCCTATAATATATAACAGCTTTTAAAGAAACATACTATGATGTTAAATGTCAACAATAACAAGGTCCTAATCACAGTAACTTCAAAACATTTCATTTCAAACTTGTTGCAACAATGTTGATTTCAACACAGTCATGTAAATACTTGTACATGTTAATGTACAGTGTTTGTACATATCTCATGTTTACTGAACAGCAACATAGTGTAGCAGTTTAGTGACAACTCTGCTTCCTTGAAAGCTTGAAAAACAGTGTTCCAAGTTCCTCCAGATCTGGAGTTTCAAAGGGGCCATTGCCCTGCCATCGTACTGGGCCATAAAACATACAGGTGGCATGTACTTTATCAATGTCATCTATCTGAGGCCAATCAAACATTTTGGCACCAACTCTGTGCAAGAATTTTGAATGTGGTGAAGTGATTTTTATTAGCAAGTGCTCTCCCAAATGCTGTTTGAGTAGACAGAGTGCCTTGCACTAATGTTATCTTCCTGTAGTAATGTTAACTTCCTCTCAAACTTTTAACTAACGCAGTCTAAGTACACTGCTGCACGCTTCAAAATATACTAAAAGCCCTGAAAAGTACAATTTACCTAACATGAGTTTATTTTAGAATTTATTTAGTTTATAATGAGTTTATTTTAAATCAACTTCTACGCAATGTGTCCTCTCCGCAACAGAAATGTCCTCTCCGCAACAAAAAGAAAACGTCCCTAAATCATTAAGGTGATGAGCTGAAGAATATCTGAACACAATAAAACATACCTCCTGTTATAAATTAGAAGTTATCAAACTGTGTACCTAATATGATTATGTGGTCATCCATAACATAAACTTTTAGGTGTCAAAATGTTGCGGAGAGGACATTTAGCAAATGGACAGTCTCTAGCACAGGACTCTGGATAAAACATCATCCTGTAACAACTGTTCTGTAACCCGCATCAGTAATAGTTTATGTCCTGATAACTTTTGTGAGGTTTCAGTTTTTCATTTGTTTTTAAATAATAAATTGATTTGTCCTCTCCGCAACGGCCATTTTTACTTATTTCATGTTTGATTATAATTTATGCATCATTATCAACATGCTACCCCCATAAATCACATCATAAAGTAAACTATCAACACCAAGCTACAACTTAAAGGACATTTTAGGTTTGATTCAAAACATTTAGAAAACTGATATCCATGTCCAAAATACTGTGGAATGACCCTATTGTAAACATCTCTCGTGTGACATTCCTCGCTTTCAATTTTATATTTGTTACAGAGCACGAATACTTGAAAGCCTGATAGAAAAAATGTGTTGAGTTAATAAAAGAAAACACATAAGTAGTGAAGCGAAAAAGTAAACTGCATCCCATTCAAACTCAACGCCATTTGGCTCTGTGGAATGCGCATGGATAAACTGGATTTTAGGAAAAGATTTTGGCTCGTGTTCACTGCACAAGCTTTGAGAATAGCCGTAAACAAATGTTTGATGGTACTTCTGGGGTATTGCAAATATCTCTGTTGCCGATAAGTATTTAGTCCCGACGAAACTTTCTGTGGCGACACGAAATACTTTTGGCAAGGAATAACAGGGCGAAAACAGAAACCAAAGCTACGGTGAGCTTTAGCCGTAAAACAATGACGCTTTATGCTTTACTCTGTACATGACATCTGTTGCCTCATAAAATTCTTCTGTGTGTATCGTACATTGCCTGTTGAAGTGTTTCTTTCATTTGATCATGTAGTCTTTGTTTTGCAATGTTCATTAAATACCAGAAATGAAAAATACACCGAAATAATTCTGAGGATTGAGTTTGCAGTCACAAATGGACTGAACACACTGTGAACAAAAGTGCAATAATATTGTAAACATCTCTCGTGTGACATTCCTTGCTTTCAATTTTATATTTGTTACAGAGCACGAATACTCGAAAGCCTGATAGAAGAAATGTATTGAGTTAACAAAAGAAAACACATAAGTAGTGAAGCGAAGGCTGGATTAATCGTGGCCTCTGATTAGAAATATGAGTCAAGGTCAAACTGTCATAATCGATTGTGCATAAAAAGATATGTCACGCATTCTCAAGATGCAGGGTCGCTCAACCTTTGAGAAGCAAGTGTATGAGTGTTGTAATAATAATTTTTAGTTTAATCAAGGTGTCAAAAGAGCAAGGTGTCAAAAGCCAAGTTCTCTATACTGTGTGATATTTTTATGATGAGAAATTGGAAGTCTCTCTTGGGAGTTCCGCTCTTGTCCCCTACTTTCCATTTTGTATTCTGGTCTCGACCCAACTCACGCCGCAAGCTCACTGGCAAGGCCAGTCTAGTTGAGTTATCGATCGACTAAAATCTCCCATACATTTTCTTATAAAACCCAACCGTGACGTCACACGTCACACGACGGGGGATGGGGATTGTTTTAAAGTACAGTATTATGCAAGCTATGCACTTTGCTCGTGTGTAAACTTTGTTTTATCTTTATGTTGTGTATCTGGATGTCATGATGATGACTGGAATAATCCCAGCTCGCTTTGAGTTTCTCAAGAAACTCTGAAGAGAACTTGTTCCGTATTAACAGAACTGAGTGACCTTAGAGTTCAATATAACGGTACATGTTGTCACAACTTGTTAGAGTGTCCATATAAAAGTGTGATGATTTACATGTAGTCTGTTTCTTTCAGAGGAATTCTAAGATAAGAAGATGGGCACAGATTCAAATTTGCTGCTGCCTCCTTTGATTTTCAAGGTACAGTACTGTAAACCCTTCAGTATTGTCTGTCCAGTTCTTTCAACCCATCAGTGCATTTTTCAGTATAATATACATTCAATGACAAGTCCTTAAAACTAAACTCTGAAAGAATGATAGTATTGTGTCACATTCTGCCACTGGAGCTATTCAAAGGATGCGGGTTACTTACTGGTAAAACATAATGTGGTGTAGTCGTTATTGGGTCAGTGAAGAATTGAAAACATAAACTTGTCTGAGTTTTGGTGCTGAGTCTATCTATTTACCAGTTCTGCTACAGAGACCCAGTACATAAATAAACTGCTATCAGTAGATCACAACATTGGCTCATTTCTTTATTAACACCAGGTCTTTGTTTCAGTTTATTGAAGATTATGAAATACAGCAGAGAGCAAGACTGCAGTTACATACATGTGTGATCTCCAAAAGCCAAGGTGGCAATACGTTTGAGTGTTGTTTTTGATGATAAGAAGTGCATGCAGTGCTCGACATTAAGGTTTTAGGGTGGTTGCCCTTCAGACTGTAGATTGACTTCAAGCAATAGAAAGTTTCATAATTTCTAGTTGCCCGGCCCAGAATTTACCTGCCCGACCAAAAGTTTTGGTTGCCCCGGGCAAGCAGGCAACCGTTAATGTCGAGCGCTGGCATGGTCATGCATTAAGCATTGGCTACAAGGATGTACATGTGTTAGTAAAATTGCTTGCAGTCAATGAGGAAATATTTAAGACAAGCATATGGCTGAATGATCATGAGGATAATTCAATCTCTGAGACTGCACTTTCAAACTTCTGTGACATAGTACTGTGCATGTAGGCTTTTAAATCCAACTTTGTTTGCTGTTTAACCTGTTTGTTTGTTTGTTTGTTTGTTTGTTTTTTGTTTTTCAATTTTTCAGAGTTCTGTCTTGTGTTTATGCTCTTGGTAACACTTCTGTGTTGCAGGTGTCAGCTAGACTACACCAACTGTGAGGAAGACATCCAATGTAAGATTTTGCCTGACTATAATTATTATTTTCAGGCTTTATTTTACTATGCTTGTATGTTTACAAACTATTTTTAGACTGTATTCTGTTTTAGAACTGTGGTAATGGTATTTTAGCGGCAATGCATTCTGATTCAGACTGCTTTTCTTGTTGCTCGCGGAGGCCTGGGGCCCACGAGAGCTTAAAAATGGGAATTTTATTTTTAATTTTTTTCCTTTTTGTGGGTCGAGATCAGCACACGGTGATTGGTTCATATTATCACGTGCTGGGCGATGACGTAATTGACTTCGCTAAACAACTCGAGATGCGGCCAGTGAATTGCTCGTTACTTGTGTGTAAAAGTTAACTGCATCCCACTCAAATTCAACGCCATTTGGCTCTGTGGAATGCGCACGGATAAACTGGATTTTCGGGAACGATTTTGGCTCGCGTTCACCGCGGAAGCTTTGAGAATAGCCGTAAACAAATATTTGATGGTACCGCTGTCGCCGATAAATATTTAGTGCCGACGAAACTTTCTGTGGCGACAAGAAATACCTTTGGGAAGATAACAGGGCGAAAGCAGAAACCAAAGCTACGGTGAGCTTTAGCCGTAAAACAATGACGCTTTATGCTTTACTCTGTACATGACATCTGTTGCTTTATAAAATTCTTCTGCGTATCGTACATTGCCTGTTGAAGTGTTTCTTTCATTCGATCATGTAGCCTTTGTTTCGCAATGGTCAGTGAATACCAGAAATGAAAAATACACCGAAATAATTCTGAGGATTGAGTTTGCAGTCACAAATGGACTGAACACACTGTGAACAAAAGCGCAATAATATAGTAAACATCTCTCGTGTGACATTCCTCGCTGTCAATTTTATATTTGTTACAGAGCACGAATACTCGAAAGCCTGATAAAAAGAAACGTATTGAGTTAATAAGAGAAAACACATAAGTAGTGAAGCGAAAAAGTAAACTGCATCCCACTCAAATTCAACGCCATTTGGCTCTGTGGAATGCGCACGGATAAACTGGATTTTAGGAAAATATTTTGGCTCGCGTTCACCGCACAAGCTTTGAGAATAGCCGTAAACAAATATTTGATGGTACCGCTGTCGCCGATAAATATTTAGTCCCGACGAAACTTTCTGTGGCGACACGAAATACTTTTGGGAAGATAACAGGGCGAAAGCAGAAACCAAAGCTACGGTGAGCTTTAGCCGTAAAACAATGACGCTTTATGCTTTACTCTGTACATGACATCTGTTGCCTCATAAAATTCTTCTGCGTATCGTACATTGCCTGTTGAAGTGTTTCTTTCATTCGATCATGTAGCCTTTGTTTCGCAATGGTCAGTGAATACCAGAAATGAAAAATACACGGAAATAATTCTGAGGATTGAGTTTGCAGTCACAAATGGACTGAACACACTGTGAACAAAAGCGCAATAATATAGTAAACATCTCTCGTGTGACATTCCTCGCTTTCAATTTTATATTTGTTACAAAGCACGAATACTCGAAAGCCTGATAGAAGAAACGTATTGAGTTAACAAAATAAAACACATAAGTAGTGAAGCGAAGGCTGGATTAATCGTGGCCCCTGATTAGAAATATGAGTCAAGGTCAAACTGTCATAATCGATTGTGCATAAAAAGATATGTCACGCATTCTCAAGATGCAGGGTCGCTCAACCTTTAAGAAGCAAGTGTATGAGTGTTGTAATAATAATTTTTAGTTTAATCAAGGTGTCAAAAGAGCAAGGTGTCAAAAGCCAAGTTCTCTATACTGTGTGATATTTTTATGGTAAGAAATTGGAAGTCTCTCTTGGGAGTTCCACTCTTGTCCCCTACTTTCCATTTTATATTCTGGTCTCGACCCAACTCACGCCGCGAGCTCACTGGCAAGGCCAGTCTAGTTTGCTTTTCAACTGCCCAAACAGTGATGCAGTGTACACACACATAACATAGTCACATTGTAGATAATTTTGCCATATTTAGACTAAGACACACTGTATACTTAGCATTTGCTGTATTGAGCTGCATTCATCAGATGATGACATAACCCACAGACCTGTTCTGAATTTGTTGTGAGGATTTATGGAATCCCCTTCTGATGATGTTTGCACTGTACTCCATATACATTTTCTGTTTGTTTTGTTGTGATGTTTTGTTTTGTTATTAATTTAATAATAAATTAATTGATTTAAATATTCTTTGCTTTTAGTGGCACACAGAAAAAGGCTGGGAAAGACTACTGCATGATATGTCATATGACTGACATGGAGAAAGTAACAGAGTCACTAGGTACAGTAACACATCTTTACTGAAGAACAGCATTTTGGCATTGAGCTTGGAGGTGAATTCATCAGATGATGACATAACCCACAGACCTGTTCTGAATGTATTGTGAGGATTTATGGAATCCCCTTCTGATGATGTTTCCACACTCTTCAGTTCTTTCTGTGGTTTTTCTGTTGTAATGAAAGCTCTAGTGGTGTAAAGACAGTGTCAAAGCTTGGGTGACTGAGGTGAAGTGTGTGCTTTGTCGAAATGTATATTTCTTGATATAAGATGTTCCTTCAAGTGCTAACATAATGTCAATATTGCAGCAATAGTGGTAGTGACTCCTGGCGAGATCACTGCTCTTCTCATCTGCAGCCTTTCGTGACAAGAAGAGTTCTGATAAGTGTGATGCTGAATATTGGCAGGTACAATACTTGTCTTGTGAATGGCAAAATGTTATTTTCATATCTGTTACAGTATGTGCAGTGTGAGCTGTGTTGAAACATTGAGTCTCGTTCGTATGAACACCTTGATTAAACAATCTATTAGCTGAGCTCACATTCATTTTGTGTTTGTGCAATCTGTGTACTGCATGGAGGACATATTAACTATGGTTGATGGAGTTGATTCTAAGCAGTTAGATTTTTAGATTTTTAGGGCAACTATATTGATGTTGTTTTACATTGTTACTGTATGAGTGTTACTTTAGTGCAGACAGCTGTCGAACTATGGAGAACATGTCATTTCATACCACTAATTGCCACCAGTAAGTTAGAATCTTGAGAAAGTCTGCCCAACAATTAACAGCACAAATACTATCCCAACATCAATAGTCTGCAGTTTATTTTTATATTTCTTTGCAGGTCGTGCTTCACCTGGGATCAGTCCTTTCCAAGCCAACATTAATAAGTGTGGAACTTGAAAATAATCAAGATGTATTTTAAAAGAATTGCAAATTAACTTGGAAACAAAATGATTGTGGTAATTTCTTAACTTTTTTATTTCAACCAAAAAGTAACAAGCCAGCCGTTTTTGCATTTGCTCTTGTTTTTCCAAGTTGATGTTCTTGAGGTGCGAATTTTATGCAGATTGATTGCATTTATTTTTGTCATAATTGGATACTAATTTTTTTTTGCTACTCTAAGGGGGGAGGGGGTGGGGAGGGAGGTTAAACCCACCCCTGCACATCAAACCGACAGTTCAAGAGAGTGAGGTTTTACTGTAGCAACCCGTCATACTACAGTCAAACCTCTATTAAGCGGTCACCCTTGGGACTGAGCCAACTGACCGCTTAATAGAGGTTGACCGCTTAAGAGAGGTTTTCTAAAATTTAGCATGTAATACGTGAAAATTTGAACTAAAATGTTACCAGTGTCACGAACAACACGGTAACGCACTCAATATAACGGACTCAAATGCTGTGGCGGTCGTAAGAGAAAAATCTGGTGACGTGGAAACACTGCAAACAACTTTTGACGTTCACCCGAATAACCTGACTGATAACTTCGAAGTTATTGGTCATGCTCCAAAACTAATGGCTATATGGTTAGCAAGGTTTTGAAGAGGCCTACGAACTGCGGAAAAGTCATAATCAAGGGATAACGAGTTAACAGAGGTGGTGGCTTTGGTCCCGAGGTTCCTGGCGAGTACATATTTGAAGGTGACAGTTTTTCTTGTGGCTGGCTAGAACGGAAGCTGGTAAAAGAGGAATTTAGTTCCGAGAAATATGACCTGCACTGCGGTGGACCCACACGAGCCTGAACAATAATGACACTTTCATACTGACTACATGTTGTTTGATGAGGTGTTAAAATGTAAACTGGATATGCCTGGCTATCGTCATGTAATATCGCATTGTCCCAGAACGAAGTGAGGGAAATACTCACGACACTAATGCAGTAATATTATACCGCCTACTTGGGGACTCCAAGCCTGTCGCCATCTCGAAATTTAACGTTGTCTGTCAGTCAGTCAGTTTGTCAGTCAGTCTGTCGTACGACTTTAGGCGCGGTTACCCTGCTAACCAATAAGAAAGGCCGGATCGATCACGTGTGCCCTGGCCTGTAGTTCTACTCAGCAATGTTGTTTTACTCCGAAATAAGAGAAATTAGATTTGAACGAAGCATTTAGATTTGAACGAAGCAACAATATATCGAAGCTGCGTTCACGAAAATGGAAAACTTAAAAACTGAAAAACTTGAAACACAACAGTCTCGCGAAGCTCGTCTTCAAATGAGAAGGGAACAGGCACGAGCAAGGCGAAATCGTGAAACGAGCGAACAACAACGCATGAATGCCGATCGAAAGCGACATGAACGGAAACGGGTAACGCAGACAACTCCGCAAAGAGAACAGCACTTGAACGCAAATCGGAAACTTCAGGAGAAAAAGCGGGCCGAAGAGAAGACTCCGCAAGTTAAGACAACAGCGCATGAATGCCGACCAAAAGCGACATGAACAGAAGCGGGTAACACAGACAACTCCGCAAAGGGAACAGCGCTTGAAAGCAAATCGGGAGCTTCAGACGCCGTTTTGTGTTAAACTCAGATACTTATTTAGAAAGGACAAGCAACAAAGGTTAGTCAGTGGAAATCGAACAATCACCGTGACAAATATATATTTTGTAACTCGATCACTTCAAGAATGTATTAAAATCTGTATGCTGATCATTTTCCCTTGAAGTATTGTTTTACTACGCTTCTGTTGCCAGTTTCGGCTACCGTATTTGCTCAGAGCAATCGGAACTTGGAGTCTTGAATGATTTAGTCAGATGTCTTATTTTTCTGTAATCTGACACGCGGTGATTGCAGCGAGAATCGTTCACAAGCCCTTAGAAGTATTACTGGGTCTGAAGCCCGTGTATAATTTGAAGTAAACTGTTCAAGTTTTGCTTTGATTCTGGGAGAAATTTTGCTGTTTTGAGTGGGTTCACATACAAAACAATTCGAGCCTATTAAATATGCATGCCTGATTCTGGTGCATGCGGTAGTAAAAACAAATCGCACAGGAAGCCTATTTAATTGTACTGCCTATGAATTCAAAATTGGAAAATCAGTGTTCCTTTCAGTTCCCGTACTACGACGGCCGACCAACTTCAAACTTTGAGTATTAAATTTCGAGAACGTGCTTGGCAGACTGTATAAATTAATTTGACGTGCCGACCGTGGGAAATACGTACTTCGTCACGCAATCGATTCTTTTTTCAACGCAAATGTATAACACACACCATTCTTTTTCTCCTTCCTTTGCGTGTAGCACTTGAGTTCGAAGAAAAGATTGAGTCAGCATTTCGGTAAAACAAAGGCTACTCTTATTGGGAGTTACCAAAGTAAAAGTCCCATCAATGGCAGAGTGAGGGGGTATATGCGATTATCGTATTTCTAGTAATCTAACTAGGTGACCGTTTAATAGAGGTGAAATACAATAAAATTAGCCAATTAGGGAATCTAAACGGTGACCGCGTCCGCTTAATAGAGGTGACCGTTAAATAGAGGTCAAGTTTACAGTAATTCAGTGAAGCAAATTCCGGGACTTTGATTAGTGACCGCTTAAGAGAGGGTGACCGCTTAAGAGAGGGCCGCTTAATAGAGGTTTGACTGTAGATGGCAAGCAAACCAGTTGGCCTTGACATTTAGGGACTTCTTTCAATAGACTCGGTTCCGACTAGTTTTAGGTACGCTGTAACCGCGCCAAGACCCGCGCGAACCGAACAACTTTGTGACTGCTGACCAACACCTTGAGACGGAAGCTGACGTGATCTTGAAAGCTCCTCTGATGAAATCAGATCATGTTGTTAAAAGTTCCCTCGGCGCTTTGGAATGCGACAGACCGTAACGTAACACCATGTCGTGTCATATTTGGAAAATGATCTGGCTCGAATAGCATGACGGTACATTGAAACTATTTTAAACGGGTTCAAGCAAGGCGGGCAACAACGGTACGTGATCCTTTTAAGAGCTCTCAATTAATATTTGTGATACTGTTGCTGTTGTCCATCACGACAAAGTTTTAAACTGTCAGTTTCCATTGTCTGTAGACTGCATGGTCGTCACTGTATCTATTCTTCGGCATTGCGGAACTGCTGTACTTGGAAAGTTGTGAAGCTCAGTCGTGCCAACGTGGAACTTAAACTCTCCGACGGTCTATCCAGGGACGGCAAAAGAATCTTCAATCCTCACAGACATTGTCAGACATACTGACAAACATCGACTGTTGTGTTATAGCAGAAAATTGGAATATCTTCCCGTAGTTTTGGAAGCGAATAAATTAGTGAATTGGAGTTCTTTTGTTGACAATTGGAAGAGTTAGAATAGATGTCTAATCAAGTTTTACGTTGTTGTTTACTGTGATTAACACTGAGGCCTTCCTCAGGAAATCTAAGAGATCTTGTTATTGATTGAAGATCCTGCTTTAGGAAATGAGCAACAGCAAGTGCGCACACTGTCGTAGGCGTGCCAGCACCTTCTCTTCCTTCAGATCTTAACTACAGCCAATCGTATCCATTGGAATGTGTTAGTGTGATTTTAGAATAAGTGTAGTAAGCAAATAGAGGAGCCACTCGAGTGTTAACGACATCCTAGCGCAAAAGGCCATTCGGAAATATGAGTTCTGAATGTGACTTTGAACTTGGTCCTAGCGAAAATCCATTTCCTATCCTTTGTGTTCTAATTCGGCCAGTGTGAAAACTATTAGGAAATCACTGGGACGACGTAACACTTGTGGTGCATAAAAGCCGTCGGCTAAGAAACTAGAGATATCAGATAGTGAGACTTGTTCTTGAAAACGGAACATCGACGCTAAAGTGCATTAAAAGTGAGCTTCAACTCCAAAGTCTGTTATAGCCCCGTAACAGTTGTTTTGGTCAAGATGGCGTCCGCGTTGCGTCACTTAGTTTGTGTCTTGAGTTGCTTCTTCACGTGCATTCGAGGTAAGTTTGAGTTAATCTTTGTTTAGAAATGATCGAGTGCTTTTATAAACGTAGATTACAATTAGTCAGCTGCTCAGCGGCAGGTCTTTTCCACGGGTAGCGGGTGACGGGTAGCGGGTGACGGGTGGCGGGTAGCGGGTGACGGGTAGCGGGTAACGGGTGACGGGTAGCGGGTGACGGGTGGCGGGTAGCGGGTGACGGGTAGCGGGTAACGGGTGACGGGTAGCGGGTAGCGGGTGACGGGTAGCGGGTAGCGGGTGACGGGTAACGGGCGACGGGTAACACTCAATCGCTTTCTCAATCGATGAAGATCAGTATTGCAGTCAAAGCAACCGTAACTCTTTCGCGCATGCATTACACAAATCTTGACTTGTGTCGTGTTTGACAGCGATATGTCACCACCTCGTGTTAAACACCCGTGAATGCGATTGATGTTCTATTTTAAATGGAACCGCAAGCAGCTACCTTTGGTGACAATTAGTGTTTATTGATTGACGTGTGATTTGAACTAACTGCAAATCGAACCCAAATGAATTTGCCTTCAACAAAGAAAAAAGTCAGGAAGGATATAAGAAATACAGTTCCAATACGTACAGCAATGTCACCCATCAAACCAAAGAGCTATTATAATAACATATAGTTAATAAAATCTCATTAAAATACTGTATAACGTTAATTTTGTTTGGTAATCAATTGCAAATGCTTCCTTTTAAAGAGGTATAGTCCTTTGGTGGCCATGATTGTTTTAAACGCTATTCTAATTGCTATTCACTCCAACAAAACAAGTGTGTTACAAGAAAAACAACTTAACAAGTGTTCCTCTGGGAAGGCGTTGGTAAGAACAATGAATTGGCAATCAAATTGTTTCTTACACGGTAAAACGTATAAGGAATACGCTTCACTGTCTACAGCTGTTGTTCAACTAATCAAAAATGTATGCCGAATTCCTGCCAAAGAAGCTGTTTGTTTGACCCCGTTAATGTGCTCTGAGTTGCTTCATCGATGCATTTACTACGGTAAATTTTCTATTGTTCTGAAACACACTTACCACGGTTTTGTAAATTGTCTAGACGCGTCGTACTTTTACCGCAGTAAAGTAAATGCTTTCACCGAGGTAAATGTGTCTCGTGTAATAAAAATTATTTATTTTACAAACAAACACCAAATAAACGAGTCAGGCAAATGAACACCGCTACCCGTTACCCGTCGCCCGCTGCCCGTTACTCGCTTACCCGTTACCCGCTACCCGTTACCCGCTACCCGCTACCCGTCACCCGTCACCCGCTACCCGTCACCCGCTACCCGCTACCCGTCACCCGTCACCCGTTACCCGTCACCCGCTACCCGTCACCCATTACCCGCTACCCGCGGAAAAGACCTGCCGGCTGCTCAGAAATGGCTAGCATATTGGTTTGTTATATTTCCCGGTGCGTTGACGTCATAAAACTTCCGGGCTCGATCACGATTAATACGAAAGAGCAAGCGCCGAACAAGCAGTCCTTCCCAATGCTATCAGCCGTTCCATTTCGTATACCTAAATCCCATCTTTTTTGTTTTACGGTGTAAACTGAACTGCAGTCATGTCGCCGTATTAATTTTCAGTTCAAACGTTTAAATTATCAATTCTGGAGCGTTGTTTACACTTGGCATTCCTCTACTGTGCCGCATTCAAATTTAGGAATTTGGGTTTACAATCTGATCGGGCATGAAGAGAGGTATTTCTGCTTATCTGACAGAGATTGTGCGTGACATTGTGAAGCTTCGGTTTGTTTTTCGATGAATATTTCACATTAACTTTCAAATGTGAAGTCGATATGTTAACACTTTCAAGGCAATATAGTCCTGCTGAGTGCGTCACAAAGGTGGGAAGGGGCGGGATATTGGATATGTTATCGGCTATAAAGGAGCGACAAATCCTGCAACAGACGTGTGCAGACCTGTTGGTAAACTGCGGCTAAACACCCTTGGTATTTTGATACATCTCGATGTTGACATATCTTTGAGAGCCTCCACCCTTAATAGATTTTAAGAGGCTGTGCACGTAAGAACCGACCAATGCGCTCTGGGTCAAATCATACATTCCGCTTATATTCCTCCCATAAGTAGACCTTCCTGATCTATTTCCAAAAATGTAGTTTGATTGCCTTGAAAATTTTTCTTTTCCAAAATTTCGTCTCTCAAAGTTTGCGCCGGTAAACGGCTGAAATCGGAGTTGGAAATTTGGAAAAATATCAAGATTTCAAAAAATCACTAGGACGCCTAACGGACGCCATTCTATTAAACACTACCACCAAAATGGAGATAAATTCCTATACAATTTACCAAATGAAACAAACTTTAAAAAACGCAGGAAACAATCCGTTAAATTTAAATATATTTACACCAAACTCCGCTGATGCTTCGACCGCTCACGATGGTGGCCGCTTTTGAAAATTATTTTCTCGAAAGTGGCACCAGTCCGAAACACTACACTCATTGATGTTAAACAACATAGAGTTAGTCTACAGGATTCAAGTAAAACATTTGTCGGCACAGACCTTTTGGCCGTTTAACGAGGTAAGTAATCCCGGCAAAATTACACTCGGTCTCACAGCACCGCAATCAAAACAGTCCATTAATATCTTCTTCGAATTACTGGCTGAAGGTTCTAAAATGTAACTAACTAGTCGTGAGTAAAAGTAAAACCATCCTATGAATACAGAATAGAACTAACAAAATAATTTACCGTTCGTGACACTGTGAAGTTGAGTTGAACTTGCCGTTGTCGCTCCAAGATGACTCGAATAAAAAGTGTCAAGCAGTTGTTTGGTTTTGCGAAAACAACTTATCCAGTTGAAGCTATTTTTCATAGGAGTATTCAAATTTGATGCATAGTAAGCTGTTTGCAGATGTATCGGTCAACAGTAACGATGTTATCTGTGCGAACGGAGTTTACGCGCTGCTGAATGTAGAGCTCATGTTTCACCTCGGCATTTTTATTGACGTTTGTTGCCGGGATAAAGATATATAAAAGTCGAGGATGTCTTTTTAGTTCACCAGAAGAGGTTCATTTAAAAAAACAAACAAATAAACAAACAAACAAACAAACAAAAACTAACCAAAACATGGCATTCGTTCTAAAGGAAATAACGCTATCATTACGTCTGGCTGAGTATTTTACTATTAACAGTGAAATTGCAGTAGTTCTCCGGTGTCTTAGTTTTTTCATGTTTTGTTGCAAGAGCATTCTTGTACTATAGCAGACACTTTCTTCAGGAGTTCTTTTTTAACGTCCCTTGATTTAAATGTGAGTTGGAAGTGGCGGCACATGTCCCGTAGCATGTTGACGTTAAACGAAGCAAGTTTTCCATCGTTGTGATACTGACAAATGTTCTATGTGTCATAAATAATCGGGTGCTTCAGTCCAATTTCGTTGATCACTTCTGCGACCATGGCGTTGTGCTCTTGCTCCTGTGTGTCTTCCATGTCAGCTTCGTTTTCACTTACTGAAGATTGCTGTGTATTGTCATCGCCCAATTTTCGTCTTGCTGAAGCCAAACGAGAAAAAAATCCTTGCACTTGAGTTCCAGAAAGCCACTCTTCGCGGGAAAAAAGTATCTTATTTCCTGTTGTCTTTGCGTTTCGCATATCCCTCGAGACTTGATTGGCATTTACTTTCTGACCCGTTTTCTCGCCCAAGTCAAACTTCAAAGTTAGGTACTCTCTTACATTCTGGGAAAAGTGTGTTTTTCCTCCGCGGCTTTTATGCAAGGCCCAACCCATCTTGAGTTCCTCTTCAATGACCTCACTCCCCTTTGCGCCATCAAATCTGGCTCGTTTCTGTTTGTACCGTAGTGAACATGCGGGCCCAATCTTTCCTAATATTGTCGTACACACTGCACTTTGTATATGCCTCCACGTCATGCTCTCCTACATCAAGATGCAGTTCCAGGTCAGTAAAAGCACCAAAAGATCTCTTGCATCTGGGTTCGGGGCAAAAAAATGGCTGGTTGTCGTCATTTGATCTCACGCGATCGGGCTTGAGGACTCGGCTTTGTTGCACGTCAAAACAGTTTACCAGTGTAGATAGGTTGGTGGGTCCTTGGCTTTTAACGCAAAGTTCTGCATATGGTATAAGTTTTCCGGAGCCAACGCCATAAGAACGCCAACCACGCACACCTTTATCTTCGTAGCAGAAGTTGTGGAGCAATGCTAAAACCTTCAATTCTGTTTACTTCGGCCGTCTTATTTGCCACGTTAATGACGCACACCGATGCGGTAGTCCCTCTGATTGGCCTTTCTTGGAGTGCAGTGTGCATGTCGCTTGCACTGAGAATGTCGTGCCCTTCGTTACAGTACGTGCGCAGTGCCGCCTTCAGTGGACATAGGATTCGATCGCATATGTCCTTGCCGTGTTGTGGCTCCGAATGATCTAAGCGTTGAACTTTAATGCCAACCCGCTTACCAACATCTCCCAGCGATGAAAGAAGAAGGTTGTTGTGATAACATCCCGCCTCATCCGATCTCAGCCGTACACTGCGAATTGACGGGTTCTTGGACTTCAGGTGTGTCAAAAGATCCTCTACTATAGATGCTACTGAGAACCAATCTTGAGTGCAGGAGTCAAACAAATGGGCGAATGACTCGACCTCTGTGTCTTGCTTGTTCCTTCCTTTTGAGATGACGCTGCTTATGTGCCAGCGAAGACCACGCTTCCCAAACCACTCCGACTGCTTTTCCCTGAATCTTAACTGTTGAAATTTCGTTGCCCAATCCATGACGATGATGGCTTCAGAATCATCTATGTCTCGAAGAGCATCTTGTTTGGCCATGTCTTGGTTAACGGATCTCAGGATGTGGGCTTTCCACTCTAAGATACTTGTTTTAGCCTTTCCAAAATCATATGTTAGATCTTGTTTCTGATCATCACTGTAAAAGGACAAACCACTACTTTCTATGTGGCTCTTAATATCATCCAGTACGTTTCTGAGGAGTGCGCACTGTTCACAGAAGTCGTTGTGTGTGTGGGTACACTTGACGTAAAAATCCGCATCATTCGGATCACTCAGAGCAAAATAGCAGCAATGATCAGGAGACACATTCTCGATATCCTTGCAGTGAGCTGAATACTCCGTTTTGAGATACTGCTTTCCCTCTTTTAGACTTCGTTTTGTCTTGTCACACCATGAAGCCTTCGCCCCACATGTTTGAAGCTCCTTTACGATTCTTTCAAGAGACTCAAACCCCGCTGCCCCATCTGTAGCGATATTATCTAAGCCTTGAAGCGACTTTCGTTGTGATGCCTCCCTGACTTCTAGAATCTTAAAAAGAGTCCTGCGGCTCAGAGGCGTGAAGTGCTCCTCAGTACAGTACAATAAATACTGTTGGATCATAGTTGAGCGCGTCACGGTGCGCACAACGTTTGGCATAGAGATGCTTTCTCCGCTGTCAAGCTTGAGTACCCTCCTAGTACCATATGCAACGTCTTGGTAGAAGTAGGGCCTATTGATGAAATCAATGAAATGATCCACTTTCTCCATCGGGAGACGAACTCGGTGATAGAGAGGTTTCTCACACGGGACTCCAGGGCCTTGCGCAGTGGCATGCTTGCGTGCTTGCTTGATCTGCCATCGAGTAAGGTTTTCATATGGCTCGTGAAGCTGTATTAGTTTTTCAGCAGAGAATCTATAGACGTAGATGCTCAAAATCTGAATTTTCACATTCTTGGAAGGTGCATCTCTGTAGGCTGTCATAAGAGCCACAAGTTCTCCACTTGGAGTGCCCTGGTCGGTGATGACGGATTGGCAAACAGACTTCAGTAGCTCCTCTCCTGCATTTGGGGCAATAACTTTACACACAATGCGACAACCCTCTAAGGCCTGCTTTTGACGCTCAGTTTGTTCTGCTTTGCTTGATCCCCCCATAGTATTCTTTAAACGACTGTCGACCTGTGAAAAGTTGACACCAGCATCCGCACTCAGCTTTGACATACTCTCATTGTAAACACCCAGGATAGCTTCATCTTTAGCGTTTGTTTCATCTTCTTGTGCGCCTCTCCCGAAACAGTGACTTCCACTCCACGCACTCGGCGACCAATCGGCGTCTGAAGCAGATAAGGGTGTTGGTAGAGGAGTAAAAAGCTCTTCGTTCAATGAAGCCAAGGTTGGTTTCCTGAGTTCAAAATAAGACAAATGAATTTCATATAAAAACAGTTGCGGCTAAGGTAGGATATAGATATTTTATCTGATTTATAGGAGACGGAAAAAAATTAAGATAAAACTGAACACCACACCTTGCTCGGGGAACTTTATCACCACTGGCCCGCAAGTCATCATCATCAATGCTAGTGTCACTTGAATGTTCAGGTGATGCTAAGGGGAATGCACTCAACATCCTTATGTGCTTCTTTCGACATGTTGAACAAATAGCTGTTTCGTAACAGAAGAAAAGTTATAATTAGGATACATCTTATTGTATATGTCCCTTGCCACTCCAGTATAGAGACTCTATTTTGGCTAGTATTTCTTTTAAGATTTGTTTTCGGTAAATATATTAAGGAGAAGCACAATAATATTTTCTCAAACCCAGTACTCATGTTTTTCCAGCCCTTGCAAAAGCCCGGGGGTGCACTCCCATATATGGGCTATACGGAGATTTGCCACTCAACAGGGTATACATTTCGCCTCTCCGACTCTGAAACAGGGTACAAACCACCGTTTCTCTCTGAGCAGGGTATACTTTTCGTTCAGTCTGTCTCTGAAACAGGGCTGATATTTCTTCCTGCCAGAATCTTTGATGATTTATAATCGAGTCTGCCGCTACAAAACAGCCCTGAACTGTTGCTTTAAATCACGCAACACACGCCACACGCTTATTCAAGCACGTCGTTTCCGATGCCTTTATTCTGGAACAGGGTATCTATTTTCAACAGGGTCAGGGTCACAGGGGCTCAGTGGCAGACCTCAATACTAAATTTAAGGAAGTCCCCTCCCCCCCGGGGGGGGGGGGGGGGGCGCAAAAGCAAGCTCCATACTTACCACTATTCAGTGAGCTATCAATTATACATATAAATAAGATGTGAAATTACTGTACTGACACAGCTGAGAGTTCAGATTTCAGATTACTACAATTCAGCTTATAAGGTTTCTGTTTGAACGTTACTTTTACTTACGTGACCCGATTTTTACGACGTAGCCATACATCTGATGTATCTCCTTCGCGAAGGAAAGACCAATTACATCGCGGCTATTTATTTTCTTTGAGGTTCCTGTATGTGCTGGATGCTGACAGGATCGAAGAGGCCTCCAGAAACGCCCAAGGTCAAAGCGGTGGCGGGGACAAACCCGTGCTGCTTTTAACCTTTTCTTAGAAAGATGCCCGCCCTTGCCAAAATAACTTCATACTCTTCCAAGCCTGACCGCGATAAGTGACAGGTCTTCAAATGCTGGCTAATGTCTTCACGACACTCTAGCAAATAAACCAATTCGGTTCTGCCACGTGCGGAGCCACAAGCAATAGAACTGGTATTTGGAAAAGCCGAGAACAAGCATTCGGAGGACATACCGTACGTACTGAAGTACACAATTATATTCAGGTTTGACCAGCGGCTCATTCGAACAGGTCCCGCAAAAAAAGAAATCGATTATCGCCCGGCAAATGTTAATTTTTTCTGTTGTCCTTATTTCTCTTTCAACAACTGAACAACAAGTGAACACTAGTTAAACTCGGGATCCTTTGCCAACTCGTTTTCATATTCTAAAAAATAATACTCGTCCGGCAACAAACGTCAATCAAAAGGCCGAGGTGAAACATGAGCTCTAAGCGCGTAAACTCCGTTCGCACAGATAACATCGTTACTGTTGACCGATACATCTGCAAACAGCTTACTATGCATCAAATTTGAATACTCCTATGAAAAATAGCTTCAACTGGATAAGTTGTTTTCGCAAAACCAAACAACTGCTTGACACTTTTTATTCGAGTCACCTTGGAGCGACAACGGCAAGTTCAACTCAACTTCACAGTGTCACGAACGGTAAATTATTTCGTTAGTTCTATTCTGTATTCATAGGATGGTTTTACTTTTACTCACGACTGGTTTAGTTACATTTTAGAACCCTCAGCCAGTCATTTGAACCAGATATCAATGGACTGTTTTGATTGCAGTGCTGTGAGACCGAGTATAATTTTGCCGGGATTATTTACCTCGTTAAACGGCCAAAAGGTCTGTGCCGACAAATGTTTTACTTGAATCCTGTAGACTAACTCTATGTTGTTTAACATCAATGAGTGTAGTGTTTCGGACTGGTGTCACTTTTGAGAAAATAATTTTCAAAAGCGGCCACCATCGTGAGCGGTCGAAGCATCAGCGGAGTTCGGTGTAAATATATTTAAATTTAACGGATTGTTTCCTGCGTTTTTTAAAGTTTGTTTCATTTGATAAATTGTATAGGAATTTATCTCCATTTTGGTGGTAGTGTTTAATAGAATGGCGTCCGTTAGGCGTCCTAGTGATTTTTTGAAATCTTGATATTTTTCCAAATTTCCAACTCCGATTTCAGCCGTTTACCGGCGCAAACTTTGAGAGATGAAATTTCGGAAAAGAAAAAAATTCAAGGCAATCAAACTACATTTTTGGAAATAGATCAGGAAGGTCTACTTATGGGAGGAATATAAGCGGAATGTATGATTTGACCCAGAGCGCATTGGTAGGTTCTTACGTGCACAGCCTCTTAATTGCCACCACGATGAAATGCTCCGCAATCTTCAAGAAAAAATGTATGTAGCTGATTAATTCAGTCATTATCGCGGTTGTAAAGCAATCAAACACGCACATCACTATATTCTCCATTCATCCATACATAGTTCTTACATACACATTGCAAACAATACATATGTACATATACACCGACATATAATCATCATTCATCCCCACCAGTTGGGATATTGTTTTGGGTAAACTAGAGAAAAAAGTAAACCTACCGGCGCCCCAATCAAGACAGCAAAGTTAGAGAAATGCGTTGTAATGCATTCAATGTGTGTTTCGTTGTCCTCTTCTCCATTCTCGACACCTTTCTGTGACCACAAGCTGTCATACAAAGTAATACAGTCAAACCTCTATTAAGCGGTCACCCTTGGGACTGAGCCAACTGACCGCTTAATAGAGGTTGACCGCTTAAGAGAGGTTTTCTAAAATTTAGCATGTAATACGTGAAAATTTGAACTAAAATGTTACCAGTGTCACGAACAACACGGTAACGCACTCAATATAACGGACTCAAATGCTGTGGCGGTCGTAAGAGAAAAATCTGGTGACGTGGAAACACTGCAAACAGCTTTTGACGTTCACCCGAATAACCTGACTGATAACTTCGAAGTTATTGGTCATGCTCCAAAACTAATGGCTATATGGTTAGCAAGGTTTTGAAGAGGCCTACGAACTGCGGAAAAGTCATAATCAAGGGATAACGAGTTAACAGAGGTGGTGGCTTTGGTCCCGAGGTTCCTGGCGAGTACATATTTGAAGGTGACAGTTTTTCTTGTGGCTGGCTAGAACGGAAGCTGGTAAAAGAGGAATTTAGTTCCGAGAAATATGACCTGCACTGCGGTGGACCCACACGAGCCTGAACAATAATGACACTTTCATACTGACTACATGTTGTTTGATGAGGTGTTAAAATGTAAACTGGATATGCCTGGCTATCGTCATGTAATATCGCATTGTCCCAGAACGAAGTGAGGGAAATACTCACGACACTAATGCAGTAATATTATACCGCCTACTTGGGGACTCCAAGCCTGTCGCCATCTCGAAATTTAACGTTGTCTGTCAGTCAGTCAGTTTGTCAGTCAGTCTGTCGTACGACTTTAGGCGCGGTTACCCTGCTAACCAATAAGAAAGGCCGGATCGATCACGTGTGCCCTGGCCTGTAGTTCTACTCAGCAATGTTGTTTTACTCCGAAATAAGAGAAATTAGATTTGAACGAAGCATTTAGATTTGAACGAAGCAACAATATATCGAAGCTGCGTTCACGAAAATGGAAAACTTAAAAACTGAAAAACTTGAAACACAACAGTCTCGCGAAGCTCGTCTTCAAATGAGAAGGGAACAGGCACGAGCAAGGCGAAATCGTGAAACGAGCGAACAACAACGCATGAATGCCGATCGAAAGCGACATGAACGGAAACGGGTAACGCAGACAACTCCGCAAAGAGAACAGCACTTGAACGCAAATCGGAAACTTCAGGAGAAAAAGCGGGCCGAAGAGAAGACTCCGCAAGTTAAGACAACAGCGCATGAATGCCGACCAAAAGCGACATGAACAGAAGCGGGTAACACAGACAACTCCGCAAAGGGAACAGCGCTTGAAAGCAAATCGGGAGCTTCAGACGCCGTTTTGTGTTAAACTCAGATACTTATTTAGAAAGGACAAGCAACAAAGGTTAGTCAGTGGAAATCGAACAATCACCGTGACAAATGTATATTTTGTAACTCGATCACTTCAAGAATGTATTAAAATCTGTATGCTGATCATTTTCCCTTGAAGTATTGTTTTACTACGCTTCTGTTGCCAGTTTCGGCTACCGTATTTGCTCAGAGCAATCGGAACTTGGAGTCTTGAATGATTTAGTCAGATGTCTTATTTTTCTGTAATCTGACACGCGGTGATTGCAGCGAGAATCGTTCACAAGCCCTTAGAAGTATTACTGGGTCTGAAGCCCGTGTATAATTTGAAGTAAACTGTTCAAGTTTTGCTTTGATTCTGGGAGAAATTTTGCTGTTTTGAGTGGGTTCACATACAAAACAATTCGAGCCTATTAAATATGCATGCCTGAGTCTGGTGCATGCGGTAGTAAAAACAAATCGCACAGGAAGCCTATTTAATTGTACTGCCTATGAATTCAAAATTGGAAAATCAGTGTTCCTTTCAGTTCCCGTACTACGACGGCCGACCAACTTCAAACTTTGAGTATTAAATTTCGAGAACGTGCTTGGCAGACTGTATGAATTAATTTGACGTGCCGACCGTGGGAAATACGTACTTCGTCACGCAATCGATTCTTTTTTCAACGCAAAAGTATAACACACACCATTCTTTTTCTCCTTCCTTTGCGTGTAGCACTTGAGTTCGAAGAAAAGATTGAGTCAACATTTCGGTAAAACAAAGGCTACTCTTATTGGGAGTTACCAAAGTAAAAGTCCCATCAATGGCAGAGTGAGGGGGTATATGCGATTATCGTATTTCTAGTAATCTAACTAGGTGACCGTTTAATAGAGGTGAAATACAATAAAATTAGCCAATTAGGGAATCTAAACGGTGACCGCGTCCGCTTAATAGAGGTGACCGTTAAATAGAGGTCAAGTTTACAGTAATTCAGTGAAGCAAATTCCGGGACTTTGATTAGTGACCGCTTAAGAGAGGGTGACCGCTTAAGAGAGGGCCGCTTAATAGAGGTTTGACTGTAATACAAATTCACTAAAAGTTACACAAGTTAGTGTTCCGGTAGCCTGCCTTCTTCCTTTCTGTGCGTGTGATTACCGACAACCTCGTTTAAACTAGTTCATATAATTATAACTCATTAATATGTATGAGTTCATGAAATCACTGTGAATGTAACTGTCACTCTGTGATTGTATATGCACACTTCTGTATAGAATAAAAGGCAATATTATGTAATGTGTCTCATATATAAAGTTATACCTTATTCACACCAACTAAACCTGTTTAATTAAACCAAGTTTACTAGACTGCGTTTTCTAAAACCCGTTTTGATTTTGTTAATTACACGACATTTTACACCACCTTGCACAGGTTGATTAGTTGGACGGATTTTAAACTAGTTTAGTTTTGCTGTGCGCGCACTGTGAACGGCCGACCAAACTAAACAAGTTTTATTAAACACCTTTTAAACAGGTTTAAGCGTTGGTCAAGCATGTTTAATGAGTGTAGTAGTTGTGTAGTTTTATGTATAATGTGAAGAAACTAAACTTATACGCTCCGAGAAAATGATTGTTCTAATGATTGTTCTTTCTCCTTCTTCCTTTTAGTAAACAAATAGACCTGCCTTCAAATCACAATATTCTCTTACCCAATTTTTGCATCCCAATAAGAGCAGTTCTTTTGCGTCTGGTTAAATCCCTGAAACATGAGATTGTATAAAGACTCATTTCGAAAAAGTAGTAAATCCTGTTTTTCTTGCTTGTTGTCATCCATTTGCTTTGTACTTTGGGACACATCGACCACACCCAGTCATTTTACTATGGTCCCAGTGAATTTGATCGTTTAGCTATCTTACCTTTTTCAGGTCAAAGTAAATGTGCGCTTTGTGCTTTAGATTCCGCACCGCACTACTGTTGGCATCTAGCAAAGTGCAGGACATAACAATGGAGGAGATCACTGTCATGTTGGCCGTTTGGTTCTTGATGCTGAAGAAGTGAACAAGACTAACCCATTAGGTACAGCAATTCGCTTCCGTATTGAGGTCAACATCTTTGTCTCAATCAATCAATCAACAACTTTATTAAGGTATTGGTTCTTATAGCCGGCACATGTGCCCCTACTAATCGGGGAGTCTGCGTGCCAACTAGGGAATTCTTTAGACTTGTGTCTAAGAAAAATGCGGGCGGTATTTATTATGTTATCGACACAAGGAAAATGAAAACCGATGCCACCCGTTTTTTACGGGGATCCCGCTAGTATCAATTATTGTGGGTGATATAATGATTACATTAAATCAACGTAAGATTAACAACGTAACATCAAGGTGCAGACGAAACTGAAATACCTTTAAGTCTATAAAACACTTACTGTTCTTCTTTACCAGGGACTCTAAACGGAATAATCAACAATGTAAATCCATCTGTAAAAGAATAGACACAAAAAATGTTAGACCGGTTTTGTTTGTCTGTAACAAAATATTTTTTGGGCAACTGGAACACTCCATATTTACAAACAAAATAATTTCTACAATAATGGTTGTTTTATGAGCGAAAAACTAAATTTGGATTATAACCGGATTATAACATTATTATTAACCCTTAGACGGCCAAATTTTTTTCCCGGGAAAAGAAAACAATTCAGACTGAGCTGACATTTAATCGAATATTTCTTTCCAAGTGAATTATACCTGGACAAAAGTATACATTTTTGGAAAGCTTACAACCTAAAGAGTACTTCTAATAATGTTTGTAACTCATTATCAGTACTGACAACATGATTATGGTCAGCAAGTCTGAGTAAATTACTTCACCAACGGCAAAAATATTATAATCTTGATATTCTTATTGTTTCATCCTTCAAACATTCCGCTTAACGTAAACTTGTATTCACATCGTACTCTGCCAGCGAAAGAATGCAACAAATATAAGCACCATTTTGTAGCCACCCATACCAATAGCAATAAGAAACAAGCTAAGGTAGCCTGACAACGAAGGAGAAAGAAATTAGGACAACTAGAATGGAAAATAGTTAAACGCACCTTCCAATCCCTCAAGATCTAGTTCAACTCTGCTTTCTTGCGAGAAGTTCAGACTTTCAACAGAAGTAGGAAGTGTAATGTTTTTGATGACGTTCTTGCCATAGTTCACAGCCACAACAGCTGCGCAGAGACGAAGCAAGAAGAACCGATGGAATATTTTAACTCAAAAGTTACAGTAATACCATTAGTAGTAGTAGTGGTAGTAGTAGTTAATGGTAGTATTAATTAGAGTACAAGATATAAATATAGAAGTAATAGTTAAATACCCCTGCATGAGCGTGATCTTACCTATGTTCTTCATGTACGTCGTGTAGTTACTTGTTCGCTTAAAAGTACTCGTCACAATGTCTTCCATTAATTGAAGGAACTCCATCATCTGTAAGAAAACAAAAATTGAAATGTTTAAAACTAGTTATAATTAATACAATGTTAATTGAATTTGTCACCAAATAAGGGTAGAATGTATATGCCATTCTCGAGATAGCTTTTGCTTCTGTTTCAAAGCGAGGCTTTTAAAATAATTGTTATACTCGCATTTTCAGAAGATGACGCCCAAAGTCTCGTTTTGAAACAGGGGTAGTAAGCCTCTCAGAAATAGCCAAGTTTGATATAGCTATTTTTAAAATTATTTTTGAAAAAACCAAACATATAAGTAATTTCATTGTTTGCAGCAATCTAAACTCAAAGCAAGCATACAATATCTTTCGACAGTCATTCAAACACCACTCTGAGATCATATTTTTATAAGGATGATTTTTAGTTACTCTAAGAGAAACGTGGGCATGAATAGTGATAGAACATAGAGAGCGCAACCCTTTCAGTGTGGTCTTCAATAGTTTGAAGTCTATCGTTTCGAGTTTCTTGTGAAGCTCACTACCCGATGGAAATAAATTATTTCAAACATAATAGAAACATGAAAATCTCACCTTCTTTGTATTAGTTATCCATGTTTCTACATTTACTTCATCAAGGGCTACGTTAGCGACTTCCAACAAGTCCTTCGTGACGTTCTTGAAATGAAGATGTCCACAATGAAGAAAATATTTATAAGATGATAATTACTGAATTGTTTTGTTAAGTTGGTCTTACGCAGGGTTTGCCATACGATTAACCTTATTTGCTACTGTACGAATAAAAATTGTTTGTAGTTTTCCGATGTACTCTTAGTAATAAAACTTTATGTGAAGATCCCTGGAGGGAACCTAATAAACCACACTGTATTATACTTGAGACTCTAGTAAAACAACTAAATTGGAGATAAAAGGATTAGGCACTTTTTTTTTTAATTCAGGCATAGCTTCCCTCTTGAGGCTTGCTTGTCAAATCAGTTTCCCGTCACATTTGCATCAAACAAACCACGCGAACTTTGACAAACAAACCCAAACAAACAAGCAACAAACCCAAACAAACCCTTCGACCCCTCAGCAAGAAATGCGACGCACAGTATTCGTGAGGTCTTTTTCAGGAAGCGTGTGAATTGTACGTGCCATTTACATTCCTCCGTGTACCAATGAAAATGTACACAAAACAGACATCTGTCAAAAATATTACACAAGAACAAACATGTAAAACTAAACACTGTGGAGGGTTAGAAAGAATATCCATTCGGCATTACCTGTAGAACACGAGGTTCCGTTCTAGCCACCAATTCCTTTATCACTTTCAACACATTCAAACTTCTGTCAAGGGATTCCGGAGACTTGCTCCCGGATATGTTCTTTAATAACTAGGACATTGTAAGAATATTAGACATGTTGAAGATGGTGCAGTGTTCTACTAAAAACTATTGGACCTACTTCCAGTTAAAGCGCAGTAACTTGTATTCCACATCAAGATTGGAGACTGCCTCCCAAACATTTCCCGAAAATGTAATTCACCATAACCTAATTCAGCCCCCATCCGCCCTGCCCCCGTTGATAACCTTCTTGTACTATATTACTGCAGCGTCCAGTATCTCTGTGTATATGTGTTTTAAAACTTAAAATAATTTTAACTTTTCTGTCTGAGATTGCACTAGCGGTGTTGTAACATTTTTTTCCAATTAGTGTTTCCTCTTCTCTCATTCATCTTTTCCACATTTGAGTGTATCATTCTAGGACTACACGGAAAATACGAAGAGTTGTTCTTTTGGGTGACATTGATCTCGGAATGAACGGAATATGATTTCAATCATTTCGTCCCCGATGTGGAATAAATAAATAAATCAATAATTAGAATGTGTTGTTTGAACATGAAAATAAAATATATTTAGCTACACAGACGAACTCTTCCCTACAATGAAATTATTTTCGTTTAACTCGTTCTTTTAATAGTATTCAACCAAGTACAATCAAGAAAATTAAAAAATGTTCATTACCTCAGTCTGCTTCAAAAGCTCCTGGTTAAAATTGGTGGGTGCTGAGGTTGTGGGCGTAACACCAGAACTGTTAACTAAAGATACGAAGATAATATGTATATAGTTTACTTGTCAAGTAAACTGCAGCATGGGAATAAATAAAGGAACAGTGAATACTTTAGGACCCGTTTTTGGTCCAAGCTCCCTTCCATAGACTGCCTGATAATACAGTGTGATTATTCTCCGCATAAAAATATCAAAGTACTCTTAAAACAACAAAAAAAGTAGCTCTAGATAATTGTCATATGGACGTATTTTCTTTGGAGGGTTATACCATTAATGGTTAAATATTGTTAACTAGTGAGACTAACATCAATGTTATAGCATTAGAAAGGGTAAACATAAAATTGGTAGTGACAGGTAATTTTAACATGAACCTATATTTGTTCAAGAGTTGATTGTTACGATGTAAGTGTTGAAATCAAGCTTGGAGTTTGTTGGCCGTGGAAAACGGAAGTTAAACGTTAGTAGTTAAATTTTAGACGCCGTGACGGTTGTAATAGGTTATGAAAACACAAAAGAGTTGACACAAGGAAACAAAACAGTTTTCATTGATGAAATCTAATTTACTGGCAGGCATGACAATTATAAATGGCTAACAGTATTTTTGAAGCATTAAAGGCTAAAAGCCAAAATGAGTCATACAGTAGTAAGTTGTAATAAATTAGACTTTGTCAAGCATTAAAATATTGATGACTAGTGAGACTAACATTATTGAGTGTAAAACCTGAAGTTAGTAATGCAAGTATATTAATATTAATGTGAACCTGGTTTTGATGAAGAGTTTATTGTTACAGATGATTGCGTCCCTGAAGTGGCTGATACAGATGCTGTTGGGCTTGAGGCTATATTTTTAGTTTTAGATACCGTTGTGCTCGGCTCTGAAAACACAAAAGATACAACACGCCCCAAAGAACATATAATGCACATATTGGGGCTTTATCAGATTTAGTCACAGGACTTGGTGACTGTTCGCTGGTGTGCTGCTTGTGATGACACCAAACACCAACACTACTGACAACCCACATATAATTAGACTTAAAGCGCTTCAAGCAGTAAAGCGGTGCTAAAAACTGAGAACTGAAACTTACATTGAACCACACTAGGGAAAGCTAAGAGTAAAAGCTAACTCATTTCTGTCATAATTGAGATACCGACCTATTGTTGGTGTGGAGTTCATCTCCACAGAGGCAGATGGTGATGGTAGTGGTGTATTTGGATTCTGTGGGCCCCACAAAAAAGTTCCATTCAAAGGAAACTTGCACGTAATACTTCTGCGGTGGATCGTTCCATTAGGCTCTGAAATCAAAACAAACGAAAATAACGTGGTGCGACAAACTGTCGCGTAATCATTTGTTCTCCAAAATAATGTGTCATAAAATGAATTTGAAATCTAAATTTGGAATAAAGCTTGTGAACGCACAAAAATCATTCTACAGTAGAACTCCAATAATACTACGATAATACGTATTAACTTGGTTGTCAGATAAAAAAATGAAGGGGCGTTTGTTCCGCGGAACAAAAAATGTGACCGTATGTAACGAGGTGGCCGTATAAACGGGGTGCCCGTAAGGCGGAGTTTCACTCAGTATCTATAAAAGGCGGATGCTTAACGCCGCTAAAAATAAATGTGCTGGCTGGCGCTTGGAGGAAGTGCTTTGACTAAGGCTTATACTATACACGTCAGTCAGCACATTACATCTCTACCCAACCTTTCCTTGATACAAACCAAAACTATAAATTTTGGTAGAAACAGACACCACCCACTGCTGTTCGTTTCTCATTTACTTTTCTACGACTGCAAATGCAAATTGGTTCTATGTCAGCGTTTTCATGTGACCACAATTGCGTGAATGTGGATTGGCAAGTCGAAGAACAATTCATCTAGGGTTTTTATCGGTTTTTATTGGTCATGAAGATCACAAACGTAAAAGATGTTCAATTAATAATGCTTTTGTAGGGAATTTTATTTATGTTTTATTATAGTAAATAATTTCTAATTTTCTAAACTTTCTAAAAAAAAAAAAAAGAAATGCAGCCGGACATCGTCGGCAATCAATCACTCTCCCCACTGTTTTAATTTTGCATGCTATTTACCTTCTTCAAATGTTTACTTCAGTTGGATCTCCCTAATGAAAAGTTTGAAGCTAATTCTTTTGAAACCACATTTTTTACGGATAAGTACATTTATTTATCTCGTACCCTAAGCACAGGTGTCCTTACCAAACGCTCTTGCCCCCCCCCTCCCTTTTTTTTACCATCCCATATAAGTGCAATTCTACTGTAGATACCTTTTATGAATAAAAAACCATGTTCGGAGTCCTTTTCATTGCCTATACATGTCCTGTTTCCTTTCCTTAGCATCAGTCTGGATCCATCGTGAATTACACCCGATGATGCAATTATCTGAATGACTCCGCCTGCTCCACCATGACATTTGATATTTGAAGGTTGTGGAGACGCTCCGTTCACAGATAGAGTCGCCCCCAATTCAATGTTAACCTTACAAATAAACGATACTTTTATTCGTTAATTTACGAACGTGTCAGTAAAACTCTCCTTGGTACTATAACTTTTGCCTTTGACATCATTGAAGGGTGTGTGCACAAACAACCGGGACACTTGTTGACACATTTTTGAGCCTCACTCAATTTACTCCAAAAGACTAGACTGGCCTTGCCAGTGAGCTCGCGGCGTGAGTTGGGTCGAGACCAGAATATAAAATGGAAAGTAGGGGACAAGAGCGGAACTCCCAAGAGAGACTTCCAATTTCTCACCATAAAAATATCACACAGTATAGAGAACTTGCCTTTTGACACCTTGCTCTTTTGACACCTTGATTAAACTAAAAATTATTATTACAACACTCATACACTTGCTTCTTAAAGGTTGAGCGACCCTCCATCTTGAGAATGCGTGACATATCTTTTTATGCACAATCGATTTTGACAGTTTGACCTTAACTCATATTTCTAATCAGAGGCCACGATTAATCCAGCCTTCGCTTCACTACTTATGTGTTTTCTTTTCTTAACTCAATACGTTTCTTCTATCAGGCTTTCGAGTATTCGTGCTCTGTAACAAATATAAAATTGAAAGCGAGGAATGTCACACGAGAGATGTTTACAATATTATTGCGCTTTTGTTCACAGTGTGTTCAGTCCATTTGTGACTGCAAACTCAATCCTCAGAATTATTTCGGTGTATTTTTCATTTCTGGTATTTAATGAACATTGCGAAACAAAGACTACATGATCGAATGAAAGAAACACTTCAACAGGCAATGTACGATACGCAGAAGAATTTTATGAGGCAACAGATGTCATGTACAGAGTAAAGCATAAAGCGTCATTGTTTTACGGCTAAAGCTCACCGTAGCTTTGGTTTCTGTTTTCGCTCTGTTATCTTCCCAAAAGTATTTCGTGTCGCCACAGAAAGTTTCGTCGGGACTAAATACTTATCGGCGACAGAGATATTTGCAATACCCCAGAAGTACCATCAAACATTTGTTTACGGCTATTCTCAAAGCTTGTGCGGTGAACGCGAGCCAAAATCTTTTCCTAAAATCCAGTTTATCCGTGCCTATTCCACAGAGCCAAATGGCGTTGAATTTGAATGGGATGCAGTTTACTTTTTCGCTTCACTACTTATGTGTTTTCTTTTATTAACTCAATACGTTTCTTTCTATCAGGCTTTCGAGTATTCGTGCTCTGTAACAAATATAAAATTGACAGCGAGGAATGTCACACGAGAGATGTTTACAATATTATTGCGCTTTTGTTCACAGTGTGTTCAGTCCATTTGTGACTGCAAACTCAATCCTCAGAATTATTTCGGTGTATTTTTAGCTCGCGAATTCCACTTTGTGGGATTTGCGAGGTATAGTAATCACTTTCCTTCCCTACTTCCCTACCTCCCTACTTCCCTACTTCCCTACTTCCCTGCTTCCCTATTCCCTCTGTTGTCAACAATGGATTTCCAAATAAAGCAGTTGCGGTTTTCCAAATTTGGGCATGGTGAAGGTCGCGCAACAGGGTGTGTCGAACAACGAAGTTTAAAAGCAAGATGTTGTCGTAGTTGTTGCGACCATCTTTTTGTTCGGAACGTGTTCTCATTTTGAAGGTTTGTCATGCGTTCGAAGTTTGTTTGGCCATTGAGCTTGGTTGTGTTTCACTCTACTGTGTTTTGCGTTGTTATTGTGACATTTTGGCACGGTGCCATGAAGGTCAAACAATCAGTGGCACCGATGGCGTTAATATATCGCAAACAAATCTGAAGCCGTTGGTTTAGTATCCGCCAAAATTTCTGTAGTGACAGTAAATACGGCTTAGAAGATACTAGGCCGAAAAGATATTTAATCTCGGCCAAAAATATCCATATCCGGTGAATGTTTACAAGTTCATACAGTATGCAAATTATCAGGTGTTTCAATTCTTGGTTTGCATGTCACGTCATAAAAAGCCATCTCAAAAGTAACGTATCCTATATGTCTAATACACTGATATGTTCAGGACTATCATGCCTTAAGACTTAAAGCAAAATTCTGAGTCGATACAAAATATCTATCGGGAGCTATGGACGTTTGAATACCGTGACAACAAAGCCGTGTACACGCGCGCGGCCGACTAAAATCGGTCCTTCACGCAACATTTTAAAATTAGCACTGCGAAAGATGTGAAGTAACTAAACATCAAGCTGAGTCACAGATCAACTTCATTTTGTGTTCCGAGTTCGACTAACATGGCGGCCGCATACAAACTCTTATCAAATCTCCAAAAAACAAATTGCCCCTGCTTCGCCAAAATGAAGCCTAGACAATCCAAAATTGGCATCTGGACTATTTCAGGCATGCTCTTTTTAGTTCTAGAGTCAAAAAGGTACAATCTGTTATTTTGAAGGGTGCTGCGATCGCGTGACCCGTGAAAACCGCGTCGATAAATCTTTTCTCTCAATTATTATATAACACTTTTTTAAGCCCGCGTTCACCACGAAGTGGTGAATTGAGCCAGTTCTATTAAATAGCTACTTCCGCAAAATGAAGTCCTTTTACAAATTCGCGAGCTTACAGCTGCCTTGCTGCTTTGATTCATTTCTGGTATTCACTGACCATTGCGAAACAAAGGCTACATGATCGAATGAAAGAAACACTTCAACAGGCAATGTACGATACGCAGAAGAATTTTATGAGGCAACAGATGTCATGTACAGAGTAAAGCATAAAGCGTCATTGTTTTACGGCTAAAGCTCACCGTAGCTTTGGTTTCTGCTTTCGCCCTGTTATCTTCCCAAAAGTATTTCGTGTCGCCACAGAAACTTTCGTCGGGACTAAATATTTATCGGCGACAGCGGTACCATCAAATATTTGTTTACGGCTATTCTCAAAGCTTGTGCGGTGAACGCGAGCCAAAATCGTTCCCGAAAATCCAGTTTATCCGTGCCTATTCCACAGAGCCAAATGGTGTTGAGTTTGGATGGGATGCAGTTAACTTTTACACACAAGTAACGAGCAATTCACTGGCCACATCTCGAGTTGTTTAGCGAAGTCAATTACGTCATCGCCCAGCACGTGATAATATGAACCAATCACCGTGTGCTGATCCTCGACCCACAAAAAGGAAAAAAAATAAATAAAAATTCCCATTTTTAAGCTCTCGTGGGCCCCAGGCCCCCGCGAGCAAAAAGTGGTTAGAGGCAGAAATCTCTTTTACATGGTGTTGAGCATGCGCGAGCTGCTCTTCCAACTATTTGTGTGAGTCATTAACACAGGCAATCCGTAGTGATTTGGGCTTTCATTGGGTTGAAAAATTAGTTTAACTTTTTCCCAGGTTATAGAATATTTAGCTCGCTAATAGACACCGCTATTCACCTCCTGAGTTCGGCGAATAATTGTTTTAGTATATACAACACAATTTTAATAGCCAGACTCCTATTTGTGTTTTTATTTCTGACAAAAATGGGCAAAAAGTTGAGGCAATTTTACTGATTGCGCGCGCGAGACCGATTCGCACCCAAAAACAGCGCAAGAGTTTTGACGGAATTTGTGTAATTGTGCCGGACACATTTCTTTCAAGAAATCTTTAATATTTTTCTTGCTATTGAAACCATTCTGCAAAACATTAAATGCTTCACCTTAGAGTTGAAAAACGTTCAGCTTTATGCAAGCTTGCGTAAATGGACACTCGTAGAAAACAAAACATAAACACTTCGTACCAACGGCAAAATGAAACACGAAAGCTGACCAGTGAACACTGCTAAAACGAAGGTTATAGCTTTTCTTGTGATGCCGGTACAGCTGCCTTGTTTACCGAAACAATCCTGTTTCGGTGACAGCAGCAAAGCAGGCGCTATTTTGTTTCAAACCGGAAGTCGCCGGGAAGTGAATGGTACCTGGTATTCCGAGATTGAGTAGCCAATAAGAGCGCACTTGTGTTGTACTAATACTACATGCTAATGTATTGATACGACATATGTTGTAAGAAGGTTAACAGTAACATTAGACATAATTGTTGTTCTTTTTTAGCTGATGGTATTATCCTTTTTGTTTTTTTTTTCCCTTTCTTAGACTACCATATCGTGAATATTCACCTCTCTTGCTTTTAAGCGAATTAACCTTCCAGATCCTCCGCTGCAATTGACGGGCGTACTCTGAGCGTTTGCATCAATTTCTTCACCTGAAATGAGAGTAATACACAGTTTTAATGCAGCCTAGTCATTGAAACGAAGCTGACTACGATCGGGTTTAACTTCGTTGAATTGTCGTACTAGAAATACGATAATCGCAGATACCCCCTCGCTTTGCCATTGATGAGACTTTTACTTTGGTACTCCCAGAAGAGTAGCCTTTGTTTTACCAAAATGTTGTCTCAATCTTTTCATCGAACTCAAGTACTACACGCAAAGGAAGGAGAAAAAGAAATAAATGGTGTGTTATACTTTTGCGTTGAAAAAAGAGTCGATTGCATGACGAAGTACGTATTTCCCGAAGTACGTATTTCGTTTCGGCACGTCAAATTATTTCATACACAGTCTGCCAAGAACGTTCTCAAAATTTAATACTTAAATTTTGAAGCTGGTCGGCCGTCGTAGTACGGGAAGAAAGGAACACTTATTTTTCGATTTTGAATTCATAGGCAGAAGTACAATTAGATAGGCTTCCTGTGCGATTTGTTTTACTCTAGACTGCATGCACCAGATTCAAGCGTGCATATTTAATGAGCTCGAATTGTTTTGTATGTGAACCCGCTCAAAACAGCATGATTTCTCCCAGAATCAAAGCAAAACTTGAACGGTTTACTTTAAATTATACACGGGCTTTAGACCTAATCATACTTCTAAGGGCTTGTGAACGATTCTCGCTGCATTCACCGCGTGTCAGATTACAGCATTTGTTACAGTTTTAGTCTTGAAAGAAAAAATAAGACATCTGACTAAATCATTCAAGACTCCAAGTTTCGATTGCTCCGAGCGAATACGGTAGCCGAAACTGGCGACAGAAGCGTAATAAAACAATATTTCGAGGAAAAATGATCAGCATACAGATTTTAATTCTTGAAGTGATCGAGTTACAAGATACGGGTAGAATATATATGTCACGGTGATTGTTCGATTTCTACTGAGTAAACTTTGTTGCTTGTCCTTTCTGAATAAGTATCTGAGTTTAACACAAAACGCGTCTGGAGCTCTCGATTTGCTTTCAAGCGCTGTTACCTTGCGGAGCCGTTTCTTCGGTACGCTTCCGTTCATGATGCTGTCGGTTATAACATGCTTGTCGCCTTTTGTCTAGACGTATTTGGCGCTGTTCGATCGTTTCACGATTCCGCCTTGCCCGTGCCTGTTCCCTTCTCTTTAGAAGACGAGCTTCGCGAGACTGCATCTGTTTCAAATTTTCCAGTTTTCAAATTCATTTTCGTGAACGCAGTTACGTACAATTACTGCTTCGTTCAAATCTTTTTTCTTCCGAATGTCAGTAAAAACACTGGCGGAGACGCTAATCGATAATTATTATTACGTCATTGCCTTAGGCACCTGGCCTAATAAGTCGCTTGTATGATTGACACACTGACACACTGACTGACGAACATTAAATTTCGAGATGGCGACCCACTTGGAGTCTTTAAATAAGGCGATTTTACTGCGTTAGCGTCGTGATTATTACCCTCGTTACACACGACACAATCTGGCAACCAGATGCTGCGTCTGCACAAACTCAACATTGCGGTGGTCGTCACCCTAAGATTAACGTACTCACTTATAGTAATTGTCCCGTTTAGGGCCACAAGCTCGAGTGCTCCTCCTCCTGCCGCTCTCCCTTTGTGTTGAAAACATGCTCCTGACAGAAACATGGAAAAACCAAACTGTGGTCAAGTTTTTTACTTTAATCATTTCCACTTTCACTTTAACATTAGCAAATTTCATACTATTATGGACGTTTTGATTTGGATCTTGATCAGTCTTACTTGATACCCACCTCCACTTCCGCCAGGAGTATCGTTTTGTTCTCTTCCATAAAAAGGCACTTTAGGTTGATCGCTGTCTTCACCGAATGCACCATGAACACCATGACCAGAAGAAAGTATGCAGTTCCCGCCGCTATCAGGACGTATGCTTTCCCATTTCACTTCGTCGTTATTTATTCCAGGTCCTAAACCTTATTGAGTCAAACAGTAATAACATCAGTTAATTACTTTATACGTATAATCTCCTTATGAAAAAGCGATAAGTTGTAGTACAAAAGGGTCACGCTTGCTGGGTCAACAAGCCACCAGAACTTAAGAATGCATGACCCATTCCAGTCCCATCTAATTATCACTTATGCCATTCTAACACATAATATACTAGTCAGCGTCAATTAAATGTCTTGCGCTTTATGACTGTGGCGCAGGTCCCGATTCTGGGCGTGCGCGTCCTTTGATTTTTGTTCAGGAAGTAACAGAGATCAAAGTTGAAAGAGACGTGGTTAATCCGGTCGAATCTATGGCATCTCTGCCTAGTTTTTATTTTGCTTATCCTTCGAAGTTCACAGACCAAGACAGAGCTAAGGCTGCTCTGAAACCAACGTCATGGAATTCGACCGGTTTCTTTATGCAAGAAAATACAAAATACATAGAAGTATAAATGAAAATGGTCCTGTGGCTGATTTATCCAACATAATTTTGATGCTCATTTGATTTGTGCCGAAATTTTTTAAGCGCGCAGATTTGTTTGTCAGATTGCTGCTGCAGAAGTAGTGGTAACAAAGTACGCCTGAGAAGCATTTAATGTTGATAATCGTTTAGGTTTTTTGTACTGTAGGTAATAATACGCTAAGCAACCGGGCCCGGCTCATGTGTGTGTGTGTGTGTGTGTGTGTGTGTGTGTGTGTGTGTGTCGCTATTTCCCAGGCCCCCTTATTCCTTATATGGACAAGGTAAAGCGGTAATAAGATAATGTGTGTTGATTTGGATTTCTGACGCAACAAATTATCGCACAAGTCGAACTGAACCGCCGGCACAAACAAGCCACAAATCGTCTCAACCTTTACCTTTCTTTCAAGCCGAGGACGCGACTTCTGAAGGTGAGAATTCCGTTTGAGTTTAGAAAGAGAATATTAGCTGTCAGGTGACTGGATGGCGGGCTGATGCTGCCGCATGTTCAAAAAACGGGGAGATTTTGATGTCTATCGACCGGTGGTTCGACAAGGCAAGTACGGTCGAGTGGTACATGTACTACAGAAGTTTGTAGTTTGACACTGTAAACGGCATTCGAGATGCTCAAATAGAATTCAAAAAGGATAAAAAGAAAGACAAAAAAAAAATCGATTACCGTATGTTACGGAGGTCCCGCTAGTCAGTTTTATTCTTCAAAAATCTCTCCTTCATGTACAGTAGCTTCGTATGCAACTATTGGTAGCATATAGCCCACGTGACCTGTTTTGGAACATTGCGTTGGAAAGTCAAAGCGTTGTGTGCTTTTATGTGGAACATTCAGATGTAAAAATATGTGGATTTTTTGCTCAAAAAAATATGTAGTTGTGGCATTGCGAGATATTACAGTTGAAGCACTTATAAAAAAGAATTGTTGATACAGTACAGTTCTCGACATTAACGGTTGCCCGCTATGCCCGGAACAACTAAAAAATTTGGTCGGGCAGGCAAATTCAGGTAATTATGTACGGGCAACCAGAAACTATGTTGGGCAACCAATCTGAAACCTCAATGTCGAACTTGGCGAGTGACTGTTTAATTGAACAGGATCTTGGGACTGTAAATGGGAGTTTCATTCTGATAACAGACAACGACAAGAATTATTGCAAAAGTGCTGCAATCCCGAAAATAATTATGCAATCATGTCCTTGTTCATCTTGTCATTTGGTGCGCAATATTATTAATTTGATTGCTGCGGTTTTGAAGTTTCTTTTCAAAGATGATTAAAAATAAATTTTTAAATCTTGTTGTCGATTCTTTTTCAATGCAGAGTGATTCTGAAGTTGATGCTGAAAAGGGGGTTAAAGTTTCTAGAACTCCATGACTGATTTCCACAAGGAGCACTGAAGGTGTGGTCTCCATATCATTTAAGAAGGGATGGTAATATCTTGATTCCGGAAATTTGATGTTCCGCTAGTACACTATCCAAAGAAATGTCCACCCACTGCAAGAATATGTTCTTTTCCTGGATCACATTCTGGTCATAAGACTTGTGAATTTCTGTTGACGCTTTTGAGTGAGGCGAATTAAGAGCGGGTTGCTGTAAAGATCGACTATAGGTATGCAAGATAGAAAAATCCGATGTTCTCAAACTTTGCCATATTAAAGGCCTTCAGTAACTATTACCAAAAATATAGATCCGAGGTTGTTTGGACCTTTTAATTTTTTTTGGTGAATTTTTTTGTGTGCGCGTGCGGAATTATGCAAATCCAACGCAAAAATACCGAGTTTTTCCGAAGCTCCCTCGTAATGGTAAAGACCATTCTACAGAAAATTAAGTCCTAAAACGTAAGCTAATTCTCTCCTCTATGGACTATTGTTGTCAGATTGCAGTATTATAAAGCCTGAATTTTTGGCAGATTTTTAAAATTTATGACCGTGACAGCGGTGTGTGACTTTGAAATATAGGTCAAGTTCAACGCCAAAAATCGCACTCTGGTACATCACTTTGACAACTGAGACTCTATCCCAGGGAAGGACCATCCTTTGAACTAAACATATAGCAAATAAAAAATTGGGGTAAATTAAATGCTGGATTCTGGAACGGTTTCATGTAAGGTTACTTGACCAAAACAACACACCTTTCGATCTTTGACTTTATCAGAAATTAGCGGTCGGACGTTCCTACATGTTCATAATTTTCGTTTGAAACCACGACGAAATGACTTATATGGATTTTTCAGATCTCGGAAACTACAAATTCTCGTTTGTGTGGATCTAACAGGCATTTATTTGGAAACTTGCCCAAATTTACATTTTGCGAGCGACACTAATTCATCACAACATTAGCCACTTCTGTACGATTAAACACCCAATCGTAAAAATAGTCGATTATAAAAACAAAAAGCTGGATGCTACCTGGTACATCTTACCGTAAAAGGCTATTTCCGGCCAGTAAATGCACTGCTGTTGCCGCAGAAGGGGCAGTCGCCATGCCGAATACGTCCGGCCGCGGCGTTTAGCGGTTGCAAAGTCAACGACTGACTAACCATATCATACAAGAAGAACTTGCTGCACAACTCTCACATTCATGCTTTAAGGGTCGACCGATAAACAATCATAATGTGAATGCTTTTTGCAACAAACTTATGAACCTCAAAACTTGTTATGTAATGTGGTTGTCAATCACGAAACCGCCCCGGATGTGATGTCATGGAAATGGAGAGATGACTGGCGACTCACTGCAAGCAATAAATGTATTTCAAAACAAGTGGTTTTTCTTCTCCACTATTACTGACAAGTTTTCGTTCAATATACGTTTGCGCACGTGTGCAGATGCCTAGCAGGAATCCGGCTGTCACCATGTTGCTGTTGATTCGGTTTTTAAAGCCGATTAAGCAATGCACAGGCGTTGTTGCCCCACCTCAAGGCTACGCCCACCTCACAGTGCTATATATTTCGCAGCGGACAGCTTTTAAAACAAAGCGCAAAGATAATCGTTATCATAACAATTATCCTGAAGAAATTATTCCAGGTTTTCCGTTTTGGATTAGAGTTCCTCTCAATTGAACATGGCTTCGTGTAGCTGTGCAAAACTTGCCGGAGTTATCCGTGTGGTCCAGTGCTGACAACCCAGCCAATGTACACGTTGTTCCACTGAACAGTTGTAAGAAAAATATTCAAGCACACCTGAGATCGTACAGAGTTCGCGACTCGGCCTTGGACTCTGAGGCAAAACTTCTATTGGCACGAGCAGGTATGTTAATGCTGCTATTGCGTTGGCCTCTTAGACTGTTCGCCGTTTAGTGTATGACAAGACAAGACAACCTTTTTTAGAGAGCCATGTGACTGATGTACATAGAATTGTTTTTCTAATAGTATAAGTGTAATAGTATTATATAACATTAGGCATGGGTATGATGGTAAATTCGTAAAGGTTATAGGTTATGTAGGGGAGGGCGCAGTTATTATTGACTGACATATAATTCGAAAGTGCCGAGGGACAAAAACAAAACTGAGCAATTGAAGATTTCCCTTTTGGCAGTTACCTTAAAATATATTGCATCCGAAAGACGTTAAAACAGCAGCATATCTATTTTGAAGGTGTTTTTGATACTGACGAGTCTTACCTTGGACTCACAATTTGCACAAGACATCAGGATGTGTTCGGAATAAGATGGCGCTCAAACAAAAGAACCTGCTCCACCCCCAGTCAATGGTCGTTGCACCAGTCGGCCGTCAAAGGAGAACGTGGCATCACTTTATCACATTGCAGGCAGATATTTGAGTGCACCGGAGTTATGCTTCCTGTTGCCTCACGTAAGTTTTCTTGCTTTTAAAGTGCAATAACTTTTTGCATCACAATAGGTATACTGTATACTCGTTCTTTTTATCGCCTGGCATATTCTTGCTTGAGTCATGAAATGGAGATTAATTTATTAATTTACGAGGTATAGCTTCCACCATTTTAAATTATAATTCGATACTTTTTCCCTCCCTTTCGATTGGCCGAGAGACTGCTACGCCACCTCCAAATAACTGCCTACAAATAAGTATCTGCTCATGCGCGTTACAGTTTTCGGTGTGTCAACTGCAAATAATATTGTGCCGGCATGCGCAGTTCATTCTCTACCTGTGTAAACATGGCATCTCGTTTTCGCTACAACGCGCGCTTCCCAGCACATTTTATGCCAAATAATTTATGAATTGCAAGCTCACTCGAATGATAAAACATTTATTGAACTCGGTTATGATAAAATAGCGTGATTTGCCAATGCCTTACAGATCAGTTATTTGTCTCTGCCTCCGGCATCGGCAAATAATCGATTTGCTCGCCACTGGCAAGTCACTATATTTTGCCCAACCTCGTCCAATAATTGCTTAATGGTAGTAATAAGTAGTATTATTATATGGCACTGATACTACGCACGCTACGATTGGTTAATTTACCAGTCCATACTTTCCTGTACGGACCGCAAATTGATTTTACGCACGTTCTGATTGGTCAATTTTACCGGTCCATAACTTACTGTACGGACCGCAAAATCAGTTTGCACATGTGGATCGCAAACGATTACTCGAAAAGTTGCTAAACGTTTGTCATAAAAGGCCCAGAAGTGCAATGGGAAGTTTAAACGTTCCGGATACTCACTGTTAAGTTATGATGATTGGGGAAAGCTTACAATCTTGGAAAATGACCGTTACGAAGAAGGAAAACCGAGGAAAAAATTGCTTGCGACCTCAGCCGTCATTGACAGCAACCGCTGCAGAGTATGGAGGGTTGTTTCACCTCTGTGTTAAAATTTGCATATTTGCCAGGAAGAAAGTGGAAAGCGAACAATCACCGTGAACAGTTATGACTAAAACCGTGCAAGAATCAAGTTTTGCAGACATGTTTGCTCGTCATGGCGCACTGTGAGGACTGTAAATATATTTTTCATAATGCACGAGAACTCTGTATTTCGAAATCACTGACTCGGACAAAAACGCCGTGGTGATTTGAGGACGTTTATTTTGCTGGAAGAAACCTAAACGCTCCACGAGGAGGCAGGAAAATTAAGCGGTGAGTTTTGAATAATATAACTTTACACGGTGTGTCGGGCGCAGTTTGTGATGAAATGATTTTCTTTTACTGCCATTTTGCCTTCTACATTATTGTATGTGTAAGAAACTTATTCAAAAGAATAAAAAATACTCTGAGTTGCAAAGCAGTTTCTTCTGGAAAGAGATAAGATCGCAGTTTTTTAAATCTTTAGTGAGCGAGCAAGGGCGAGTTCGAGTCGTTCACCGAATAAAGTTCACTGCAGTGTCGTTGTTTGTCACACGCTATCGGCCATTTCATTCCGCTCAGAACAAATTAGTATTTATCAAGACAGTTGGTTCGACAGACGTATATTTTCTTTCAAGATTTTCAAATTGGTAGAATTGTAAGCTGTTAACTGAATTTGTTGTGAAAACAAACGTGCGTAATTCATACCTGATCGCGATTGATGTTGTTGAATGAACGAGACGAGAACTCGTTGGGGCCTTGTTTTGTGTTTGCCGAAAGATTTAAAGCCATATAATAAATCCTCGTTTGCTTGGTCCGTACCGTAAGTTATGGATCCTAGTTTTTTTCGTCGCCTTATGGCGACGAAAAAAACTTGGTCCATAACTTATTGTACGGACCGCGCGCTCGGTTAATAAGATATATATAACAATAAGGACAACAATTAGTAATTATAAAGTTAGCCGCGAGTATATCAAAAAGACCAACAATAATGCACGAGACTTAAAAATGTATATTTAATAGCACTACACTCTTCTGTCGTCAGAAATATGCAGGCAGTGTAGACAAAAGTTGACAAAATCCAAAATGCTGGACGCGCAAGAAGTAGTTATCGAGCCGAGGGAGAAGAATCCGGTGGAGAGGCTAAAGAAGAGACGCCGGCAGAAAGCACTTCGGCGAGTAGAAAATATGTCACTCCATCATACGTCTCAGTTGACCAAAGTAGAACACGGCTAATACGACCCATAACAAGCGATAAAAATCCGGTTTGCATTACGGGGTTCATTGGTTTTCGGATTAAAGGGATCTTCTTATAACAAGGTGCATGACTGGCCAACAAAGTGACTGACTTTTTCGGAAAAAATAGAATGTACTTTCAAAGTTTAAAATATAGGTAACAGCTTATAATATTTTTGTAGGCTGAACCACGAACAATAGAACCTGTGGAAAAATCTACCAACGTCATTCAAGCCCCGAAAAGCACTTGTCATTTGGAAAATACAAACTGATGCCCGAGAAAGAGTCATTGCTAGACGTGGTAAAGAAATAGTACCATGATCTCTTGGAAGAGGGCACCAGTTTATCAAAAGTGATTGGAGTGGGAGAGACCAGCAGTGCTGCCTCAACAAACTTGCCTGAGGGCTGGGCTTTAAAGTCAACAAAGAGGTCTGCGCGTTTCAGCGAAGCACAGAAGACCTATCTGCAAGATACATTTGCCATAGGACAAGAATCGGGATGCAAGCAAGACCCTGAAACGGTTTCGAGGGATATGCGTAGTGCAAAGAAGCAAGATGGATCCAGGCTGTTTTCCACTGACGAGTTGCTGACAACTCAGCAAATCCAGTCAAATTTTTCAAGGATGGCGTCTCGGACGCCAAAGCTGTGCAAGAGGAACAACACTACGAAGAGATGCGGCAAAAGATCCTGAGCGAGGTCCAGTTAAAACATTCTATTACGTATGACAACTTGAATCAACTCTGTAACATGAACAAAAAGGGCACCCTGCGACAGTTTAGTATAACCATGCTACAGACTCTTTGTGGATATTTTCATTTGAGCAGAGAAAGCTTCAACACCAGGCGCAAGGCTCAGTACGTCACTGTTTCAAAAGATCTTGTTCAAACTTGTGACTGCTGTAGTACCGAGTGAATTACTAGGGGAAATAATTTCCTCACTGATAGTCACATTTTCAATAGAACGACACCTAAATGTAAAGAATTTTAGCCTCGTAATGGCTGCTCTTTTGTGTCAACAAATAGTGCATTTACTGGCCGGTAATAGTCTGCTTATATAAGTGATCCAATTCTTTGTCTTTATATCGGCTGTCTTTTTTGTCCGTTCGTGTGACAGGAAACCTACTAGCCGTCTGCACACGTGCACAAATGTACATTGAACGAAAACTTGTCAGTAAAGGTAAAGAAGCTCCTTTTAAATAAATTTAGTGTTGCTAGTCGCCAGTCTATCGCCTTATCTCCATGACATCACATCCGGGGCAGCTACTTCATGATTGACAACCACATCACTCAACCAGTTGCGAGGATCAGAAAGTTTGTTGCAAAAACATTCACATTGTAATTCTTTAATGGTTGATCTTTAAAACATGAATGTGAGAGTTGTGCGCAAGTTTTTCTTGTATGATTGCGGTTAGTCGTTGACTTTGCAACCGCTAAACACCGCCGTCGGGAAGTATTCGACATGGCGTGTGCGCCTCTGCGGCAACAACAGTGCATTTACTGGCCGGAAATAACCTTTTACGGTAAGATGTACCAGGTAACATCCAGCTATTCGTTTTTTGATCGACTATTTTTACGATTGGGTGTTTAATCGTACAGAAGTGGCTATGTTGTGATGAATTAGTGTCGCTCGCAAAATGTAAATTTGGGCAAGTTTCCAAATAAACGCCTGTTAGATCCACACAAACGCGAATTTGTAGTTTCTGGGATCTGAAAAAGCCATATGAGTCATTTCGTCGTGGTTTCAAACGAAAATTATGAACATATAGGAACGTCCGACCGCTAATTTCCGATAAAGTCAAAGATCAAAAGGTGTGTTGTTTTGGTAAGTAACCTTACATGAAACCGTTCCAGAAATCCAGCATTTAATTTACCCCAATTTTTTATTTGCTATATGTTTAGTTCAAAGTATGGGCCTTCCCTGGGGCAGGGTCTCAGTTGTCAAAGCGATGTACCAGAGTGCGATTTTTGGCGTTGAGCTTGACAGTACATTTCGAAGTCACACACCGCTGTCACGGTCATAAATTTTAAAAATCTGCCAAAAATTCAGGCTTCACTGATACTGCGATCTGACAGTACTAGTTAACAGAGGAGAGAATTAGCTTACATTGTAGGACTTAATTTTCTGTAGAACGGTCTTTACCATTGCGAGGGAGCTTCGGAAAAACTCGGTATTTTTGCGTTGGATTTGCATAATTCCGCACGCGCACACGAAAAAAATTCACCAAAAAATATTAAAAGGTCCAAACAACCTCAGATCTATATTTTTGGTAATAGTTACTGAAGGCCTTTAATATGGCAACGTTTGAGAACATCGGATTTTTCTATCTTGCATATCTATAGTCGATCTTTACAGCAACCCGCTCTTAAGTTACCTGGTCTAAATTTAATTTAGTGCGAATATTTTTATGTATTTCTAAAAGTATGTATTATTATACGTTTTCTCGTCTTTTACGCGGCGTGGCTAGCATCCACAGAATCGTGTTTTCGAAAGAGGCACTGCTGACAAATGGCGTTCGACAAAAGTAAAAGGGTAAAGGTTCTATTTTAAATGGACGAAACTATTTAATAGAATCGCATTTACTTGAGACAAACTCCTGACGGTGATGATGTCGATACTGGAGCGTTAAAGGCTCAGCTGGAGATAACGGTGATGTAATCTTATTACTCGCCGGAGCCTGTGAAGAACGTGATAAATCAATCATGACTGTCTACGACGCTTTGTCTTGTTAATCCAGCAATCAGTAGAGCCGACGAAAATCAGTTTTCGTTGTTCGACGATTAAGACTGACGTGGTTTTGTTCGATGATAATGAAAGAAAGGTTTTGCCAATAGGACAACTGAACACTGATCCGGAACAGAAACAGAAAACCTGCCTTCATTTCATGATATTTCATGACACACGTTATATTTGATCCGCGGGCAGCTATTAGACTATATTATGGATTGTTTCACTGTTTCTTGGAGGAAGAAGAGTTGTTCATTTTTAAACAATGTGAGCCAAGTATTGAGGTAGTCCACATAGATTTATAATTTCTATGATGCTTCACAACTTTCGATGCATTTCCAGCCCTTTAAGAAGACATTAGATTTCAATTTTCTCGGTAGAGCGCGTTCCTGGACTCCCAGATTGCTCACGCAAATGCGTTCGTTTCAGCGGTCCCGTGATGTCACGGTGTTATCGATTGAGTATTCTCCATTAAGGCGTTCAAGTTTCCTTCAAAGTTCGTTTGTTTCGGGAGTAGGGATAAAGAAGGCAAAAAAACGGAAAAAAAGGTGGTTTGATCTTAATGCCAGACTGGCGTCATGTTGAGGTACAATGCACGCGGCACTTACAGTCAAACCTGCATTACGCGGACACCCTTGGGGAATTGTGAAGTGTCTTAATACAGGCCCGCTAAAAAATAACTATGAGTGTGTGACCAAAGACAATACTTAAAGTGCAACTGGCTATGGTTCACTTGAAAAGGAATTATTTAAAGTATGCGTGTCTGTTGCTGCCGCCGTGCAACGAGTGCAACTTTTCTTTTGGACGTTTCCGGAAGGGAGTGAAAAGTATCAATTCAGACTGTCCAGTGAAAATAATAAAATAAAGTTACCCATTGGAACTGAACGAAAGGTGTCCGCGTCCGCTTGATAGGGGTGTAAGTTTAATAAAGACAAGACAGGCCCGTGGCCAGTGCGCTTGTGACGTCATTAGTACAATGAATAGAGACACGCGGGGTCCCGGGAGAGGAACTTTTGTCGTGCGTTTATATGCAAAAGATATTATAGCCGAGTCAGTTTTTGCACATGACGGATCCAAGAGCTCCCTTTATTTTTCTTGCCCTCTTTTCTTCTAATTTCAGTCAAACAGATATTCACGAAAAAGTGTATTATAATAATTGAGAGAAAACAATTATCGAAGGCCCCGAAGGACTATTCTTCGTTTGCAACAACCCAGTTTTCATTGCTTTCCGATGCACGTGACAGTACTTGTGTGACGCTTGCTATACAACCTGGCAACCTTGTTGAGTGAATTTTCAAGCTGACATGTTTTGTGGAGGAACTGTGTTGTCATTTTGTAATGGGATTGACTGGGGAATACCCGACATCTTAAGTAGCTGTAATTGAAAGCTTTCAGACTTATCTCTCTAGCACATTAAAACATGACACTTCCCATGATGAAATTACTTCGTATGAAAAAGCCATCTCAGACGTTACTCATCCTACATGTACAAGTCTGATAACTAATATGTGCAAGATTGCTATGCATTAAGCTTTAACGCAAAATTCTGGGTCGATACGAAATTAATCTCTGTCGGAAGCTGCAGACGTTTGAATACCGTGACAACAAAGGTGTGCATCACGGGCTTGTGGAGCAAACATTACGGCTCGGATAGTCGGATATCAACCTTGAGCTTTTGAAGACTTCGAGGTATTCAGTGACAAATATTCTCGATGTAATCGCCTGCCGGTCTTTCCTGCTTTTGTTAAAGCGGCGTGAGTGAAAGCTAAGTAGCTGATGATTCGGGATTCCCCGTTCTATGATATTATGCTCGTGACATTTCATTGACAGATCTTGTATCTTAATCTCGCGTGATATTTGCCTCAAACCTATTAGTAATTCAATATCCTCAGACAATAAACAAAGAACCTTTACTGCACGCAAAACGAAGTTAAACGCCGACTGTTCGTATACGCCGCGCGTTACACAAAGCCGCAGAGTTTCCGACAAAGGGAGACGCTCTGCCCGCAGGGAAAAGTTCAAGTTCTATCAAGTTTCGACTCGTCTTCTACTACTTATTCGATGTTCTTTCACACAAATATTGCTCAGAACACAGATACATTGGTTGAAGTGGTATCTATAATCGAGCATTTGCAAAGCACAACCCTTCGTACTTTACGGGGGTCCCGCTGGTAACACATCAAGCATTTGTGTACGGCTATTTTCAAGTCTTCCGACGCTTAAAAACAATGCAAGCCAAAATCGCTCTTAAAGTATGGCTTCCGTGCATCCAGAAAGCCAACCGATGATCGTTTTGTTTGGATCAACAACTGAAGGACCGGAATTTTTTTCTATATCCCTTGACAGAGAAAACCCATTGTACTTGGTTCTATGATTTTGATCTCTGAGTACGTCTGATCTTGGAATGCCTGTTTTTTAAACACATTTTAAAATACAAACGTATCTTAGCACCTCGGTTACTTTTGGCAATCTTCTTTTTGAGCTTCTAGCTTTCTCGCAGCGATGGTTTATTGATCCTAATTTTCTCTTTCCATTTCCATCTGTGGCTTTTTATTGTGTTTACATGCACGTTCTCGGAACGCATTAGCATTGTGAAGTACGTAAGCTCGGGTATAACCATGGACTTTTGACGACTTTGGGACATTCTTTGAAATGTATTCTTGTATTATTCGCCTGCTTTTTCTACTCTTATTCAAAATGCGTGAAAGGTTATTCAAGGGTACGTGGCTTGGCTCACGACTTCGTCTTGCAGGACTTCGGTTTTCTTTCACATAAACATTTGTGGGAATACAATAAAACTGAGCGAAGCGAGATCTACCAACGGTCACTTTTTCCTCAGCCATTTCCAAATTTTCAAATAACAACGCCATCTGTTCCACTGATTGTTTGACCTTCATGGCACCGAGCCAAAATGTCGCAACAACAACATAAATGCACAGCAGAGTGAAATTTTGATCCCAAACAAAAGTCAGATTTTCTGACGCTTTACTTGTACCAGCAAGAATAATACAAAGTAAAAGAATACAAAGTACCTTCAAGTTCACCCTCATACTAAACAGTTCCATATAATCCGCTATCAAGCGCTTGTCAAGAATCGCCGTCTTTACACAGGTTCTCGTCTTTGTATGTCGAGTGGCTTCGTTCAGCTTGTTCCTTCAAGTTCTCAAGGTTCTGGATATCAGATTCTTCGTACATTTCTGTACAGTTGTGCATAGTTATGCAGTTCATTGATAAGTTCATTGCATTTGCTTTCATGGCTTTCAATATGGCTTTTGAGGCTGAACGGACCGACCCAAGCCAAAACCGCTCAATGAAATTTAGTGTGGGTCTACCGCAGCCGGGGTATGCGTTTGTAAGTAAGATGAGCGGTCCATAAAATAATCCACAGAGCCAACTAAGGCAAGCAACTTGCTGTCTTCAAAATGGCGAAACTGCTCGCCCGCCAAGTCACTTGATCACAACGTCATCACAAATCACATGATAATATGAACCAATCACCGCATGCATCTGTCTAACCCAGAAAAATAAAAAAAAATAAAGAAATCGTTCCATTTTAAAGGTTGTGACGTCACAAGCAATAACATTCACAGTATATGAGAGTTGAGTAAATTATCGGGATTGTCCGCTGAATAAAGGGTGTCTGCCGGTAATACAGGTTAGACTGTAATCAGACAGCGCGTACTCTGTCCATCTTGTCTTATATTTTACATTATAACATAGTCGTGATATAAGCCACATTCTGATTGGTCGAAGAGCGTGCTCCATAACTTTATCGTGCACGCCCGTGCTCAATAATATGACGTGAGCAAATGCCGCTTCCTTTCGACTTTTTCTAGCCTTCCTCGTTTATAAATCAACAGAAGCTTTAGAACTAAGAAGAAAATAGCTTTATATTTTCCCAAGAAATTTGTACTACATGAAGTCAAACCGGCACCCAAAGGAAATCAGTAATCAAGTCTGAAAAATTCTGTATTTCAACGGTCGGCACAGAAAATTGTATGAATCAAAATTCGCCTATTTCTCGCCGGCTTAATTCTCATGGACAGTGAAATCCATCACAGCAAAGATAAATATCCGTCAAGCCTTCAATGGCTTTGAAATGAAACGGCGTTCATTCATTTTGAAAGCCGTTATACTTGCAGTGTATACAGTACAGTTTGCTGGCAGCTCGAATAACAAGTCCGTTCGGCAAACATTTCTATCTCTTTCGCTCATGGTGATTGTTCATTCTTCGACGGATCACTTTGCTTTTCCAGGCCGGCATTGTATGCCATAGTTCATGGTAAATTTCACGTTGTTTTGAAGCGGCGACTTGAATTTCCTGGGTTCATCTTTAACAATGTACCGTTCAAAACATTTACATCGTCACAAATTCTAAAGTAACCGCAGGCTGCTGGCTTTCACCACGCCAGGTTAACAGTACTTTCAGTGTTTTCGTCGATTAAACGACATCTTTTTCATCTCATCAACTTTTAGATGACAGAAATGCTAGTAAGTTGTGACGTGTTTTCAATCAGCCAGTGAGAGAGTTTGTTTTTCCTTTTGCGCGTCGAAAGAGAATTTTGCATTCAATCAGAAGTGAATATTTGTTTCCGCTTGTAATTTTGTGTGGCTGTGTTATAAAAGAATTGGTTCATGCTTTTAGCTGTGCGTCTATCGAGTTATGGATGCACTTGGGAAGTTGGGAGAGCACTCGTGAAGCTAGAGTTCTTACGCTTCTCTCGTGCTCTCCCAACTTCCCGCGTGCATCCATAACTCGATAGACGCACGCTAAGCATGAACCAATTCTTAAGTGTACAATACTAATACAAACTACCAGTAGCACGTGGTATACGCACCTGGATATATATCCCGCTCTTCCGTATTGGTTATTGGTGAAACTGACACGCCGTAACCCCCAAGACACGTCTCGTTGTCCATCTTAGTTGTTGTGCACGTCATATTTATCGAAGTACTCACAACAATGCTTCCCTTCCTGCTCTCAATGGAAAGTGCATTTGAGCCTGTCACATGTACGGTCGAGCCTCTTTCAAAAACAATATTCCCTGTAAACACCAGGTGGGCAACCGCGTAGTTCCATTTATTGAGGGAATGCCCCACAATAGAAAGATTGTAAAGATTGCTTGAGGCATTGTTCAAATGTGCTCTCCCTGCCGTTATGTTGACGATCAAACTTTGTCCAGAGGAAATAGTCAGCTCTTCATCTGTGAAAATAAACAGAATGGGACGGGCCATAATAATCTGGTCGTACTAACATTGGGGTCGCATAAACGGGGTAGGGTCCAACTTTGTAGCTGGCTCTTTTTCAAAGGACGTCCTGACAAGTTAAATAAAATTATCCGGAACGCAAATGCACTTTATTGCAATGGATACACGTCGAGCAAAACTGAGTTTTTAAAAAAAAACAAGATCTAACTGATAAAAATGTTTTGCTTCAAAACAAAGATCTCGAGCTCTCCTAGTTTTGCATGTTACTTTCACAGCCAGCACACTACAGTAACTTCCAACCGGTTTAAAAAAAAAATGAAAAAAAGGAAAAAGAAACTGTGAGCTTCGACTGGCTTCGGGCCACTTTTTGTGTCTGGTAAGTTACTTTGGAGAGTTATTTGCTGTTCTCGAATTCCCCTTTGACAAACGTCCGTACCGCCTTTTTATTGGAGCCCAGTTGGCAATGCAGCCATAGCGAATATTTCTCTCAGCACGCATGTCGGTGCGCGGGCACGCGGGTAGAAGGCGTTTTGCTCTAAAATCGATAGCTTTTCGTACTCAAGAGAAGCGCTCTTGTGCCACTTGTATTATTTAAGTGTTACTGGTTCACCGCGTCTTTGTCACGCAGGCACCTCGATTTGATTTATTTTTCCAATGTCAAGACCTATTTAAATGTTGTGCGTCTTTATGAACGGATGATCTTAAATCATCGCCGCTGCCGCCACCAAAGCCGAAAAAACCCTTTGAAGCCCAGTGCCCTGGTTACCGCTCAATCTATTGGGGGAGGCATTTTGGGCTCCCTCCTAAACAGTGGGAGTGCGTATCATATCACATGATAGAGTTTAGGCTCGTGCATTGTTTTTGTCTAATCCAAGTGGTTAACGGTTTACTGATTCCCTTGTTACACAAGCACTTAAATTTCTGCATGCAGGGTTTTTTCTTCAAATATGGATCAAAAAGCTTGTTTTAGCTGAAAGCGTATCAAGGAAATCGTTGCTGGACAGAATCTTCACATTTTCAGGCTTATGAATGACAAGAAAGTTTACACCTAATCCAGGATTAGCCTAATCGTGCTTTGAAAAACCAGGCCCTGGATATCAGCGTAGTTAAATCATTGTAGTTGGCCCCTTCTGAAGACAACTCAGTACACTTATCAAAGACTTTGGGTTACCTACATCGTAAAAACCTCTCTTTGGTTCAGTTTACTTGTAACTCCCATGCAGACTTTGGAGCTACTCGACGAACATCTAGAGTTTCAAGTTCATTTTTCTCCGATGGACTTGTTTCCTAGATATGCTATCTAGAATACGTTCTCTGATGGAAGAATTTGCTGAACAAAGAATGGTGAAGGCATGAAACTAAGATTTAAAACAGAAACTGTGAAATTGGAAAATATAGTGATCACAAGATATTTAGCAAAATGAATCCAGAAGAGAGCTATTGATCCCACGGAAGCACTCGCCATCAATCCGCGCCATCCCATCTTCCTATCAATAACGCAAGGAGACCAGAATTTGAGAATTTGGAAGAAAGTCGAACAATTGTCGCAGATAGACAACAGGACATTCAAGAAAAACACTCTAAAGTGGAACGGTCATCAAAAGTGGCCCATTAAGACAGTACATATTAGAAAAGCCAATAGCTTCGGGAAATTATTACAGCAAGACATGATGAGACCACTGAGTCGAGAAAACGTAATGGCCTCCACCAAGAGGTGATCACCATTCTCTCTGTGTGCAGTTGAGTTGAGCGAAAAGTGGAAATAGAGAGAGAGACAAAAACAGAAAGAAAATCCTCCATCCGAAGGTATTGATCAAGAAGCAAACTCCAGAATGGGCTTGATATTTTCTTGAAAGCACTAGTGCATAATTTTGAAATGGTTTTAATAGATGGGCATCGAGAACCGTTCCATTTCGATGTTGCACGTGCCAATCTACCAATTCAAGTCTGTTATTATCAGATGGTCTTCCACAGTTGACTGCTTCAACGCTCTGAAGAAGTCATACCCCTCTGTTTCGGTGAACATTTTCAATACATAGCCTGTGATTCAACAGGGCGATTAAAACACTTTACTTTTGTTAGGTACCTGAAGATGATCACATCTGTAGCTTTGTTTAATTACTGCTTGTGTAGGTGGTGAACATATTTTGGGGTGCTTCTGTTATCACAGTCGAAATATAAAGAAAAATATACATTATGTCGATGGAGAGTCATATGCATATCTGGTTCAGGCGCGTAGCACATAAGTTAAACTTGAGGACCATTAGTTGCAAATTTCGACCATCGTATTCGCAGTTTTCAAACTAACCAAGTAGAAAAGAGTCTATGTATTGGCGTGTCACTGTCAAATCAGAGTACACCAGTTCCACGAACGTACAACAGAATTAAAGATTGTCCCTATTCTTCGACGTCGTTTGCTGGACATTTTACTAGCTTAGTGATTTTCAACTTGAGCGATAACTTCTTGAAAACGTTAAGGCAAGGCAAAAATAAGCCACTAATAATTGCCATCTTTGCCGAAACGATCATGTTAACTGTATCTGCCTCCATTTTTGTGCAAGTTCCTCAATAAAGGTTTTCAGTACATAAAACAAATAGCATATTGCTGTGTGGATGTTCAGCAATGCAATAAAACATATTTATCACACAGGCCTAGATTAGTTAACCCAAAGTAAATATTTTCTATTGTGTTTAGCTCGGGTGGTATCAAAGACAAATATTGCAAAATATAAATAATCCATCTCGTGATGTGGACTTTGACGTTAGATATAGCTCGAAACTGGTTAGAATTAGTCAAAGAGACTTATTTTCGATTTTTGTTTTGCTTTTAGAACTTCAAAAAAGAGTGTTTGAGCGTCGGTTCACCGATGATTGTAATAAAAGCAATAACGGCGCCATTCAAGAAGTGGTTTTAATTTAGTACATCACCATAAAAGGGTGGCAGGTGGTGCGCAAAACCAATTCAGAATAATCTGCATTGGTTCTGACAAGATCGCGACCATTATCGAGGCTTTCCCTCTCTTTCCTTTCAAAAAAATCAAGGACCAAACGGACTAAAACAACTTCTGTCAGCCGAAAATGAAGTGTAATTGTTTCGGGGAACTACTGTTGCCCATTTCAAGTACTGAGTTTCTCTTGACTGTTGCTCGAGTACTGAAATATTAAATTTCAGACAAAATCATACTGCGAGCTCTACAATCAGTTTCAACAATAAAATTTTCTTTTCCGGAGACATATGCCCAGTTTTGGGACAAAACTATTAGCATTAATCTTATTTGCATGCACAGTTTTTCCCACGCCCTGCGTGGGTACTAATCTGAACACCATGTCGTTTTTTAATGTTTTTCGTTCACGGGCGACCTCCCCGCGCAGCGGGGTTTGCTGGGTAGAAACTCGGAACAGAATCACGCGCGGGGTTTGCTGGGTAAAACACTCTAACCTCGTTCCCAGGCTCTTTCCTCTCGCGACCTCGAATCTCGTGTTTTAATGTTTTTCGTTCACGGGCGACCTTCCCGCACCGCGGTGTCTGCTGGTCCGTTGCAAAGCAACGGACACTATAGGAAGCAAGTCAAGCGAAGAATCAAACAGAACACTCTCAAGAGAAGAAACAAGTTTGTCTTCAAAAACGAAGAGAACAAGCGAGACTAAGACGAATTCGTAAGACAAGCCAGGAGCGGTGTATCCGTCTCGAGCGCAGACGGCAAACAGACAGTGCTGTCGCTGCCAAAAAAGCGAAGCAACGGTATGACCGAGAGCATTATCAGCAGAAACGAGCTCAGGAGACAACCCAGGAAAGAGAGCAGCTGATCGGGAGCATCATAGGCAGAAACTGGCCCAAGAAACAACTCAGGCAAAAGAACAGCGCGTGAAAGCCGCTCGACAACGAGCTGCTTTCCGACGCCACAATGAAACGATTGCACAAGAGGCCCGCAGGCTTCAGGCTCAAAATGAGGCAAATTCCAGAGGCAACAATATCTGCATAGCCGTGGATGGGCTAACCCTGACAACCCGGCTCTGCACGAACAGCAGGAGGAAAGAAAATAAGCTAAGACAGTGCTTGAAGGCCAGCCGATAGCTCCAAGAGGCAGGTAATACACGTCTATTTACTTTCTTTGCTCAACTCGTCCGTTTATATGCATTGCTTCGAGCTTATCGGACATTTTGTGGCCGCGATAAAGCTTTGTTGTTGTGATGCTATAAATTTTCACGACAGAAAACTGTTTTGACCGTTTGAGTCTTGACAGTTAATTCAACTTCCAGTGTCATACAGTGAAGAGGTAAAAATTTGCCACTTAACAACTTGCTTTATAGACAAAATCACAACATATATATCACTCTACAGAAGAAGTTGGCTTTTCTGTGCATTTGATTAGAGAGAACTGTGTTTATTAAAATTGCAGCACTAGAAATCATTTGTCTAATATTCTGTAAAATTATTGGAATATTTATAATTCATTTTTCCATTTTCACTCACAGGAGAGTATAGGGTTAGGGCTATATTTCTCTGGCATGGGATTTTGTGTGTTTGTACATGTACTAGGAAACACATGCAACAATTTGCTTCTGAGAAGTATAATGTAACCTACAGGTACTTGAGAAGTATGTAATAATACAGTCTTTCACCAATGAATATGTAGTGCGAAGACTGACTCTGTATACTTTCTTATGAAACAGAATAAATTACTGTGAAATGGACATGGCATGATGAATAATATCATAAGAACTTCCTTCTTTTAAGACCATCCTACATATTATATAATAAAATTACTGTACTCTTCAAACAGCAGTGGGAATACTATGCCATATAGGTATGTGCCACCCCAAAGAGTATCATTTTCAAACATTTTTAGTCTGAAATAGGGTATAGAATTTGCCTTTTTGGCCTGGGATAGGGTATGATTTTAATAGAAATGTGTCGCAGCGGACAATGCACAGCAAATGGAAGAAAACACAGGGTGGAAATTGATGCAAAAGAAATAAATCTCTAAAAAGGTCTGAATTTACATTTTGGAGTCAGGTCTGAAATAGGGTATATAGTTATGGAGTCAGGTCTAAAATAGGGTATAGTAAGTCAGATATTTTGGTCTGAGATAGGGTAAGGGGTTTTCAGGTCCAGGCGGCACACCCCCACCCAACATTATGATGAGTACTCTCCGGAATGGGAAACATGCCAATATCATGTACATGCTAATATAGTGTCATCCGCCTTTAATTACATTATATAATATTGAGATGTGTGGTGAAAGCATACAGTACATGAGAGCTCTAAGCAATGTCATACATAATCGATTACTTGGGTGTGGGACCTCTGCGAATATCGTATTTCTAGTTATTTAATATTTCCATGCAGGGAGATGTCAACATCGGCAATGAAGAATATAAGGTTTCTAATTTACCTGCAAGATCGTATTTTGACTATAAAATCAAGTCGGTGTTGAAATCTATAGTAACCATCTAGGATTAATGTAGCTTCTGCCGCCACAATTGTGTGATTTTTTCCTTTTCTGAGCTAATTTGCTGCTGATAAATCGTAGCTTTTTAAATTATGGTTGAGGTTGGTGCACATCGCGTTGATTATCAAGGGCGACAATTAAGAGAGAGAAGTTAGTTTTACCAGAAGTTTCGCCGCTATGTTCTTGCCAAAGTTCTATCAGGAGACATATATTTTGTTTTACAAATAAAAACGGAGATGAAGGGATACTGCAGAAATTAATCTGTATTTTCAAGTTCCGATTTTTTTTTCTCAAAGCATTAGTTTCAAATCGTGAAATCAGCAGATGGGTCAAGGATAATTCAATGTTTCTGACCAAAGGTTGTGGATATGCTCATTTCACCTAAATTTGCAACATCCTATAGCTGGGCTGCGAGTTTAGCTGTCGAGCAAACCATAACGCATTTGGACCCAAGTTAGCACGTCTGAACAATAAAGTTTAAGGCGACAGCAGAAAAAGACCTTTCCATAGAACAAAATGCGAAGATCTGCATATACGTACCGTTTACAATGATGTTCTCCGCTTTAACCAGGTAAGGACCCTACAAAAAAATCAGGAAATGTGTAAATGTAAAACGCTAAAACGTCTGTCAGTAACAGCGAAATTTCAATTGACGCAAAATGCTAGGAACCTTTTGCAAAAGGTGAGATAATCCGAGGAATAGCAACAGAAATAAGAACGCCATGTTACTTCATCCGTTACCCCAAAATAATGCCCCTTGAATTCGAGTATCCGGACTGCGAATACTCATAACAACCGATGACCGGCAAACTGTTCGAGGTTCAAGAAAACCTGCGTTGCACCTGTTCAGCCAAATTGCGTGGGACTTGAATATGCAAAACAAGCATATGGTAATTCTATACCTTAGCGAACGGAACATTTGTAAAAATACTGAGCTCAAAATCATAAAATGCCTAATGTTTTATTCGTCAATAAATAATAGGACAAGAGGGAGGGAAGCAGGCAACAAGCTTGGGGAAATTAGCGATGTGCAAAAGAATAGAACACTTAAAAAACTACATCAACTTGCAAATCAATTAAGTCTTAGCCACTGTCACGTCATTCACTCTGTGTCAACGGATGTGCTCACTGTCATAAAGGCTTGGCTTGGCGACTTGGTGCAAACAAAATAATGACGGCAATTTTTCAAAGCAAACGTTGGACCGTTTAACAATTAAAGCACCAAATAAGGACTGTTTATGTGCCTTTGATAAACGTCATCTGGAATAATCCGGATGCGGCAAACAGGAAAAAAACATAGTGACTAAAAAATTAGGCTGCTGTCAATCGAACATACTGCAAAACATTGTCGTAAATTCAAATATTTTCAGACTTTAAATTGACCCCTGGTAAGATTTCCACTAGAGAACGGCCCTTCAAAAAATATAAAACATCTGTCTGTTGTAGACATGCAGCAAGCTAGAGTTCCTTGCATGTCTTTCTCCCCATAGAAATGTTACCATTTATTCAGTGTGAGCTTGGTACGAGTATGAGAATACTATCATCGCGTTAAGAAGGAAAGATGACGGAATGAAAGGACAAAAAAATACGTTGGGTGCGAAAGAGAGTTACTAAGCGAGAAAAAAACAGACACAAACGCAGCGACACAGAGGACCATGCATAAATAATCACGTCTGAAAATAAACGTACTCAAAGTAACAAGACTTCGAGCCATTGCTGCGCAGAACATGCTGTGCGAAACCGTTATTGAGAAATAACATTACATGAAGGCCATAAAGTGGTTTGAAAGTTCTATTACTGTATTTTCACGTTGGTCTTGAGCCGTCTATGACTTTCTGTAGATAGACAGGACACCTGGTACATCGTGCACACTAACGACTACCTGAGAGTTGAGCGTAATGCGGTGCCTCGAGCGAAGTAAGGAAGGCCTTTAATCTACTTAGTTTTCTTGTTTCGAGAGATAAACATATAATTAAGAACAAAATATTGACACCATGGGAAAAAAAGAAAATTAGCCAAAAGAGAAAACCATAAACTACTGTCAAGTTTGTTTCGTTCTGCTCTTGGTCTTCACTTGACGTCGGCACGTTCTTTTAACTGATTCCTGTTTGCTCGCGAGCGGCTATGTATATATCTTTCAGTTCTCACGGCGGTATTATCACTATTACGATTAATGATCATTTCACTGCCCATTGTTTTCTGCAGTCAAAACTAAAAATAAAATGTCATTAACACCGAGGGTTTAACCCAACTCGCTCAACAATACACACATCACCTTAAGAGCGTTTGAGGTTGAATCAGTTTCGACTATAGTATATATACCTTCGATCCTATCAATGCTAAGAAAAAAAACTATCTTTGCATGGCGTTTAACAACAGCTGAATGTGTTATATGACGTCTTTGGAGTTTCAGCCAACCGACATAGCATAGGTTGACGGACATAAATTTCACGTTAACCCAAGCTACCTAAACGAGAATTTGTCGATATGAATCAAGAACTGATTCATTTACCCTTCATCAAAGAACAAGAACCCAACTAACAATGTATTTGTGGGAATATTTGCTGGAAAAGCTAAAGTCGAATTTCAGTAGAATTAATAAAACGCATACGTTTCGAGCTGTCTATATATCCAACACGTCATTTATCCCCTCCATACGGTGCCCATGCATACATAATTTCAGTCTGTCTCGTTGAGGTGAACGAATAATACCAGCCTCAATTCCCTGGGAATGATGCAAGGTTGTTTTAGGGCTTGGGCGTCCACGATTCAGGCACATCCCTCATTAAAATGATTTTTTTTTATTAAAAAATTGCCGGATTTAGGTGCAGTGCTTTTTATGCTTCTTTCTGGTGAAAGATTAAATTTTACAATAACACGTCAGTTTCGCGCTTTGTGATTGGCTAATTTTCATTATCAATAAGAGGACAGACACATAAAATCGAGTGCTGACGACAGTGATTTGGACAAAGAAGGTGAATTCAGCTTCATTTTTACCTCAATTCTTGCAAAAGCGACATTCGGCATTTGAAGAAGAGAACCAGAAGTGTTCAGAGGCGAATTTCCTTGAGCTTTGTCTTGAAATTGTCGAGAAAACCGCAGCAGAAAAGCGTCTAGTTTCATTTCTTTCCAACTTCTTTGACAAAATTTTATTTTGCACGCGCAAAATGCTCACGTCAAACTGTCACTTTTTGGCCAATGAAATGTCTTGAATTTTAACCTCGACCAATTAGAAAGCGGGAAAAGTTGTTGACAACATTTCGGTCAAATCGAACAAAATCCAGTTTTCTTGAGTGTTTTCCCCGCGTCGTCGCTCGAGTTTTGTTATTGTAAAAAACAAATTGACGTCAGTTTGTTAATTGGAAGACTTTTCACCCCATCAAGAAAGAACCCAAATTGGATGTTGTTATTCCCTCGGATGCGGTTGTGTTCACTAATATATCTGAGATTGTGTTTTTGTTTACGGCATCTTTGAAACTTTAATGCTCGTAGAGATCACCGAAATTGGTAGCCGGGTACATTAACTTGATTCGGATGTTTATTTAGGTCAGTTTCAATCCGGCTTTAAATGCCTTTTGGTTGGAACTCTGTAGACTCTTGTTCTGCTAAGGAAGGAAATCGGCTTATTACACCAGATAAAAATATTGACATTTTCAATTCATAGTTTTCAGGTATTTTCTGTCTCTTTACGCCTCAGCCCAGGCCTGATGTGAAGCGGACATGCATCCACTGGCTAGCCACAATATTGAAGAATCGTACACTAATCATGATTCATATCAGCATGCTCCCATTTCCTTGTGTGTGGGGTAGCAAATATGTCATTCTAAAATTATCCACCCTTAATACATAAATATAGACTTAAAGTTCTTTGTGGTAACCATAGACCCTGCATGAGGGCAAAGTTAATTGCTTTTCCACCTACGCATGCAGGAAGACATTAGACAGACAGTCGCTATGACATAATAAAAATTGGATTGAAACAAAAAAATAAATAAACATTTTTCCACAGGTTTCTTGGTAAAAATACAATTTCAGTCAAAAATCAATTGCTTTATAAACTATAATGCATCCGTGGGTGCACACCTTTTATATACCAAATTGCAGTTTGCATTTTATTTTAAAAGTCCTAGACAAAACTGCGGAAACATAAAAAGGGACTCAGTCCTTTTGAAAACGGCATAATTTCAAACTTCAATTTAGTGTCAGTACCGCAAAACCGAAAGATATAGTATTTTCGGACACTGAAAGCTCAAACCTTACTGTGTTCTGAGATGCATACATTACGTTTAAACATGGCGCTTTTTCACAAACTACAAGCACGAAGCCAGAGCTTGGCGGTTTATGGTCGAATGCAAGGAAATAGCACCGAGTCCTTCCTCGTAAGCAAAAATGTTCGCGCAGGCCCAAGCTAGCGTAACTTTAATGGGCAATCCTGACGGGACGTTCTATCAACACTAAGAAACCTTTCAGACCAAAGGCACGGTGTCGTTCCATAGTCTATGTTCTTTAGCAGCTGTGTTTATAGCATCAATTCAACAGAAAATACTGGTGTGAAATATAATAATTATATGTAATACCTTATATCTAAAGTTATTTCGTGCAATGATCTGTTTGAAGTTGAATGTTTTTAAAAATGTTTGGCTGATTTTCTTTGACTTCATGAAGCCCCTCTTATTAAAAATTGACGTGCTATTTGCAATTACGGACATAGAATTGGGATAAAATATTCTATTATCAGTAACTATGTACCATTTGCATAAATACACGAGAAGAGTAGAAGAGTATGGCAATAAATGGCTGCAAAGCCTTAGAAAAAGCTAAAAATAAGCACTTTCATGTTGTACACGTGCAGCTTTAATTTGCACCCGGAAAAACATTGCAGGGGAATGGTCAATTGAAACGGTCAATTTTGCGGTGCAGATCCGAGGCAATTCATAAAAACAGTTACATATATATCTGGAAACTTCGACTTCTTTGTGGGTTATCACTTATTAAGAGGAATTCAACCTAAAACAGCATCATTGAGGGTTCTGAACACGGAGCAATTTTACAATTTGAAATTCAAATAAAGAGCAAATACGATTAATGAATTGTACCAGTCGAGCGAACGTGACAGGTGGATTGGTGTGTGTTTGGTAATATAGACAATCAACGAAAAGAGTCAATATGAGAAAAACTTCTAGAATGATGGAGAATAGTTAACTAAAAACCAAATACGAAAATCTTCTCTGACACAGAGGTCCACCGTTAGTATAAGCGTTGCCGAATCCTCCAGTTCGTCTTTTTAATAAACTGAATAGTGTATGGCGCGAAGCTTTTTCACAGCCGCCGTCTCATTAGGTGTTTATGAACAAGGAATGGCGCTTTTGGTGTAGTTTTATTGCTCTCTTTTGTCATTGCGCTGTTTACCTGTGAGTTTTTTCCCTGTCACGTTCCTAATGGATTATTTGCCATATAGATAGTGGGAGGGTGAAGACACAAAACATTAAAAATTCATGGAGACACGTTCGCTTCGACTAGCATATAGCCTTAACGGACATAATGCGGAAGTCGTTTCCTTTTTGATTAAATTTAACCCGTACTTTAAGTTCAATTTTCAGTTCATAATCGTTTATTACGAATCAATTTCAAAAGTTTTAGTCGTACTATTATACCAACGTACCGCTTGTGGTGCTCAACATCAAACGCTGACAGTTTTATGTGACGTGGTATCGTTTCGGAATCAAATGTCCGTAAAATGGAATCTTTTACCCCACAAGAAAAAGACTGCAATCAATGTACAAGCTTACAGTCAAGTAATTTTACGGATGTCTTCTATTATAACATAAACTTAGCATCCCCGTCCTTTTTATGTGGGTTTCCCCCGGCGATAATTTATAGTACCCGTGGTTCCGATGGTAGCAAACCCTGTAGTGAAGCACTCAAGTCGGACAAATGGCATACGCGCAAGATTATTCATTTCGTTGTCAATTATGATAAATCGACCTTGTAGAGCGGGGGGGGGGGGGGGGGGGGGGGGGGGGTTATTGAAGCATTTACGGTACAGGAAACGTCACGTCAGAAAATACAACAGACTAACTAGCGTGACACCAGCAAATATGGCGTGACATTAGTTTATTCCATTGTTTCAGCTAAAGAATGCAAGACAAATCACGACCATGAAGAGCCTGAGAGCTGAAAGGGCAAAGATTTCGTTCACCGAATCAAGTCTCTTTTCGAAGGATATTTCAATGATTTTCAAAAGAACCAGAGAGCGTTTCTCACTGCTTCTTGCTGATGCTGACGGTAATACTTGTTCCTGGAGGGGTGTAAGTGCTATGAGCAATGACAACTTGGTTTTTCTCTGGAGAGGACCACTTCACGAGTGAAGCGAGAGCGTCAAGTCGCACTTCATATCCACCGGGGTAGTGCATATCCTCGTTCAAATAAATCACCGTCTGGTTAGATATGCAGCTTTGGGAGATTTCATACACCAAGGCGAACTCTTTACTAGAGGGGTCATAGCTGAACTTGATCGTGTGCCCTGCGACCGCCTGGGGGTATGTGCGACTTGTATTCTGGACGTATGTTGCATCCAGACCCTGCTCGTTCCAGAGATAGCAGCATTTGTCTTGCTTACTCAGGCGTTTTCTTGGATGGTAGGGTTTGTAATCCCAACCGATCCAAGAAACGAGATGTTGGTCGGCTGCTGCCATCGTTTTCTCCATGTATTCTATTTCGTCTCCGGTCGTGAGGAACTCTTTGAGCATTCCACCGCACTTCAGGCGCTCCAGATCTAATCATCTCGCTTCGAAGTTTATACCTTGTGATAAGGACGGCAGTTTGTAGTAATGATAACTCAATACACTTCTGTTCCTGTACGAGTCTCCGCCTGGTACTGACTCGAACCCCACGCCAAAATCATCCCAAGTAACGGGCTCGAAGAATATGCAATGCCTTGAATCCTTCTCTCTGATAGCCTTGCTAACTACCTCGTACGCGGGGCTTAAGTTCATCCTATCAGCCACTTTTGGCACTATCAGAAGTGGATCTGCATAAATATCTCCCGCCCAAGGTTCGTTGATCAGTTCATACCCGATCACACTGTCGGCGGTATACCTTCCGGACTTTGCCAGATTCGAAAATTTTTTTTTGGCTTAACGAAACTATTACATGTTTTACCTTGTGTTTCTGAAAACAAAATTTGGATACCTATTTTTTTCCTCGAGATATTTAAACAAAAGGATTTTATATTTCTCTTTCTCGCCGGAAGCTACTTGTCAACAGATCGTTAGTATCTCCCGTAACTGCACAGCATGCGGCTTGCGCGTCAGTCATGCAAAACAATAAAGTACAAATTTTAGCCGCGCGACGGATAACGCATGACTAACAGCAGATCTGCAAGAATATCGAAATGCCGTAAGAAATATTTCCCTGTATGCCTTTGTGAACGCTTTCTTACGTTTAGAACGAGTTTGGCGTTTGCTTGAACTCATTCCGAATTCCAACTGTGGCTGCAAAAGGTTGAATTGGTGTTGAGTGGTGAGTGCAACTGTGAAGCGAAAATAGATGTTGCGAAACGTACCCGAACGAAGCGTTGATGTCCGTAGTTATACACGGCGGTCTTTTGTGCTGCGTGTTTCAATAGCACTTATGCCAGATGACGTCAGAAATTTCGCGCGAAGCATGAAGTCGAGGCTTGTGTGGGATCGAACTCGCGCGAAATTAGAAGTCACAATGGCAATCCCTGTCAGTTGTTCGTCTGTTCGATTAAACGAGGAAGATATTGACGGAGCTTCCCTCCAAGGAAGAAATCCTAAAGACCTCAGTATTCCTGAACTGAAAAGGTGGCTTTCTTGTCGAAAAGGAGCAAAATTAGCGGGCAATAAGCGGAGTTTGGTGGAAAGGTAAGTCTCGCGCTGAGATCGAGTTTCACCGTCGAATATTTTCCTCATGCAAAATGTTCCCCACACTTTTCAGGGTCCAAAATTATATTAATGGTGGCCTTGATAAGGACATAATAGATCCAGACAACGGCAGCAACATCGCCCGTAAGAAGCAACGTATCGCCGGCCACAGTGCTGATTCGCGTGTCACCGCACCAGATATTACGTTCATGTTTCCTCCGGTTACAGCAAAGTGGAAGGGCTTAGCCGAAGGCTGCACTTTGTTGCCGGATTTTTCCTTGGCAAACATGATGTTCTACTTCGTTTCTCGTAAAGTTTATGATGGCCAAGAAGCCGGGGACTTTAAGAACATAAACAATCACTCGTACCCTCTCTTCAAAGCCGGGCATATTCAGCGCATTAAAGTTATCAAAGGCAATGATGATAGAGTATATTTGTGCGGAGTGTGCCTTCCTGAAATGAGAAAGGACCGTGAATATGAACTTCAGGTCATCTTATCACCCTCTGGCGATATTGTTTATGCTGAGGATGGCTGTCCAGCAGGTAAAGGGCCTCATGGAAGTTGCAAACACATTGCAGCATTCTGTTATGCACTTGAAGAGTTCACAAGGCTGGGATTTACGAGGAATTTCCAGTCCTGCACATCACGGCTTCGAATCAACCGCGGCCAAAAAAGCTGAAGGCACGAAATGTATATGACATCACGTTTGAACATGCGAAGTATGGGAAGGTGGTGGTTAGGGAGAGGTCTCCTCTTGCTGATTACAATGCTATACCAACCAGATATCGCCAGAAAGAAGAAGATGCAACAAAGAAATTGACGGAATTGTGCAAGAAGCTAACTAAACCATGTGCGTTCTTGAAAGTACTCAGGAAACGGCCCGAGGTGGAGTTGGCACACACCTCAACAGCTGTCATTTCCACTGCTGAACCTTTTCCACTGGATTCACAGTCCACCAACTTTGCTCTCAACCCTACTGTTGTTCCCACCTCGCCTTCCAGCCCTGCTGTTTCCAGGATTGCATCCAGTTCCACTTTGCCAGCCACTCCTCCTCCCAACCCTGCTGCTTCCACCCCACCTCCCAGCCCTGCTGTTTCCAGGATTGCATCCAGTTCTACTTTGCCAGCCACCCCTCCTCCCAACCATGCTGCTCCGACTCCACCTCCCAGCCCTGCTGCGCCAGGTTTTATTGCAACAGCTAACTCTCCTTGTAACCTTGCTACTTTTCCCGACAATAATCCAGTGTCCTCAATAAGGCTCCCTCTTGTTAATAATTGCGAAGAAGCTACTATACCTCAGGACCTACCCCCAAAGGCAAGAATCATGTATGAAGAGAAGATCAGAGTGAATTTAATTCAAGCACAACAGATTGAGGAGGCAACTAGAAATCAAGCTGAAAGTAGATCATGGCTTCTGTACCGACAGTGCAGACTCACTGCCTCAAATTTTGGTACAATCATTAAACGGCGGAAAGAAGATTGTTCGAAGCTTGTTCAGAGACTGACTTCTTCAAATTCTGCAAATCTAAATGTCCGGTCCTTAAATTATGGACGAGATAATGAAGATGCTGTGGCACAATATTACCAGAGTTACCAGGAAAATCATGGTCACCCTGGCACACAGGTTTTTAAATGTGGCCTTGTTGTCAGCCCAAATTACAGTTGGCTTGGCGCCTCTTTAGACAGGACTGTCTATGATCCTTCTGCAACACCCCAATTTGGTGGTCTTGAAATAAAATGCATTGAGTCTGGAAAAGGGATGACACCTATGGAGACCTACTATGCCAAAAGGGAACCCGACAGTGGAAAGAAGAGGCCATTCTGTTTGGTCAAAGAGTCTAACAAGCTGAGGATTGACCATAAACACAACTATTACTATCAAGTACAAGGTCAGGCTGCAATATCTGGTCTCAAATGGGTTGATTTTGTGGTGATGACAGATCTAGAGCTTGGTGATGAAGGCATTTTTGTTCAACGAATTTATGCTGATGATGATGCATGGCAATCCACATTACTGCCAAAATTCTCTAAATTCTACTTCTCAAACATTTTGCCAGAACTATTGAAAGCAGATGAGTCTTCATGATATTTTCTCCATGAATCATAAATGCATTTTTAAACATGCATTACCAGATTAAATTACACTTCTGGATTGAATGTCATTAACATTGTAAATAAAATCAATATCTGCAGGACACATCTTTACACACTGCTGCAATGACAAAATTATTCCTAAATGAAACTATATAATGTCAGGAAGATATATACTGCACATACAAACAATAATTCTAGTCATGCATAACTTATATAGCCGAACCAGCATCCCAGAGAGCATCACAAGCTACCACTATATTCCAGTTCACTGTACTTCAGATATCAGTGGTGGCTGAAAGTTTGTAAGCATGGCACAAACAAAGAAAATCTGGTCAATCAATCCAGTGGAACACATGGTAACAGGCACAAAGTCTAAGATGCGATAATTTTTTATGCGTTCTATTGCCCTTTCCACATGAATGCGAAAGCTGGCAATCCGCCGAGTTTCAACAAGCTCACTTTCATCAAATTGTCCTTTCCCTCTTAGAAAGGGTGGTATGTTTAGTTTGACCCCAAGAGGGGCCAGGTCATCCTGGATTTCAAAACCCCTGTCTGCCATGAGGACATCTCCCTTCTCCCAGTCCTTCTCCAAGATACCACATCTAACTGTCAAGTCTCTGTCAGAGATAGATCCCCCTTCCAAAGTAGAAATGAAACTAATTCCACCAGACCCAGTGATCCCCACAAGAGCTTTCAGAGTGTTTCTGTTTTTGTACGAGGAGAAGGTTAATTGCTGAGCTTCAGGGTTTTTGGGCTGCTCAATGTAAATCTCTGTGGCATCGATTATGCACCTAAGAGTGGGGCAAAACTCCTTTACTTTCTCTGGAAGATCTTTGAAGGCATCTTCCCGAGAGGGCCAGATGTCCACTTCCTTGAAGCGACGAAACAGAGCATTGATCCAGGTAGTACAAATTCTAGACACATGAGATTGTGAAATTTCAAAGCGAGCAGCCAGATCTTGTTCCAGCATACCAACTCGTAATCTAGCTAAAACCAACAGGAGCTCGTCTTCGGGTGTTATCCTCCTGGATGGCCCCGGTTTTTTCGCCGTCTCTGCCTTTTCATTGCTGACAGATCCAACCGTGCCCCAGTAGTTAAGGCCAGTGACAGCATCTCCCATAAAATTAAAGAGGACATCAAACTGCTCCTTAGAAAAGCCCGTATAAAATTTTAACAGCTTTTCATCCTTACTGAGATTCTCAAAAGTGAACCGACTTGCCTTGTATCGCTCCTTTTCTTGCGTTCTTAGCTGTTGCTCGGACATCAAAGCTTCCTCCAGCTCCTTGATTCTTTCCTCCAGCACAGTTATTTTAACAGTTCCCTCATCACTTTCTCCGAAAGTGAGGTTTTCCTCATCGTTTCCCACAGTGCTGCTCCTTGTAGTTGCATCTACTTCACCTGTTGTCGACCTACCTTTTGATAGCGTCGGCGGCAGAGGGTTGTCGATCGGTTGGGGCTTTCCTTGGTTGTTTTTCCTCCACAAAACTGAATTTCGTAGGAACCGAACCCTTCTTTAAATTAATTCAAGTGGATCCAGGGCATTTTACAAAGCAGGAGTCATCAAAATGATCGCCACATATCCTGGCGTGATGGTTGACCGGTGTGTTGGTTCGCCTGATCTTCACGAGCCATTTGTTTAACAATTCTTTGTCTTCTAGCGGCAGACGATGCCAAGATCGGTTGTCAGACTTGCGGAAAGAATTTGTACAACCATATGCGATACACCAATGAGGCATTTTATTCCGAAATACAAAGAAAGACCACAGATAAATAGCATTCAACGAACGTAAACAAACTCTGATCCCACACAAGCCTCGACTTCATGCTTCGCGCGAAATTTCTGACGTCATCTGGCATAAGTGCTATTACCGACAAGATGCCTGGAAAGCCTCTATGCGAAAGCACTAACTGCGGTGTTTTGACAGATTGCTGACAGATGAGGCGATTATGTAAACAGGTTTCTGGCTCCCTGGCCAGAATCTTTAAATGTGTTTTTCTCGGTGTTTTCAAAACGCGGAAAAGTGTTTCTTTCGGAAACCTGCATTTCAATGGATTTTAATTGATTGGCTTGAAACTTGGGAAATATGTGAATCAATATCAAAGCTACAAAAGTGTTCCTCCGATTTTAATTCAGTGTTCCTCCGATTTTGTTCGGAAGATATGTCCGCTTTTGTCTTGCGCGTGGCTAGAAGTATGATCGGCCAACTTTAAAAGTCAATAACTTTGTATATGGACAAGATATCAAAATTCGGAGACAACCTTTTTTCCTTCATTGTGTCAACATTAGGCTGAAACAATAAATAATCAAATCGGGTAAAATCTGAGTGACATTAGGCTTTTTGAATGAGGCAAGGTCAAAATTCACTCGGAAGCTGATAACTTTCTTTCTTTAGCAAATTCAAAAAATATAAAAAGCTTTACCCTAAATCTATGATTGTTGAGCTTTCAGAAAATATATACTTTATTATTAGTTAAATGTAACGCTAGCGCGAAAAATGGGTTTGAACCGCTTTTCGTTCACGAGGGTATCCTGATACCTTAGGCTTCGGCAGCTTTTGCCCAGAATGCAGCCCAGCTATCTAAAAGACCATCCGTATTGGTGTAAAGATTCTGAAAAGCGACACTAGCGGCTTCGGAAAAGTAATACGTGCTCCAGCTAAATTTAGCGCAGTCCTCGTCACTCGGAAGCCCGGTCTTGGGGTCTAACTTAAACGGCTCGTGCACGTTCTCAAATTTAACTTTTAACACTGAGGCCCCGTCCACACTACGCCGGATAAATTTGAAAACGCAACTTTATTCTTACGGTTAGGCCTACCGTCCACACTAATCCGGATAAATTGTCCACCGAAAACGGAAACGGAACTTTTCGAAAACGCTCTTCAAAGTGGATAAATTTGAAAACGCAGGCTTTGCGTTTTGGTGTGGACGAAAAACATTTTGAAAACGGAACTTTTCGAAAACGCTGACTCACGTGGTCACGTCAAGTGGTTTCAAAGATTGTCAGGGACGTTTGTAGAGCAATAACAATACATTTGGGCCCGGAAACATTTTATCCGTTTTCCAGTGTGGACGGAAAACATTTCTTGCGTTTTCAGAGTGAAAGTTGCGTTTTCAAATTTATCCGGCGTAGTGTGGACGGGGCCTGATTTTCCAATTTAGAATTCATAGGCAGTACAATTAAGAGCGGCTTTCTGTAAATATCGAGAATCGGGCGTCAACTGCCAAATTTCGAAATTCATTTTATTTTATCCAAAGAACCCCTTTGGTGAACTGTCTTCGAAAATAATATTCAAAAGTTCAACCGCCTTTTCGTTTTGACAAAATCGCGGATAGTCTAAAATGCCCTCTCGACCCCTCGAACCGACACGAAAATGGCGCAAATTTAACAAGCTCGTGTAATAAAACGGTAAACAATCTGGCCATCGCAACTCGTCAGTGATTCAAAGTACCTCTTCTTCTTTCTAAAGCACCTAAAATAACTATGGAAACTTGAACTTGTGGTAGTGTTTCGATTTTTCAAAAAGACCAAGGTAAAACCTCTGAGCGGCAGGTCAAATTTTAGCCAATTTTAATTTCACCAGGAACATTTGGTACATGTCGTTTGAGCAAAAACCCAACGTCAACTGAACTAATAAACATTTAAATTTCTTGTCTCAAAAGGTTTTCCGCGGCCCGCAAAAAGCCTCGCGTTGAGAAACAAAAACAGTGAGGGTAGTTTGACACAATCGGTACTGGATGCGGGAAATGGCTTCGGCTAAAACGAGGCATTAAGTAGGTACACAGATGAGAAAATTATCAAACGCTTGACAATTTAAAACTCGATTTGCTATATTCTTTTCCAATGTGTGACTTAGAGTGTCATTTTCGCAGAAAACGGCGATGTTGTGATGAATAATGAGCACTGATAAGAACCGACGCTGGTACGGATCAGATTACATCTTCCGGAATTCAAGAAATTCTTAATACAGAAAGTTTCAACAGTACCACTGCAGTAAAAGCAGGTGTATATTACCAAGTATTTCCACTACAAGCCATAAGAGTGACTGGGTGGAGTTAAATCAAAAGCTACGGCACGACTTTCAGATAGATTTCAGTGAATTTTACACAATAATCCACTTACCGCGGTCAACATAACATCTAATTTGCCAACACCAGCTAACAGTAATACGTACTTGCAAACCGAAATCCTTGCTTTCCCATTGAAAAGGGCTTATTATATCAAGACGCGAAAGCCCTTTAACAGAAATTTGATGTTTTCGTGACCAATTCGATGTCCCGCAACCCAAGTGGTGGTAGTAAATCGACATTCGCTTTAGCAATTCAGTGCTGTTACCGTAAAATGTTTGATGGGGGTTTGATTACTGTTTAAACCTTCGCTATTAAATTAAATTATGATCGTCGACTTCATGTGGAATCGTATAGTCGTGTTTTGCTGACCCGCTAGATATTAGGGCCTTTTATACGAGAGAAAATACGCCGCGGCAGACTTGCACGTACTATAAATGGCACGCAATCCACACGTTCACGGCTAACACAAGGCGCAGCAGTATCCTGGCCTAGGGATTTTGAGCTGTTCTTATCTAAGCCGCGGCTTATACCTCAGTCGTGAAACCGTAAATCATTTATACGAGCAGTTCGCGTCTTGTGAAAGCCGTACTCGTATGAATGGGTCTGCACGTCTTATGTAAGCCGCGGCTTATTTTCTCTCGTATGAATGGCCCTATTGTCTCCTTTTTGACAAGTATTCATGCAATAGTTTTATCACGTTTATGCCTACTCACTTAATATATTCGACTTTTTCCGTGAAATAATTAGTGCATCTCTGGCTAATCATTCTCGGTGAATTTTTTGAAGTATTTGAAGCACTTCAATCTGATCTTCGACAGGCATTTGCAGTGGACATTTTAGAGAGAGTGTAGTGAGCGAGTGCAGCTGACGTGTTCCTTCAATCCTAAGGCTGATCTGTAATACACGATGTAGGTTCAATGCTCATAATTGAGCAATCCATTCCAGTGTGAGTACTGATTGACTGCAGCAGTGAAAGAGTGGGGGCACTTCGTATTTGATGGGCTGTACGGGATGGGGAGGCTCTGCCCCAATGGGCGGGTTCTTTTTAATGAAGCCTCAGGTCATAGCTAAATTTGGTACTTCAAAGGGTCGGTAAGAATGTCTGGACAAAGAAAAATCGTATTGGCATCTTCTAGAGTTTCTAACAATCATGCCTCCACTGAAGTATTCGTAAATATCGTTTTGCTGAGTTGTCGCTTGCGGTTTTTCAGCACTTCTTCCTGTTCAAAGGTATGAAAGGTTGGGTGGGGGGGGGGATGTTTATAAGTATGGAAAAGGGTCACTACGCCGACCCAGGATGGTAAGGGGTTGAAAGTCTTGCGGAGCCTCTCCGTATTAAATTTATAATGCGAGTGCCTCTCCCTCTAACCTTTTCTTAAATCCAGATATGCCTTTATGTTTTGTTCCTGGCATACAGAAACGGCTCAGTAGATCCTAACGTTTAGTAGACGGCATCCTCTGGCTTATCTGGCCGGGTGAAAGGTTTCTGCGGCTGAGCAACAGATCACCGGCTGAATTGTTTCCGACAGCACTGATATGGATATACAATAGAACTGCTGATGACGTTTATTTTAGAACTCGGTCACAGGCCGGTTTGTTTTGCTTGCTGAGATGTTATTTGGTGGATCTGCAAGACACGACTGTACGATTTCAAATAAAACCGCACTTCATGAACCAATTCAACGGCAAAGGTTTTAAAGTCGAGAAATTCAAACCATTTCACGGTAACACTTGCTAAAGCGAATGTTGATTAATTTACCACCAACATTTTGCGGGACATTTAAAAGTCACGCAAACGGCATCGAATTTCTGTTAAAGGGCTTTCGTGTGTTAAAATGACAAGCTCTTTCCAATTGTAAAGCAAGGATTTCAAGTTACAAGTACGTACTACTGTTAGCTGGTGTTGGCAAATTAGATGTTATGTTGACCGCGGTAAGTGGTTATTGTGTATAATTCACTGAAATCTATCTGAAAGTCGTGCCGTAGCTTTTGATTTAACTCCACCCAGTCACTCTTATGGCTTGTAGTGGAAATACTTGGTAATATACACCTGCTTTTACTGCAGTGGTACTGTTAAAACTTTCTGTAAACTAGACTGGCCTTGCCAGTGAGCTCGCGGCGTGAGTTGGGTCGAGACCAGAATATAAAATGGAAAGTAGGGGACAAGAGCGGAACTCCCAAGAGAGACTTCCAATTTCTCACCATAAAAATATCACACAGTATAGAGAACTTGGCTTTTGACACCTTGCTCTTTTGACACCTTGATTAAACTAAAAATTATTATTACAACACTCGTACACTTGCTTCTTAAAGGTTGAGCGACCCTGCATCTTGAGAATGCGTGACATATCTTTTTATGCACAATCGATTATGACAGTTTGACCTTGACTCATATTTCTAATCAGAGGCCACGATTAATCCAGCCTTCGCTTCACTACTTATGTGTTTTCTTTTGTTAACTCAATACGTTTCTTCTATCAGGCTTTCGAGTATTCGTGCCCTGTAACAAATATAAAATTGAAAGCGAGGAATGTCACACGAGAGATGTTTACAATATTATTGCGCTTTTGTTCACAGTGTGTTCAGTCCATTTGTGACTGCAAACTCAATCCTCAGAATTATTTAGGTGTATTTTTCATTTCTGGTATTTAATGAACATTGCGAAACAAAGACTACATGATCGAATGAAAGAAACACTTCAACAGGCAATGTACGATACGCAGAAGAATTTTATGAGGCAACAGATGTCATGTACAGAGTAAAGCATAAAGCGTCATTGTTTTACGGCTAAAGCTCACCGTAGCTTTGGTTTCTGTTTTCGCCCTGTTATCTTCCCAAAAGTATTTCGTGTCGCCACAGAAAGTTTCGTCGGGACTAAATACTTATCGGCGACAGAGATATTTGCAATACCCCAGAAGTACCATCAAACATTTGTTTACGGCTATTCTCAAAGCTTGTGCGGTGAACGCGAGCCAAAATCTTTTCCTAAAATCCAGTTTATCCGTGCGCATTCCACAGAGCCAAATGGCGTTGAATTTGAATGGGATGCAGTTTACTTTTTCGCTTCACTACTTATGTGTTTTCTTTTATTAACTCAATACGTTTTTTCTATCAGGCTTTCGAGTATTCGTGCTCTGTAACAAATATAAAATTGAAAGCGAGGAATGTCACACGAGAGATGTTTACAATATTATTGCGCTTTTGTTCACAGTGTGTTCAGTCCATTTGTGACTGCAAACTCAATCCTCAGAATTATTTCGGTGTATTTTTCATTTCTGGTATTCACTGACCATTGCGAAACAAAGGCTACATGATCGAATGAAAGAAACACTTCAACAGGCAATGTACGATACGCAGAAGAATTTTATGAGGCAACAGATGTCATGTACAGAGTAAAGCATAAAGCGTCATTGTTTTACGGCTAAAGCTCACCGTAGCTTTGGTTTCTGTTTTCGCCCTGTTATCTTCCCAAAAGTATTTCGTGTCGCCACAGAAAGTTTCGTCGGGACTAAATATTTATCGGCGACAGCGGTACCATCAAATATTTGTTTACGGCTATTCTCAAAGCACAATTCTATCGCCCACATATCTCCTTCAAAATGGCGAAACTGCTCGCCCGGCAAGTGATGTGATGACAAAACGTCATCATAAATCACGTGAAAATATGAACCAATCACCGTGTGCTGATTCGTAACCCAGAAAAAAAATAAAAATAAAAATAAAAATATGACGATGATAAAGACACGCTTTCCAATCCTAAGCTCGTCGGCTTCGCCACGAGCAATTAAGAATTTCTTGAATTCCGGAAAATGTAATCTGATCCGTACCAGCGTCGGTTCTTGTCAGTGCTCATTCATCACAACATCGCCGTTTTTCTGCGAAAATGACACTCTAAGTCACACATTGGAAAAGAATATAGCAAATCGAGTTTTAAATTGTCAAGCGTTTGATAATTTTCTCATCTGTGTACCTACTTAATGCCTCGTTTTAGCCGAAGCCATTTCCCGCATCCAGTACCGATTGTGTCAAACTACCCTCACTGTTTATGTTTCTCAACGCTAGGCTTTTTGCGGGCCGCGGAAAACCTTTTGAGACAAGAAATTTAAATGTTTATTAGTTCAGTTGACGTTGGGTTTTTGCTCAAACGACATGTACCAAATGTTCCTGGTGAAATTAAAATTGGCTAAAATTTGACCTGCCGCTCAGAGGTTTTACCTTGGTCTTTTTGAAAAATCGAAACACTACCACAAGTTCAAGTTTCCATAGTTATTTTAGGTGCTTTAGAAAGAAGAAGAGGTACTTTGAATCACTGACGAGTTGCAGTGGCCAGATTGTTTACCGTTTTATTACACGAGCTTGTTAAATATGCACCATTTTCGTGTCGGTTCGAGGGGTCGGGAGGGCATTTTAGACTATCCGCGATTTTGTCAAAACGAAAAGGCAGTTGAACTTTTGAATATTATTTTCGAAGACAGTTCACCAAAGGGGTTCTTTGGATAAAATAAAATGAATTTCGAAATTTGGCAGTTGGCGCCCGATTCTCGATATTTACAGAGAGCCGCTCTTAAATAGGCTTCCTGTGCAATTTTACTCTGGACTGCATGCACAAAACTCAGGCATGCATGGGATTGTTTAATGAGCTCGAATTGTTTTGTACGTGAACGCGCTCAAAACATGATTTCTCCCAGAATGAAAGCAAAACTTGAACGGTTTACTTCAAATTATACACGGGCTTCAGACCTAGTCATACTTTTAAGGGCTTGTGAACGATTCTCGCTGCAATCACCGCATGTCAAATTACAGTATTTGACAGTTTTAGTCTTGAAAGAAATAATAAGACATCTGACTGAATCATTCAAGACTCCAAGTTCCGATTGCTCTGAGCCAACACGGTAGCCGAAACTGGCGACAGAAGCGTATTAAAACAATACATAGGGAAAATGATCAGCATACAGATTTTAATACATTCTTGGTGATCGAGTTACAAGATACGGGTAGAATATATTTGTCACGGTGATTGTTCGCTTTCCAATGACTAACCTTTGTTGCTTGTCCTTTCTGAATAAGGATCTGAGTTTAACGCAAGACGGCGTCTGAAGCTCCCGATTTGCTTCCAAGCGCTGTTCCCTTTGCGGAGCCGTTTCTTCGGCACGCTTCCGTTCATGATGCTGTCGGTTATCAAATGTTTGTCGTCTTTTCTCTAGACGTATGCGCTGTTCGACTGTTTCACGATTTCGCCTTGCCCGTGCTAGTTCCCTTCTCTTTTGCAGACGAGCTTTGCGAGACCGTGCTGTGTCAAGTTTTCCAGTTTTCAAATTCATTTTCGTGAACACATTTACGTACAGTTGTTGCTTCGTTCAAACCTTTGTTTGACTTCGCTTTGACGCTAATCGATAATTATTATTACGTCATTGCCTTAGAGGTCGCCCTATGACAGACTGACAGACTGACAGACTGACTGACGAACATTACATTTCGAGATGGCGACTCGCTTGGAGTCTCCACACAAAGCGAATTTGCTGCATTAGCGCCGTGATTATTACCCTCACTTCGCTTCGCTTCGCTCGGGGATTATATATGTAGGGTGGTCTCGAAAGAAGAAAGTTCTTATCATGATAATATTCTTTCACACAAAATCATGCCATGTCTATTTCACAGTAATTTATTTTGTCCCATAATAATCAAGAAATTATACAAGTTTTTGCACTACATTTATAGGTAAGATGTATACATACTTCTCAAGTGGGTTACATTATACTGTGCTTCTCAGAAATTCTCAATTGTTGTATGTGTTGCCAAGTACATGTACAAAAGCACAAAATCCCATGCCAGGAAAATATAACCCTAACCCTATACTCCCCAACATATTGGAAAAATAATAAGAAGTTCTGTAAGTGAAAATGGAAAATATACAATACACAATAATTCTACAGAATTTAGACAAAAGAGAGTCAGGTAAGCACATTCTCTATTAATGTAAGATGCTGTGTCTCATTTCTTATGTAATATGGGATTGGGTAAACTAACTCTTCTTATCACAGAAAGGTACTTTTTCCAATTGGGCTCAGTGAACTTCATGTTTCTCCCATTAATATTTTGGGACCTGTGCAAAATAAAACAAAGCACTGAAGTCTATAATATTAAGAATGTTATCAAGTGTGTTCTGTGGTTGGTATTGGGGGGAGGGGGGGGGGGGGGGTTGGTGGTAATACAGCTGGAAGAGTATCTAGCAATTTTTTATTATTGCAGAACTGTATAGGATTAGTTTGCTCAAATGAAAACTTATTAAACTTTCAATATTCTTGTAGCACCACTCAAACAATTTTCTAACTGTCAGTGGTAAATGCAAACTGATTCTTTTCTCTTAATGATATACACTTAGTATCCTGACTTGGAAAGTGATTATTGACCTTGAGTCTCTGAAGGCATCCAGGACTCAATTTCTACATACTGTATTTAACAGTCTCTGTCAGTGCTATCTATTAATTCCAACTTGTTTAGAGGGCAGTTTTTTTCTGCTCACACCAGCTGCTAGTGCGGTAAATCCTTTCTGAACATTATGTGTACCAGCTAAACAGCTAATTCAAAACAGCAAAAGGAACTGCAGCAATAAATTACATTTTTCTAATGCCAAATTTAGTGAAGTTAATCTTGCACTCTGAAAATAAATGCCTATGAAATAATACATACATGTACTTTTATCACTAAATAATTAAAAATGATATATTGTATTGTACTAAAACACTCCACTGTACAGTATGCCAGTAGCGAACATAAATGACTTAAATATGAAAACCATAATAATGAAAACCATGAAAATCAGTTCACTATCTCTATTAAGGGGTAAAATAAATCAGAACATACACAATAATTTTGAGCTGTATTCAGTAACAAAAAAAAGCATTTGAAATGAAATTCATATAGTCTTCAAAGACAAATAATGTAAAACAAAGTATGTGTAGCTAAATTTTAATTGATAGAAAATCATGAAATTTCTCAAAGACAAAAAAGTGTAAAACAAAGTATGGGCAGCTGCATTTTAATAATCAAACAAGACAGGCCCGTGGCCAGTGCGCTTGTGACGTCATTAGTACAATGAATAGAGACACGCGGGGTCCCGGGAGAGGAACTTTTGTCGTGCGTTTATATGCAAAAGATATTATAGCCGAGTCAGTTTTTGCACATGACGGATCCAAGAGCTCCCTTTATTTTTCTTGCCCTCTTTTCTTCTAATTTCAGTCAAACAGATATTCACGAAAAAGTGTATTATAATAATTGAGAGAAAACAATTATCGAAGGCCCCGTAGGAATATTCTTCGTTTGCAACAACCCAGTTTTCATTGCTTTCCGATACACGTGACAGTACTTGTGTGACGCTTGCTATACAACCTGGCAACCTTGTTAAGTGAATTTTCAAGCTGACATGTTTTGTGGAGGAACTGTGTTGTCATTTTGTAATGGGATTGACTGGGGAATACCCGACATCTTAAGTAGCTGTAAGACAGCGTAATAGCCTTATCTCATCTTCCCAGCGTGTGCATCATGTTCAAGTAGCTGTAATTGAAAGCTTTTAGCCATCTCTGTAGCACATTAAAACATGACACTTCCCATGATGAAATTACTTCGTATGAAAAAGACATCTCAGACGTTACGCATCCTACATGTACAAGTCTGATCACTAATATGTTCAAGACTGCTATGCATTAAGCTTTAGCGCAAAATTCTGGGTCGATACGAAATTAATCTCTATCGGAAGCTGCAGACGTTTGAATACCGTGACAACAAAGGTGTGCATCACGGGCTTGTGGAGCGAACATTACGGCTCGGATAGTCGGATATCAACCTTGAGCTTTTGAAGATTTCTAGGTATTCAGTGACAAATATTCTCGATGTAATCGCCTGCCGGTCTTTCCTGCTTTTGTTAAAGCGGCGCGAGTGAAAGCTAAGTAGCTGATGATTCGGGATTCCCCGTTCTATGATATTATGCTCGTGACATTTCATTGACAGATCTTGTATCTTAATCTCGCGTGATATTTGCCTCAAACCTATTAGTAACTCAGTATCCTCAGAAATAAACAAAGAACCTTTACTGCACGCAAAACGAAGTTAAACGCCGACTGCTCGTATACGCCGCGCGTTACACAAAGCCGCAGAGTTTCCGACAAAGGGAGACGCTCTGCCCGCAGGGAAAAGTTCAAGTTCTATCAAGTTTCGACACGTCTTCTACTACTTATTCGATGTTCTTTCACGCAAATATTGCTCAGAACACAGATACATTGGTTGAAGCGGTATCTATAATCGAGCATTTGCAAAACACAACCCTTCGTACTTTACGGGGGTCCCGCTGGTAACACATCAAGCATTTGTGTACGGCTATTTTCAAGTCTTCCGACGCTTAAAAACAATGCAAGCCAAAATCGCTCTTAAAGTATGGCTTCCGTGCATCCAAAAAGCCAACCAATGATCGTTTTGTTTGGATCAACAACTGAAGGACCGGAATTTTTTTCTATATCCCTTGACAGAGAAAACGCATTTTACTTGGCTCTGTGATTTTGATCTCTGAATACGTCTGATCTTGCAATGCCTGTTTTTTAACACATTTTAAAATACAAACGTATCTTAGCACCTCGGTTACTTTTGGCAATCTTCTTTTTGAGCTTCTAGCTTTCTCGCAGCGATGGTTTATTGATCCTAATTTTCTCTTTCCATTTCCATCTGTGGCTTTTTATTGTTTCCATGTTGTTTACACGCACGTTCACGGAACGCATTAGCATTGTGAAGTACGTAAGCTCGGGTATAATCATGAACTTTTGACGACTTTGGGACATTCTTTGAAATGTATTCTCGTATTAGTCGCCTGCTTTTTCTACTCTTGTTCAAAATGCGTGAAAGGTTATTTCAAGGGTACGTGGCTCGGCTCACGACTTCGTCTTGGAGGACTTCGGTTTTCTTTATTAAAATTGTGGGAATACAATAAAACTGAGCGAAGCGAGATCTACCAACGGTCAATTTTTCCTCAGCCATTTCCCAATTTTCAAATAATAACACCATCTGTTCCACTGATTGTTTGACCTTCATGGCACCTAGCCAACATGTCGCAACAACAACATAAATGCACAGCAGAGTGAAATTTTGATCCCAAACAAAAGTCAGATTTTCTGACGCTTTACTTGTATCAGCAAGAATAATACAAAGTAAAAGAATACAAAGTACCTTCAAGTTCACCCTCATACTAAACAGTTCCATATAATCCGCTATCAAGCGCTTGTCAAGAATCGAAGTTACACAGGTTCTCGCTGTCTTTGTATCTCGAGCGCCTTCGTTCAGCTTGTTCCTTCAAGTTCTCAAGGTTCTGGATATCAGATTCTTCGTACATCTCTGTACAGTTGTGCATAGTTATGCAGTTCATTGATAAGTTCATTGCATTTGCTTTCATGGCTTTCAATATGGCTTTTGAGGCTGAACGGACCAACCCAAGCTAAAACCGCTCAATGAAATTTAGTGTGGGTCTACCGCAGCCGGCGTATGCGTTTGTAAGTAAGATGAGCGGTCCATAAAATAATCCACAGAGCCAACTAAGGCAAGCAACTTGCTGTCTTCAAAATGGCGAAACTACTCGCCCGCCAAGTCACTTGATCACAACGTCATCACAAATCACATGATAATATGAACCAATCACCGCATGCAGATTTGTAACCCAGAAAAAAAAAAAAAGGAAATCGTTCCATTTTAAAGCTTGTGTCGTCACAAGCAATAATTAAATCAATAATTAAAATACAGACATTTCAAAATGAAACGGTGTTCAGATTAGTACCCACGCAGGGCGTGGGAACAAGAATTCGCGTTCGTACCTCCGCCATTGTAAGTTCAAACAACATCACATCTCTCCTTTCGTCTTCATTGGTCGAAGGCTCTTTCAGAATTTAAATCTGCCAAAATCTGTTCATAAGTCGCCAGTTATTTTGAGGAGATAACCTTCCACATTTAGCAGCATTAAGTCGCATTTTTTGTCCGTGAATGTACGAAAACAAATGACGCGACAATAGCCACCGCGGGGCAGCTCATTGAAGAGCGAGGGCTCAGATTCTGCGGGGGTGCATCAGGGGCTAGCGAGGCACCGAAATCCGCACCGACATCCCTACTCAAATCGAGATATATACAGGAATATACTGCTGCCTCGCTTTTGCTCGGCAGCAACAAATGCTGTAATCTGACATGCGGTGATAGCCCTTAGAAGTATGACTAGGTCTGAAGCCCGTGTATAATTTGAAGTAAACCGTTTAAGTTTTGCTTTGGTTCTGGGAGAAATCATGCTGTTTTGAGTGGGTTCACATGCAAAACAATTCGAGCTCATTAAATATGCATGCCTGAGTCTGGTGCATGCAGTCCAGAGTAAAAACAAATGGCACAGGAAGCCTATTTAATTGTACTGCCTATGAATTCAAAATTGAAAAATTAGTGTTCCTTTTTTCCCGTACTACGACGGCCGACCAACTTCAAAATTTGAGTATTAAATTTTGAGAACGTGCTTGGCAGACTGTATGAATTAATTTGACCGTGGGAAATACGTACTTCGTCACGCAATCGACTCTTTTTTCAACGCAAAAGTATAACACATACCATTCTTTTTCTCCTTCCTTTGCATGTAGCACTTGACTTCGAAGAAAACTAAGATTGAGTCAACATTTCGGTAAAACAAAGGCTACTCTCGTTGTGAGTACCAATGTAAAAGTCTCATCATTGGCAGAGCGAGGGGTATCTGCGATTATCGTATTTCTAGTTACAGTCTATTTATGTATATTGTTGTCAGTGAGTGGCCGAGTTTGTTCGCTCGACACAATCGGACCTTGAATTATTTAGTGACTTAATTTCTTTTTTCTGTCGAAGATTTTAAATTCGGCAAACGAGGTTTGAAAGGTTGTTGTGTTCAAAATTGAATCCTTGCCAAAATATACACCTTCCGAGACTTCGAAAGCGTATAAAAAGCGACTCTCGCTTTGCAAGTTCTAAATTTGTTACACTCCAAGAAGCGTATTAAATTGATAAAGTAAGAAAAAAACAGACATATATGAGCTTGGCTGGAGTTATCGCGGCTTTTCTTGAAATTAATAAAAAAATCGGTGAAGATCGACTTTGCTGACTGAGCAAAACTGATCGAGTCACAATTCCAGTTGCGCTTTTCCTGGCTTGCGGGTCTCGGGAGTATTCTGTAGTTGCGTGTAAAAGTTGTCTCGGCAAATTTTGGAGTTCAGCTAGTGTCCACGAAAACTTGCAGACTGCGCACGTTGTCTGAACTAAACCAGACTTCCGTGCGACAAATATTTTTTTAGCGGCCTACTGGTGACCTCGCCATACAACCGTGGTTGGTAAAAAATATTTTAAAATAATCTCCAAGCGGAAAAAACTCCGCTTTCCCAAAACCCACTACGGAGCGAGGGGATATCTGCGATTATCCTGTTTCTAGTTTCAATAATCGATTCTTGTGAGAAAGGTGGTATACCTTTTAAGGTAGCATTCTTTTATGAACCTCTATTAAACATTTTCTCCCTTTTCTATGCCTTTGATGAGGAAGCCGTCCAGAAAAAAATATCAAAGCAACGTCGCCGCTGAAAGGTCGCCCACATATGTCGTACTGCCTGAACGGGATTACTTTAGTGTTTGGGGTTTTGCTTCATTTGCTGGAAGACAACTATAAACATTACGACTTTCAGGAACCGACGAGTTTTTAATAATTACAGCTGACGTACAATTCTCGTTGCATTCACGGCGTGTCAGATCACAGCATTTCTCGAATAGACAGTTTGCACAGTTCCAACCCGACAAATTATTAGATCTTGAATAAAACAACGGTTTTGATAGAAAAATGAAATCAAGTCACTAAATAATACAAGGTGCGATTGTGTTGAGCGAGCAAACCCGGCCACTCATAAATTCTAATATAGTAACAGTCTTTGTAGATCGAAGCAGTGATGAACAATAGACTGTAAAATTGTTTAATATGGAAAGAAAAACTGACACTAGACTGACGAACACTAGATTTCGAGATGGCGACCCGCTTGGAGTCTCCAAATAGCGCGATACTACAGCATTAGCGTCATGATTATTACCCTCGCAGAGCTCGGGATCAAAAGCTTCGGTTTTCTATACCTTTTTATACCAGCCCTGAAGCTTGAAGTGGTCAATCATAGTGAGTACCCCAGTCCAGGGGGAGGGCTATAGTGCCCGTTCAGTAACAATAATTTCAAGCTAACAGGAATATTGTAGCGACACTAAAATAAAAAGAAAGAAAAATTAAAAGGAAGCTTGGACAATGACAAGACAAGGCTGACAAAAAAGGATAAGAACAAACAAAGACGAGAGGTGCGGATAGAGAAGAGAAATAAAACAAGAAAACAGGAAAAAGTGACCGGAATTCGTCTGCCTGAACAGATGATTATTGGTCAACTTAATTAAACTCCTCGACAAAGACGACAAGAATTCTTTTGACGTACGTTTATTGAGTAATATTACAAACAAATGGACGTCTTCTAGCATAAATACTGTACTGAAGACGACGGATCATTATTTCGCTCTTCTAAATAAGCGAGTACCTAAAACATTGCCAGGCCTGGTTGAAACGTCGCATCTAACATGTGTCGAATATAATTCTTATTTAGGTTGACTCAAGTTTTCAAATGCGAGTTTTGATTCAAACGTCGAATTTAATAGTCGCATTTAATACATTGAGAGATTTTTAGTTTGTTTCCGGACGGCTTTTAGAAACCTCTCTTGTTTGAGCTCGAGGAATCAATTGCATTTGTGCTGCGCCTCATGTTTTCCTCAAAACATATCTCGCAATAAGCTACAGAATTTCCTGCACTCCATCCCGGAGTATTATTATCAATCTTATGAATCAACGTCGAACCTCTGTCGAAGATTCAACAGGCTCAGTCACAGATTGGACTGAATTCAAGTCTGTCGAATTTATACGTTGACTTTCACAATGCATTTGATTCTTGAATTGTATTCGACACATGTGAAATGTGACGTTTGAACCGGGCCCAAGTAACTCTGCCACGGTATCGGGAAGGCAAGTGTAAGGAATCTGCTCAGGCGGATTCAATAATTATTACGTAATGTTATAGTTAGGTAGGCGTAAAATGACGTCGAACCTCCTTGAGTTACCAGCACCTAACCAACAGCCTATTGTAAGCGAATAACTCTCGTAAAAGATCGTGACCACCTTTACAGGGTACTCAAAAACATATACAAGATCGCGAAAATTTGAAAGAATACGAAAGAAGTGTGGAGCAGCACGACGCACTCCCACACTTCTGTAATGTTCTATCGCCCCCAAGCAGACGTGAAAATGACACTCGCATGCTATGTTGAATTATAATGCACTTAGCATTCGACGTCGTTTACCAATCAGATCGCGCGTACTATTCGCCTAATTTTGTGGTAACCAATCAGATCGTGCGTACCATTCACCTTATCTTATGGCAACCAATCAGATCGCGTATACTATTCATCTCGTTATAGTAGCTCCCATGCTGACAAAGTGCCGATAGCGGCCACGTGAACCAGACTCCAATGGCTGGCATTTACGAGAGGTATTCACTAAGTAAATAAATAAATAAATATAGTTAATCGACAGAGAAACATTATGTACAAATTATATGCAAACTAAAACGTAAAGTAAATAAAACGTCATCGCTACTACCACCACCTTTATCACCGCTCACCATGCTCATTGTTCTTCTCCGTTTGTTGAATTTCAAGTTTGCAGAGAAAATGATGTTTTGTCCAGAATAATATTGAATGCAAACAAGGGGTCACAAAGTAACTGAATAACTAAATGTCTCATCATCAAAAAAAGAAAAAAAGAAAAAGAAAAAGAAAAAGAAAAATCATGCACAAATCTTACCGACAAGACATACAGCTTTCAAAGCCTGACAATACTCCATATTTACAATTATTATCTTACTACTGTTACGGTCACATGCCAATCGCAAGCTTGGCCAGCAGAAATAATTTATAGTTCTGGGAAGAAGTTCAGATGGGACTGTACAGAACTGGGGGCAAAATTCCACATTTCTATGTTATGAACCTAAAAATGCAAAGCTTTTGCAAATATTGCATTATGTAATCGATAAATCCATAATTTTATACACCCCTCATATATAATATATATTATAAAATAAAACTTATATAGCGAGCGCTCTGATTGGTTCTCAACCGTGTTTACATGAGGCTGTAACACGGAAAGTATGTTATATTGCTCTGAGGTTGCGCAGTGGGACAAATTTTTGGACTGCTCGATTTTAGTGAAGTTCCCGATTCTTCATTTGACCTGAGTTTATGAGAAAAACAAGAAATTATAAGCCTTTAGCAAGGAAACGACAACGGCGGTTTTGGCAGGCGGAATGATTGATGAACGATTATTTAGCGCTGGGCAGAAACAGTTCGCGAGCATTCGAGTTTCTTTGAAATAACAGCGGAAAGGATAAGTCCATTGAATTGTTGAACTACAATCCTGGCCAAAAGTCGTGGGACACTTCGCGTTTTATCTAAAAATTATGACATTTTCCCTCTTCCCGCCCCCCTCCCCCCTTGCAATGTTGAATGAATGTGCTCAAAGTGCACTCCTTTTAAGCAACATTGTATGGGGGGGAGGGGGAGGACTAAGTTTCGGAAACAGGAGCCACTTTCGTTGTTCAACAAGGAGTGGTGGTGAAAACATAGCATTTTTTCAGAGTGTCCCACATAGTTTTGGCCAGGATTGTCTATAACGCGAGGCATACTAAAAATGTCCATAACTTCTAGAGGATTTGATGTATTGATGCCAAACTTGTAATAGTTGTTGTTTGTGACCTTGTGTATGTATTCGAACCAAATTTGCCTAATTAAAAAACAGTTGGAACATTTTAGTGAATGACGTGCTCGTATTGTATGTGCTGAGGAATATGATTGTGACAGGGTGAAAATTGAAAATTGAAAGGTCACAATTAAATGCCGGTTTTAACGACTAAAAACTGAGGTTGAAACCTTCAAGTCGATTAATCGTTTATTTTACGATACTCGGACGTCGAAATTAAAAGAAAAACAGCGATTCACATGGGAAAAGAAACAATTTCCGCGGAGCAGAGGGCGCTGACCTTATGATCATGTCCTCTGTGGCCGACTGTGTGACAGTGCGTCTCGCTGGTTATCATAGTGGCGTTTCTGTTTCAACCCTATTCCCCGGGCTTGTGCGTTTGCATTTCGATCGGGGAGTACGTTTCCCAGCATTAATCCAATTGGCTTTTTGTTTTGTTTCAAGCATTGCTGGGTTTTCCGCACCGGGCAACGCACACTAAGAGCAAATGTCTGCAGCTCGGCAGACTGGTGACGTCATGCCGCGGCAACAATAAACAATTTTCTATTCAAAGCCCTGTGTATTATTTGTAAGCGATACAGATACCAATCTCCTAGCGACAAGAAGTAAAGCTACTAGTATAATCTTACATGATACACGTGACATGTGTACTTTGAGTGACGTCCGAGTTCATGCCGTGACAATACTCGGCCAGAATAGCGTCAATTCTCAGTAACAAATACGCGAATAAATCGGATTTTACAGCACTTCCTCAGAAAAGAACGTTCGAACTACTTTGCCCACTGTAGATACATTAACATATCATACTGGCCGGTATATTTGACCAGCCGAAGCATGATTTTCAACAGTTCTCACCTTGACCGTTAATAAAAATCAAAATCTATTTATAATCTTATAGCTGTAAGTGGGTGAGAACTGTTTAAAACACATCAAAATGGCATTTTTGAACGATAAATATCACTTAGAATATAGGAAATATAAACGATAAGTCATTGTGTGCAATATCAAGAGGTACAATTTCCTTTACTTTCGAAAAATCGAACTTTTCCCGGTGAGAATTGATGAGAATTGATGTCAGTACTCGGCACACTGACGTCATGCATCCGGTTTCATGTTTCGCTGTGTTGCAATACAAGCACTGCGAAACAATGGCCACACGAATGCGAAGCTGCTGGCACTGAGGAGTTTGTTTCCAGAGGTTAAAGAAACGCCACCTCACGTCCATCATTTCACTATTAACACGATCGATGCATTCGCCTTTTATCAGGACAGGCGGAGCGTCTGCTGTAGCAAAGAATAGCGTGTCGCTGCTCAGCTCAATGTGTCGCTTACAAAAGTTCTTGGGCGCTGGCAAATGCACAGTGTCGCCCTCCAACTCCTGCAAAAGATCGGTCCAAGCAATGATAGTGGGACTCCATCTGAAGTCATTCAGGAAGATTATCTCCGCCTACTCAATTTTCGCGCCAATTTACAATATTTTTCTTAAAATTAAGCCCTATTGACCTCCTTATATCACTGAAAACTCGCGCTAAACTAATTATTTCTCAGTAAATATATCAAAAATACATTCACAGCGTTTATAAAATGTACTCATCCAAATTTGGCTACAATGCATCAAATCCTCTAGAAGTTATGGACATTTTTAATTAACTCGCGTCATAGAGACAATCCTGGCCAAAAGTCGTGGGACACTTAGCGTTTTATCTAAAAATTATGACATTTTCCCTCTTCCCGCCCCCCTCCCCCCTTGCAATGTTGAATGAATGTCCTCAAAGTGCACTCCTTTTAAGCAACATTGTATGGGGGGGAGGGGGAGGACTAAGTTTCGGAAACAGGAGCCACTTTCGTTGTTCAACAAGGAGTGGTGGTGAAAACATAGCATTTTTTCAGAGTGTCCCACATAGTTTTGGCCAGGATTGTAGCAACAGACAACTGGTAGTAGCTGCGTATAGTCCATCAAATCTATCTAATGAACCTCAACAAAACTCACTCTTAAATAGGGATGATGTGACACAAATAATCCGCCAAGAATTGCGCCGCGTTAATGGCAATCAAGCCAACAACAGGGGATTTCCAAATCAAAATCGTAGAAGCTTCGATGGACGCCCAATATGCAATTATTGCAACAAAACTGGCCATGTTGCTTATGCTTGTCGCCAACGTTTGGGACAACGAGATCCCAGACTCCCAAATTACAATTATGAGCACCGCCAACCCAATCCGAGATATTCAGGCCGACCTGACCATCGTCCAGCCAATCAAGCGGCTCCTTTAAACTCCCCTCGGTCTTGTTAGAACGGGAAACTAGCGAGGCCAATGTACATCGTAAACTTAATAGAAATATGACCGCCAAAGCAGAAACGCCACAAACAAACAGAGAACCACTTAGTAATGAAGCACTTAGTGATAGACAAATGCCTCAACGACAGGAAAGCCAAAATGATCTAGTAGCGCACGAGCCTGTAGTCCCGAACAGTCTCGTGAATTCAAAGGACAACACTAAAGACACTGAAGTTAAGGGATATCCAGCGAGATCTCAACAAATGCAAGAGAGAATGCGAAAACGCAGAGAACTTGAAAAAATGGCCCAAACTAAAGGTGAGAAACCAATGTCCACAAATGTTGAATCACACGAATCATTTACACCTGTCATGCAAATTCCTGCCTCAAAACTTAAAGTGCGGTTTGCTGAAGATGAATTAATAAATTGTTCAGAGGAAAGAACTCAAAACGTTCCTCGAATTAACACTATTTCCCTGATCACAACGGACAATCATGTTAGGAGACCTGAAACTTTCACTATAACCGCAGAAGAACAAACGGAAGAAAATTTTGAAACAATAATGCCGCAAGAAGAGAGTTTTGTTACTGAAGAAACTAAAATTGTGTTTGAAGAACCAAGCATTTCATGCAAAGAGATAAGAGTGGAAACTGAAGAAACCAAAGTCGAAGTCGACGAAAAAGAATCTGAACCGCTAAAACCCACCGTGGAGAAAATTGACAGAGAAACCACACAATCAGCCGCGCTGAACAATGAGAAAATAACGTCGTATATGAAGTTGATACCTAAATACATATCTGCTCTGATGAAGAAACCACGGTTAAATTTAGAAGTCACAGAGGAAACTGGTCAAACAAATATGGTTAAAACCGGAATTCCAGATACCACTCAAAATGTGTCACAAGAGATGACAATCCCAGTTACAAATCAAACACAACAAGTTGATAAACAAACAGCCCAGTATTCAGATCACAAAACAATTAATGATGTTCAGATTGCTAAGACAACAAAAACACCCAGCGAAATAATTGAAATTGAAACCAAGACTGCAGATTTTGCCTTGAATACATCGAGTGGTCAGGATTGCATATCGAATGAGAAGGAACAAACACAAGTGACAGGTGCCGAGCACATTATTTCTTCAGATGACAATCCAAACACGATAGAGTCAGTTACCGAGGCATGTCAAAATGCTATTCAGTTTTCGAAGTCTAACAATAGTCTTTCAATAGAAGGTTCGATTTGTGGCACGAAATTATCTTTCCTCGTTGACACCGGCGCAAATGTCACTGCAATCAAGGCGGATGTGTGGCGCCAATTGCCACCGCCCACGAAGCACCCTCCAGAGCTTGTTAGTTTAAACATAGATCGAGTAACAACCACCCAAACAGTCCAAGTTCGGCAAGACGTAATTCATTTTCAGCCTAAGCCATTTAACAACTTCTTAAAGATCCAGTCCGCAAATGATCAACAATTGGAAATTGTCCCATGCAGTAAGGCAAAACTGGAGAATGACTATGAGTCATGTCCCGCTTATGTTGTCTGCGCCTTTCTTTTTGTAATGATTTGGAAGTCGGTTGTTTCCAGAAAACTACAAAAGCAGGAAATTACACGGAAATTCTGCAAGCAACTCCTGAAGGCCTACAATTTGCACAAGTTGCCTTCCACACAAAATGGAGAACTTGAGTGGCTTTTGCGCAAACACGAACGAGAGAAATTATTGTACATTTCATTCACATGGTCTATTAGCACACACGAAACAGAAATAATGACACCGTGCTAAAAGAATTATAACAACCGGACAACTTCTCGAATTATTAATGTACTGAACCTTGACTGGTAAACGAATACCGTCCGTGAACACCCTTCTTAATTCACAGACAAACTAAGCCAATTGTATAATTTTAAAAGCATCTTTTCGTGCGACTAACAAAAAAAAAAAAAAAAAAAAAATGTTTTGCAAACATATACTGTTCGCGCTTCATGTACACAAGTAAGTTATTGCTGTACAAGTCAAAACTCGTTTGGATAAGATCAACCTTCCGATTGCTAGTGAACGCCTTTCCAGCACATGCTATTACTTACATAAAATTATTGTCGTTACCAATTGCTCTGTAAACTTTATGCATAGTATTATACTGGAGGACAATGATCTAGTTAAGCATAGAAAGTCCTTGTTTTAGTTAGTATGGCTTGGTTATTTTCTTTTAACCCTGACAATAAACTCACACTTCAACGATGCCACATCTGCTTGCGCCAAATACTGTTGAGCTACTACTACTACTAATACTACTACAACCTACCGATGGACCCCGGCACCAAAATGCACGGATGATCTACTCTGAATTTACTGGATTTCCATAAACACGAGAACACCTTGCTGACGCACTAAAGCCTCGTTACAGCAAACTAACAAAAGCCAAAGAAATCAGTCCAGTACGAAAGCTGTTCAACAAACCGAACTTTCATCTCAGAAGCGGCATGTTATACGAACAAACCGCCTGAAAAATACCAAATACAACAACTGAACACTCTATAACAGCAAAAACGGGTCCAACGTCAAACCAAGGTCACAGGCACCTCTAAACCGACCCACTACAAACAGCACAATGACAGCAAATATATTCTCCTATACTGGCGCAACCACGAGATGGACATTATTACATGCAAGTCCCTGGACTTATACTGAATGTCTCGCGACATACCAGTCAAGCATTACCTGCGAATCCACGGAAACTAGAACTGAACATTTGCCATTTACCACTAACTTGTTCAACTTATATCACGTGTCGTATGTCAGTGACATACTACTGATTTGAAATTAATCTTTGATCATTCCAGCATGTAACAAGTGACATAGTTTTTCAAGTACAGAATCAAGAGAAAAAAATTCTTGTGTATACATCCTCACGCATGTAGTAACATGCTTTCCTTCCTTAATAATAATGTAATGTAATTGTTTATCTTGTAATTGTAAACTCTAAGACAGTCTTCAGCCTGTACCTTTTAGTTTAATAATACGGTCAGACATGGTGTTAGCTGCCCAGTGCTTGTAACTACTCTCTGAATGTCAACACATTTTCTTCCACATTCCTTTTTAGTTTTGTCGAACGGAGTCGACTCTTGGAAAAAGGGGGGTAATGTTATAGCAGAAAATTGGAATATCTTCCCGTAGTTTTGGAAGCGAATAAATTAGTGAATTGGAGTTCTTTTGTTGACAATTGGAAGAGTTAGAGTAGATGTTTAATCAAGTTTTACGTTGTTGTTTACTGTGATTAACACTGAGGCCTTCCTCAGGAAATCTAAGTGATCTTGTTATTAATTGAAGATCCTGTTTGAGGAAATGAGCAATAGCAAGTGCGCACACTGTCGTAGGCGTGCCAGCACCTTCTCTTCCTTCAGATCTTAACTACAGCCAATCGTATCCATTGGAATGTGTTAGTGTGATTTTAGAATAAGTGTAGTAAGCAAATAGAGGAGCCACTCGAGTGTTAACGACATCCTAGCGGAAAGGGTCATTCGGAAATATGAGTTCTGAATGTGACTTTGAACTTGGTCCTAGCAAAAATCCATTTCCTATCCTTTGTGTTCTAATTCGGCCAGTGTGAAAACTATTAGGAAATCACTGGGACGACGTAACACTTGTGGTGCATAAAAGCTGTCGGCTAAGAAAATAGTAGGGCAGATAGTGAGACTTGTTCTTGAAAACGGAACATCGACGCTAAAGAGCATTAAAAGTGAGCTTCAACTCTAAAGTCTGTTATAGCCCCGTAACACGTTTGCTTGTGACCCACTGAATACAATTCACTGATGAATGCGGTACCTCTTTAATACACCACAAACGCGAATAAATACAGTAAGTATCAGTTCATCAAAACTCAGTCCCATTCAGGAATACGTGTAAACAAAAGACGTAAGCTAATTACAAAGTACAGTACGTACATACGTGATTACGGCACTGCAAAACCCGGCCAGTCCAGCGAATCGACATGATTTCTTAAAACATCTTGTGAAAGGTCATCTTCTTGTACCACACCAAAATCTGGGCGAGACCTTGGACAAGTGCAGCAGAAAGTAGTCATAGAGAAGTAGCTTCCCAAACGTTGCATTTACATTTAGTGCAGTTCACATCGCTCACTTCAATCGGCACGGTAGAAGCTTCACTAGCTGCTCGGCCGGTTTCAGACAGCTCTGCTCTGCTCTGAATACAACGGAACCACCAACCGAGCCGAAGGGAAGTTCAGTTTGAGACTCATTGATGGAATGACCTTTTGATTATTCATTTCTCCAGCATTCGTAAAGTTCGTAGTTTGAAGATTTGAAAACTTTGTCTCATCCGCTCGGCACAACGATCTGTGATTGGTTTCAGTTTGTGTGTTGAGAATCTCGACTTTGATAATCACGTAAAACGAGTGAGTTTGGGAGAACTCGAAAGTTTGTGTAAACCCTCGCCGCGGCGGCTCGGGTTTACACAAACTTTCGAGTTCTCCCAAACTCCCTCTCGTGTTTGCATCAGGCTATGTAATCACGGCAATTTCTTAACTGTTGACCACCTGCAGGTCTCATGGAAAATGAAAACCGCTAATAAGGACTCCCGAAAACGGTGAGCGAAATGTTGACTTTTTCAGGTCTGGAAACCGATTTCAAATTCCATGACTCTCCGTAATTTTTCTATATTACAGCTGCGTGTAAGTCCTGTCAGAATATATTTTTGCCGTACGACGTGTTTTAACAAACTCCAAGGTAAATATTGTGTGTAAATACAATTATTATGATCCCTTGAACGGGTCACCTTTTCTGTTTCCCACAATAAATCTCTCAAAGCTTACAAATGACAATATTAAGATAACTGAGAAGATACTAGGTTAGCCCTAATTCCTAATATTCCACAACGACTCTAACCTTGGATAATTATGCTCTTTTTACATGACGGAATTTTCCTATTTACTATTGTTAGAGTCTAGTTTAGTTCCAATTTTTTAGATAGTACTGGTAACATATTTATAAAGACTAAAAAGACTAAAACAAATCAAGTCTTATCATACTACTACCTCACGGCTAAAAGCAATGCCAACAGGCCACTATTAGCGTGATTTTGAAGTTGCACTTTTATTAAATGAAACTGAAAATCTCACAGATAGGAATATTAGGCCCGAGTCAAACGTCGTACTTCAGGTGAGACGAACTCAATGCAAATTAGCTCAAACATTGGATTTTGTTCATTTGCATTGAGTTCGGCTCATGTGAAGTACGGCGTTTGACCCGGGCCTTAGTTTCATGCATCATACCCCTTGGCTGTTTAACAAATGTTTTAGAAAAAGGCATGACCTGAAAGAGGAAACCTTAGACTGCTTTAGGGTACAACCAAGATTATTAGAGTACACTTAATAATAATAATGAGTTCTTAAGAACGCATACAACCGTTATCTCTGTGCTTCTTACAGGGAACGAAAAGTTAACATTAATAATATAGTAATAGTAACAGAATTATACTGATAATTAGTAATTTCCTAAATTCTATTCCTAATTCTAAAATTTATCAAAACAGTTCTCTAAAAGTCTCTAATACAAAATCCAAAAGGTGTTCTAAAAATTCTGCAACAATTCTCTAAATTATCAATAATAAATAATAACTGAGATTAATAATAATCAATAGTTAAGAAAATTGTTTAGTGAAGAGGAAAGTTTTAAGAGCGGTTTTAAAAGCGCCGAGTGACTCAGCAGTCTTTACGGACTCAGGTAAAGGGCAGCATTAGAAAACGCCCAGTTCTCGCAGATCACATATAGCTTAACTAGGGACGTGACTACAGCTAACAAAGCATGCATGTTATAAACAAGAAACTACCGAGGTATTCATAGTACGAGTACAAATATGATTCAACGAAAAAGCTGTGGTTTTGCACCTGGGTCGTTGTGAGGTCAGTGCTCTGTTTAGTCAATCGCCTTTAAAGGAACAAAAGAAGAAATGTGTGAATGTTTCTGTTTAGATTTGGCAGTGCAACACAAGTATTAGACGACAAAAAGAGATGCCATCTATTTTTGTCGTGGCATCAAGTACCTAGCAAGACATTTTAGCTGCCAATACATATATTACATTTCTCAGCCAGATTTTAAAGCATTTTAAAATGCCACTTATTTACCCCAGGGCAGTTGATCCCAGGTTCCAGGCGCGTCTTCTTGTTGTTCTCCTGCCTCTGGAAAGTGCGGCTGACAAGAGGAGGCGAGTCTCTGGCATCTTCCTTGGCCGTCAATGGCTGGAGGTAGAATGGAGAGAACAGGCATTGAAATAGTACAATTCACTGTAGCCGCCTTATAAATAACAAACCCTCAATAATACTATAGAGCGCTTTTCGGATGACTGTCAAAAACCAAAACCAAAGCAACCACAGAGACAATCAATGAGGCAAAAACACAGCAGACCAATAAGGAGTCCGAGCAAAACCAAAACCAAAACCAAAACCAAACTCAAGTAATTGCAATTGGTTTTACAAACCAATCAGCAGTGCGAGAACACGCCATCGCGACTTGCTTTCTTACGTGAAAATGTCGCAACCAGGTTTTGATTTTGCTCTTGATTGGCCAAGAATGCTGCTAGAGTTGTTAGGACCAATCGGAAAGCGTAGCAAACGCAAAACCAAAGCAATCACACGATTACTTTCGACAGTCATCCGAAAACGGCTCTAATAGCATATCGGGCAATTCCGAACAGTGACCCTCACGTGAACAACTTGACCAGATCGAGTCGGGGGCTTGATGGAGATGCTCTCTGTTGGAAAACAAAAAAATAAATAAATAAAACCAATTTTTACAGTAACTAAGAAAAAAAAATCAGTGTTTTATACGCCTGGTTTTCACGAGCGTCGCAAGCGCAATAGTCTTTATTTCACGATGACAGCAGGCTCGATGCAAGCGCAAAAAATCAAGCAAGCACAAGGATCAAAATGCTTATAATATAACTGATACCTTTCTTTCACGTATTTACGTATTTTGCTTACTTTTCAGTTTTTCCAGATGGTATGATGCCTTGTCCTTTTTCATCGTATCGCCGCTTTCTTGGCGTTCACCAACCTATGGAGAGACAGATTACACAGAATTGCAGAGGGTGTGTGTGTGTGGAGGGGGGAGGGGGGTGGGGTGGTGGATTTGGATCTAGGGATGGGGATTTTAAAGACAGTCAATCTTGGTTTATTATCTATTATGTATTATTTAATGACGACATTACGACCAGCCAACCACAAGGAGGAAATTTTGAGCTAGAAATGCATTTTATGCTCTCTATTTTTATACTAAAATAGTGCTCCAGCAATGTCTTTATGGGTTTATACTGCTTTGAATAGCGTAAAGAAGCTAGTTCTCCGTTCATTTTTCTACATTGTCAGCTTATGAGCATAATAAGGGTATACTAGTCGATAGATCATATCAGCACGGTTTACTATTTTACTGGCGTTTATATATTATATTATTACAAGCGGCAAGCTACAGCAACACTTGATTATAGAGGTTTTTTATTAGGTGTGTGATTACACTGTATGTTGCTTTGGTCGCGCGTTTGCTACGTTTAAATTAACTTTTGCAGTGCTTGGAAGTTTACATTTTAGTATTCACCGTAATGGACTGATCATTGGCATATCCAAGACTTTTCGTCAGAGACTGTTTCTCCTTACGGCGCTGAAACGCTGCTCGGACCTAAGAAATGGAACACTTACTAAAGCAAGTCGCAGTTATTAAATAAGTACCGCAGTAGTAGCAGCAGCTGTAGCGGGTGATGGTACTTAGTAGTAGCGGTATCAACAGCACCAGCAGTAGAAATAGAAAGAGGTTATTACACGGGAAGGAGTGCAATACGGCGGAGTATTTTTACGAGTCGGTTTTATTTTTTCGAGCCTGCTTCAGGCGAGAAAAAATAAAACTGACGAGTAAAAATACAGCCGTATTGCACGACTTTTCGTGTAATAAATTGTTTATTACACGACAAACAAAGCAGGGCAAACATTCTCGCCGCTTGCAAAATGGAACAAAAAAATGACGCGTTCGTAAACTTTGCTTGCGAAAACTGATCACGTAAGCTAATAAACCAGTTGATCTGGTTCCTGACGAGTGCAATACGCTCCCATCTTTGCACTCGTTTTGGCCCGTATTTGCACTCGAAAATGGGAAGTCGTGTAATAAATGCATTTATTTTTGTGAATTGCACATAGTAGTTATTAAAATAGTAGTAGTAGCAGTAGTAGTGGTAGTATTAGTAGTGGTAGTAGTAGTAGTGGTAGTAGTAGTAGTAGTAGTAGTAGTAGTAGTAGTAGTAGTAGTAGTAGTAGTAGTAGTAGTAGTAGTAGAGTGATTTCAATAAACCCGTGAAACAGATACTACACTATTAGAGACTATTAGAGACACGTACACACTCCAAGTAGATGTCAGACTATACGGCAATGGACTATGTTTATTTGCCACCGGAAATTCTTCTCAAAAACCCCTACATAAAACTCACAGAAAACTAGACTCTTGCCCATCTAATGTTAGGAAACAATGTGGGCACTTGATTGGCGTGTTAAGCTGTGCAAGAGGAGCCTAGAATTGTCATTTTCCGCGTAATTTGCAAAACTAATGAGCCTGCTTGCACTACCGGCATTTGGTCGGTGAAAGGACAATAAATTGCCTTGAGTTGACGTCGACTCGCATGTTTTTAGTGACGTTCCGTAGATATGTCTTCAATATATTTGTATCGACGCGGACATTAACACTTGCTAGTGGTCGGATCGCGGCCACTTCGGATATTCAATTTCCCAATATCGCGACATTTTGTTTCGAATCAAAGATATAGACAAATACTCTCTACTAGATACTTGTACACCCTCACTAATAAAAACTGTTTCACGGGTTTATTGAAATCACTCTAGTAGTAGTAGTAGTAGTAGTAGTAGTAGTAGTAGTAGTAGTAGTAGTAGTAGTGGTAGTGGTAGTGTAGTGGTAGTGGTAGTGGTAGTGGTAGTGTAGTGGTTGTTTTGTTTAAAGAAAGAGAGCATTGATTCAATTGATTACGTTATATCCGTTTTGCTGGCCGCACAATTTTAGAAATTTAGGTGTGTTATTTAGAACAAAGCCTTAGTCAATTCAGTCGGAGTTAGTACACACAACCACCAGGAGTCATTGGAATTCTACCGGAGTTTTACTGAAGTTTAGGAGCTTTCCTTGGAGTTTTCTAGTTCAGCAGTCAAGACCAAACGTGAGTGTTAACCTGTCGACCTTTGAACCTTTCGGATTTGTAAGAAGTGCATTTTCCGTTCCTAAAATTCCTGTAATTATTTTGTTTTCTAGTTTTTACCGTATCTGTGTACTTGTGAAGTCGGCCCAGCCTGAATTAAACCACTTAAATATCGCTGTCCGTCTGCTACCTGTACGCATTGGTTAAACTGGCGAACTTCGGCACGCTACACCCCGCGTCAGTGGTGCTACAATCCTGGCCAAAGGTATGTGGGACACTCTGAAAAAATGCTATGTTTTCACCACCACTCCTTGTTGTACAACGAAAGCGGCTCCTGTTTCCGAAACTCAGTCCTCCCCCCTCCCCCCCCATACAATGTTGCTTAAAGGGAGTGCACTCTGAGCACATTCATTCAACATTGCAAGGGGGTAGGGGGCGGGAAGAGGGAAAGTGTCATAAATTTTAGATAAAAGGCTAAGTGTCCCACGACTTTTGGCCAGGATTGTAGTGAAAGGGTAGAATTTGCAGTTGTCATAGTGGTGCTGTGCTGCTCTATAGTAGTAAGTGGTAGCGGCTGCTTACACTTACCTCTTGGTTGAATACACAGAAGAACAAGAAGATGAAGAGACCCTGAAAGAGACGTACATAAATATCACCGTGAGGTGTAGTGTAATTATTGTCAAGGTACACCAAACCAAAACACTTAAAAAACATCCTACTTAGTTAACTTAAAATTGTCTAAATTACAATTAAAATCTTTGGCTCACCTGAGATGAGTTGGCTATGGCAAACAGATACTGAAAGACGATGGCTGCATCCTTTTGGAAGGCAAACAATCCAAAGACCCAGCCGAGTCCAAGAATTGGCATCAAAACGCCGACGCATTTAGCTCCAGCCCTGCACAATAGAGAGATGTTTTTTTCTTAAAAAAAAAAAATCCTCAAGAGTCGAATTATATATATCATACATTGTTAGAATTTATAAAAATTAATGTATTTCCATCAGTGCTGAATCAGAACCAACAAGACTTCTGATGTACATTATAGGAAATAAGGAATAAACATACAGCAAATAATAGGGAAAGGTAAAACAGAAATAATAATGATGATGATGGAAGGACGCATACAGTATTACTTTAGTGTTCACATACGTGATATTTGCCTTGTCAGGGGTTGCTACACCGGATGCAGAGAACGTCACAGTTTTGGTGACTTTGATCAGAATAACCAAGTTCATCTGCAATGACGAAACAAGTTCAAGAAGCCTAACTTGTCAGTTCATGTTCAATGAGGAAGATTAAGCGTTCGTAACCCTCCCTTTTGTCTCCCCCTCTTCTCCATCGTCAGACTTACCGCACTGAATAATATGACAGGTCCAAGGAAAGCCCAAATAAACCCTTTATCAGTGGACAGCCAACATCTACAATGAACCAAAGAAGCAATAACGAAAAATAGCAAGAACAACAGCAACAAAAACATAAAAAATTAAAAACAACAGCAACAAAACATGACCCCTTGCATCGTTCAGTCCTCGATTACAGAGGGAGCAAAAGCATGTAGAGATGACTTACGCTTCCTTTGTTCCGTAGCTGTCTGGCCTGATACCAGCTGATGTTCCAACGACAAACGCTGAAAACGCTGTGGAGAACAGTGTAACATATTAGCTGCAGAATATTTTGGCATCTGATGTCAGAACGATTATCTAAACCTGAGGGTGACCAAGGCGCTGTCACGCTGTGTAATTTTTTCACAGCAAGTTGTCTGGCAATAGCTGCCAAGGAGAGATATTACACTGTACAACGTGATCTCAGCAACTTGCAAGGATTTATGATGTGGAAGGCTGGGGGGAACCCGTGACAGGCAGGCTGGAGAGGTGGTGGTGTCAACACGACGGGATTTGAATGATTACAAAAAAATGCGAATGTGCTCTTGATCGTGCTCAGGAAACATTGCGAGACAATTTGCTGGAGGGGTGTAATGGCGGTGGAAAGTTGCTGCAATCCTTGCGAAACGTATAACTGCTTGGTTGCCCACAGTAAAATTAAAATAAAATAAAATTACAATAAAATTACTGCTAGGTTTCCGTTTCAGGCATAGCGCGAACCAGTTATAAAAGAAAAATGGCGCAAACGTTTAAAATATCACTGTAGGAGAAACGAAATGTGTAGGTATAGCTCTGTCGGTACTTTATTACTCTCTAGAGAAAAACGATTAACGTACCCCATCCAAAGACATAGTAGAAGCGCATGTTTATGTTTTCAGATCCGTACACTTTGATGACTTTCAAGTAAAGGTGAATGCCCTCAATCAACATCCAGTCAAATGCGGTCAAAAAGAAATAATGCATGATAACAGCAATCGCTGTGCACAGGGCCTAAGAACAAAACATAATGTTAAATAATGTTGTGCTGTTTTAAAGAAGTGTTTAGAATTTGTCGTTTTTGCAAAGCAGAAATCAGAAACCCAGTCAGTGAGAGACAAGAAAAAAGTAAGTAGCTGTGTGGTCACCTGATTATCTGTGGCTGACATTCCACTCAAGAAAACAATATGTCCACACAGTAACGCAAACGCGAGGTTTGCATGAATTTTGAGACGCTCCGAGTGCAACACTCTGCAAAATACAACCAACAAAATCACTGAAAGGAACAAAGACGGGTAAAAGAACAATACTGTACTTTAAATTATCTTTTCTGTAAAGTATTAGGCTATATAAATATAAATGTCTATGTAAATGTCTTCTCTGGCAACAAGTCACACTATGTAGGCCGCTAGGCTAAATCATTTTCAAAGGCTTCAAGTTTAAAATAATTTTATACTAACACTATCTATCTAAAGACAAAAAAAGTAGTTGAAAGAACATTACTCCATGCTGAGGTAGACTATCAACGTAAGAGCGAGTCCTCCCACTGAGATGGCACTGCCGATGTAACTTATGATGGACAAAGTCAAGGCGTGCTCCTCGCTAACCTGTAAGTACAAAAGATACCCAAATAAATAGTCCTATCAAATCATTACACCTATGTATCTTTATTGTCCTAATTCTTGGTTTTCAATCAATCCCTGGAGACTCAGAATACAAAGAAACCGCGGCCATGTTGGAGGAAAAAAACGCTGGTGTATCAACAAAAAGTTGATCGAGGTACTGGAACGCCGTAAGAGTAACAATAGCTGACGTTTCGAGCGTTAGCCCTTCGCCATTCGCTCTGACGAAGGGCTAACGCTCAAAACGGTCAGCTATTGTTACTCTTACGGCGTTCCAGTACCTCGATCAACTTTCAGTTGATACACCAGGGTTTTTATCACCACGCCGACGCAGTTAATCTAGTTCTCTTAAGAGCTGGTATCACACATGTTGGAGGATACTGGTTTCAAGTACAATAAAAAATGAGCAATCTTTTATTAAAGTTCCTCCAACATGGCCGACATGACGTCAGATGCAAACAGAGAATTGTGAATTGTTTCTTTATGTTGCTAATTAGAAAGAAATGTAGAAATCATCCAGCAAGCCCGTGTTTATATTTCTTCAGGCAGATATATAAATTGAGACAAAAATTAATGACTTTGCCACCACGATGAAATGCTCTGCAATCTTCAAGAAAAAATGTATGTAGCTGATTAATTCAGTCATTATCGCGGTTGTAAAGCAATCAAACACACACATCACTATATTCTCCATTCATCCATACATAGTTCTTACATCTTACATAAACATTGCAAGCAATACATATGTACATATACACCGACATATAATCATCATTCATCCCCACCGTTGGGACATTGTTTTGGGTAAACTAGAGAAAAAAGTAAACATACCCTCAGCACAGGCCCAATCAAGACAGCAAAGTTAGAGAAATGCGTTGTAATGCATTCAATGTGTGTTTCGTCGTCCTCTTCTCCATTCTCGACACCTTTCTGTGACCACAAGCTGTCATATAAAGTAATAATACAAATTCACTAAAAGTTACACAAGTTAGTGTACCGGTAGCCTGCCTTCTTCCTTTCTGTGCGCGTGATTACTGACAACCTCGTTAAAACTAGTTCATATATAACTCATTAATATGTATGAGTTCATGAAATCACTGTGAATGTAACTGTCACTCTGTGATTGTATATGAACACTTCTGTATACAATAAAAGGCGATATTATGTAATGTGTCTTATTTATAAAGTTATAACTTATTCACACCAACTAAACCTGTTTAATTAAACCAAGTTTACTAGACTGCGTTTTCTAAAGCCCGTTTTGATTTTGTGTTAATTACACAACATTTTACACCACCTTGCACAGGTTGTTTAGGTGGACGGGTATTAAACCAGTTTAGTTTTGCCGTGCGCGCATTGTGAACGGCCGACCAAACTAAACAAGTTTTATTAAACACCTTTTAAAAAGGTTTAAGCGTTGGTCAAGCATGTTTAATAAGTGTAGTAGTTGTGTAGTTCTATGTATAATGTGAAGAAACTAAACTTATACGCTCTGAGAAAATGATTGTTCTAATGATTGTTCTTTCTCCTTCTTTCTTTTAGTAAACAAATAGACCTGCCTGCAAATCACAATATTCTCTTACCCATTTTTTGCATCCCAATAAGAGCAGTTCTTTTGCGTCTGGCTAAATCCCTGAAACATGAGATTGTATAAAGACTCGTTTCGAAAATGTAGTAAACCCTGTTTTTCTTGCTTGTTGTCATCCATTTGCCTTGTACTTTGGGACACATCAACCACACCCAGTCATTTTACTATGGTCCCAGTGAATTTGATCGTTTAGCCATCTCACCTTTTCCAGGTCAAAGTAAATGTGCGCTTTGTGCTTTAGATTTCGCACCACATTATTGTTGGCATCTAGCAAAGTGGAGGACATAACACTGGAGGAGATCACTTTCATGTTGGCCGTTTGGTTCTTGATGCTGAAGAAGTGAACAAGACTATCCCATCAGGTACAGCAACTCGTTTCCGTATTGAGGTCAGCATCTTTGTCTCAATCAATCAACAACTTTATTAAGGTATTGGTTCTTATAGTCGGCACATGTGCCCAGCTACTAATCGAGGAGTCTGCGTGCCAACTAGAGAATTCTTTAGACTTGTGCCTAAGAAAAATGCGGGTGGTATTTATTATGTTATCGACACAAGGAAAATGAAAACCGATGCCACCTGTATTTTACGGGGGTCCCGCTAGTATTAATTATTGTGGATGATATAATGATTACACTAAATCAACGTAAGATTAACAACGTAACATCAAGGTGTGGACAAAACTGAAATGCCTTTAGTCTATAAAACACTTACTGTTTTTCTTTACCAAGGACTCTAAACAGAATAATTGACAATGTAAATCCATCTGTAAAAGAATAGACACAAAAAATGTTAAACCGGTTTTGTTTGTCTGTAACAAAATATTTTTTGGGCAACAGGAACACTCCATATTTACAAACAAAATAATTTCTACAACTAGAAATACGATAATCGCAGATACCCCCTCACTCTGCCATATTGATGGGATATTACTTTGGAAACTCCCAACAAGAGTAGCCTTTGTTTTACCGAAATGTTGACTCAATCTTTTCTTCGAACTCAAGTGCTACACGCAAAGGAAGGAGAAAAGGAATGGTGTGTGTTATACTTTTGCGTTGAAAAACAAGAATCGATTGCGTGACGAAGTACGTATTTCCCACGGTCGGCACGTCAAATTAATTCATACAGTCTTCCAAGCACGTTCTCAAAATTTAATACTCAAATTTTGAAGTTGGTCGGCCGTCGTAGTACGGGAAAAAAGGAACACTGATTTTCCAATTTTGAATTCATAGGCAGTACAATTAAATAGGCTTCCTGTGCGATTTGTTTTTACTCTGGATTGCATGCTCCAGACTCAGGCATGCATATTTAATAGGCTCGAATTGTTTTGTATGTGAACCCACTCAAAACAGCAAGATTTCTCCCAGAATCAAAGCAAAACTTGAACAGTTTACTTCAAATTATACACGGGCTTCAGACCCAGTAATACGTCTAAGTGCTTGTAAACGATTCTCGCTGCAATCACCGCGTGTCAGATTACAGAAAAATAAGACATCTGACTAAATTATTCAAGACTCCAAATTCCGATTGCTCTGAGCGAATACGGTAGCCGAAACTGGCGAAAATGATCAGCATACAGATTTTAGTACATTCTTGAAGTGATCGAGTTACAAGCTATACGCGAGAGAATTTATTTGTCACGGTGATTGTTCGATTTCCACTGACTAACCTTTGTTGCTTGTCCTTTCTAAATAAGTATCTGAGTTTAACACAAAACGGCGTCTGAAGCTCCCGATTTGCTTTCAAGCGCTGTTCCCTTTGTGGAGTTGTCTGTGTTACCCGCTTCTGTTCATGTCGCTTTTGGTCGGCATTCATGCGCTGTTGTCTTTGCGGAGTCTTCTCTTCGGCCCGCTTTTTCTCCTGAAGGTCTCGATTCGCTTTCAAGCGCTGTTCTCTTTGCGGAGTTGTCTGTGTTACCCGCTTCTCTTCATGTCGCTTTCGATCGGCATTCATGCGCTGTTTTCTTTTCGGTCATAGTTCCGTCTTTTGTCGAGACGAACTTGGCGCTGTTTGATCGTTTCACGGTTCCGCCTTGCTCGTGCCTGTTCCCTTCTCTTTTGAAGACGAGCTTCGCGAGACTGTTGTGTTTCAAGTTTTCTATTTTCGTGAACACAGCTACGATATACTGAGTTGCTTCGTTCAATTGCGAGTAAAACTACAGAGCCACACGTGATCGATCCGGCCTTTGTTATTGGTTCTGCAGCGACGTGATAGGAACTGGGGACGAGGTCGCACGCAAGACTGACAGACTGACAGACTGACAGACGAACATTAGATTTCGAGATGGCGGCAGGCTTGGAGTCTCCGATAAGGCGATAATACTACTGCGTTAGCGTCTTGAGTATTTCCCTCACTTTGTTCGGGGATAATGGTTGTTTATGAGCAAAAAACGTTTTTACCTTAAAGTCATAAGGTCGTAAACGACCATCTCCCTTACGACCACATCTAACAAAAATTCCAATTGGTTCCTCAGTAAAAATTTCATGCAAGTTTAATTATAATTGACCAGAAATGTTTGTTGAGGCTTTCCATGAATGATTGTAAACAAAGATTTGACTAAATTTGGATTATAACCGGATTATAAAAGTATTATTAATATTGATATTCTTATTGTTTTATCCTTCAAACATTCCACTTCACATAAACTTGTATTCACATCGTACTCCGCCAGCGAAAGAATGCAATAAATGTAAGCACCATTTTGTAGCCACCCATACCAATAGCAATAAGAAACAAGCTAAGGTAGCCTGACAACGAAGAAGAAAGAAATTAGGACAACTAGAATGAAAAATAGTTAAACGCACCTTCCAATCCCTCAAGATCTAGTTCAACTCTGCTTTCTTGCAAGAAGTTCAGACTTTCAGCAGAAGTAGGAAGTCTAATGTTTTTGTTGACGTTCTTGCCATACTTCACAGCCACAACAGCTGTGTAGAGACGAAGCAAGAAGAACCAATGGAATATTTTAAACTCAAAAGCTACAGTAATATTAGTAGTAGTAGTGGTAGTAGTAGTTAATGGCAGTATTAATTAGAGTACTATATATAAATATAGAAGTAATTGTTAAATACCCCTGAATGAGCGTGACCTTACCTATGTTCTTCATGTACGTCGTGTAGTTACTTGCTTGCTTAGAATTACTCGTCACAATGTCTTCCATTAATTGAAGGAACTCCATCATCTGTAAGAAAACAAAAATTGAAGTGTTTAAAACTAGTTAGAATTAATACAATGTTAATTGAATTTGTCACCAAATAAGGGTAGAATGTATATGCCATTCTCGAGATAGCTTTTGCTTCTGTTTCAAAACGAGGCTTTAAAATAATTGTTATACTCGCATTTTCAGAAGATGATGCCCAAAGTCTCGTTTTGAAACAGGGGTAGTAAGCCTCTCAGAAATAGCCAAGTTTGATATAGCTATTTTTTTATTAGTTTTGAAAAAACCAAACATATAAGTAATTTCAGTGTTTGCAGCAATCTAAAATCAAAGCAAGCATACAATATTTTTCGACAGTCATTCAAACACCACTCTGAGATCATATTTTTATAAGGATGATTTTTAGTTACTCTAAGAAAAACGTGGGCATGAATAGTGATAGAACATAGAGAGCGCAACCCTTTCAGTGTGGTCTTCAATAGTTTCAAGTCTATCGTTTGGAGTTTCTTGTGAAGCTCACTACCCGATGGAAATAAATTCTCAAACATAATAGAAACATGATAATCTCACCTTCTTTGTATTAGTTATCCACGTTTCTACATTTAATTCATCAAGGGTTACGTTAGCGACTTCCAACACGTCCTTCGTGACGTTCTTGAGATGAAGACGTCCACAATGAAGAAAATAATTATAAGACTATAATTACTGAATTGTTCTGTTAGGTTGGTCTTACGCAGGGTTTGCCATACGAATAACTTTATTTGCTACTCTAAGAATAAAAATTGTCTTGTAGTTTTCCGATGTACTCTTAGTAATAAAACCTTTATGCGAAGATCCTTGGTGGGAACCTAATAAACCACACTGTATTATACTTGAGACGCTAGTAAAACAACTAAGGCATAGCTTCCCTGTAGAAGCTTGCTTGTCAAATCAGTTTCCCGTCACATTTGCATCAAACAAACCACGCGAACTTTGACAAACAAACCCAAACAAACAAGCAACGAACCCAAACAAACCCTTCGACCCCTCAGCAAGGAATGCCACGCTACAGTATTCGTGAGGTCTTTTTCAGGAAGCGTGTGAATTGTACGTGCCATTTACATTCCTCCGTGTACTAATGAAAATGTACACAAAACAGACATCTGTCAAAAATATTACACAAGAACAAACATGTAAAACTAAACACTGTGGAGGGTTAGAAAGAATATCCATTCGGCATTACCTGTAGAACATGAGGTTCCATTCTAGCCACCAATTCCTTTATCACTTTCAACACATCCAAACTTCTGTCAAGGGATTCCGGAGACTTGTTCCCGGATATGTTCTTTAATAACTAGGAAATTGTAAGAATATTAGACATGTTGAAGATGGTGCAGTGTTCTACTAAAAACTATTGGACCTACTTCCAGTTAAAGCGCAGTAACTTGTATTCCACATCAAGATTGGAGACTGCCTCCCAAACATTTCCCGAAAATATAATTCACCATAACCTAATTCAGCCCCCCATTCCCCCTCCCCCCGTTGATAACCTTCTTGTACTATTAATATTACTGCAGTGTCCAGTATGTCTGTGTATGTGTGCTTTAAAACTTAAAATAATTTTAACTTTTCTGTCTGAGATTCCACTCGCGGTGTAACATTTTTTTCAAATTTGTGTTTCCTCTTCTCTCATTCATCCCTTTCACATTTGAGTGTGTTATTCTGGGACTACACGAAAAAGACGACGACTTGTTCTTTTGGGTGACATTGATCTCGGAATGAACGGAATATGATTTCAATCATTCTATCCCCGATGGTGGAATAAATAAATAAATCAATAATTAGAATGTGTTGTTTGAATTTTCGTTTAACTCGTTCTTTAATAGTATTCAACCAGGTACAATCAAGAAGGTTAAAAAACGTTCACTACCTTAGTCTGCTTCAAAAGCTCCTGGGTAAAATTGGTGGGTGCTGAGGTTGTGTAGCTGGGCGTAACACCAGAACTGTTAACTAAAGATACGAAGATAATATGTATATAGTTTACTTGTCAAGTAAACTGCAGTATGGGAATAAATAAAGGAACAATGAATACTTCAGGACCCGTTTTAGGTCCAAGCTCCCTTCCATAGACTGCCTGATAATACAGTGTGATTATTCTCCGCATAAGTATCAAAGCACCTATAGTACCAAAGTATCAAATAACAAACAAAGTAGCTCTAGATAATTGTCATATGGACATATTTTCGTTGGAGGGCTATACAATTAATAGTTAAATATTGTTAACTTGTGAGACTAACATCAATTTTGTTGCATTACCAAGGGTAAACATAATTGGTAGTGACAAGTAATTTTAACATGAAACTATATTTGTTCAAGAGTTTATTGTTACGATGTAAGTGTTGAAATCAAGCTTGGAGTTTGTTGGCCGCGGAAAACGGAAATTAAACGTTAATAGTTCAATTTTAGACGCTGTGACGGTTGTAATAGGTTATGAAAACACAAAAGAGTATACACAAGAAAACAAAACTGTTTTCATTGATGAAGTCTAATTTACTGGCAGGCATGACAATTATAAATGGCTAACAGTATTTTTGAAGCATTAAAGGCTAAATGCTAAAATGAGTTATACAGTAGTAAGTTGTAAAAAAATAGACCTTGTCAAGCATTAAAATTTTAGTGAGACTAACATTATTGAGTGTAAAACCTAAAGTTAGTAATGCAAGTATATTAATATTAATATGAACCTGGTTTTGTTGAAGAGTTGATTGTTACAGATGATTACGACCCTGAAGTGGTTGATACAGATGCTGTTAGGCTTGAGGTTATATTTTTAGTTTTAGATACCGTTGTGCTCGGCTCTGAAAACACAAAAGATACAACACGCCCCAGAGAACATATAATGCACATATTGAGGCTTTATCAGATTTAGTCACAGGACTTGGTGGCTGTTTGCTGGTGTGCTGCTTGTGATGACACCAAACACCAACACTACTGCCAACCCACATATAATTAGACTTAAAGCGCTCCAAGCAACTCAGTAAAGCGGTGCTAAAAACTGAGAACTGAAACTTACATTGAACCACACTAGGAAAGGCTAAGAGTAAAGCTAACTCAATTCTGTCTAAGATAATTGAGATACCGACCTATTGTTGGTGTGGAGTTTATCTCCAGAGAGGCAGATGGTGATGGTAGTGGTGTATTTGGATTCTGTGGGCCCCACGAAAAATTTCCATTCGAAGGAAACGTGTGCATAATATTTTTGCGGTGGATCGTTCCATTAGGCTCTGAAATTAAAACAATCAAAAATAACGTGGTGCAACAAACTGTCACGTAATCATTTGTTCCCCAAAATAATGTGTCATAAAATGAATTTGAAATCTAAATTTGGAATAAAGCTTGTGAACGCACAAAAATCATTCTAAAGTGGAGCTCCGTTAATACGATAATACGTATTAACTTGGCTTTCAGATAAAAAATAAATGAAGGGGCGTTTGTTCCGCGGGACATAAAATGTTACCGTATGTAACGAGGTGGCTGTATAAACAGGGTGGCCGTAAGGCGGAGTTCCACCCAGTATCTATAAAAGGCGGATGCTTAACGCCGCAAAAAATAAATGTGCTGGCTGGCGCTTGGAGGAAGTGTTTTGACTAAGGCTTGTACTATACACGTCAGTCAGCACATTACATCTCTACCCAACCTTTCCTTGATACAGACCAAAACTATAAATTTTGGTAGAAACAGACACCACCCACTGCTGTTTGTTTCTCATTTACTTTTCTAAGACTGGAAATGCAAATTGGTTCTATGTCAGCGTTTTCATGTGACCACAATTGCAAGAATGTGGATTGGCAAGTCGAAGAGCAATTCATCTAGGGTTTTTATCGGTTTTTATTGGTCATGAAGATTACCAACGCAAAAGATGTTCAATTAATAATGATTTTGTAGGAAATTTTATTTATGTTTCATTACAGTAAATAATTTCTAATTTTCTAAACTTTCTAAACAAAAAAAAAATGCAGCCGGACATCGCCGGCAATCAATCACTCTCCCCACTGTTTCAATTTTACATGTTATTTACCATCTTCAAATGTTTACTTCAGTTGGATCTCCCTAATGAAAAGTTTGAAGCAAGTTCATTAACATTCCATGTAAATGCAATTATACTGTAGATACCTTTTATGAATAAAAAACCATGTTCGGAGTCCTCTGGGTCGTCCTCACATGTCTTCTTTCCTTTTTCGAGCATCAGTCTGGATCCATCGTGAATTACACCCGATGATGCAATTATCTGAATGACTCCGCCTGCTCCACCATGAAGGTTGATATTTGAAGGTTGTGGAGACGCTCCGTTCACAGATAAAGTCGCCCCCGACTGAATGTTAACCTTACAAATAAACGATACTTGTATTCGTTAATTTAGGAACGTGTCAGTAAAACTCTCCTTGGTACTACAACTTTTGCTTTTTGACATCATTGACGGGTGTATGTACAAACAACCGGGACACTTTTTGACACCTTTTTGAGCCTCGCTCAACTTACTCCAAAAGAAAAGTGGTTAGAGGCAGAAATCCCTTTTACAGTGTGTTGAGCATGCGCAAGCTGCTCTTCCAACTATTTGTGTGAGTCGTTAACACAAGCAATCCGTAGTGATTTGGTCTTCATTGGGTTGAAAAATTAGTTTGTAACTTTTTCCCAGGTTATAAAATATTTAGCTCGCTAATAGACACCGCTATTCACCTCCTGAGTTCGACGAATAATTGTTTTAGTATATACAACACAAGTTTAATAGCCAGAATCCTATTTGTGTTTTTATTTCTGACAAAAATGGGTAAAAAGTCGAGGCAATTTTACTGATTGCGCGCGCGAGACCGATTCGCACCCAAAAGCAGTGTAAGAGTTTTGACGGAATTTGTGTAATTGTGCCGGACACATTTCTTTTAGCAGAGCTTTAATTTTTTCTTGCTGTTGAAACCATTCTGCAAAACATTAAATGCTTCACTTTAGAGTTGAAAAACATTCAGCTTTATGCAAGCTTGCGTAAATGGACACTCGTAGAAAACAAAACATAAACACTTCGTACCAATTGCAAAAAGAAACACAAAAGCTGACCAGTGAACACTGCTAAAACGAAGGTTATAGCTTTTCTTGTGTTGCCGGTAAAACTGCCTTGTTTACCGAAACAATCCTGTTTCGGTGACAGCAGCAAAACAGGCGCTATTTGTTTCAAACCGGAAGTCGCCGGGAACTGAATGGTACCTGGTATTCCGAGATTGAGTAGCCAATAAGAGCGCATTTGTGTTGTACTAATGCTACGTACTAATGTATTTAAACGATATATGTTGTAAGAAGGTCAACAATAACATTAGACATAATTGTTGTTCTTTTTTAGCTGAAGGTATTATCCTTTTCGTTTCGTTTTGCTTTCTTAGACTACCATAGCGTAAATGTTTACCTCTCTTGCTTTTAAACGAATTGACCCTCCAGATCCTCCGCTGCAATTGACGGGCGTACTCTGAGCGTTTGCATCAATTGCTTTACCTGAAATGAGAGTAATACACAGTTCTAATGTAGCCTAGTCATTGAAACGAAGCTGACTACGATCGGGTTTAACTTTGTTGTCGTACTAGAAATACGATAATCGCAGATACTCCCTCGCTTCGCCATTGATGGGACTTTTACTTTGGTACTCCCAACAAGAGTAGCCTCAAGTACTACACGCAAAGGAAGGAGAAAAAGAATGGTGTTTTATACTTTTGCGTTGACGAAAGAGTCGATTGCATGACGAAGTACGTATTTCCCATGGTCGGCACGTCAAATTAATTCATACACAATCTGCCAAGCACGTTCACGAAGTTGGTCGGCCGTCGTAGTACGGGAAAAAAGGAACACTGATTTTCCGATTTTAAATTCATAGGCAGTATAATTAGATAGGCTTCCTGTGCGATTTGTTTTACTCTAGACTGCATGCACCAGACTCAGGTGTGCATATTTAATGAGCTCGAATTGTTTTGTTTGTGAACCCGCTCAAAACAGCATGATTTCTCCCAGAATCAAAGCAAAACTTGAACGGTTTACTTTAAATTATACACGGGCTTTAGACCTAGTCATACTTCTAAGGTCTTGTGAAAGATTCTCGCTGCAATCACCGCGTGTCAGATTACAGCATTTGTTACAGTTTTAGTCTTGAAAGAAAAAATATGACATCTGACTAAATCATTCAAGACTCCAAGTTCCGATTGCTCCGAGCGAATACGATAGCCGAAATTGGCGACAGAAGTGTATTAAAACAATACTTCGAGGGAAAATGATCAGCATAAAGATTTTAATTCCTGAAGTGATCGAGTTACAAGATACGGGTAGAATATAATTGTCAAGGTGATTGTTCGATTTCCACTGACTAAACTTTGTTGCTTGTCCTTTCTGAATAAGTATCTGAGTGAGTTTAACACAAAACGGCGTCTGAATCTCCCGGTTTGCTTTCAAGCGCTGTTGCCTTGCGGAGCCGTTTCTTCGGTACGCTTCCGTTCATGATGCTGTCGGTTATAACATGCTTGTCGTCTTTCGTCTAGACGTATTTGGCGCTGTTAGCTCGTTTCACGATTCCGCCTTGCCCGTGCCTGTTCCCTTCTCTTTTGAAGGCAAGACCGTTCTGTTTCAAGTTTTCCACTTTTCAAATTCATTTTCGTGAACGCAGTTACGTACAATTGCTGCTTCGTTAAAGCCTTTTTTGACCTCGCTTTGACGCTAATCGGAAATTATTATTACGTCATTGCCTTAGGCGCCTGGCCTGAAAAGTCGCTCGTATGATTGACACACTGAATGACGAACATTAAATTTCGAGATGGAGACCCACTTGGAGTCTTCAAATAAGGCGATTTTGCAGCGTTAGTGTCGTGATTATTACCCTCGCTTCGCTCGGAGGAAAAGAGTATGTTACACACGACACAATCTGGCTACCAGATGCTGCGTCTGCACAAACGCAACATTGCGCTGGCCATCACCCTAAGTTTAACGTACTCACTTATAGTAATTCTCCCCTTTAGGGCCACAAGCTCGAGCGCTCCTCCTCCTGCTGCTCTCCCTTTGTGTTTAAAACATGCTCCTGACAGAAACATAGAAAAACCAAACTGTGGTCAAGTTTTTTACTTTAATCATTTCCACTTTCACTTTAACATTAGCAAATTTCATATTATTATGGACGTTTTGATTTGGATCTTGATCAGTCTTACTTGACACCCACCTCCACTTCCACCAAGAGTATCGTTTGGTTTTCTTCCATAAAAAGGCACTTCAAGTTGATCGAGGTTCCCATTGAATCCACCATAACCACCGTGACCAGAAGAAGGTATGCACTCCCCGCTAGTATCAGGAATTATGCTTCTCCAATTGTTTTCGTCGATATTTAGTCCAGGTCCTAAACCTTATTGAGTCAAACAGTAATAACATCAGTTAATTACTTTATACGTGTACTCTCCTTATGAAAAGCGATAAGTTGTAGTACAAAAGGGTCACGCTTGCTGGGTCGACAAGCCACCAGAACTTAAGAATGCATGACCCATTCCAGTCTTATCTAATTATCACTTATGCCATTCTAACACATAATATACTAGTCAGCGTCAATTAAATGTCTTGCGCTTTATGACTGTATTGTAATATGGCGCAGGTCCCGATTCTGGGCGTGCGCGTCCTTTGATTTTTGTTCAGGAAGTAACAGAGATCAAAGTTGAAAGAGACGTGGTTAATCCGGTCAAATCTACGGCATCTCTGCCTAGTTGCTTGTGACGACACAAGCTTTAAATTGGAACAACTTTTTTTTTCTGGGTTAGAAATCTGCATGCGGTGATTGGTTCATATTATCATGTGATTTGTGATGACGTTGTGATCAAGTGACTTGGCGGGCGAGTAGTTTCGCCATTTTGAAGACAGCAAGTTGCTTGCCTTAGTTGGCTCTGTGGATTATTTTATGGACCGCTCATCTTACTTACAAACGCATACGCCGGCTGCGGTAGACCCACACTAAATTTCATTGAGCGGTTTTAGCTTGGGTCGGTCCGTTCAGCCTCAAAAGCCATATTGAAAGCCATGAAAGCAAATGCAATGAACTTATCAATGAACTGCATAACTATGCACAACTGTACAGAGATGTACGAAGAATCTGATATCCAGAACCTTGAGAACGTGAAGGAACGAGCAGAACGAAGGCGCTCGAGATACAAAGACAGCGAGAACCTGTGCAACTTCGATTCTTGACAAGCGCTTGATAGCGGATTATATGGAACTGTTTAGTATGAAGGTGAACTTGAAGGTAATTTGTATTCTTTTACTTTGTATTATTCTTGCTGATACAAGTAAAGCGTCAGAAAATCTGACTTTTGTTTGGGATCAAAATTTCACTCTGCTGTGCATTTATGTTGTTGTTGCGACATTTTGGCTCGGTGCCATGAAGGTCAAACAATCAGTGGAACAGATGGCGTTATTATTTGAAAATTGGGAAATGGCTGAGGAAAAAGTGACCGTTGGTAGATCTCGCTTCGCTCAGTTTTATTGTATTCCCACAAATGTTTATGTGAAAGAAAACCGAAGTCCTCCAAGACGAAGTCGTGAGCCGAGCCACGTACCCTTGAAATAACCTTTCACGCATTTTGAACAAGAGTAGAAAAAGCAGGCGACTAATACGAGAATACATTTCAAAGAATGTCCCAAAGTCGTCAAAAGTTCATGATTATACCCGAGCTTACGTACTTCACAATGCTAATGCGTTCCGTGAACGTGCATGTAAACAACATGGAAACAATAAAAAGCCACAGATGGAAATGGAAAGAGAAAATTAGGATCAATAAACCATCGCTGCGAGAAAGCTAGAAGCTCAAAAAGAAGATTGCCAAAAGTAACCGAGGTGCTAAGATACGTTTGTATTTTAAAATGTGTTAAAAAACAGGCATTGCAAGATCAGACGTATTCAGAGATCAAAATCACAGAACCAAGTACAATGCGTTTTCTCTGTCAAGGGATATAGAAAAAAATTCCGGTTCTTCAGTTGTTGATCCAAACAAAACGATCATTGGTTGGCTTTCTGGATGCACGGAAGCCATACTTTAAGAGAGATTTTGGCTTGCATTGTTTTTAAGCGTCGGAAGACTTGAAAATAGCCGTACACAAATGCTTGATGTGTTACCAGCGGGACCCCCGTAAAGTACGAAGGGTTGTGTTTTGCAAATGCTCGATTATAGATACCGCTTCAACCAATGTATCTGTGTTCTGAGCAATATTTGTGTGAAAGAACATCGAATAAGTAGTAGAAGACGTGTCGAAACTTGATAGAACTTGAACTTTTCCCTCCGGGCAGAGCGTCTCCCTTTGTCGGAAACTCTGCGGCTTTGTGTAACGCGCGGCGTATACGAGCAGTCGGCGTTTAACTTCGTTTTGCGTGTAGTAAAGGTTCTTTGTTTATTTCTGAGGATACTGAGTTACTAATAGGTTTGAGGCAAATATCACGCGAGATTAAGATACAAGATCTGTCAATGAAATGTCACGAGCATAATATCATAGAACGGGGAATCCCGAATCATCAGCTACTTATCTTTCACTCGCGCCGCTTTAACAAAAGCAGGAAAGACCGGCAGGCGATTACATCGAGAATATTTGTCACTGAATACCTCGAAGTCTTCAAAAGCTCAAGGTTGATATCCGACTATCCGAGCCGTAATGTTCGCCCCACAAGCCCGTGATGCACACCTTTGTTGTCACGGTATTCAAACGTCTGCAGCTTCCGATAGAGATTAATTTCGTATCGACCCAGAATTTTGCGTTAAAGCTTAATGCATAGCAGTCTTGAACATATTAGTGATCAGACTTGTACATGTAGGATGCGTAACGTCTGAGATGTCTTTTTCATACGAAGTAATTTCATCATGGGAAGTGTCATGTTTTAATGTGCTACAGAGATGGCTAAAGGTTGCCAGGTTGCCAGGTTGTATAGCAAGCGTCACACAAGTACTGTCACGTGCATCGGAAAGCAAGTTCAAAATGCTCCCGGAAAAAACGATCACTCAAGGCAAAAGCAAATCACTCATTGAAAATATTATTCCGTATGAAACATCATACCCGGCATGAGTCGGGAGCTATGAAAACTGGGTTGTTGCAAACGAAGAATATTCCTACGGGGCCTTCGATAATTGTTTTCTCTCAATTATTATAATACACTTTTTCGTGAATATCTGTTTGACCGAAATTAGAAGAAAAGAGGGCAAGAAAAATAAAGGGAGCTCTTGGATCCGTCATGTGCAAAAACTGACTCGGCTATAATATCTTTTGCATATAAACGCACGACAAAAGTTCCTCTCCCGGGACCCCGCGTGTCTCTATTCATTGTACTAATGGCGTCACGGCCTGTCTTGTTTTTATTATTTTGCTTATCCTTCGGAGTTCACAGACCAAGACAGAGCTAAGGCTGCTCTGAAACCAACGTCATGGAATTCGAGCGGTTTCTTTATGCAAGAAAATACAAAACACATAGAAGTATAAATGAAAATGGTCCTGTGGCTGATTTATCCAACATAATTCTGATCCTCATTTGTCATGTGCCGAAATTTTTGAAGAACGCAGATTTATTTGTCAGATTGCTCCCTACGTCAGCTGCCGCAGAAGTAGTGGTAACAAAGTACGCCTGAGAAGCATTTAATGTTGATAATCGTTTAGTGTTTTTGTACTGTAGGTAATATTACGCTAAGCAACCGGACCTGGCTCATGTGAGTGTGTGTGTGTGTGTGTGTAACGCTATTTCCCAGGCCTCCTTATTTCTTATATGGACAAGTTAAAGCGGTAATAAGTAAATGTGTGTTGATTTGGATTTCTGACGCAACAAATTATCGCACAAGTCGAACTGAACCGCCGGCACAAACAAGCCAGAAATCGTCTCGACCTTTGCCTTTCTTTCAAGCCGAGGACGCGACTTCTGAAGGTGAGAATTCCGTTTGAGTTTAGAAAGAGAATTTCAGCTGTCAGGTGACTGGATGGCGGGCTGATGCTGCCGCATGTTCAAAGAACGGGGAGATGTCTATCGGTCGATGTCTATCGGTGGTTCAACGAGGCAAGTACGGTCGAGTGGTACATGCACTACAGAAGTTTGTACTTTGACACTGTAAACGGCATTCGAGATGCTCAAAATAGAATTCAAAAAGGAAAAAAAGAAAAAAAAAAGGAAAAAATTTCGATTACCGTATTTTACGGAGGTCCCGTTAGTCACTTTTATTCTTCAAAAATCTCTCCTTCATGTACAGTAACTTCGTGTGCAACTATTGGTAGCATATAGCCCAGGTGACCTGTTTTAGAACATTGCGTTGGAAGTCAAAGCGTTGTGTGCTTTTATGTGGAACATTCAGATGTAAAAATATGGCGATTTTTTGCTCCAAAAAATATGTAGTTGTGGCAATGCGAGATATTTTTGTTGAAGCAATTATAAAAAAGAATTGTTGATGCAGTACAGTACTCGACATTAACGGTTGCCCGCCATGCCCGGAACAACTAAAAAATTTGGTCGGGCAGGCAAATTCAGGTAATTATGTACGGCAACCAGAAACTACGTAACGTCAGTCTACAGTCCCGAGGGCAACCAATCTAAAACCTTAATGTCGAGCTTGGCGAGTGACTGTTTAATTGAACAGGATCTCGGGACTGTAAATGGGAGTTTCATTCTGATAACAGACAACGACAAGAATTATTGCAAAAGTGCTGCAATCCCAAAAATAATTATGCAATCATGTTCTTGTTCATCTTATCATCTGGTGTGCAATATTATTACTTTGATTGCTGCGGTTTTGAAGTTTCTTTTCAAAGATGATTAAAAATAAATTGTTAAAGCTTGTTGTCGATTCTTCTTTAATGCAGAGGGATTCTGAAGTTGGTGCTGAAAAGGAGGTTAAAGTTTCACTTTCTAGCACTCCATGACTGATTTCCACAAGGAGCACTGAAGGTGTGGTCTCCATATTATTTAAGAAGGGATGGCAATATCTTGATTCCGGAATTTTGATGTTCCGTTAGTACACTATCTAAAGAAATGACCACTGCAAGAATGTGTTCTTTTTCTGGATCACATCCTGTTCATAAGACTTGTAAATTTTTGTTGACGTTTTTGAGTGAGGCGAATTAAATTTACCTGGTCTACATTTAATTTAGTGTGAATATTTTTATGTATTTCTAAAAGATAGTATGTATTATTTTACGTTTTCTCGTCTTTTATGCGGCGTGGCTAGCATCCACAGAATCGTGTGTTCGAAAGAGGCACTGCTGACAAATGGCACTCGACAAAAGTAAAAGGGTAAAGGTTCTAAACGGACGAAACTATTTAACAGAATCGCATTTACTTGAGACAAACTCCTGACGGTGATGATGTCGATACTGGAGCGTTAATCACGAAGACGCGGTGAAAGAAGAGGTGCCTAAGGTTTCTCGCCTTCAGTTGTCAATCAACCGCCGTCCGTGCCGGACGCTCTTATGGGATCTCTCTGTGAAATAAAAATTGTTCCGTCATTTGCCATTATACGTGTGAATCTGTAGAGTTCAGGATATACCGTTGTAAATATAAGAATTCAGATGTTGAAATGATGGAGGAATGTGATGCTGAGGTTATCGGTAAACAGAAAAGGTCAACGTCTTGCCACTTCAAAATAAATTTTCGACACAGGCGCCCGAGCCGACGCAAATATGCATGGAAATTTCACAAGACCGCAAGTAAACGATTTTAATGTATAAAGTAAAGCCTAGATTAACGCTTACCCGGATTACCTGTGTCTCTGGTGGGATTTTGAGACATTTTAGCCAGCTTTACACGGAAGGGAAGCCGTGTGAAAACAACACGGCTGGAGTTTCCAATTACCAACGGTCTTAGCTCAAAGCCCAATAAATACGTTCAGAATGGTCAGAACTCCGTCAAATCCCACCGAACACGTCTAGCGATAAATTCTTGTCGATATTCCGTCTACTGAATTTTAAAATCCGTCAAAAAGTCGCCATGAAATGATTCTCTTGCAGCTCAGCTTGATGTTGATCGACTGAAAACTATAACCCGCGGCGTTCTTCAGCCGATCGACGTTTCCTCCCTGCTGTAGAATGATTACTGGTCGCCACATCGAGAAAAACAAATCCAGGAAAGCAAAGAGTCGTTGCCGAAGAGAAACGGAAGCAACAACTATCGCTGTAGCGTTGATCGAGCGATAATTGTAACTCTCGTTGCTCGACACAATGTTACATTATATTTTTGCGCAATTACAATTTAGATGTCCGCGCATAATATCATGAAAACACTGCTTCTTAGCATATCTAGCGATAGAAGGCTCAGAAGGCCGAAGAAGAACCCCGAGACGAAGAAGTTCGAAGCGCGAAATTTGAATCGTACAACGGCTGTTCTCCTAGTGATGTAAAAAGTCAATAAAACTTCACAGATGCTTTATAATCAGTAAAGAGCTTCCATTTCTTTAGTCTAAGAGATGGAATCAAGGCAGATTGTTAGTTTTTATTTGAATTTCTCGGAGAGCATTTTGACCGTTGGCAGCCATTTGAATACTAATTAGGGGGCGGAGCATTCCCTTTTATAGCGCGTCTTCGTGTTTAAAGGCTCAGCTGGAGATGACGGTGATGCAATCTTATTACTTGCCGGAGCCTGTGAAGAGCGTGATAAATCAATCATGACTGTCTACGACGCTTTGTCTTGTTAATCCAGCAATCAGTAGAGCCGACGAAAATCGGTTTTCGTTGTTCCACGATTAAGACTGACGTGGTTTTTTTCGATGATAATGAAAGCAAGGTTTTGCCAATCGGACAACTGAACACTGATCCGGAACAAAAACAGAAAACCTGCCTTCATTTCATGATATTTCATGACACACGTTATATTTGATCGCGGGCAGCTATTAGAATATATTATGGATTGTTTCACTGTTTCTTGGAGGAAGAAGAGTTGTTCATTTTTAAACAATGTGAGCCAAGTATTGAGTTCAGAAATACATTGCATTGCAGGGTAACTTTAATTCTTTATTAAAAAAACGTTATTTTTAGTCCACATAGATTTATAACTTCTATGATGCTTCACAACTTTCGATACATTTCCAGCCCTTTAAGAAGACATTAGATTTCAATTTTCTCGGTAGAGCTCGTTCCTGGACTCCCAGATTGCTCACGCAAATGCGTTCGTTTCAGCGGTCCCGTGATGTCACGGTGTTATCGATTGAGTAGTCTGCATTAAGGCGTTCAAGTTTCATTCAAAGTTCGTTTGTTTCGGGAGTAGGGATAAAGAAGGCAAAAAAACGGAAAAAAAGGTGGTTTGATCTCAATGCCAGACTGGCGTCATGTTGAGGTACAATGCACGCGGCACTTACAGTCAAACCTCCATTACGCGGACACCCTTGGGGAATTGTGAAGTGTCTTAATACAGGCCCGCTAAAAAATAGCTATGAGTGTGTGGCCAAAAATATTACTTAAAGTGCAATTGGCTATGGTTCACTTGAAAAAGAGTCATTTAAAGTATGCGTGTTTGTTGCTGCCGCCGTGCAACGAGTGCAACTTTCCTTTTGGACGTTTCCGGAAGGGAATGAAAAGTATCAATTCAGACTGTCCAGTGACAATAATAAAATAAAGTTACCCATTGGAACTGAACGAAATATGTCCGCGTCCGCTTGATAGAGGTGTACGTTTCAAACGATAAGATAACATTCACAATATCTGAAAACTGAATAAATCATAGGGATTGTCCGCTGAATAAAGGGTGTCTGCTTAATACAGGTTTGACTGTAATCAGACCGCGCGTACTGTCCATCTTGTCTTATATATTGCAGTGTACAATACTAATACAAACTACCAGTAGCACGTAATATACGCACCTGGATATATATCCCGCCCTTCCGTATTGGTTATTGGTGAAACTGACACGCCGTAACCCCCAAGACACGTCTCGTTGTCCATCTTAGTTGTTGTGCACGTCATATTTATCGAAGCACTCACAGCAATGCTTCCTTTCCTGCTCTCAATGGAAAGTGCATTTGAGCCTGTCACATTTACGGTCGAGCCTTTCTCAAAAACAATATTCCCTGTAAACACCAGGTGGGCAACCGCGTAGTTCCATTTATTGAGGGAATGTCCCACAATAGAAAGATTGTAAAGATTGCTTGAAGTATTGTTCAAATGTGCTCTCCCTGCCGTTGTGTTGACGATCAAACTTTGTCCAGAGGAAACATTCAACTCTTCATCTGTGAAAATAAACAGAATGGGACGGGCCATAAAAATCTGGTTGTATTAACATTGGGGTAGGGTCCAACTTTGTAGCTGGCTCTCTTTCAAAGGACGTCGTGACAAGTATAATAAAATTATCCGGAATGCAAATGCACTTTATTGCAATGGACACACGTCGAGCAAAACTGAGTTTTAAAAACAATATCTAACTGATAAAAGTATTTTGCTTCAAAACAATGATCTCGAGCTCTCCTAGTTTTGCATGTTACTTTCACAGCCAGCACACTACAGCAACTTCCAACCGGTTCGAAAAAAAAAAAAAGAAAAAAAAAAGAAAAAGAAAAAGAAACTATGAGCTTCGACTGGCTTCCGGCCACTTTTTGTGTCTGGTAAGTTACTTTGGAGAGTTATTTGCTGTTCTCGAATTCCCCTTTGACAAACGTCCGTACCGCCTTTTTATTAGAGCCCAGTCGACAATGCAGCCATAGCGAATATTTCTCTCAGCACGCATGTCGGTGCGCGGGCACGCGGGTAGAAGGCCTTTTGCTCTAAAATCGATAGCTTTTCGTATTCAAGAGAAGCGCTCTTGTGCCACTATTATTGCTTGTGACGACACAAGCTTTAAAATGGAACGACTTCTTTTTTTTTTTTTTTCTGGGTTAGAAATCTGCATGCGGTGATTGGTTCATATTATCATGTGATTTGTGACGACGTTGTGATCAAGTGACTTGGCGGGCGAGCAGTTTCGCCATTTTGAAGACAGCAAGTTGCTTGCCTTAGTTGGCTCTGTGGATTATTTTATGGACCGCTCATCTTACTTACAAACGCATACGCCGGCTGCGGTAGACCCATACTAAATTTCATTGAGCAGTTTTGGCTTGGGTCGGTCCGTTCAGCCTCAAAAGCCATATTGAAAGCCATGAAAGCAAATGCAATGAACTTATCAATGAACTGCATAACTATGCACAACTGTACAGAAATGTACGAAGAATCTGATATCCAGAACCTTGAGAACTTGAAGGAACAAGCTGAACGAAGGCGCTCGAGATACAAAGACGAGAACCTGTGTAAAGACGGCGATTCTTGACAAGCGCTTGATAGCGGATTATATGGAACTGTTTAGTATGAGGGTGAACTTGAAGGTACTTTGTATTCTTTTACTTTGTATTATTCTTGCTGATACAAGTAAAGCGTCAGAAAATCTGACTTTTGTTTGGGATCAAAATTTCACTCTGCTGTGCATTTATGTTGTTGTTGCGACATTTTGGCTCGGTGCCATGAAGGTCAAACAATCAGTGGAACAGATGGCGTTATTATTTGAAAATTGGGAAATGGCTGAGGAAAAAGTGACCGTTGGTAGATCTCGCTTCGCTCAGTTTTATTGTATTCCCACAAATGTTTATGTGAAAGAAAACCGAAGTCCTCCAAGACGAAGTCGTGAGCCGAGCCACGTACCCTTGAAATAACCTTTCACGCATTTTGAACAAGAGTAGAAAAAGCAGGCGACTAATACGAGAATACATTTCAAAGAATGTCCCAAAGTCGTCAAAAGTTCATGATTATACCCGAGCTTACGTACTTCACAATGCTAATGCGTTCCGTGAACGTGCATGTAAACAACATGGAAACAATAAAAAGCCACAGATGGAAATGGAAAGAGAAAATTAGGATCAATAAACCATCGCTGCGAGAAAGCTAGAAGCTCAAAAAGAAGATTGCCAAAAGTAACCGAGGTAAGATACGCTAAGATACGTTTGTATTTTAAAATGTGTTAAAAAACAGGCATTGCAAGATCAGACGTATTCAGAGATCAAAATCACAGAACCAAGTACAATGGGTTTTCTCTGTCAAGGGATATAGAAAAAATTCCGGTCCTTCAGTTCTTGATCCAAACAAAACGATCATCGGTTGGCTTTCTGGATGCACGGAAGCCATACTTTAAGAGCGATTTTGGCTTGCATTGTTTTTAAGCGTCGGAAGACTTGAAAATAGCCGTACACAAATGCTTGATGTGTTACCAGCGGGACCCCCGTAAAGTACGAAGGGTTGTGTTTTGCAAATGCTCGATTATAGATACCGCTTCAACCAATGTATCTGTGTTCTGAGCAATATTTGTGTGAAAGAACATCGAATAAGTAGTAGAAGACGTGTCGAAACTTGATAGAACTTGAACTTTTCCCTCCGGGCAGAGCGTCTCCCTTTGTCGGAAACTCTGCGGCTTTGTGTAACACGCGGCGTATACGAACAGTCGGCGTTTAACTTCGTTTTGCGTGCAGTAAAGGTTCTTTGTTTATTGTCTGAGGATATTGAATTACTAATAGGTTTGAGGCAAATATCACGCGAGATTAAGATGCAAGATCTGTCAATGAAATCTCACGAGCATAATATCATAGAACGGGAAATCCCGAATCATCAGCTACTTAGCTTTCACTCACGCCGCTTTAACAAAAGCAGGAAAGACCGGCAGGCGATTACATCGAGAATATTTGTCACTGAATACCTCGAAGTCTTCAAAAGCTCAAGGTTGATATCCGACTATCCGAGCCGTAATGTTCGCTCCACAAGCCCGTGATGCACGCCTTTGTTGTCACGGTATTCAAACGTCTGCAGCTTCCGATAGAGATTAATTTCGTATCGACCCAGAATTTTGCGTTAAAGCTTAATGCACAGCAGTCTTGAACATATTAGTTATCAGACTTGTACATGTAGGATGCGTAACGTCTGAGATGGCTTTTTCATACGAAGTAATTTCATCATGGGAAGTGTCATGTTTTAATGTGCTACAGCTACTTGAACATGATGCACACGCTGGGAAGATGAGATAAGGCTATTACGCTGTCTTACAGCTACTTAAGATGTCGGGTATTCCCCAGTCAATCCCATTACAAAATGACAACACGTGTTGTCACAGTTCCTCCACAAAACATATCAGCTTGAAAATTCACTCAACAAGGTTGCCAGGTTGTATAGCAAGCGTCACACAAGTACTGTCACGTGCATCGGAAAGCAATGAAAACTGGGATGTTGCAAACGAAGAATATTCCTACGGGGCCTTCGATAATTGTTTTCTCTCAATTATTATAATACACTTTTTCGTGAATATCTGTTTGACCGAAATTAGAAGAAAAGAGGGCAAGAAAAATAAAGGGAGCTCTTGGATCCGTCATGTGCAAAAACTGACTCGGCTATAATATCTTTTGCATATAAACGCACGACAAAAGTTCCTCTCCCGGGACCCCGCGTGTCTCTATTCATTGTACTAATGACGTCACAAGCGCACTGGCCACGGGTCTGTCTTGTTATTTAAGTGTTACAGGTTCACCGCGTCTTTGTCACGCAGGCACCTCGATTTGATTTCTTTTCCCAATGTCAAGACCTATTTAAATGTTGTGCATCTTTATGAACGGATGATCTTTAATCATCACCGCTGCCGCCACCAAAGCCGAAAAAACCCTTTAAAGCCCAATGCCCTGGTTACCGCTCAATCTATTGGGGGAGGCATTTTGGGCTCCCTTCTAAACAGTGGGAGTGCGTATCATATCATATGATATAGTTTAGGCTCGTGCATTTGTTTTTGTCTAATCCAAGTGGTTAACGGTTTACTGATTCCCTTGTTACACAAGCACTTAAATTTCTATGCAAATTGCGGCGGTATGCGTGCTATTGCTTGCGGAGGCGGGGCTAAGACCATTGATTACACCGCGCGTAATTCAAAATGAATACTCCTGGGAGTTTCCAAAAGCGCTTAAAACCCAAAGCAACCTGGATACATTTTATGCATTTTAAAAATAAAATAAAATACTTCTAATCACTCTTACCCCACAAAACTTCGCAAGAGACGTCTTCAAACCCCACACAACCAAAGCAATATCGTAAACTGAAAATCAATCAATGCTTTCAAGAGATGTTCCCACTCAAGATGCAACAGAAGCGATTTACCATACCAGCTGGATGGTGAAATAATCAAAATCCAATACCATTTTCCCCGAACGAAGTGAGGGAAATATTTACGACGCTAATGCAGCATAGTCGGCTCATTTGAAGACTCCAAGCGCGTCGCCATCTCGAAATCTAATGTTCGTGTGTTTGTTTGTGCGATGCGACCTTTTTAGGCCAGGTGCCTAAGGCAATGTCCAAATAAGGCAATGACGTAATCATTATCGACTAGCCACCGCCATGTTTTTAAGAAAGATTTAAACGAAGCAACAATTGTACGTAACTGCGTTCACGAAAATGAATTTGAAAGCTAGAAAACTTGAAACAGAACGGTCTCGCGAAGCTCGTCTTCAAAAGAGAAGCGAACAGGCACTTCAAGAGCAAAAGCGGACCGAAGAGAAGACTCCGCAAAGACAACAGCGCATGAATGCCGACCAAAAGCGACATGAACAGAAGCGGGCAACACAGACAACTGCGCAAAAAGAACAGCGCTTGAAAGCGAATCGGGACCTTCAGGAGAAAAAGCGGGCCGAAGAGAAGACTCCGCAAAGACAACAGCGCATGAATGCCGACCAAAAGCGACATGAACAGAAGCGGGTAACACAGACAACTCCGCAAAGGGAACAGCGCTTGAAATCAAATCGGGAGCTTCAGACGCCGTTTTGTGTTAAACTCAGATACTTATTTAGAAAGGACAAGCAACAAAGGTTAGTCAGTGGAAACCGAACAATCACCGTGACAAATATATTGTATCCCGTATAGCTTGTAACTTTATCACTTCAAGAATGTATTAAAATCTGTATGCTGATCATTTTCCCTCGAAGTATTGTTTTACTACGCTTCTGTCGCCAGTTTCGGCTACCGTATTCGCTCAGAGCAATCGGAACTTGGAGTCTTGAATGATTTAGTCAGATGTCTTATTTTTCTGTAATCTGACACGCGGTGATTGCAGCGAGAATCGTTCACAAGCCCTTAGAAGTATTACTGGGTCTGAAGCCCGTGTATAATTTGAAGTAAACTGTTCAAGTTTTGCTTTGATTCTGGGAGAAATCTTGCTGTTTTGAGTGAGTTCACATACAAAACAATTCGAGCCTATTAAATATGCATGTCTGAATCTGGTGCATGCAGTCCAGAGTAAAAACAAATCGCACAGGAAGCCTATTTAATTGTACTGCCTATGAATTCAAAATTGGAAAATCAGTGTTCCTTTTTTCCCGTACTACGACGGCCGACCAACTTCAAACTTTGAGTATTAAATTTTGAGAACGTGCTTGGCAGACTGCATGAATTAATTTGACGTGCCGACCGTGGGAAATACGTACTTCGTCACGCAATCGATTCTTTTTTCAACGCAAAAGTATAACACACACCATTCTTTTTCTCCTTCCTTTGCGTGTAGCACTTGACTTCGAAGAAAAGATCGAGTCAACATTTCGGTAAAACAAAGGCTACTCTTGTTGGGAGTTACCAAAGTAAAAGTCCCATCAATGGCAGAGTGAGGGGGTATCTGCGATTATCGTATTTCTAGTAAAAATAGTTGCAGGAACGGGAGAAAACGTAGACTCGGCAATAATTTTTTCTTGGCCTCTCTATTAAAAATGCCATATGGTAAAAGACTACTGCGAATTACGGATTGCAAAACGTGAAGCCACCTCGGCCGTTTTCGACCATTTTCCTTATTGTTCCGAGCGATGTTTGCCTAATTAGCTTTCAAATTTGGCGCCGGCGTCCACAATAGTTCCCGGATGTGTCATCAAATTCTGCACGATGAGTTCTTGTACGTCATCACTCGGCCTCATTTTGATCGATGCATTTCGTTAACTGTTTGGATTTCCAATAAAGTGATCGTTGGTCGCTTTAACGGGGTGATCGGATTAATGGTTTTGTTTTCTGATAAGAAAATGACTGGGCGTTTGGTCGGGACAAAAGAATGTAAGCACTTTTGAATGTATATACTTGCATGAATGAAAGTTTATTTAACTATATTTATTGCAAATAATATGTACAAATTATATAATCTATACATAATTGTGTACTTTATTGCTTGTAGCATTGCTTGTATACATGGAGGTATGTATGCGAGTATGCAATGCTTTGCATGTGGTGGATTTTGGTCCGGAGTTGCCAGCAGTCAAATGAATATATACCTTTGTAATTTGTCCATTAACTAAAGGCTAAGGCCTTTCTCTTATTGAGAGCAATTTCCTAGGTTGCTGCCTAATTGAGCTATAGAACCGACTTCATCGCATCACAGCCTGTACCTAAAAAGATAACGACACAATTGTGTAGTCAAAGCCAACAAATTAAGGGCCTGTTCACGTAAAGATTTCGCTTTTTTGGTTTAGGGCGACCTAATCTGGATTCTTCGTGTTTGTGAACGCATCGAGATGCAGAGCAGTCCGGGATGATCCAGAGACACCCATGAACTCTTGTTCATAGTCATCGAATTATTATTTTTTTCTGCACCGCCATGTCTACTGGTCGGTCCCGCACCTTCTGCGGTAAATAGCACCCCTCAGTCAAATGCAACATGGTAACCCATGTGACAACCCGTCGAGCCTTTCGAACGAAAGGAAAGTGTTGTTTTGTGTGCTTTAGATTTGGTCATGTGGTAAGAATAAAATAAAATAAAAATAAAATAAATCACTTTATTTAAGTCTCAATGTATTTAGCACTGCCGTGCTAAACGGGGAGACTTGAAAATGCAGAAACGAAATATCATAAACTTAAGGCAAATTCATTAAGAATCCCAACTGGTCTGAGGCTAACCAGTTGGCTATTTACATAGTGTGGCCGAGGATTTGAACTCGGGGCTACCGTGTTGCAAATTCAGCTAGTGGCCAGAGAGGGACTTGAACCTGAGACCTCCGGAATTCAAGTCCGGCGCTCTAACCACTCGGCCACACTGCCTCCTCCAAAACTAAGGTCTTTCTCTTATTCAGAGCAATTTCCTTGGCTGCTGCCTAAATGAGCTATAGAACCGAGAGAAAGATCAAGACACTTGATGATGAGTCTCCCAAATTGAGAAATTGCGATTTAGTACAACTATCCATTGCCAGATTTGATGGCATGGAGCTTTACGTAAATGCCTACAGTGTACCCACCACTTGCACTGCCTTAAGTAACCAAGCAGTGGAATTAACATGGCAAATATCCGCTCCTGCAAGGATTGCAGCTAGCAGACATACCTGCTACTTCAAATGAAGTTGAAGCTATTGTTCTCATTGGTGCAGACGGTTGTGTCAGGACCAGTCGACCTGAACTGCAAGTGTAGCCCAGAGTGTATAGTTAGCGTCAACTCAACACATACATTGAGAGTCGACACATCAGCCCAAGATCAACCCGCAAAGAATAAGATACACAAGCAGTTTGTGCAGAACCGAGTGACAGAGACTCGGAAAACGACCCAGTGCAATCATGGAAGTACTGCCCCACCCAAGAAATCCAACAGACATTGCATCACGGAGAGCTCCGGCAACCGAGTTAGCGAACAGAAAGAAGTAGTGGCGTGGTATTTTCTTCTTGTTGAAGGCTGATAGAGAATGGCCGAAACAGTTAAACAACGTTCTGCTGGCCAAGTTAGCCAAGAGTTGAAATCCAGCAAAGCAAGTGTTGCAGTAACCGTCGTCAGCACTACCACCAGCCACAACTCCAGCCTCGAGAGGGTAGTGAAGGTTACAAGATACTAAGAGCTGCGTATGTGCTACGTTTTCAATCTCGTACCCAGACCCTCCGATGTCTTACGCGCATGCCCGACGAAATCAAAGGCTCTGGGAGAATCCGATTTTTTAGATGATCCTGATTGGTTATTTTAAATACAACGCAAAACAGCCGGAACAGCACTAACGACGGCGGAACTTTCACAGCGACGATGAAGTTTGCGGGGACCCAGTTGATTGCATCTGCATAAGGCAGCAAAGATAACAAGATGAAGCAGTTCTCCAGATTGCAGCTTGACCCAACGGTGGCTTTGCAACCAAATTCTGGCCCCGGCAATTGTTGTTAAACGCGGCCTTCGCGATCTAGCACTTCAAATTTTGAAGCAACCTCCCGTCAGTACATTATGTTTTCAGGCAACTTTGAAGCACATTTCTGTCCCTAAAGAACCAGCTGAGAGCGACAAGTGTCAAGTCAGATATTTGTACCCGTGCCATATGCTGTCGTTTCGATAAGTCCAACTCAGTGACCACTCTTTATTTATTAAAGCGGCAATTTGTTTTCTGTGCAACTGCTTTGTGCGCAATACGTGCACAGATTATGTGTACGGCATTCTTCATATGTACATCGTGAGCATGTTAACCTGACCAGGCTAACAGAGTTGCTGTATTTGCAGTATCGATAAAATCAGTCGATCAATCGGTGGACTTGTCGTATAAAAAATCCGTTCGTGCAACGGAACATCCTTTGACGGTCTGTTGTAATATTCCCCAGTTAAGACTTGACTACCACCCCCAGGGGACTTGAAACCCTGACGTTACTGTAGGGCCACCCCGCAGCACAGGCTGCGAACACGTTGTTTTTCAGTTCTTTTTATTATTCAGTTCATCTCAACAAGCAATAAAAGTCGATATTAAAACACGGTCTGACTTTTTAAAACTTGATGTTTCCGTTCAACGATATAGTGGTGTTTTATTCTTGACTTCTGACTTTTTGCAGGGATTCCTGTGGAAATGATACATGGGGATAATCAAAGAGACATTGACCAGAAACTGATGGAAGTGCTCGACAAGAGTCGAGAAGTGGGCTTGAAGTTCAATCCTAAGAAACTCAAACTCAGAGTTCCAGAAGTAGGGTATGTTGGGCATGTCCTTTCAGCTGAAGGATTAAAGCCAGATCCTGAGAAGATCAGAGCTATCAACGAAATGCCAGCTCCAACAGTCAAGGAAGGCGTGCTACGGTTATTGGGAACTTTTAACTACCTAGACAAATTCATTGAGCACAAGGCTGATTTTCAAGGACCCATTTCACAACTGACCCAGAAAGGTGCAGCATTTGTGTGGGACACACCACAACAGGAGGCCTTCAGTAAGCTGAAGACAGTCATCACCAGCGCACCTGTGCTGGCATACTTTGACAACAGCAAAGAGACAGTTCTAAATGTGGATGTCAGCAGCACTGGACTTGGTGCAGTGATCATGCAAGAGGGCATACCAGTGGCATACAGCTCAAAGACACTGACTACCTGTGAGACAAGGTATGCAAATATTGAGAGAGAACTGTTGGCTATTGTATGGGGAGCACAGAAATTTCACATATACATGTATGGGTGCAGGGTCATTATGGAAACGGATCACAAACCACTGGAGTCTATATTCAAAAAGCCACTCAATGATGCCCCACCCCGACTACAGAGGATGCTCCTGAAACTGACCAAGTATGATCTCACTGTACGATATGTTCCTGGGAAGAAACAGGTCTTATCCGACTGTCTTAGCAGAGCACCACTCCAGGATACTGAACCAGCCAGCCCACCTGAAGATGTAATAGGAGTCAATCTCATTGAAAAACTTGGTTTTGAAACCACCATACTTCAGAGATTCAGAGACAGTTCAGGTGCTGATGAGACTTCACGAGTAGTCATGGACTATGTCACTAAAGGTTGGCCTGCTGAGAAAGACCAGGTGGATGAACTGGCCAAAGAGTATTGGAGCTACAGAGAAGAGCTCAGTGTAGAGGATGGACTACTATTTAAACTTGACAGAATAGTTGTCCCAAGATCACTGAGAGCTGATGTGTGGGATGAAATCCATGGAGCACATATGGGAGAAAGCAAAAGTCTATGCTTTGCCCGAGATTACGTATTCTGGCCCTCAATTACATCTCAAATCAAAGATAAAGTCAGCTCCTGTCCCATCTGCAATGCCTTCCGCAACAGACAACAGAAAGAATCATTGCATCCCCATGACATTCCAGGATTATCATGGCAAGTGGTCGGGACAGACCTCTTTGAATTTGCTGGTCAGACATACCTACTGGTCACTGACTTCTATTCAAAGTACTTTGAAATAGAACTGCCTCGCCAGCAGACTGCCACTTGCCTCGTCAACAACTTGAAGAAGATATTTGCAAGATTTGGAATTCCAGATGAGGTGGTGAGTGACAATGGTTCTCAGTACAGCAATACCAGGAATTTATTCAACACTACACACCAGTTCAAACAATTTGCCAGTGAGTGGGGATTCCGTCATACAACAAGCTCACCAAAGTATCCTCAATCCAATGGTGCTGCAGAACGGGCAGTACAAACTGCAAAACGTATTCTGAAGAAAGCTGCAGCAGACAACAAAGACCCATTTGAAGGGCTCTTGAAGTATCGAAATACACTTTTCGAAGATATTGGTGTATCCCCTGCACAGCTCCTGATGAGTCAACGAACTCGCACTATGATACCGACCCATCGACGTCTCTTACAGCCACAAGTGGTTGAGCCCGATCGAGTTGCGAAAGTACTTCAAGATCGCCAGAACAGTTCCAAGAAGAACTATGACAAGCAAAGTAGAGACTTACCTCCACTTGCAGTTGGAGATAAGGTGCGGATTCGACCAAACAGGGATCACGAGTGGCGTAAAGCTGAAATCTTACCAAGGTCTTACCTAGTGCAGGATGAACGCGGCCGTGTCCTCAGACGAATAGGCGACAGCTCATCTCAGTTCCAAATGACCGACCTATGAGTCCACAGATAAGTAATCCTCCTATGCATTCAAAGCCGCCTGATGCAGTGAGACCAGAACCAAGACCATTGGAAGTACCTGAGCAATCTCCACAGACAGTGGAACATCCACCTACCACAACAAAGTCTGGAAAACCAGTCAAGAAACCTCAAAGATACATTGAATCCTGTTAGGGGAGAGATGTTGTAATATTCCCAAGTTAAAACTTGACTACCAACCCCAGGGGACTTGAAGCCCTGACGTTACTGTAGGGCCACCCCGCAGCACAGGCTGCGAACACGTTGTTTTTCAGTTCTTTTTATTATTCAGTTCATCTTAACAAGCAATAAAAGTCGATATTAAAACACGGTCTGACTTTTTAAAACTTGATGTTTCCGTTCAACGATATAGTGGTGTTTTATTCACTTTCAAACCCTATACATAACAATAAAAGCTGCCAAAAATAAAAAAATATTCTGGCTTGCCATTTATCCACGGGCATGCGCAGAAAAACCGGAAGTCCGAGAATCGCGGACTTTTGAAATGGATTCTCCCAGAGCCTTTGATTTTGTCGGGCATGCGCGTAAGACATCGGAGGGTCTGGGTACGAGATTGCTACGTTTTGTGCACAACATTAGATGCCGATTTGCGAAATCAACGCCAAAGAAAGATGAACTCACCACTGAAAAAACAAGTGTTACTGAAAGAAAGAGTGGATCAAGGAGGCACAAGCTTCGATAAAGAATAGTGAAAAGTTCAAGCAAACGAAGTTGTCAATAAATATGCACGAGGTAAAGATTAAATCTGCGCTGTCATGGCAGAATCGACAATGCGCCTTTACCACATGATTCCAAGTCCCCATCCTACTACCCGACAAAGCTGATAGTCCTGCGCTGTCATGACGATGTGATGCACAACGGAGTACAAGAAACCCTGGTCCAAGTGCGAACGAAATTCCGCATTGCAAGAGGACGCCAAGTGGTAACGGGGGCCTAGTCAGAGTGGACTGTTTCGATGATTTGCATTGGATTATTTTTGGACACATTATCAACCCATAGCAAACGCAAGACATATCTGAATGATTTTTCTTTTTGAGAGTTTTATTGGGCTCTACTAAGGTTGTAAAGTTTGATCAATAAAACTGGCAAACATGCATTCGCTATCGAAGGATCGAAACGGGCGCCATCTTGGAATGACGTTTAGTCCTCGCTTCAATGTTACACGCAGCCGACTTGCTGTTTTTTTCGCGGGACCAGATGAAGAAGATTTCGACTTTTCTTGTCTCATAATCTCCACGCAAGCGTCATCCTGAGCCAGAAGTCCCAGATGGTGCTTCACCATAGGTCCACAAGGAGGATAAAAAGGAAAAGAAATGCAACGAACAGCGACAAAGGCAGTTTCAACCCGAATGGAATGTTTTTTGCATGGATGCGATTTACCAATTTTTTCAGGCTGGCTGGTAAAAGTCATTTTGGGCTACTGCTTTTTTAGACCTACTTAAGCCCAATAGCCTGACACCTAAAAAAAGTTAGTTTCGAAGCACTGGTATTCCACTGGTTTACTTGTGAAGCTGCGCCCCTCCCTGACCTAAATCCTCCCCTTGATGCTAAGATGCCACAGTCCACTCTTAAAGTGCCGGGTTATGACGAGTCAAAGCTCCTCTAGCAATTAATTTACCATGACTGGCACTATACAAGCACTTAATCATACGTTTCTGATGCAGTTCCAAAGGCATCCCCTTGCTTCAACATTGTCATATCTCGATGTAGCAGGAGACAGTTAAGGAGGGACTCCATGTGTGAACTTATATCAGCTTTTTAACACAGAAAATCTCATTCAAAACCATAATAATGGACCCATAATTTGATTCCGTCAGTGACAATCCAGTAATCGCGGTTTAGGGCTGTGCTTTCCAGCAAGCCTCTCAATTAAGGATGAGGCAGGTCATTCTAAGTTTGGTCTGAGAACTGGCAACTTAATCACAGATAAACTTCTAGAGTTGTTGATAAGTGCTTGGTTATGCCAATATTGCTTGTCCCTCATTGAAGGCAATTGCAATTGCATATTATTGCTCTTTTTTTTTTTTTTTTTTTTTTTTTTTTAATGCCACAGGAGCGTAGAATTACTAGAAGCACCTTAAGCCCAGAAGAAATTAGTCACGAGTTGAAATCGTGGATTTGAAAAAGCGAAACTGACATCCATCATGTAAGAATGCAACAATCAGTGCAGAAAGGACAATGAAATGTTACTTTTTGCAGCTTGGGGTTTGATCACTCGAGTCGCTCATGACGCAGTGTTGTGCAACCACTTTTGTCAAATTTCTATTCAACCAGATTTTAGAAAAAGACGCTGAGCAACCTTTGTCTTTACCTTCCATGTAGTGCGAGCACAGAAGGATACCCTACCACCCTCTGGAGATAAGTCGATTAGTGTTGGCTCCTTGTCAGGAAATACTTTTAGTCAAAAATGATTGCAGTGGACCATCTAGTACTGACATGCGAGGAAATCTCAAGACGAAAATGTCTGACAAGGCAAAAATGACCAGCACCAAGTGAACGTGAGGAATGTAAACGAGACGATGAAATGTTGTCTTTTTCGGATCGGGAGAGATCACCCAAATCGCACATAAAGGATTTTTTGCCGCGACAAGCTGTATGAAGTTTACTTCATTGTCAAATTTCCTTGTCATCAGCTTCGATGATCAAGCTCGGGCTTCCACTTTCTTCTGGAGATCATTGTAGTTGGATCCGCTGTAACTCCGATGGACTTATTGCCTAGTAGATATGTTATCTAGAATACGTTCTGCGATGAAAGAATTTGCTGAACAAAGAATGGTGAAGGCATGAAACTATGATTTCAAAGAGAAAATGCGAAATTGGAAAATATGTTGATCACAAGATATTTAGCGATTGAAAAGAGAGCCACTGATCCCACGCAAGCATTCGCCATCGATCCGCCCCATCCTATCTTCCTGTCCATAACGAAAGGAAACCAGAATTTGAGAATTTGGAAGAAAGTTGAACAAAACAGGACATTCAAGAAAAAACACTCCAAAGTGGGACGGACATCAAAAGTGTCCCGTTAAGGCAGTACAGATAAGGAAAGCCAATATCTTCGGGAAGTTATTGCAGCATAAGACATGACGAGACCACTAAGTCAAAAAAAGGTAATGGCCTTGACCAAGAGGTGACCACCATTCGCTCTGTGTGCAGTTGAGTTGAGCGAAAAGTGGAAATAGAGAGAGACAAACAGAAAGAAAATCTTCCATCCGAGGGCATCAATCAAGAAGCAAACTCCAGAATGTGCTTGGTAGTTTCTTAAAAGCACTAGCGCATAGTTTTGAATTGGTTGTAATACATGGGCATCGAGAACCGCTCCATTTCGATGTTGTACGTGCCAATCTACCAAATTCAAGTCTGTTATTATCAGATGGTCTTCCACAGTTGAGTGCTTCAACGCTCTGAAGAAGGTATACCCCTCTGTTTCAGTGAACATTTTCAACCGAAAGATGATCACATCTGTAGCTTTGTTTAATTACTGCTTGTGTAGCTGGCGAACATATTTTTGGGGTGTTATCACAGTCGAAACGAAACATAAATAATATACAGTATGTCGATGAAGAGTCATGTGCATAAAATCTAGTTCAGGCGCGTAGCACATAAGTTAAACTTGAGGACCATTAGTTGCAAATTTAAACCCGGCATCGTATTCGCAGTTTTTCAAACTAACCAAATAGAAAATAGTCTCTGTATTGGTGTGTCACCGTCAAACCAGAGACATTAGTTCCACGAACGTGCAACAAACTTAAAAATTGTCCCTGTTCTTCGACGTCGTCTGCTGGACATTTTACTAGTTTAGTGATTTTCAACTTGAGCGGATAACTTCTTGAAAACGTTAAGGCAAGACAAACATGAGCCACTAATAACTGCCATCTTTGCCGAAGATTTTGGCGAAAGTATCTATGTTTAAGTGCTACACGATCATGTTAACTGTATCTGCCTCTTATAAACTAAGTTCCTCAATAAAGGTTTTCAGTACATAAAATAAATAGCATATTGCTGTGTGGATGTTCAGCAATCCGATAAAACATATTTATCACACAAGCCTAGATTCGTTACCCAAAATACATATTTTCTATTGTGTTTAGCTCGGGTGGTATCAAATATTACAAATAATATATCAAATATTACAAAATATAAATAATCCATCACGTGATGTGTACTTTGACGTTAGATATAGCTCGAAACTGGTTAGACGTAGTCAAAGAGACTTGTTTTCGATTTTTGTCTTGCTTTCAGAACTTCAAAAAAGAGTTTTTAAGCGTCGTTTTACCGACGATTGTAATAAAAGCAATAACGTCGCTATTCAAGAAGTGGTTTTAATTTAGTAGATCATCATAAAAGGGTGGCAAGTGGTGCGCAAAACCAATTCAGAATAATCTGCAATGGTTCTGACAAGATCGCGGATATTCTTGAGGCTTTCCTTCTCTTTCCTTTCAAAACAATCAAGGACCAAACGGACTAAAACAACTTCTGTCAGCCGAAAATGAAGTGTAATTGTTTCGGGGAACTACTGTTGCCCATTCCAAGTACTGAGTTTCTCTTGACTGTTGCTCGAGCACTAAAATATTAAATTTCAGACAAAATCATACTGCGAGCTCTACAATCAGTCTCAACAGCAAAATTTTCTTTTCCAGAGACATATGCCCAGTTTTGGGACAAAACAAGCATCAATCTTATTTGCATGCACAGTTTTTATTTAATATTTCCATGCAAGGAGATGTCAACATCGGCAATGAAGAATATAAGGTTACTTTCTAATTTACCTGCAAGATTGTATTTTGACTATAAAGTCAAATCGGACGTGTGTTGAAATCTATAGTTAACCATCTAGGCTTAGTGTAGCTTCTGCCGTCACAATTGTGTGATTTCTTCCTTTTCTGAGCTAATTTGCTGCTGATAAATCGTAGCTTTTAAAATTATAGTTGAGGCTGGTGCACACCGCGTTGATTATCAAGGCCGACAATTAAGAGAGAGAAGTCAGTTTTACCAGAAATTTCGCCGCTATGTTCTTGCCAAAGTTCTATCAGGAGACATTTCGTTTTACAAATAAAACCGGAGATGACGGGATACTGCAGAAATTAATCTGTATTTTCAAGTTCCAATTTTTTTCTCAAAGAGTTAGTTTCAAGTCGTGAAATCAGCAGATGGGTCAATAATAATTCAATGTTTCTGACCAAAGGTTGTGGATATTCTTATTTTGCCTAAATTTGCAACATCCTATAGCTGGGCTGCGAGTTTAGCTGTCGGGAAGATGCAAACTAATCCGTTTATGAACCACTTATTGACATTTATAAAATATCTTACAAAAAATTGGCATTGAAGAATTGAACATCAGTTCCAAATCATACATATCTTTTGCCCGGCCTTTGTGTGGAACATCCGCAGCAAAGCAATTAGTGACAATTTTTACGAGCAAACTATAACGCATTTGGACCCAAGTTAGCACGTCTGAACAATAAAGTTTAAGGCGACAGCAGAAAAGGACCTTTCCATGGAACAAAATGCGAAGGTCTGCATATACGTACCGTTTACAATGATGTTTTCCGCTTTAACCAGGTAAGGACCCTACAAAAAAAAATCGGGAAATGTGTAAATGTAAAACTCTAAAACGTCTGTCTGTAACAGCGAATTCTCAATTGACGCAAAATGCTAGGAACCTTTTGCAAAAGGTGAGATAATCCGAGGAATAACAACAGAGATAAGAACGCCATGTTACTTCATCCGTTACCCCAAAATAATGCCCCTTGAATTCGAGTATCCGGACCGCAAATACTCATAACAACCGATGACCGGCCAACTGTTCGAGGTTCAAGAAAACCTGCGTTGCACCCGTTCAGCTAAATTGCGTGGGACTTGAATATGCAAAATAGACGTATGGTAATTCTATACCTTAGCAAACGGAACATTTGTAAAAAATACTGAGCTCAAAATCATAAAATGCCTAATGTTTTATTCGTCAGTAAGCTCAAGAAATAATAGGACAAGAGGGAGGGAAAAAGACAACAAGCTTAGAGAAATTAGCGATGTGCAAAAGAATAGAACACGTCATTCACTTTGTGTCAACGGATGTGCTCACTGTTAAAATCAACATGGCAAAAAATTTGTGAAGAAATACTCTGTATCGATTGACCGCGCTCCCTGTCGCGTCGCCATTTCCGCTCCCGCAAATATACGAAAAATGACTGGGAGCCGGTATGTTTTCATTTATTTCTCTAAAGTTCTGCCGTTATGTCAAAATACTCGCACGGTGCCTGAAACTTGAAGGCTTTATCTTAATTTTGATGTGCATTTGATGTGCTTCGGGGTGATAAAGACTTGGCTTGGCGACTCGTGCAAACAGAACATTGACGGCAATTTTTCAAAGCAAACATCGGACCGTTTAACAATTAAAGCACCAACTAAGGGCTGTTTATGTGCCTTAGATAAACGTCATCTGGAACAATCCGGATGCGGCAAACAGGAAAAAAAAAATACTGACTAAAAAATTAGGTTGCTGTCCATCGAACATACATTAAAACATTGTCGCAAATTCAAATACTTTCAGACTTTAAATTGGCCCCTGGTAAGATTTCCGCTAGAGAACGACCCTTGAAAAAATATAAAACATCTGTCTGTTGTAGAAATATAATTTGCCACCTGATTCCCTGTTTTTCGATATTTTTAGAACTTTACTATGCTTTTAAAAATTGAAACGCCCATTTTGACAGTAAACTGCATAATTACGCACGCTCATTTTTTTTGTTTCCAAAACGTCTCCCTCTCTCTGTTTTTTTTTGTTTGTTTGTTTTTTTTTTTTTTACTGAGAAATATATTTTTCATGTCGCCGTCTGCCCACTTAAAAAAAAGTCCCATAGGCAGAAAAAAGAAAAACTTTCGGTAGGCAGTGACGCTGTAGCTGGACTGGGCAAATTTCAATATTGACCACGGTGTCAGCGATAAGGCAAACAATTTAGCTCCCTGACTGATGTAAAAACCGTTTCTCCAGCCACTAGAGCAAACTAGAGTTCCTTGCATGTTCTTTCTCCCCAGAGAAATGTTACCATTTATTCAGTATGAGCTTGGTACGAGTATGAAAATACTTTCATCGCGTTAAGAAGAAAAGATGCGGGGAGGAAAAAACATTGGGTGCGAAAGAGAGTAACTAAGGTTTCTTGGCAAAAATACAATTTCAGTCAAAAACCAATTGCTTTATAAACTATAATGCATCCGTGGGTGCACACCTTTCATATACCAAATTGCAGTTTGCATTTTATTTTAAAAGTCCTAGACAAACTGCGGAAACATAAAAAGGGACTCAGTCCTTTTGAAAACCGAAAGATGTACCATTTTCGGACACTGAAAGCTCAAACCTTACTGTGTTCTGAGATGCATACATTACGTTTAAACATGGAGCTTTTTCACAAACTACAAGCACGAAGCCAGAGCTTGGCGGTTTATGGACGAATGCAAGGAAATAGCACTGAGTCCTTCCTCGTAAGCAAAGACGTTCGCGCAGGCGCAAGCAAGCGTAACTTTAATGGGCAATCCCGACGGGACGTGATCAACACTGAGAACCTTTCAAACCAAAGACAAAGTGCCGTTCCATAGTCTATGTAATTTTGCAGCTGTGTTTATAGCATCAATTCAGCAGAAAATACTGGTGTAAAATATAATAATTATATGTAATACCTTGTATTTAAAGTTATTTCGTGCAATGACCTGTTTGAAGTTGAATGTTTTTAAAAATGTTTGGCTGATTTTCTTTGACTTCATGAAGCCCTTCTTATTAAAAATTGGCGTGCTATTCGCAGTTACGGACATAGAATTGGGATAAAATATTCTATTATCAGTGTATACCATTTGCATAAATACACGAGAAGAGTAGAAGAGTATGGCAATAAATGGCTGCAAAGCCTTAGAGAAAGAGATAAGCACTTTCATGCTGGTTTTGAGCGTACTTAACAAGACCTATATTTCTTCACCTGCAGCTTTAATTTGGACACGGAAAAATACAGCAGTGGAATGGTCAACTGAAACGGTCAATTTCGCGGTGCAGATCCGATGCAATTCATAAAAACATTGAGTCACATATATATCTGGAAACTTCGACCTCTTTGTGGGTTATCACTTATTTAAAAGGAATTCAGTCTAAAACAACATCATTAAGGGTTCTGAATACAGAGCAATTTTACATTTTGAAATTCAAATAAAGAGCAAATACGATTAATGAATCACCAGTTGAGCGAGCGTGATAGGTGGATTGGTGTGTGTTTGGTAATACGATCAACGAAAAGAGCCAATATGAGAAGAACTTCTAGAATGATTGAGAATAGTTAATTAAAAACCAAATACGAAAATCTTCTCTGACACAGAAGTCCACCGTTAGCATAAACGTTGCCGAATTGTCCAGTTCGTCTTTTTAATAAACAATGTATGGCGCGAAGCCTTTTTCACAGCCGCCGTCTCATTGGGTGTTTACGAACAAGGAATGGCGCTTTTGATGCAGTTTTATTGCTCTCTTTTGTCATTGCGCTGTTTACCTGTGAGTTTTTTCCCTATCACGTTCCTAATGGATTATTTGCCATAGCTAGTGGGAGGGTGAAGACACAAAACATTAAAAATGCATGGAGACACGTTCGCTTTGACTAGCATATAGCCTTCACGGACATAGTGCGGAAGTCGTTTCCTTTTCGATTAAATTTAACCCGTACTTTAAGTTCAATTTTCAGTTAATAATCGTTTATTACGAATCAATTTCAAAAGTTTTAGTCAGGCTATTGTACCAACGTACCGCTTGTGGTGCTCAACATCAAACGCTGACAGTTTTATGTGACGTGGTATCGTTTCGGAATCAAGTGTCCGTAAAATGGAATATTTTACCCCACGAGAAAAAGATTTATCAATGTACAAGCTGAGAGTCAAGTAATTTTACGGATGTCTTCTATTATAACATAATTAAGTATCCCCGTCCTTTTTATGGCGGTCCTTCCTCCGCCCCCCCCCCCCCCAAATGGTATAATTAAAACAAATCGACCTCGTAGAGCAGGGGGGGGTCATTGAAGCATTTACGGTACAGGAAACTTCACGTCAGAAAATACAACAGACTAACTAGCGTGACACCAGCAAATATGGCGTGACAATATTTTATTCGACTGAATCAGCTAAAGAATGCAAGAGAAATCACGACCATGAAGAGCCTCAGAGCTGAAAGGGCGAAGATTCCGTTAACCGAATCAAGTCTCTTTTGGAAGGATATTTCAATGATTTTTCAAAAGAACCAGAGAGCGTTTCTCACTGCTTCTTGCTGATACTGACGGTAATACTTGTTTCTGGAGGGGTGTAAGTGATATGAGCAACGACAACTTGTTTTTTTTCTGGAGAGGACCACGTCACGAGTGAAGCGGGAGCGTCAAGTCGCACTTCATATCCACCGGGGTAGTGCATATCCTCGTTCAAATAAATCACCGTCTGGTTAGATATGCAGCTTTGGGAGATTTCATACACCAAGGCGAACTCTTTACTAGAGGGGTCATAGCTGAACTTGATCGTGTGCCCTGCGACCGCCTGGGGGTATGTGCGACTTGTATTCTGGACGTACGTTGCATCCAGACCTTGCTCGTTCCAGAGATAGCAGCATTTGTCTTGCTTACTCAGGCGTTTTTTTGGATGGTAGGGTTTGTAATCCCAACCGATCCAAGAAACGAGGTGTTAGTCGGCTGCTGCCATCGTTTTCTCCATGTATTCTATTTCGTCTCCGGTCGTGAGGAACTCTGTGAGCATCCCACCGCACTTCAGGCGCTCCAGATCTAATCGTCTCGCTTCGAAGTTTATACCTTGTGATAAGGACGGCAGTTTGTAGTAATGATAACTCAGTACACTTCTGTTCCTGTATGATTCGCCGCCTGGTACTGACTCGAACCCCACGCCAAAATCATCCCAAGTAACGGGCTCGAAGAATATGCAATGCTTTGAATCCTTCTCTCTGATAGCCTTGCTAGCTACCTCGTACGCAGGACTTAAGTTGATCCTATCAGCCACTTTTGGCACCATCAGAAGTGGATCTGCATAAATATCTCCCGCCCAAGGTTCGTTGATCAGTTCATACCCGATCACACTGTCGGCGTTCTTAAAGGCTTCGGCAGCTTTTGCCCAGAATGCAGCCCAGCTATCTAAAAGACCATCCGTATTGTTGTAAATATTCTGAAAAGCGACACTAGCGGCTTCGGAAAAGTAATACGTGCTCCAGCTAAATTTAGCGCAGTCCTCGTCACTCGGAAGCCCGGTCTTGGGGTCTAACTTAAACGGCTCGTGCAAAGGTTCGGGAAAGTTTTTCGCATTTCCTGGATTTGCGGCCCAAGACGGGAATCCCTCCACGCAAAACTTGCGCGACATCACGTCCTGGTGCATGTCCAATAGAACGTAAATGCCATATTCTACCGAGATGTTGACAATCTTCTGCATGACTTGCAAATAGGTGTTGTTGTAGTTTCCTCTTGTCGGTTCTAAGCCTGGCCACATGAACCCAAGCCGTAGCACGTTTAGCCCGAGTGACTTCAACAGTTTCATGTCTTCGATAGAAAACGTGCCCACGTCAAAGCCCTCTGTCTTCGGGTGCCAAGGGAATTCCTTCACCACGACATTCGTTCCATGGAAAAACATCTCGCGACCCATTACGTCCACAAACCTCTGGTTTTCAGGATTTACGGAGATCGGCAACAATGTTCCATTAGATCCCGTGGCAAGCGAGAAGCACAGGAGGATTGCTAGAAACAACATGGCTACGACAGGATGGTGAAACGACCGGCGTCACGCCAAAATCACAAGATCAGCATGGTAAAACATTAACTCGGTCACACCACAGGCACCTAACTCGGTTAGATGTCAGAATAGAAATGTTTAAAAGCATAATTCTACTTCACTCAACTTGCTCTTTGACGTGTGCTTTTATTCCTTGTGTCAGTTCCGGGTGGATTTGAGCGATTTTTCATCTGACAACCCCAACTAATGCCTCTGGTCACAATCTTCGCAGGACGAGGTTGCGTCTACTCGCTTCACATTTTGGTGGGACTTTCTGCTAAGATGTAAAATTCCAGGCCGACGACTACATTTCTTTCCTTATCATCCTTGTTTTTCTACTTCGTCACCCTCATTTGTTTCCTTCTTGTCTTTCTTGTCTTTCTTTCCTTCTTTCTTCCTCTTCCTTCTCTCTCGTTCTTTTTCTTGTCTCTTATCCTCACACAGTTTATTCTACTTTCTTTTCTGTCGCACTCAGGTACCTCTATTTGTGTTTTCTAAGATTTTTGGTCGGATGTTCACACCGCTCCAACCCCACTGCCCCGGCGACATTTCAGAGGCCGCAAAACAATCCCCGGCCCCCACCCTGACCGTTTGCAGGCTGGCCGCCAATCGATCCCGGGGGGGGGGGGTACTTCTCAAAATTTTGGGTGGGAGAGTGCCGCCCGGGACTGAAAACCCTTACCCTATTTCAGACCAAAACTTGCAATTTTTGACAGTATTTCAGACCAAAATTTGCAATTTTCGACCCTATTTCAGACCAAATATCAAAATCTCCGGCCCTATTTCAGACTAAAATGCTAAAATCGATACCCTATTTCAGACTAAAATGCTGAAAATGATACCCTTTGGGGCGGCACATACCTATATGGCTCATATATAGGAGTACCCCCCCCCCCCCCCCGGGGGGGGGGGTTTCGATGTGATTTGAAATCAGCTCAGTGAAGGTCGAGTGGGACTGTACACACAGCTGTTAGAAACACGAAAAAGTCGAGAAATGAATCTCCACATAGCAAACCGGTTCAGAGAAAATGAACAAATTGCAACACAGGATTCCACTTGATTTTTAATAAGAATTTCCAATTTCCAATTCAGTTCACGTGTGAAAGACAGAGAAGTGACTATACTGAGACTATACGACTATCACCCTTCGCTGAACTTTGGCACGAGTACGGACATATTTTGTGTATACCGACTGCCTATAAACCAGCGTTTTCATTTGACTGACCTGCGCACAAAGCAGGCTTGTTTACAATTGGTATAAAACGTTAACTTATGTCAGGTTGTTTGTTTACATGTTCAGTCAGTGCACGGATTAGTGGCCTCACGACAACACTTCTGTCCTTATCTGTTTAATATGATCGGAGGCCTTTTCTGAGATAATTAAGCGGAACGGCAAAACCAACATACCTGTGAAGTATCCCGGCGACGGCTTTTCTGGCGTGACATCAAGTTGATCGTTGCTACTTGTGCTTAGCTGAAAGACCAAATCGCGGGAGCAATCCAAGTAAAACTTCATTTAGCCTTACCTCTTCTTGGCTTTCGGAACAAAGAATTGGAAACTCCTAACGAGGTTGCGGAAATCCCGCGCTTACATTGATTCCCAGCATGCACTACAGCTCCAGGGATCACATGACACAGAATTGGTGCTTTCACTTCCGGGCGGGCCGGTTTTACCGTTCTCGCTCTTGTTGTTGAAAAATCAATTAATCAAAGACATGGAAAAATAAGTAAACTGGTTAACCACAACTAGTAAAGGATTGCCTTGACTTTCGGCGCAAAAGGTTGAGCTTGTCCCGCAAATGCATGGCAACCAAACTGTGGCCCCAGAACAAAGTCTTTTTCGGGTTTTTCCAGCTATGCCGATGATCTGAAATACAGCAAAAACAAACGAATGCACAATGTAGAGTATTACAGTACAAGGAAAGCACCAAATAAAAAAAGAAAATAGCATGCAAATAATAATAGCTGGGTTATGTCTTTCGTTTCCTGCATGACATTAACTTCGCAATTCCTCGTTATTCTCAAGAGGATGAAAGGACGATCACTCGAGACAAGTAACTGGCTCTGTTACAAATCGACCCATCAAATACCAGATAAACACGATGCACGACAACGTTTTTAGTTTCTTTATTTATTCTCCGCCTGGTTAAAATCTAGCATGTCACTCCTTGTGTGGTTTTTCTTCTTTGGCTTCCTGCTCTTCATAGGAAACTCCGTACTCGTTCACTCTCTTCATGTCAACCGGATACAGCCTATGGGAAGGAAATGAATCAAATCCAGTGGCATTCCTTCTCTCCTGACCTACATGTCTTTATGAAGCCTTGATGTTTTGTTTGCCACGGTTTTTTTCAGCACTGTCGAACGTGGAGCGGGGCGACGGGGGGGGGGGGGGGGGGGGGGGGAGGAGGATATTTCTCATAGTTCTGGGTGTGAATGTGCCGCCTGCTTCTGGAAACCCTTGCCCGATTTCAGAGATTTCAGACCAAGACCAAAAAATACGATTTCTCTACACTCTTTCAGACCTATATCCAAATTTTGGGAGACAAAATATATACCACACTATATATACACGACTAAAACGATACCCCTTGTAAGCAGCACATATAGGAGTATCCTCTATATCCCCCGCCCCCATCCCGGAACCACTTATTCCCTGGCCAGTACTGTAAGTTGTTTAACTTTAGTATCCTCGGCACTGGCAGTGCTGTAGGTGGGCTTGGTGGCTGCGCTATGCCACGGCGTGATGTGACGTTATGTGCTGTGCTGTGCTCGTTTCTGTTCTATGTTATGCTTTTGATCGAGTTTGTGTGCTTTCTGGTCCCTACACTGTTTCAGTCTAATCACTCACCATCGCTGATAAAGGTAGATCACAAGCACCAAGTCGTCCCTGAAACAGGCCAGTCTGTGCGCTGTTGGCATGTGGATAATAAACGCGAACACATCATCGATGAAGGTGTTGAACGCCTGAAGGAATGCAAGAGATTAGGGCATCAAACTGGGCATCACCTCCACCTAAAACTTCCTGCCTGAACTGTCCAATTATCCACAACATCATCCTTGCCTCCCAACTACATATCCTTCTTAAACAACTACAGTATGTCCACTCGATCATTTACATAATTTTCCCAGTGTAATCTTTCTTCAGTAATAATGTAATAATAAACTTAATAATAATACTTTAACAAGGGGGTTCACGTCACAATGTGATTTTCAGCGAGGCCCTGAACGACAAAACTATAGCAAGTAAAGCTATAGCAAAACAAGTAAAACTATATAGCAAGTAAATCGTAGGTATTTCCATTCTGCGGCCTCACCTTATACATGAAAGCCCGCCAAGGAAGGTGCACCACAGACTTCATCTGGAAATCAATCAATTAATTAACTACTACAACTGTTCCACGTTCTCTGGAAATAAACCTCTGAGACCAGGATAATCCGCAATCGATCATACGTAAAGTTATATCTTAATCGATCGATCAGGCAGTCGGCAAGGCGGTCATTACACGAGACTGGCACGAACTCGGTACGGAGTCATTACACGAGACTGGTATGGAGGTATTGAGTGATTACAGTAGGTCAGTCTGAAATTTCACATTATTTAAGAAAAATTCGCCTCCACACGTATCCGGATATTTTTGAATCCGCAACTTTTTTGTTACGGATTGGCCTCCCGTCCACACGTATCCGGTTAATACGGTTGATGAATCCGCAACTTTTTGATTAGCGTATTAAAAAATATTGGGATTCGACCGTCCACACGACGCCGTATTCACAGCGTATTAAAAAATCCACTCTGGGAAGCGTTTTCAAAAAGTTGCGGATTCGTCAACCGTATTCACCGGATACGTGTGGACGGGAGGCCAATCCACAACGAAAAAGTTGCGGATTCAAGAATATCTGGATACGTGTGGACGGGGCCTTAGTTATGCATGCACATGTCTCAGACTTCTACTGACGTCTTTTAGGAAAATGTACACTTTTTAATCCTAAATATCATAGACTTTCATAATTACTTTACATAAGAGTTTAGTGTATTCTATATACTGTATGCACTGACATTTCTGTATAGTTTCCAAATTCCATGAGTACTTTGCAAGAAAAGGGAGGTTTACCTTATAATTGACAAACAATTGTGGAAGCATGAAGAGAAATCCAAATGCGTAAACACCTGTTCAAAATTAATAAATAGACAAACGATCAACTTGGGTAACCATGCCGCTGCACCCGTCTCTCGTATTCTAAAAGGGTAACACCCACTTTTTCTGAATTTAGAATTGTGGATCACACCCATGACAGATGAGCATCCCCGCCAGCTCAGTGAACAATCAAACTGATTCGTGGTTTGCACTCACGTGACCAGTACCTTGACAACAGTTGCTACGCCGCCATGTTGGTGTACAACCTATGTAAACAAACCTGTGTGCAGTGAAGTATCCGAGTGAGTTTTGAGATGGTTTTATGCCTAATTGTTGGATGTTCGACCAGATCAAGTCGTGATAAAGATATTAGGTTCTTCCGGGTGCCGTCCTTGATAACAAATCAAGGGGAACAGCAGGAGGAATTAACAGCAGAAAGACGCATGCGATGGATCTCGGCGATTAGTCGCGACAAGTTGTCCGATAAAATTCTTGAAAACGACCGTGTATGTAGTCGGCACTTTGTTTCTGGTCGCCCAGCAGCCTTGTGGGACAAACACAACACAGACTGGGTTCCGACACTTCATCTTGGACATACGAAAAGCGAAGTTGTCGATCATGAAGCGCGAGTAGGAAGGGCCGAAAGGTCAAAAGCAAGGGCTAAGAGGGCAATCGAAATTCAGAGGCAAGAAGCAGAGGAAAAAAGAAAAATAATGAACGAACCTGGAGAGTCAATCTCTTCTGTTCACTTTGACGTTCCCGTCGGTGAAGATGACGAACCTCCAACAGAATGTGACTCAGGTGCGGAGGATGAGTCGGAAATTGCGTATGCTGAGAAAGGCACACAGACTGAGGAGTACACTGCAACATTCGCTGAGAAAGACTCACAGACTGAGGAATTCAAATTCTTATTTGAGAGACCCAACAGTGTGCTACCTTTTGAAGAGAGTGATTTTGTAGGCAACGACGAAAAGGTACGTTTTTACACTGGTCTTTCATGTTACGACGTCCTCTTGAAAACATTTAACCATGTTTCCCCGCATGTAACACGTCGGTCATTGACTCTCTCAAAGTTTCAAGAGTATGTGATGGTGCTGTTGAAGGTCAGACTAAACATGCCATTTCAAGACCTAGCGTACCGTTTTAGGATCCATATTTCCTCGGTGTCCAGAATATTTACCACCTGGATGGTAATAATGGATGCACGCCTTTCACCTCTAATATCGTGGCCAGATCGTGAAAGCCTGTGGTTAACAATGCCCCAGTGTTTTCAATTTTCATTTGGCAAGAAGACTACTGTAATTATTGATTGCTTTGAGGTTTTCATTGATCGTCCTAGTAATCTCCTTGCTCGTGCTCAAACGTTTTCATCATACAAGCATCATAACACCATCAAAGTATTGATTGGGATAACCCCCCAAGGCACCATATCATTTGTTTCTGAAGCTTGGGGTGGACGCACCTCTGACAAATTTTTGACAGAAAATTGTGGTTTCTTGGACAAACTACTGCCAGGAGATATGGTTATGCCAGACCGTGGTTTTACCATTGATGAAAGCTTGATGTTCAAGCAAGCAAAGTTGGTGATCCCGGCTTTTACTAAGGGCAAGGATCAACTGGACCCCATTGATGTGGAGCGTACTAGAGGTATTGCCAATGTTCGAATTCATGTAGAGAGGGTGATTGGCCTCTTACGAAGAAAATACACTATCCTTGAGGGTGATATACCCACTGATTTTCTTGCTTGTGATCCAAGTAGTGCAACACCAAACAGCAGAGTACCTATGATTGACCGTATTCCTAGAGTCTGTTCAGCTCTTGTCAATCTTTTTCCACCAATTGTTCCTTTTGATTAGATGCAATATTTAATACTGACAGTACAACCAATTTTATTGTCTATATTGTCTATAGACATTTGCAATTAGCATACGGTCTTGTCAAAACTTTGAACATCCTCAGTGTGACAAACATTATATTTCAAGATGGCGACCCACTTGGAGTCTCCAAATAAAGCGATACTACTGCATTGTATGGAAAATATTTTACTGTCTACACTCCCGGCTCCATCACACTCCAGTTGGAAAAGGTGTAATTCTACCAGCTCTTAAGCAATGCGCCAAATGTGGGCGCATTCTAGAAATATTGAATGTCACATTCTCAGGCTGGATGCCATGAACTAGTGCCGTAGCAAATGCGATGGCAAATACGCCACAGTCACTGCCATTTCTTTGTTGCTGCACAGGCACACTGATAATTTCTGGATGCAGATTTGGCAGTAGGCTTTCAACTTGTCTGGTGACTTCTTCTGGAATTGAATTATGAAACAAACTATCATACAGTTTTACAAATCCAGCTGAACATCCTAGTGAACTGACACAAACCCAGTGTGAATTACCAGTGTGGAGAATCTGAACAAATTCCGATGTCATAACCTCAAAATTTCTCACTGGTCCCAGGGTTGTTCTCTGAAAACCTTGTTGTAAGGGATTAACTTGTTGGAGATAAACTTGAACCTGTTGAATAATGACACAATCCAGCCATCCAGTGGGTGACAAAATTGTATCATAGTCTTCTTTTTTCAGGTTTTCAAATGCTGCCATTCGGTTGGGCTCACAGTGGCTGACTCCGGTTATTTGAACAAACTGAGTTGTGGGTGTAGCGCTGCAGTTGGGCTGGGGGCTGGAGGTTGGGGAGGGGCTGAATCCTGGGGTAGATGAGGTTGTGAATCTTGGAGTGGTGTTTGGGGAGGGGCTGAATCCTGGGGTAGATGAGGTTGTGAATCTTGGAGTGGTGTTTTGGGAGGGGGTGAATCTTGGAGTTGGGGAGGGGCTGAATCCTGGGTAGATGAGGGTGTGAATCTTGGAGTGGGGGCTGGGGAGGGGGTGAATCTTGGGGTGGGCTGGGGGGTGGGGGTAGAGCCCTGCTTTTTTCTGCAGCTTGGGCACAACCATCTGGTTCTGCTGTTGTTTGGAAAACGCTTGTACTTTAGGCAGTCCAGATGAAAGAATCTCCCACTATCACACTGGTCCCTGTGGCACTTTAGAAGCTTGTCACCTGGGGCTGCCTTGGTCTTACACAAACAGATGTGTTCCATGGTAAGTGCTTCACTTGGCATGTTCTTTTCTGCTGGCTTCTTGGCCCTGGATTTCTGAAACTCCGGCAGCTTTCTGCAGTTTGGACAGTACCACGTTTTTGGAGTGGGTGTAGTAGTCCTCAGACAAGAGAGGTGAAACTTGGAAAATGGACATGACGAATTGGAGCAAGTCACTGTAGCCTCAGCCCCCTTGTCCATTCTACAGTAGCATATGTCATCACTGATGTCAGCAACCACTGGAAGATTAGCCCTTCTAGTGTACCACCTACCCAAAATTTCAGGTAGGACACATGTTCTCCAGAATGTTTTCAATTTGGGCAGGTTATTTTCCCAGAAGGCACTATCTGGATAGATGCGCTCATGCACAAATGCTTGAAGGTTGGCATCAAAAGCATACACTACAAAATCACAATACTTCTTGTGTGTGGGAAAGAGTTGCTGTTGCACTTGGTAATAGTACTGGTGATCCCTTTTGAGTTTGTATGTGCCCTCAACTTTTTCGAGGCAAGATGCCTTCTTTCCAACATAAGAATCAAAGTCACAGTCATCAATACAGGCAGGGCACTTGACCTCCCCACATCCTTCTCCACAGCATGTACAGGAACACAAAAAGTCAGGAGTGGCATGTAGAAATTGATGTTCTCTATTTATAAAGGTCCCACATTCCTTAACTACAAAAGAAGCATGTTGTGGTTTCATTACAGCTTCAAAGGCCTGAATAGCATCACCCTCATGTTTACAGCCATGCAGGATTGCCTTTGTAGTTACTTTAAATAAATTGGGGTAGCAGATTGATGTAATTAGAGACTGGGAAGGTTGAGTTGGATCTGTGTGGCATGCTGCTTTGCTTTGAGAAGCACCAATACGCCCAGCCCTGTGCTTAAAAAAGCCACTTCCTTTCGCTTGCTTCCGTGTGTCCCTTTCTACTTGTTGGATGTCAGCGTCACCTAAGTGGACTCTCACTTCTGAACAAGCATGAAGAAGATCAGGGTAAGAATAGTCTAAATATCTTTTGTCAAAAAAGTCAGAAATGGTAGAAACCATGCGACTTTTCTTGACAAAGCTTTCAGCATATGGCTTAATAAGGCTCAAACCAACGGGCTTGATACTGCATTGATTGAGTTCTGCATAGAAAGAGGCCATATCTGAAGCCGTTGGGGTAGAGAGTACAGATTCTGGTGGTGAAGGTGTAGGAACAGGTGATGGAGAGGTGTCAGCATGAACTGCCGCTTGTAGGTTTGCAATCTTCTTGTCCATGTCTGCTTTCATTTTCCCAGCCGAAGAAAAATTGATGTCCCTGATTCTAGCGTACGGCACTTCCTTCACATATGTGGGTAGAATCCACGAACATTTCACTTGCGTGCACGCCAGCTTCCCATGGATTCTTACCCACGCCTCGATGTAGAAGAGGACGCTTGCCACGTGTGAACATGTCTCCGAAAGCCCAGCCATACATCCGAGGCAGTGCGCAGACAAAATAGTTCCTACCCTGTCGGTAATGATCCAGACTGATAATGGCGGATCGTTCATTCTCTGCGAGTGACGGACCTTGGCTAGCACTACATATTTGCCCGCTACGGAGTGGCCTTGGACGCTTGTGATAAAGCCGGAAACCATCTGGTTGTACGCTTCGAGACTTTTAAAGGCTTTAAACTGTTCTCGAGTGTAAAAGCTCGTCTCCAAAACAAGGTAGCACAGCATATCTGTAGCCTCAATTGGTGGCAAACATTCCGGGTTAAAGTGTTTGTCTGAGATCGTCGCCGGGTCGACTCCAATGACGGCTATTTTCTCCAAATAACGCCGCTTCACGTGCGGTTCAAGCTTACTTGCATAATTCGATAGGAGAGGAACTTTATTTTTAAGGTTTTCGGAAGACCCGGAGGTATTCAAATTGATATAAGCCATAGAAAGTAATCGCTACTGATCGAACAGACTTGGAATTAAGCAATCAGGTTGTACACCAACATGGCGGATGACCCCACGTGACTTTTCTCGTGACGTCACATGCAAACCACCAAATGAGCCAATCAGAGTGCTTGTTGAATTGTACGGAAGAAATTTCTGTACGGATGTCGGTGGCTTGCGCGTTATTTTCCATATTTTGCATCACTCCTGACACTTTTTCCAATAACAATGTCTGGAAATTCACGTTATCAATTACTGTCCGATACGAAGAAAGAAGCGTTGAGGAGATTTTACGACCAAGGAATGGTCGGTACCGGCCGTCAGTACACCGCACTGATAGATCAAGCGTGCACCAAAACTGGGCTCAGCAAGGAAAAAGTTCAGGTATTATGCATGTGGCAGCAATTTCGACAGAGTCCCAGTATTAATACTGTAGTTTTTCTGTGAAAAATTTAACGTAATGTGTTTGGTAATCTCGACTCCGGCCAGCTGTCAGTACGCCAGCGCAAGCTGTTTCAAAATATCTGCACCCCGCGCCTTGCGGTTTGCCTAATCGATTCTTCATCATAATTATATTGTACACTCGAAATCCCATTCAAGCAACCACTGTTTTTACGGCTTAATTTTTCAAACTGTCTGATTAAGGATTAATTGTACAGTTTGGAAAATACTTAACATATGTATTACACAAACAATTAAGCAATTTGTCCCTCGTGCGTGTGTAATAATAAATGTCTGTAATTTGTTTGATCATGAATATGTATAGTAATTACCGATAACTTTTTTGGTTTTTGATTGCAGAAGTGGATTGGAAACGAAAAGGCGAAGAGAAAAATGGAAAACCCTGAATCCCAGCAGCAGTCAAAGCGGGTTAAACGTCCAGCCCTCGTGAAAGGACCAAATGCATACAACGTATTTTGTGCCGAGTTCTTCCAGACAAGTAATTTTACGCTTTCAAATACACATATATACATTCTGTATTGTAAATAGTGCTTGCTGCACAGTTGTATCTGTAGCATAGCAACTGTAAATGTATTTATGGTGTGTATTTTTGTTTTAATGATGGTTAACTATAATAATAATTACTTTTTTACCACGGCATTCAGACCATTAGACAAGACAGAAAGACCTATTTATTATGTATGTACCATGATAATTAACGGAGCTGTGATGGCTGACCTATATCCATGATTTTTATAATTATTTATAATTTATTATATCAAATATAGATATTTATTACATAAACTTTGGTGTGACACAGAGATTTCCGCCACTGAGAAATGTTGTATTTGAACATACGTAAAAAAATAAGATATTTTTACATGTGATGCAGTGATCTAGCATGTTGTCACATTTCTTAAGTGGCAGAAATCTCTGTATCACACAAAAGTTCATTATATAAACAGAATAATACATAGACACTTGGAGATATAAAATTTATCTTCGAGTGTTCATCTCGATAATCTCACGAGTGAGCGAGTATCTCCATGTGCCCTTGCATTTATATGTATTATTTTGTTAAATGTGGTGCTAAATATTAAACTACATTTGTATATTTTCATTGTCATGTTTTACTTTAGGTCAATCAGTATTCCTGTGTTAGCTGGATTAGAGAACCATAAAATTTAATCATTCACGAAAGAATAGAATTGACATACTTTCCTGGGCTGTGCAGGGATGGGTATAGCATAAAGTTGGTCTCCAGGTAAATAAATAAGTACCATTTTAGCCTGCAGAGATAGTGAAAGGTTAATGTTCTCTCTTGCACATAATTTGTATTTAATCTTTACTGTATATTTTGGGGAAAAAAACATTAATTGCAGATGTTAATTCCATATTTGTAGTTTTTGTAAAGCTCCTTCTTTCTGATATATATTTTTCAGATGAATGCAAGAATCTAAAGATGGAAGAAAAGAATGCTGTTGCTGGAGAAAGGTGGAAGAATCTGCCAGAGGAAGATAAGAACAAGTACCACGAAACAGCTAAGAACTACAGAGCCCCTGACTTTTCGTCCTTATCTGAGGATGAAAAAAGGAAGTTAATTGCCAAACATAAAAGGCAGTTACTTGCAGAGGCAAGCAATGGAGGCCCAAATTTATTTAGCTTTATTCTGAGCCTTAAGCTACATACTATACACTCGGAGCTTATATATATTTTGATTGTCATTTCTCGCAAAAAGATACTGCATGCATGGATGTACCTGTTGATTATATTTCGTTTTATGTATTCTGTTATGACTGTAAAGGTAATGCTTTTGGAAGATCTTGGGTGCAACAGCTGTACATTGTTCCTGAATCCTGCTGGAGAAATGTTTAACCTGGGTTCAGCGGAAGGACTCCAATTCTCAAGCATTAACCCAGATGTTATTCTGAAGTTTAGACAGCACTTTTGTAAGTTAAATACAGACTACAAAGATTAAAATTTATTATGTTCAATGCATTTCAGACAGTCCATATACTGCAGAAAAATAAAAATTGTTTACATTTTTTTATATGTGTATTTAGTCAGTATATAGTTTGTGTATATTTTCTAGTATGTTTTTTTATACTATCTAACATAAATAATGACATCAAATAAATATAGACTTTTTTTGTGGGAACTTGGTAGCTGGTTCAATGAATAAGACTATGATGCAGTAAGGGTAATGTATATGTTGTAATGTTATTATAATAATGCCTGCAAATAACTATAGGGCAATAATTGCTGATGAATAATTGCATGTATGAACACACAATAATGCAGGGGTGCATGATGTTTTGGGCATTTCATAAGTTGATATTTGTTTCTTATATATATTTAATTTTGTCCACCTATTTTTAGATGCCCAAACCAAGAAGTATAATTATCAGGATGTGCAGAAATTATTCAATAAGAAATATAGTAGGTGTCTAATGTGACATTATCTTCAGACTTGCAGTCATTATTTGCTGCCCTCAGTGTATATATTATAGCCTGACTTATACATCAGGCTAACTGTGTATCTTAGCATTTCTGTAACTGCTACTTATTATCTTATAAAATAATGATTATTATATGCATGGGTAGTTCCTGCAGATGATGACTAACACAATTTCAACAGTTATTTTATATTGTCATATAGACAAATGCCCCAGCTTTTACTTTGGCCTTATCTGAGAATTTTTTCCTTTACACCCACACAATCAACCCAGAAGAAAACAACTAGTTTGAGCTATTGAAGGGTAATGCAGGTTTTCAATCCATTTCCAAAATATTTCTACCAAGCTGATGCTCCACTATGTTCAACAAATGGAAATGCCAATTTTTCCTTATTGTCATCATTCTCTGCTTTGATTGAAAGGTGAAGCAATTGCCAAACCAGGCTCCAGAGTCCCATACCTAAAGGGTGGTTTCTCAGTTGAAAATTTGCCTGAAGGCATAGTTTTCAAGAAACCATTCAATTATGGTAGCAACCAGGCTAAAATCATCATGGAAGCCAAAGACAAGATTACGTTCCTGATACATCCAGAGCAGGATGCTGAAGCTGGTCAGAATTCAAACCTTCCTGTACCTACTCCACCTGCAAATGGCTGGCAAGACATCATCGGATCAACATTGCAGAAGATAGTTGGTGAAGAAGTTACAAATGCTGTGTTGCAAGCTGCAGAACCCGATGAGCACAACTTAATTTCTGAGGAGCAGGTGGAGGTACAGGATTTGTCTTTGACACAAGAGGAGAGACTAATCCTGTACACCCACTGCCCATCCTACTTTGATGTAGATGCGTGGTTAGCCGTAGGTAATAACATAAAAGTGAATGCTAGGCACAAGGGAGTGGTACTTATGAAGGAAACGGATGGTACATTGAAAAACGGTAATAATTGAACAGAACCTTTCGGTGTTGAATAGTAAGCCAAAAATCTTTGTTTGACATTCCAGGAAATTAACGTTGCTTGATTTCATTCAATTTTTGAGACGTGTCTGTCAAGTCCATATGTTTTGTTGCCCTGCATAGAGCAGTCATCGCAAATGTTCCCAGATTTTGATGTAGTAGATATCTGACAATCTCATCCTCTGTAGCATTATTATATGTTTCCTCGACAACTGCATCCATCACTTCCAAAGTTGCTCCCAAGGCATCATTGGGGGCTCCATCGGTGCTTGGAATTTTGGCTTGGAATTTGTTGACTGGAACATAAATTCTTTTTAGAAAGTGTGATAGAGTTTCCTCTCTCTTTCCTGTAAACTTTGCCTCAGCTTTCAAAGGAAGTGAAGGTGCATTAACTTTTTCATCAAACCTTGTGGTATTCTTGTCCTTCTTTGCTTTCTTCATGCGAAGTTCTTCAACATAAGCATCTATACTTCGAATGTTGTGGGAGTTTTTCAAGTGTGGAAGGAGCAATGCTACCTTTCCACACAATCTACATTTTTTCCTGTACTTCATATGTTTTGGCCTTGAAGGTGTTCTTATTATTGGAAAACGCTGATGCTCCTTCATTGAAATGGACGGGTGATTCCTCTTTAGATGCTTCGCCAAGCACTTCAGCCATTGTCCGCTTTTCGGACAGCCTGTGATTCTGCATGAGCCTCCCCTACTCTGCAAATAAAGAAAGAATAAAAACGGCGTCGAGTATCAGAGTCTGCTTATATCGACCCAATATCACGACCTGTATATCCCAAAGTATTCACCCATTTTAGACATTTATATGGAAATGTACCCTCTGTATACTAGATAAATGAGAACTTACCATCTCAAGAATTACGTGACGGTGGCAATTGGAAAAAAAGCACCGCGTTGCGTCTAAACTGCAGAAATTTGTGTCCAAAAGTGGGTTTCCCGCGAAATGTTATGATTGGATACGCGCTGGCCGACAATACTGTGGTCTCAGCTATTTGACAGCGACCTTAGTTATTTTATTTTCCTACATATCATGTTTTCTTAGATGTGTTTTACACATACAAAATTACACCAGTTTTGCACAGAGAATGCGCTGGCGTTAACGTTGACAACAGCGTGAATGGAGTACTCCAGCCCCACCCCTACCCCCCACTCCCAGCCCCACTCCCACCCCCACCCCAAGAGAAGTGGTTCAGTCAAGAATAGATAGATTCTGCGGCTTCTATGCTCAAACTGCCCTTTTCATGTCTACAGGTCTAAAATATATCTGCTGATTTATGTTTTCAAAAGCTAAAACCCGTGGCAACGTAAAGCAGGACTATTTTTATATAAAAAAATTCTCTTCAAAGATGAGTTTTACCACTTTTACCACCAAAAAAAAGGAGGCGAACATTTTTTTGAAGGTGAATATAAAAAGTATCCGTATAACAAGATACAAACACATACGACGGGTAAATAAGAGTGTCGCAAACTTACTCCACCCCCACCCCCTGGGTAATCAAATTCTGATAAATACACGTGTTTTTGTTTGAATTGATGGCTGCACATACGGCTCACCACAATTGTGTGTGCCTATTTAGTAATAAAATTACTCTTTTTCTATCTAAATGAATAAACTGAGCCGACCAGAAAGAAAGCTTTCTTTTCCCCCACCCCCACCCTCACAATTGTAGGGATTTCTTATAGCCTTTTTAGAGCCTTAAATTAGTTATAAATTAACTGGGAAACTTCACCTAGTAAGCTTGGCACAAAAACAATTTATTTCATGTTTTTTTGAAGTATATGCGAAACTTTCCATTTTGACCATCCGACTTGATGTTCCGACATGTATATCACTGGGTCTTATGCGTAAGATGGAAAATTTCGCATAAAAATCACACAACATAGACTCTTGTTCACCAAATTATTTTCTTTTCTTCAATGGTCATTTTGCGATTGATTTTACAATGAATATTATATACATTTGGCCTGGTTTGTCTGGTGGGGTGTATGAGCGAAAAAAGTAAAAGTACAACCCCAAACTCTACTACGTTTATCAATGCGCGTTACGCATAAAACGGAAAAATTCGCATAGGATGCATGAATTTCTGTATACTTTTCCGCAATATGTTCTACAAATTGTTGACATGTAGCTATGTTTGTCTCAGTTTATATGCGAAACTTTCCATTTTAACCTTCCGACTCCATGTTCCGCTGTGCGTATAAGGTGGATGAAAACTTCGTATAAAATCAAACAAGACATGGACAGTTGTTCAACAATTGACTTGGTTTTCTCCAATGGTCTTTTTGCGATTGAGTTTACATTCGAATATTTTATATACTTGGCCTGATTTTACAGTGAATTTATATTTGGTCTGGTTTGTCTGGTGGGGTATATGTGCGAAAGAGTCCAAGTGAAGTGTACAACCCCACACTCTGCTACGTTTATCAATGCGTTTTACGCATAAAACGGAAAAATTCGCATACTGTAGGATGAAGTTCTGTATACTTTTCTGCAATCGATTCTACGAAACGTTGATATATAGCTATATCGTGTCTCAGTTTATATGTAGAACTTTCCATTTTAAACATCTGATCCGATGTTTTCCAACCCGACTGACTACACGTTGTGCGCGAAATTGGAAAGTTAACGTTTCACATAATGTCAAAATAGATTCTTGCCAATCAAGATATTTTGTTCTTCCGACTCTAATTCTGGTATATAGTCGTTGTCTTATCCACAACTCTCCAAGCTAACCATTTGAAATACGATGTTCCCACACTTATATAAGGCTACATGAAAGTCATGTGTGCAAAATGCGGTTTAGCGGCAAAGTTCAGCGGCAAAGTGCGTTAAACGAACATCTTTATTTTTGATAGACATAGACTAATTTACGTGTCACCCATTGCAATGCATGCTCATTGGAATGGGCAGGAATAAGATTTTTAATGGCTTTACTTGATTCACAACTGCGAGGCGAGGTCGGGCACTTTCTCTGCCATTCTCTATCGATAGTTCATTGTTCTTTATTATCCTACTAATTATTGCTAATTATCCAAGGGATGATAATCTTTATCATCATCTCCATCTTCATCTTCGTCTTCGTCGTCGTCGCCGTCGTCGTCATCGTCAGAATTTAGGTCAGTCATCATCATTGGATCATTATCCTCCGCTAGGCAATGAATGCTTGCAACGTCAGTGTCGGTCAATTCCAGAAACGACGGACCATCTTCCTCTACTTCAACTTCCACAATACCTTCCCATATCCTTTTCAGGAAGAGCAGCTCCTGGTGGTATTTAGCTGTCACATGCAGAAGAACGTTTCGGAGACCTAGTGAGTGAGGTACTGCACCATTTGCTAGCAGAAGGAGATGTGAAGAGATAATTGCCCTCTGATCAGTATAGAACGAGACAAGTCTCCTCATCTCTTCTTTGACCAGAAGTCGCTCCTCTTCGCATCTCTTCCGCAAACAGTGTAGCTCAATCAAACTTCTTTTTACTGGATATGGCACAAAAACATTTCTAGGAGCCGTTTGTGCCGATATCACATCAGAGTAAATATTGCTGCCTGGATCTTTCGCCTCTTCAAACGGGATTTCCTGGCCCTCTTCCTGCATGGCATTAAGGTTCACCAGACCTTTCTGCAAATGGAGTGTTGCCTTGTTGATTTGCTTGGATAACTTGATGGCGATACCTTGTCCATCTACAAACTAAACAAAGAAAAGAGAAGTAACATATTTTACCTTTTGTAAGGGAACTCGTAAGGTAATGTACAGTAATAACATGCACAATAGAAATGTCATGGGTCTTACAGAATAACCCATCCAATTTTCATGCAGTAAATGTTAAACAATCCAAATACGCAAATACACGCAAATAATCCAGATATATACGCAAATAATCCTCTCGATCAAAATGAAGTACTCTGTTACCAAACAAATATGAGTCACGAGACTACTGAATTATCATATGCATAGTACATACTGACCAGCATACTTTCTCTTCATTTCCAAAAGGAACAGTCTTTCAGATGCAATTTTGCGCAGCCGGAGAAGGAGCTTTTTTCTGCACTTTATAACCAGCCTTTTCTTTGCGTTAGAGAAGGAAGGTTTGCCTTCTTTCCATCGCTTGCGCACACCGTTCTTCCTTTCGAATGACTGAAGTGCCTTTTCGTTTCTGCAACAACAACAGCAACAGCAACAGCAACAAGAACAATTACTATTATTCGCATTCTTCTTTCTTAATCAAAATGCATCATTTCTTTACATGGCTAGCCACCTGTTTCGTTTCCGTTGAGTTTCCAGGATGTTCTGCTGATCGTCCGACGCCATCATAGCATCATTTCTTGAAACAAAAATAGGAAAGATCAATCCCAAATTGTTGTTGTCCTGAATGGTGTTGTTCATGAGTTGTTTTAAGTTGATTGTTGAAAGTAATCGTGTGATTGCGTTTGTTTTGCGCTACTTTGGTATGCTTTTGCATTGGTCCACACAAGTTTTTCAGCCGGCTTTCTGCTCAGCATCGTGGTGAAACAAAACCCTACCTTGGCTTTGGTTTATTGACAATCATCCGAATGCGGCTTTAAACAGAAAACATTAACTGGTTAACTAAAGTGATGTGCCCACCTTAATTTCTTTGCATTGTCCAAGAGATCAACGTACGTCTCATCCCACTGTTTCTCCAGAACTGCAGGGAGCCAAAAAAGACATAGGGAACTTCTATTTTGTAATTTATATATTAAAGTAATGAAAACAAACTACCAGCGTAGATATTATGAGGTCAACAAAGCTCACCATCCTCAACTGGGCCGACATTGTCACTTATCTCTTCTTTTACCCATTCCTCAATCGGCAGCTCGTGAATTTCTACGGAGGAATTGATTTTATACAGAATACCAATCTAAACACAATGTTCAGTTAAAACATAAAATTATCGTAATTAATTAATGATTTACATGGCATTTACCTGGAAGACCCTTTATAATCTCCTTCTCTTCTTTGCATACACTGCTTTCAAGGTCTCTTGCCTTTATAAGCTTCACCTTTAATGATAAACCTGTATAATTAAAATTAGTACACACATGTTTTACATTACTATCATGGAAAATCTGGATAACAAAATATTGAAGTAAAAATTAAAACAATAAAGTAAAATGAGTAGTGAACTGCTATTCCGAGTTACCCATTTTCTTGATGAGGCCCCTGCCATAATGCAACAGGCCATCACTCAAAGTGTCTATCCGCTTTTCAGGACTCATCTCTTTAGTAATCCTAGAGAAGTCTCTGAGGAAGGACCACAGTCGTTCAGTACCCTCGCCATTAGTCAAACCAATCCCTTCAGTTCGCCTTGGACTGAACTGGACCTACATTAATTTGTAGTAAAAAGCAACAGCACAGATTGTTACACATAAAAGATCTGTGTATCCAGTTAAAGGCAGTTAAACTTATCATTATCTGATATTATACAACAAAATAGAAACAACAGAATATTGTGAAATACCTGACAAGAAGCTTTATGCCCATAACAGTGAAAAATGGGAGTTGCCAATGGAATATCTCCAAAAGGAGCTTCTAGACGAGGGTTATTCTGCAAAAGCAAATAACAGTGGTAAACATTCCTTTCTTTGTATCCCCTGCACAGGAATTAGGCTTTTTTTTGCTGTAAAATCAACTAAAGGAATTATTATGAGTATATATGCCTATAAACAAATTACAGTTTCAGAAATAGTATGCAAGTTAGCATAAGTGCTGCATTCAGGCACAGGATAGCTTGCTTGAAGTTGGACAACAATCATGGTACCTGTAATACTGTTTTTGCTTATAATATCTTCTAACCCACCTTAATGTGCTTATTCAAAATGCATGCAATGTCATACATCATAATAAGCTTGGTGTTTGGCTTGTCACTCAGTGCTCTTTTTAGTCTCTGCAGTTCATATACAGAGTAGGAAATCCTGAAAAAGACAATTTATTGACATTGATGGACATGGACTGATCACATAAGAAAAAGCATTTGCTGGATTATCTTTCAACTCTATATGGATACATAGACCCACAACCAGAATGCTTTTGACATACATGTACATGAGAACCACTACTGTATACAGGAATTGTGCTGAGAAAGTTTAATTTGATGACTGTACCTTTCACCATGTTTTATACTTGTAAAGCCCTTTGGAAAATCACGCCTGCAGACCCTTCCAAATATGCCCTTCTCATCAAAAAGTTTATTTTTTCCTTTTGAGCGAAGAGATGGAAGCACCTCCCCCGCATGAAATTGGTTGCAGTCCTATAAGGGGCATCAATTGCATACTAGAAATACGATAATCGCAGATACCCCCCTCACTCCGTCCTGCACTGGCATATATTAGAAGTTCCGACGCAAAAAAATAAACATAGAAGTAATGTGTCTATTTCATACAACCTTTGATGTAACCAGCTTGTTGTAGTTGATGGGACAAGCGTATTAAAATAACGTTTTACTACTTGTACTATACCAAGTGCTGAACACTTAAAGGAGAAAAAGAGTGGCCTGAAATATAGTAACTTTGTGTTACTAAGCTCTGACCCAATAAGAAAACAACATATATATCAGCATCAATTTTTTTTATTCTTAATCTTATTGTCATCATCATCATACAGCACACTAATCATTGTGTGCCCTTTTTATCATACATTTGTGTTATATAAGCTTCATCAAGTGCTCCTGCCTGGTACGAAAACCCAAAACCTTGTAGGAAAAGGTAGGAACGTACTCTCCAACCAAAAGCATGCAGGAGCACAATCCCTTGGAGGATAAGGGAATAATAACTATCATGAACTTAATACAGGTAAACAACCCTTTCACTCCCAAGCCTAAATGCAGAATCTCTCAGCTTTTTCAAAATACATTATATAAAATAAATTATGTAGTGAGAAGTGACAGTTTAGTCAGCATTCACTTAACCAAAAAGGTACAAAAAGCTATATATTCTCTACACTGTACAATACAGTACACTTTCAACTGAAGGAGAAAATTGAATTTGATCACTCTTAGGTGTGAAAGGGTTTAAACTTGTTGTTACAACATTGATTACTGTCTACCTTGGTGCTGGCCTTATATACTCACATGTTATTGCCACTTATATTACATAACTGTACTGAAGTTTTCGTTCATAAAAAGCAAACAACCCTCTAACAAATAAGTAAATAACAAAACCTTGTGTCAAAAAAGTACACAGAAAATACTTGGCTCTGAGCATGTCATCCACTTGAGCACAGTACAGTAGCATTCCAAATTTTAAGAAAACATACAGATATACCGAATTTCTTTTTGTGTTGTACTCAACAGAATATACAGGCTAATGTTTTTGAGAACATTTTCCTTTGGCATTCTTGTTGGATCAGACAATCGGGTTGTACATGTCAGCATTGAGTTCATTTTTGGCTCCTGACAATCTTACACTTTCATGATGTCAGTGACTTGGTATATGAGGATCCCTTAACAGCACAGAAGTTGGCTTCTCAGCATGATTCCTTCACTTTAACATTTCCTTTAGCATGATCTTTGGAGATGAAAACACGTGTTCAGGTTTTTGTCTTTGATACATATTGTTGCAAATTTATTATACAGTACTTACCTATAAACAACATAGAAATTGAACTTCCACTTGGACCGAAGTGTAAGTTTAGCCAAGGAACCTCTTTCTTTGCTCCTACAAAAATCAGAAAAGGCACCATGTTTTAAGTGGATTAATAAGATAATTCACATGATGTACACAATACAATGCACTTTCATAGCTAACCTGTACTATTCATCCACAATTGACATAAATCTTGGATGCTGGATGCAGGATGCTGCAAAGGAACTGTAAATAAATACTTGTTGTCCTGATAACAGAGGCCAATTCTTTCCTCAAAACACTGCTATAAATGTTTTTGGTTATCCCTGAGCATAATATCAAGTGTACATGGCATAAAAACAAATGCACATCATCATATGGACAGCTAAAGAAACTTCACTGCATAGATCATAAATCACTGTAAATTAATTAGGCACTGATATTGTAGTAAAAATTGGCAAATATTCTAAAAAACACAAACTACAGCTTTTGCATTGGTAAATCAAAGTACAAACACATGTATACAATATTGTGTTCTCTTCGATCCCTGTGCATGAAAATGCAGCAAATAATAGAAAACACATTCATTGGTCTGATTAAACAGGAATTCAGATAAAACAAAATTTCACCATGCATCCTTCGTTCAGCTGTTCTTCGTTGAAAATAAACAATGACAAAGAACAATCCTTGTGTATGAAAATGCAGCAAATAATAACAAAACACATTCATTGGTCTGATTAAACAGGAATATTTCACCATGCATCCTTTGTTCAGCTGTTCTTCGTTGAAAATAAACAATGACAAAGAACAATCCTTGTGTATGAAAATGCAGCAAATAATAACAAAACACATTCATTGGTCTGATTAAACAGGAATATTTCACCAGATCACTCATATAGGCTGGAAGTGTGCTGAGGAATCCCCGAACATCCTGTGGCAAGTTGAGGACATGACCTTTGTATACCCACGCTGGCCGCCGTGTTTACGGTAAACACACATGATGGGGAAAGCTCTGTGGCGATCAGCATTTCCTCTACTTCGGTAAGGTCCTGTAGTTCTGCAGGCACTGTCCCAGGATTCATGTCGTTGTCAGCCGAGAACAATCGACACAAAGTCTTTTTGTCGCGCTTGCACTTGGTGTAGGTGTAGTCCTGCTCGGACATACTACGGTTGGTGATCGGCCATGTTTCTTTGCATAACTTGCAGCGTAAGTGTCGGAGATTTTCCTCAAAGCTGTGAAAGGCAGTGAGTTCCTCCCGTACCCACTCTTGTTCGTGGAATGGAGGAGTTTCTGGATTTGCCCACCCACGGTTATGCAAATATTGTTGTTTTTGGCTGCGACGTTCCTCGATAACTGCAGCACGCTGTTGCCGGCGTCGAGTGCTTCATTTTGAGCTTGAAACCTGCGGGTACTCCGTTCAGACGATTGATTGCTACGTCGAGAAGGTACACGCTGGCAACTGGATTCTCTCTGCGGAGTTCTCTGTGTCAACCGCTTCTCTTTATAACGCTTTTGATCGGCACCCATACGCTGTTGTCTTTGCGGAGTCTTTTCTTCGGCCCGTTTTTTCTCCTGAAGTTCCCGATTTGCTTTCAAGCGCTGTTCTCTTTGCGGAGTTGTCTGCGTTACCCGCTTCTGTTCATGTCGCTTTCGATCGGCATTCATGCGCTGTTGTTCGCTCGTTTCACGATTTCGCCTTGCTCGTGCCTGTTCCCTTCTCATTTGAAGACGAGCTTCGCGAGACTGTTGTGTTTCAAGTTTTTCAGTTAAGTTTTCCATTTTCGTGAACGCAGCTACGATATATTGTTGCTTCGTTCAAATCTAATTTCTCTAAGTTATTCCGAGTAAAACAACAGGGCACACGTGATCGATCCGGCCTTTGTTATTGGTTAGCGGAGTAACCGCGTCTAAAGTCGTACGCCAGACAGACAGACTGACAGACAACGTTAAATTTCGAGATGGCGACAGGCTTGGAGTCCCCAAGTAGGCGGCATAATAATACTGCATTAGTGTCGTGAGTATTTCCCTCACTTCGTTCGGGGAAAATTAAATCATTACCGTTCTTGCATTTACCTACATACCAAATTGCATACAACATTATTAAAAAGAAGGTGCCAACACCAATAACAAAATGTAGATATCACATGCATATAATTGTGCATACATTTTCTGTTTTCCCACGACTTTCTTGGTAATTGTTAACAAAGTTGTCAACTTCGTCTTGGTCTCCAAAAAACAGATTTTCATGCTTTAGTGTGCCCATTCCTTGTCCCTGAGCTTTCTTCCTGGCTAGACCAAAACATGCATCCATGCTCTCAATGAGCACTCCCTCAGCCTAAAAGAAGCCGAAAAATGTACCAGTAAAGAATTGATAATTAATTTAAAAAAAGTAATCAAGCAATATAACAACAGGTGAGCATTATCAAAATACTAAACGTACAGGAAAAGTGTTAGTACCAGCCTAAAAGTAACATACTTTAACTTTGCGATTTTGTTGTATGAATAAACTGCAAAATCATACAAAATAATATCAAACACATCAAACATGACTATACACTCAGGCAACTAAACACTAAATATGCACAACAAGTACATATGTACCTTTGGGCAAATGGGACAGTCAGAGCCATTATGCAGGTCAGGGAATTCATTACTCAGATATCTAAGTTGGTGCTTAAAGAACCTGTAAAATAATGTGAAACATATTGCACTACAGATATTTAATATTTAATTATTTATGTTGAACACAAACCATGTATGAAATAAAATTAGCATTATCATATATTATTATAATATGATATTATATAAATTACAGCCATTTGACATATCACGCAGAGTACCGGTAATATATAAATACATTTTTTGTAAACTTATACAATCATGCAGTTATTTATGTATGCAAAAACATTATGATAACATTTTTTTTTTGTATTTTTGTCACTGGTCAGCATGGTGTTTGCAGGAAAGGGCATACGGGTAGCACCAGCTACAGAAAAAGATAACTCAAGGAATCGAACCTTGCCACACCCCAAAGTAGTACATAACAGTACAATACCGATAGATAAAATATGCGCAGCCAATCATTAGTGGCGAGCCTTTGTAAGTGCCCATAAAGATTGGACACAGATATTTTATCGAGCTTGTGAAATGAAAGAGTGAGTGGAATGTAAATCATTGATCTGTGCATGTGTACATTTGTATAGAAAAAACATCATATACAATATCTGCTAATTTTTTTTAGATTTTAAATCAGCTGAAGGGGGAATTGATGCACCATACCTGTATTCTTCAAAACAACCAGAATTCAAAATAGAGTACACAGAATTCAACTGTAAAATAAGATAAATCACTGGCACACAGGCAATACCCCAATGGCAATTTGCACTTCCTGTAACATCAGACTGGCAAGTTATACTATTTTCCAGATCATTGCCTACACTAATACACTGTATTATACTACTTTCAACTACAAATAAGTAAATGAGACCAAGAGTTACAAAACCTGCATTTAAGTTCATACTGTACCAGTTTAGGCTGCAAGGGTGGTCTCTGCATATCCAGTATTTCTGTGAACTCATTAAGGGACACTTTGCAGTGAATAAACAAGCGTTCTGCAAGATCCATCAGGCGTAAATCAAAGGCGCATGATGGACGTTCTGGTGAACCTGGCCATAACCCTAGTCGTAGCAATGTCTCAGCTGGACTCTCACACTGGCAAAATGTCACCATTTTAGAATGGTGATTTCCTAGAAAAAAAAATCAAAATGTAATTGAAAAAACTACATGCATGGAATTGATTGAGATGGTATACATATGTATATACATATAACATGTATATATAAACAAAATTATCATAACCTTGACCATCTATGCAGCTCAATATTCTTTTCTCCAGAGATAAGCAGTTGTGCCCATTCAGTTCCAAGGAACCATGGTTAGGGAAAAGTGGTACAAACATGCCATCCTTTAGTATAAGAAAGAAAGAAAGGGAAATAACACATGAATTGCAAACAAATATTTTGTAAAACCAAGGAATAATTACATAGCTATAGAGTCTTCTGGACTATCAAAACGAAGCAATCTCACATGCAAAACAACCTATCAGACAGCTTTGATAATTTTCGTTCGCGGCAATTGTGAGAGAAATCTGAATACTAACCTTCCACAACTCAAGGACATGGAAAACATTCCTCGATCGGTGAAGATCTCTGCTGCAATCCAAACAGAGAAACTGTCTTGGGCCACAGTAGGTACAACGGGCTACAGCTGGGACTTCAAGGCAGTGAACACAACGCGTGTTCGGAAGTAAACATAACTCCTCGATAAAAGCCCTAACGAGGGGCTCTCGTAGATTGCACCATTTTTTTATCTCGCTGATCCGTCGTTTCTGGTGAGCGGTTACTGTCGTATCTCCATCGCCATCGTCCGATAACTCGACCTGCACTTCGCGATCTGCAACATCGTGTGTCTCGGGCTGCACAGTGGCTGGAGAACTGGATGCTTGAGAAGTCCCGCCGTGTAAAGACAATGAAATATTCTCCCTTCGAGTCCCACTCCGATCTATGAATTTCGCACTGAATTTTACGCGCTTCATAATTCAGTTCACCGCTCGCAGTGCTCACGTACTTTCTTTTCGGAAAAAAATATAGCGCTCTGATTGGCTCAATCAGTTTGATTGTTCACTGAGCTGGCGGGGATGCTCATCTGTTATGGGTGTGATCCACAATTCTAAATTCAGAAAAAGTGGGTGTTACCCTTTTAGAATACAAGAGACGAGTGGCCGCTGCATAATCTGAGCTAAGTAGCCTCATATATGAAGGCATAAACCAGACAAGCGTTATCAAGAAAGGCCAAATGTCAGATGTCTGGTTGACAAAGAAGTAAGTTCTTATGTACGCGTTTCAATTGCCACAAGGCTACACGTCCTCGGAGATCAAGGGGAGAGCTCGTGTCTCTAAGGATTAAGGCCACATAGTAAATCTGGTTAAATACGGTATTTCAGTCGCAACTCAATGCTCACCATTGACCAGGCAACGAATTATCCAGGAATACCAGCTGCAAAAATGAACCGAGAGGATGTGAGTTACAGGGCAAACCAGTTAAACTCTTAATGTCGTTACTGGGGTGTAGAATCCCCTCTATATAGATCACAGAAGAAACACAAAAGCCATAATATGTGGGCTATCCGTACCTCTTGTGTGTGTGATAGAGAAGAGTATAGACGGCACCACATGCTAACAGCGGGTACAGGATAGCGCACCGCCTGAAAAAAAAAAAACGACAAGAAAGTAAGTTAGATTTGTAGTATTTTACAGCCGGTGCAACTGTATCTAAAAAGATTATTTAAACGGTTCTATACATCAAAAACCAAGCAAAGCTACCGGAACAAATGAAAAGCGGGCTTCTAAAAAACGTTTTCGTTTGATTTCTCATCTCCTTCCTCGTTTATCTAGTTTGACACCCTTATCATTACCTCCTCCTCTCCTCCTTTACTCTTCCCCTTTTACAGCGCCAAATTGTTCATTTAGTTTTCTCCCATCTCTTTTCCTTCGCTTTTCCTTCCGTTCGCCGTTTTCCTCTTTTTCACATCCATTCGATTCTTGCACCACTTCTTCACTCCCTTCCTTTCTACTTACAGTGTACGTCCTCACTTTCTGCTTCATCTGTTTTAGTTATTTCCCTCACTTTATCTCAATCATCACAACCCTCATGTAAACCTTCTCTGAACGCCAAACTCACCTCGCTATCAAAGGTTTCTGTCTCCTTCTCTGCACTCGTCTTCTCGGAAACTAAACAGAAAACGTAGCAAACTGTAATAACACTTTCGTAAAACGATCCACACCTGATTCACAAATAAGTGCAAAGGAATACCTGTTTGGGCACACATATAGATATATTCGCATAGTCAAACGATGCTGTAAGTGAATGAAACGGAGGAACTTGTATACACAAGGCTGATGCAGAGTGCTGTACCTCAAAAGAAGGTCTTGATCCTTTTTCCCATTTAAACTTTAGCTTCAACACCTTTTTCACCTTCCACATCTAACAAGCCGAAAGAAGGAGACGACGAATGTCCTGCAGTGAGTTTCTTTCGTATAATGCAGTGGAGTGCAGAGGATAGTGCGAACAGTGCTGTGGAGTGCGATATGTGTGGAATGGATTGAACAGTGCATACTTGCGTAGCAATATAGGTGATCAAGAATTCTGTGCTGTAGTGACGTATAGTAGTGTAACGCAGTGTCATGCAGTAGGGCAGTGTAGATAATCCAGCGCAACACAGTGTAGTGTAATGCAGTTTCGTGCGGTTATTGTGAACAAGTTGAACTGCCGGTAAGTGGTCGGTATACGATTTACCGACCACATACCGACCACTCAAAAACTTTTACCGACCACTTACCGACCACACTTTTTGCTACGTTTTTTTTTTCCGTTCTCTTTTCTTTTTTTAAGAATTGAAAGCAAGAAAGACCGTTTGATTTATTCGCGATGTGATTTGCACGTGTACTGCAATCGATGTGCGTGAGCGAAATCAGTCTGGCTGTCGAAGTGAAGTTGTCATTGACTTTTATTGAACAGGAGCCGTTGTTTTCGAGGCGAATCTCACTCAAAGAAGTTGAAAATTGAAAATTACTCGTCCAAGCTCGTGACTGACTGGACGCGCGTAGGTATGGACGTGAGTCAAAAATTTACTCGTATTTATACATTTGCAATAAACTTGGCGGATCGAAATGCACTAACTTTTATTGGTCTCGTGCAGTAGGGTAGTGCAGTGTAGCAGATGCAGTGTAATGTAGTGTAAGTAGTGCAGCGCAGCGCAGTCCAATGCAATGCAGTAAAATGTGAATAAGGGAAGTGTAGTGTAGTGTAATGTAGTGTAATGTAGTGTAGTGTAATATAGTGTAGTGTGATGCAGTAGTGCAATGTAGTGTAAGCAGTGCAGTAAAGTGCACTTCGTGCGATGCAATGCCATACAATGTTATGAAGGGAAGTTGAGTGTACTCTACTGTGGCGTAGTGCAGTGTTTCGTAGTTTAGCGTAGTGTAGTTCATTTTAGTGTAGCGTAGTGTAGTTCATTTTAGTGTAGCGTAGTGTTGAGAAGCGTATGGGTAATTTAGTCCGGTACAATGTTATGTTGCAACACAAGTGAACAATAAAGTGTGGCAATACAATGTGAAGATGTTGCATTGCGTGTTGCTGTGAGCAAAATACCTCTATGATCGCTCCTATACCAGATGGAATAGTAACTAGAAGGCTTGTTTTCTCGTCCATTAGGTACAAAAAGATGATCAGGCTGCTAATACTGCGCCATACAACTGCAAGAGGAACAAAAGTAAATAAATAATAAATAAATAAATAAATAAATAAATAAAGATGACACATGTATTTTTAGGGCACAGTTAGTGATAGTGAAATAGACCCTCATAGTGATGAAGAAAGATAGCATGGGAAAAAAGCGGGCTTCAATGGGAATCGAAGCCATGTTTTGCTTTTCGAGAATTTGTTTGTAATGACTCGCTGGTCGATTCATTTCTATTTTTCGCTTTTCAAATGTTTTTTGTTTCGTATTGATTGTGTATTGAATGGCACGCTGACCTGAAGGTGGAACGTTGAACTTTCAACACGGCTCGCTGGCCGACTTTGAGCACGCTCGGTCGATTTAGAACACGCTGGTTCTTGACAAACAATTCGCTGAAGTGCACTAACGTAAAGCGTTAGAAGAGGAACACAACAAGTCCAAGAACACAAGATTGTTTTACTGACCTTTTGTTCACCCGAAGTAGAAAAACGTCGCTACTCTGCTGACAGGACTCCGCAAATAGCCACGAGGAGACACCAAAGAAGAAGCGCTACAATTGGTTAAAATCTCCGCATCTCGCGCTCCCATTGGCTCAGAAAACAAGCAGAACAAAACAACTCGTATCTTAATTGGCTAACTTGAGACAATTGCAGAAAAACATTACGTCATTCTAATTGGTTACGCTCCATTCGAGATTTTTTCCCCCTTCTCTCTCGTGCACGGCTCTATGATGCTGCCGCCTCGCAGCCTCGCGTCTTCGCTCGGCTGCTCGTTGGCAATGACTCTGACGGAGTAATGTCGATATTTTCCAAACGGTTCGATGAATCATCAAAATCTTGCTATAGACGTATTTGTCATTAGCCAAACGGCTGATCTTGATGCGTATTGACTGGATTGATGGGGAGTAATGTTGTGGTGTATTGTTTATTTGTCCGTTGCACTCCAGTGACCTCGACCTCACACGACGCATAATCAGTCTTCGTTACTGAGTATTAGTTCTGCAAAGCAATGTCCGCAGGGAACAAGCTGCAATTGCTCGCACTGGGGAATCTGTCGCCAAAAATTGAAAAAACGCCATCTGACATTCATCATTTCGGTGTTTGCGCGGTCGATCATGGTGCCTTTGACCAGGGTCAGTGGAGCATCGGCAGTCGATAAGACTGGCGTGTCCTTTGTCATCTCGATATCGCGTTTCCAGAAATTCTTGGGTGCTGGCAGATGCATCGAGTCGCCTTCCAGAAGCTGCAGAAGGTCTGCCCACGCTATAATGGAAGGTTTCCACCGAAAGTTGTTGAGAAAGATAACTTCAGCCTCTTCTGCTCCTACCCATGCAAACGTACCAGTCGCTGGATTAGAGAAGCTCTTGTAAATCAACTTGAGTGGCGAGAGAATAAAGGTTTTCCCGGAATTCGCTGGGCCGTGGATGTAAATGTTACGATATTTCCCTCTTCCCAGTTCCAGGGCATTGTAGATGGCTTTAGCGCACGAAGATACGGAAATTTCATTTCGTTCTAAGACGGCGGTTGCTGCGCTCTGGTACTGGCCTTCGCATCCTGGTACGCACTGAAAATCACGTACCTCCTACAGAATTTCAACGCGGCTCTTCTTCGTTCGGGCGAACTTCTCCTCTGCGCCGCTCAATTCTTGAGCAATTGCCAAGCAGTCATCCACGACCTTTGTTCCCCTGTTACATATAAACCTGGCCAGGTCAGTTTTACCTTCGCGGTTTTGCGAGGCAGCCAGAGCCATGAGCTGCACACGGCTTTGAATTTTCCTTGACTGAATCAACTGGCTGACATCATACACGGAAATGCCTCTCTTTCTGCGTTTTCGACTGCCACCGGCACCGCGAGAACCGACAGCCTTAGCTTTGTGACACTCAATCGCCTTCTCGGTTCTCGGAGGAGCCTTGTCTGTCAAGTCCGGGTGATTGTCAGAAAGTAAACATTCAGTGTCTTCTTTAACGGTGTACCGATACGCACTGTAATATTTATTATGATGAGCACTGAAATGAACTTGAATGCCATAGTGTTCATCTAAGTAATTTCGCACTGAAAGCCACCTACTCCTTTTGCTCAACTTGAGAGCCATATGATAGTGAAAAGTATTCACATCATCAGAATCACTGGTGTTGGCATGCATTTCGCGACAAACCACCCACTGTATAACTTGGGCAGCTGTTGTTTCACTCCAGGCATGTGTAACTGCCTCAGCAAAAGCCCGTCTGCCATTAAACTTGTTTAAGTCAGCACGACTGTACGTTATTAGATATACAAGACGCTGCTCCTTTGGCCAAAGATCACGCTCGCCAGCTGCCATAATACCAATGGCCAGTTTCAAATTTCGCGGCACTGCTTGCAGAGTTTAATACAAATGAGCAAATTCCATTGTTATAGCTAACATAATTAGGCCAGATGTTTGAAACGGCCCTTATAGACTGTCCCAACTGCGTACTACTGGCCTCCGACAACATCAATAGTTTTTTTTTAACATTTTCTCTTGTAAATTATTTCTAATTTAGAAATCCATCTTAAAATGCGTTTTTTGTAGTAAAACAGAATATGGCTATATTCAAAGTCTATAAGGAACTGACATTGTGATAAGATAACACTCTATGAGCTCTACAGCCTGCTAAAAGGCCGCCTTTTTTAACAACTGTTATCCGACCACACCCATAACAACTCACACAATCATGGCCAAAAGTGTTGGGACGATACCAATTTCCCCCCTCCCCCAAATCAATGTTGGAATATCAGCTTCACACAGTACGTAACATGCACCAACTCACACCAACATTGATTCAGGAGGAGGGGGGTATCATAGCTACCTCTAATGTTAATGATTTTGTTTCAGTACAAAATACATAGCCTTGGGGTAAAGCAGTAAGTCGTAAATCAATATTCAGTCAGCATCGTCCCAACTAATTTTGGCCATGATTGTAGCAAATATTGTTTTGTGCACAAGAGCAATCCAACTGTTCTTCGGACAATTTAAAGCCGCTAATTCAGCGTGCCACTCAGGGTATGCAGGGCGGATTCTGGAGAAACCTGACCAGTTTTTAAATGTGCTTGCGCCAAAGGTGCGAACTTCTAGAGCGACAAGTGTTTTAGATCAAGATCTCCAAGACGCCGTTTTTGGAGACTGAAAGCTAAATTTTAAAAGTTGACCGGCTTCCGTAAACCCGTTTGGATTCGATCGTCAATGTCTATGCTCCCTGGAGTTATTTTATAGATTATCATTAACTCTCTAATCCTAAAATTATTCATCTTATTTCTCCATCTTCTTCGTAAGCGCGACTTGTTTAGTATCTATCCAAAATTAACAAGAAGAGTGCATAAATACAGTGGTCTATAAAGAAATCCTCACAATTCAGGAAGCGCAGTAAAAATGGCGAAAAAGAGAAAGGAGACATGAGAACAATATACGCGTCTGTTAAATTGTCATAATGAAGCCAAGAGGACGAGAAGGTCAATTATAATTTTAACAGGTAGACGTGGAGAAAGTAAAACTACTAGATTCTCTGTATTGCTACGTAATATTGTTCTCATAGGAAGCATTTACCTCGATCGACGTCGGCAAATTCACAAATGTTGAGTTGCCCTTCAAGTTCAGCTGACTGCCATATTTGAATTCCCGCTACCGAATTATTTTTGACGGTTTTTTAATGCGAGTTGATTTTGTCTTGACGTTTTGCCTGGTAAAGTTTTCAGAACGATCTCAGTCCGTTAATTAGAGTCTGTTCGAAAGCATTTATTTAGTTTTGTCTGGCCTTGTTTTATATAATGTCTTGAAATAAGCCTGGTTTCCGATATGTGGCCTCAAAATTATTTCCTTTGTAAAAAAGTTTATGTGTTAATATGAGAAGGCGTGATAGCCCGGTTTCCTAGATCTTGGTTTTTGTGACCGAGATCTTGGTAACTGGGCCATTGTAGCTCCCTTCTTAAGAGCGGCTTTCTGTAAATATCGAGAATCGGGCGCCAACTGCCAAATTTCGAAATTCATTTTATTTTATCCAAAGAACCTCTTTGGTGAACTGTCTTCGAAAATAATATTCAAAAGTTCAACTGCCTTTTCGTTTTGACAAAATCGCGGATAGTCTAAAATGCCCTCTCGACCCCTCGAACCGACACGAAAATGGTGCAAATTTAACAAGCTCGTGTAATAAAACGGTAAACAATCTGGCCATTGCAACTCGTCAGTGATTCAAAGTACCTCTTCTTATTTCTAAAGCACCTAAAATAACTATGGAAACTTGAACTTGTGGTAGTGTTTTGATTTTTCAAAAAGACCAAGGTAAAACCTCTGAGCGGCAGGTCAAATTTTAGCCAATTTTAATTTCACCAGGAACATTTGGTACATGTCGTTTGAGCAAAAACCCAACGTCAACTGAACTAATAAACATTTAAATTTCTTGTCTCAAGAGGTTTTCCGCGGCCCGCAAAAAGCCTCGCGTTGAGAAACATAAACAGTGAGGGTAGTTTGACACAATCGGTACTGGATGCGGGAAATGGCTTCAGCTAAAACGAGGCATTAAGTAGGTACACAGATGAGAAAATTATCAAACGCTTGACAATTTAAAACTCGATTTGCTATATTCTTTTCCAATGTGTGACTTAGAGTGTCATTTTCGCAGAAAACGGCGATGTTGTGATGAATAATGAGCACTGATAAGAACCGACGCGGGTACGGATCAGATTACATCTTCCGGAATTCAAGAAATTCTTAATACAGAAAGTTTCAACAGTACCACTGCAGTAAAAGCAGGTGTATATTACCAAGTATTTCCACTACAAGCCATAAGAGTGACTGGGTGGAGTTAAATCAAAAGCTACGGCACGACTTTCAGATAGATTTCAGTGAATTATACACAATAATCCACTTACCGCGGTCAACATAACATCTAATTTGCCAACACCAGCTAACAGTAATACGTACTTGCAAACTGAAATCCTTGCTTTCCCATTGAAAAGGGCTTATAATATCAAGACACGAAAGCCCTTTAACAGAAATTTGATGTTTTCGTGACCAATTCGATGTCCCGCAACCCAAGTGGTGGTAGTAAATCGACATTCGCTTTAGCAATTCAGTGCTGTTACCGTAAAATGTTTGATGGGGGTTTGATCACTGTTTAAACCTTCGCTATTAAATTAAATTATGATCGTCGACTTCATGAAGAATCGTATAGTCGTGTTTTGCTGACCCGCTACATATTAGGGCCTTTTATACGAGAGAAAATACGCCGCGGCTCACATAAGACTTGCACGTACTATAAATGGCACGCAATCCACACGTTCACGGCTAACACAAGGCGCAGCAGTATCCTGGCCTAGGGATTTTGAGCTGTTCTTATCTAAGCCGCGGCTTATACCTCAGTCGTGAAACCGTAAATCATTTATACGAGCAGTTCGCGTCTTGTGAAAGCCGTACTCGTATGAATGGGTCTGCACGTCTTATGTAAGCCGCGGCTTATTTTCTCTCGTATGAATGGCCCTATTGTCTCCTTTTTGACAAGTATTCATGCAATAGTTTTATCACGTTTATGCCTACTCACTTAATATGTTCGACTTTTTCCGTGAAATAATTAGTGCATCTCTGGCTAATCATTCTCGGTGAATTTTTTGAAGTATTTGAAGCACTTCAATCTGATCTTCGACAGGCATTTGCAGTGGACATTTTAGATAGAGTGTAGTGAGCGAGTGCAGCTGACGTGTTCCTTCAGCCAGTGTTTGCTTTAGTCTCAACTTAAAAAAAATCCTAAGGCTGATCTGTAATACACGATGTAGGTTCAATGCTCATAATTGAGCAATCCATTCCAGTGTGAGTACTGATTGACTGCAGCAGTGAAAAAGACAACTCGAGAACATGCAACGTGCACTATTTACATGTGCGCGTCCAACCAGACATTCAGTTCTGTAATATCTTAAAGTCTGTTTAGAGGCTTGTAAGCTTCGGGGGGTGGGGGCACTTCGTATTTGATGGGCTGTACGGATGGGGAGGCTCTGCCCGAATGGGCGGGTTCTTTTTAATGAAGCCTCAGGTCATAACTAAATTTGGTACTTCAAAGGGTCGGTAAGAATGTCTGGACAAAGAAAAATCGTATTGGCATCTTCTAGAGTTTCTAGCAATCATGCCTCCACTGAAGTATTCGTAAATATCGTGTTGCTGAGTTGTCGCTTGCGGTTTTTCAGCGCTTCTTCCTGTTCAAAGGTATGAAAGGTTGGGAGGGGGGGGGGGATGTTTATAAGTATGGAAAAGGGTCACTACGTCGACCCAGGATGGTAAGGGGTTGAAAGTCTCGGCGGAGCCTCTCCGTATTAAATTTATGGTGCGAGTGCCTCTCTCTCTAACCTTTTTCTTATATCCAGATATGCCTTTATATTTTGTTCCTGGCATACAGAAACGGCTCAGTAGATCCTAACGTCTAGTAGACGGCATCCTCTGGCTTATCTGGCCGGGTGAAAGGTTTCTGCGGCTGAGCAACAGATCACCGGCTGAATTGTTTCCGACAGCACTGATATGGATATACAATAGAACTGCTGATGACGTTTATTTTAGAACTCGGTCACAGGCCGGTTTGTTTTGCTTGCTGAGATGTTATTTGGTGGATCTGCAAGACACGACTGTACGATTTCAAATAAAACCGCACTTCATGAACCAATTCAACAGCAAAGGTTTTAAAGTCGAGAAATTCAAACCATTTCACGGTAACACTTGCTAAAGCGAATGTTGATTAATTTACCACCAACATTTTGGCGGGACATTTAAAAGTCACGCAAACGGCATCGAATTTCTGTTAAAGGGCTTTCGTGTGTTAAAATGACAAGCTCTTTCCAATTATAAAGCAAGGATTTCAAGTTACAAGTACGTATTACTGTTAGCTGGTGTTGGCAAATTAGATGTTATGTTGACCGCGGTAAGTGGTTATTGTGTATAAGTCACTGAAATCTATCTGAAAGTCGTGCTGTAGCTTTTGATTTAACTCCACCCAGTCACTCTTATGGCTTGTAGTGGAAATACTTGGTAATATACACCTGCTTTTACTGCAGTGGTACTGTTAAAACTTTCTGTAATTAAGAATTTCTTGAATTCCGGAAAATGTAATCTGATCCGTACCCGCGTCGGTTCTTGTCAGTGCTCATTCATCACAACATCGCCGTTTTTCTGCGAAAATGACACTCTAAGTCACACAATGGAAAAGAATATAGCAAATAGAGTTTTAAATTGTCAAGCGTTTGATAATTTTCTAATCTGTGTACCTACTTAATGCCTCGTTTTAGCCGAAGCCATTTCCCGCATCCAGTACCGATTGTGCCAAACTACCCTCACTGTTTATGTTTCTCAACGCGAGGCTTTTTGCGGGCCGCCGAAAACCTTTTGAGACAAGAAATTTAAATGTTTATTAGTTCAGTTGACGTTGGGTTTTTGCTCAAACGACATGTACCAAATGTTCCTGGTGAAATTAAAATTGGCTAAAATTTGACCTGCCGCTCAGAGGTTTTACCTTGGTCTTTTTGAAAAATCAAAACACTACCACAAGTTCAAGTTTCCATAGTTATTTTAGGTGCTTTAGACATAAGAAGAGGTACTTTGAATCACTGACGAGTTGCAATGGCCAGATTGTTTACCGTTTTATTACACGAGCTTGTTAAATATGCACCATTTTCGTGTCGGTTCGAGGGGTCGGGAGGGCATTTTAGACTATCCGCGATTTTGTCAAAACGAAAAGGCAGTTGAACTTTTGAATATTATTTTCGAAGACAGTTCACCAAAGCGGTTCTTTGGATAAAATAAAATGAATTTCGAAATTTGGCAGTTGGCGCCCGATTCTCGATATTTATAGAGAGCCGCTCTTAAAAACATAAACATTGGAACCCGGTCACTGGGGGACGAAACTTTTTCAAGTAAACGTGACTTGATTATAAACTTTGTTTTCGACTTGTAAGCTTCGTTATCTATAATTCACATATCTGGTACCACTACCGTAAAAATATTGTGCGAGAACTAAATACTATACAATCAAACATATAAGGCGTTCCAAAGTAATTTCGATTTTTCCAAAGTAGGCTATTTCACAGTTATTCCGTCAATATCGACCACTTTTCAAGATGTTGGATAAAACAGTCCGTCAAAAATAGACATTTCAAGCATTCTTAAAAGTTTGAGGTCTGTTTGTATGTAAAAACGGACTGATTTGACGAAATCGTCAACAGTTTTGCTAGCTGAAAGCAGTCAGTTTTGGAGACACCAATATTATCAAGCACAACAGTAGTTTAAATACATCACTTTATTGTCAAGTCAAAATTCAGAGCAAAGTTCTTCTAAAAATCTACCCCAAAAACCTGCATTCTGTTGAGCAGTACAATTTAATATTATTTTTCGGCTGCGAAAGGCTGGATTTTGGGGGTATTAACTCGCAGTCTACTCATCACAAACCTTTTGCTAGTAAATTACGTCAGATTGACTGCTTTACTCCGTGTGGTTTGCGCACTTATGGGTTTGCCCATAAGTGGTCACCAAAAACGACCATCATTTTGCCTACATTAGGTCTGGCGAACTTCTAAGCGCCAAATTACGTTTAATAGACTTCTAAATTCGAAATTACGTCGGACGGACTTTGAGTTACAAAAGACGTCCGATGCACTTTCAAATCCCACTTCTTGTCGGACTTATAAATCCAAACTTACGTCCGACGGATTTCATGTTCTAATTTTCGTCGGACGGACTTCTAAATGCCAAATTACGTCCGACGGATTTCATGCTCTAATTTACGTGGGACGGACTTCATGTTCTAATTTACGTCGGACGGACTTCTAAGTCCCAAATTACGTCCGACGGACTTCATGTTCTAATTTACGTCGGACGGACTTCTAAATGCTAAATTACGTCCGACGGACTTCATGCTCTAATTTACGTCGGACGGACTTCTAAATCCTGCATTACGTCCGACGGACTTCATGTTCTAATTACGTCGGACGGACTTCTAAGTGCCAAATTACGTCCGACGGACTTCATGCTCTAATTTACGTCGGACGGACTTCTAAGTCCCAAATTACGTCTGACGGACTTCATGTTCTAATTTACGTCGGACGGACTTCTAAGTCCCAAATTACGTCCGACGGACTTCATGTTCTACTTTACGTCGGACGGACTTCTAAATGCCAAATTACGTCTGACGGATTTCATGTTCTAATTTACGTCGGACGGACTTCTAAATGCCAAATTACGTCCGACGGACTTCATGCTCTAATTTACGTCGGACGGACTTCTAAGTCCTACATTACGTCCGACGGACTTTATGTTCTTATTTACGTCCATCAGAATTCTAACTTAGAAGTGCTAAGTCCCAAATTACGTCCGACGGACATTATGTTCTAATTTACATCTGACGGACTACATTTTGTACTCCAAAATACGTCTTACGGACTTCCAAGTCCAAAGTTACGTCTGACGTATTTCTAGGTCCCAAATTACGTCTGAAGGACTTCTGAACCCAATTTACGTCTGACGAACTTTTAAGTCAGTCCCAAATTACGTTTGATAATCTTCTAAGTCGTAAATTGCATCTAGTGGATTCTAAGGTCTCATTTTACGGTATCACCGCACCCCTCCCCGCCCCCCACTCTCCCCTCACGTTAAATAAATAAATAAATAAATAATAATAATAATAATAAAACATGAAACATGGGCATGAGACATATCGAAATGATTTTGTAAAATATCACATGATTCTCGATGGTAGTTGCCATGGATATAATCTGATGATGAATGACGTCAGTTTTGTTAAACTTTTAAGTTAATCTTCCTCTGGATTTGACCAACTGGAACGAAATCAATGACACATACATGTATAAAAGGGTATGGCGGTCTAGAAAAATGTCTCAAAATTTTAGAAATCTGAAAATATACACTTTTCTAGACTCTCATTATAAGCGTAAGCCTTAGGTTTCATTCCAATCTGTTAATTACTGAGGTAAAATTAACTTAGAATGATTAAAAATGTGTGATATCACTGATGTTGCAATAACATCCAATACATGGTGTCAATGGCAGGCATTTCATAAACAGCCAGAAATTTTAAAAACAGCCTGATATATGACATGCCTATGTTTAGTTATTTACAGCCATTTAAATAAAAATTCGTCATATAATATAATTTTTTTTTGGGGGGGGGGGGGGGGGGGGGAGTGATACCCGCTATAAAACACACTGAAGACTAAAATCAAGTGCTTAGTGCACTGAAGTCTAAAATCAAGTGCTTAGTGTACTTTAGACCTGAGCCCTGCTTGATAAGACTCGACAGGACTCACACTTCAAGCGCCGTGCTGCTGCTGTGTGAAAATGAACTCGACATTTGGCACGGCGTGCTCTACGGCAGGCCGGCTCAATTCATAAACTATGAAAATGTATTTGGCCGTAGCACGTATGAAACAACTGCCTGCAGTGGCACGACGTTTGAGAATGGGGCTTATAGGCCTGAGTCTTTATAAAGGAAGCATTGCAGTTCTGGCAATACTACCATTCCTTGTTTAGCTGTTATATAAATTGCAAACAGTAATAACATCGAACGTATGATCGGTTCGAAGACAAACGAATACATACACTAACAGCACTTTCCCACCTATCTTTCTTCATCTCCAATCTTGTGCTCGCCGAAACCCGCTGTATGAGGATTACAAGTACTTCAACTTGGAGCCAGCAGTATCATACCCGGCGAGCAGAACCTTCTTCACTCTCTGCCAGCAGGGTAGCAGTATCACAGTTCGATCTTGAATGACTTGATATCCTGGAAGTCCCTTGTTATACTTTGGCTAGAGATAAACATCACAAAAGTAGACTTGAGAACGTGACTCTGAAGAACATACAATTCCTTGGTACCAAAAAGCAAAGGAAAGATCGAGATAATACAAGTAAACGTACCTTGAATCGATTCCAGCCATCGGACGTGAAAAGCCGTTTAGTTTAGAAATTTTCCGCCAAAACGTGGAGCTCTCATTGGCTTACGCGTGACATGTGACCTTTGAAGTAGTTCCCAGTCAAGACCGGGCGATATTTGAACCAACGGTTATTTCTACGGTCAAAGTCCATCGAGAAGGAGGCGCTCCGTTAAAGTTTTGGTGTATTGCTGTTTAAAGATGTAACCTAACTGGATAGAAGTGAACAGAATCGTGATACATTCTTGTGGCGAAGATACTGCCGATCCGCTATTTGAAGCATTGTGTTGTGTTCGAACGGAGAAGAAGACAACGTGGCGGATTATAGAGGAAGCTTACACGTCAGTTAGAAGGAAGCAGACGTTTCAAGGACGGCTCTTGAAAGTACAGCTGATGTTTGTTAGGTAAGTACTTGTAAATGATTTTTACTTATACGATTTGCATAGCGAAGTGCCAAGGCACTGGACGAAATATACATTTATTGTACGTATGCTTGAGTTAGTTTGAGCCGTTTTGCCCTCAACGCTTTGGATGACTTCGAATGTTGCTGAAACAAGCGAACGCTTCGGTTGACTTGTTGTTGAAATGAGCAACCGCTTCGAATACTGCAACTCTCAAGGGGATCGATAGGGAATATGTCAGAATATTAAAGGTCCGAGCATGAATCAGGCTAGTTGTTACAGTGAGATTATTTCAAAGTTCCACTGTGGGAATGTTCTTACAGCGTTGTGTTGGCATTTTGGTTCACAGTTTTGAAAAGCCATACATACAGTAGCTCATGTGTTGAAACACCCGGACAAATATCAAGTCTTTAATATCTTGCCAATCTGTAGTTGTCTGTTCAGTCCACCTTGAGATTTAAAACTAGCCTAACAAAATATATTCTGACTGAGGATGTGGGTGTGTGAAAGCTGGATGCCATAACAAATTAAAGGTGAAATGTTGAGTGATCTTTGACAGGTCAAGTCTTGCTCCAACTTGCACTCGAAATGTCAGCTTTTAAATTCCAGCTTTCACACATCACTATTTTCTCGATTGGTCATACTGTACAGTCAAACCTCTATTAAGTGGTCAACCTTGGGAATAGCCAACTGTCTGCTAATAGAGGTCAAGTTCACAGTATAAAAAGTATGGGGAGTGATTTCTGGGACTGTTATAAGTGACTGCAGAAAAGAGGGCCAAATAAGACTGTATATACTGTAAAACTGACCAATCTTGATGTGAACAATGACATCTTATTGTACCATATGTGTGCAATACATGTATCATGTGTCATGTATCATTATATGGTTGTTGTGTTGGTGGTTAATTTGTCATGTATCATTATATGTGCAGTACATGTATCATGTATCATGTGCCATTATATGGTTGTTATCTGTGTTAATAAACATCCCTGGTTGGTAATTTTCCTTAAGTATGTGAAGTTGGATGGAGCAGACTTTGCCCTCTTTTTACAAAGGCTCAAAAACAAGCAGGATGGGCAGGTTGCAGGGCCCTCAACTGAAGCTGAGGGATTCGATGACAAGATTTCATGTGGTGAGAATGTAATCACCATAATCGGGCAGGAAAGCCGACAACTTTCCAGAGGAAATGTAGCATTCTTTGCTGAGAGTGGAGGGTGTGCATTGTCAGTTTTTACCCTGGATGGTATGGAGGTAAGAATGCAAGGTAATGCCATGCATGTATGGATAATGGGAAATGACAGAACATTCATGCTTTAATTATCAGGGTGCAATGAAAGAGAAAATAGTGTTTGCAGAGATATACACTCTTGTCACAACCAAAAACAATAAGGGTTTACCTGCTTTGTTTTCTCAAACTCGTAACATTTGGCCAGCAATTCAGAAGAGGGAAGAGAGGTTGTATGTTTTAAAATAGAACAAAATTGACAAGCTGTTAGTCCTCTCATCCCCAAATTGCAAACTAGTTGTTGAAATATTGGTATGGTTTATGTTTTGTGTGCTAAGTGTATTTACCTTTCTTAACTTTTAGGATTTGGTCAGGCAAGTGGAGGAAGTGGTGGAGTCAACTAAGAAAATAAACTTCACCCTGAGGAATTGTTTCAACTGTGTTTTTTGGCGATGTGGCCAAGGCATTCGAAGTCGTTGCTGTAGTGAAGAGAAGTGGTGCCACACCAAAAGTTGGGTACGTTCACGTACCAGTAACAGCTGATTCTGGTAAGAAATCCAAATTTATAATATATTTGGAGAATACCTTAACATGCATGCTTATAACTTCTTTGGATATTTCATCCCCTGAACTGCCCACTGTGTTCCATACAGTGTACAGTACCTTTAACAACCCATTTTCTTTTTCTCTTGCTTGCTGCTCTGCTTGGCTTTTGAATGTTGTACATTGTCCAAATAAACTGGGTAATAACATGAGCGTTTTTCAACAGATTTAATTCCAAGCAGGCTTTTGACCCTCTCAACTTCATATTCTTATGACCTTGTTTTGTTCTTACCAGGGAGCTCACAAGGAATGCAGGAATCCATATGGGCTTTCGTGGTGGCACATTTCTCTTTCTCTGGGAGTATTCTCCTGGAGCAAGTGAACTTTGCCACCACGGAAAGCAAGGCCAACTTTTTTGCAGTGCCATCATTACATTCCCTGGCAATGTAGATGTGGATTGTTGGGCACTTCAGCAAAGTGGGAGACACTTTGCTGGATGTTGGCTCGGAGAATGGCAAGATAAATTGTTATAAATGCTTTCTAAGTGTGAACGCTTTGTAATTGAATGATTATCACTGAAGCTACATGTACAGTACGTGATAAAAATATCACAAATGTTCTGTCACCTTACAGATTGCAACGCTTAAACTTTTGCTTTTTTTGTAAATTGATTTATTCTTGATCTTACTTTGTAGGTGTCGTGTCTGCTGCGTCAGTGTTATCGGGAAGGAACTGCGTGGCAGTCGTCAAGCCGCATAAGACGTCTGCCGTCAGTGAATAGATCCAGAAGACGTTAAAGAACAGGTCAAGAAAGCTTTAGTAGCTTTTAATGCATGACATTAGGTCCGCCACGGAATTCTGTGTGACATAATATCTCCCGATTCAACCCATTCTTACTCCCGAACCAATTTTTTGCCTTAAAACGAACGGGAACGCCTGCAATGCAGGCTAGACTTTATTCCCTAGATTTTACATGTAGATTACGTCCGACAGACTTAAATTTTCAACTGGACGATATTTGGTCATTTTGGCGGACCTTAGATTTGAATTACGTCCGACGGACTTGGAGATTTTCTTGACTAATACAGTGTGTGTTATGACGGACTTTTGTGATTACGTCCGACGGACTTAGATTTTCAAGTGGACGATATTTGGTCATTTTGGCGGACCTTAGATTTGAATTACGTCCGACGGACTTGGAGATTTTCTTGTCTAATACAGTTTGTGTTATGACGGACTTTTGTGATTACGCCCGACGGACTTAAATTTTCAAGTGGACGATATTTGGTCATTTTGGCGGACCTTAGGTTTGAATTACGTCCGACGGACTTGGAGATTTTCTTGTCTAATACAGTGTGTGTTATGACGGACTTTTGTGATTACGTCCGACGGACTTAGATTTTCAAGTGGACGATAGTTGGTCATTTTGGCGGACCTTAGGTTTGAATTACGTCCGACGGACTTGGAGATTTTCTTGTCTAATACAGTGTGTGTTATGACGGACTTTTGTGATTACGTCCGACGGACTTAGATTTTCAACTGGACGATATTTGGTCATTTTGGCGGATCTTAGATTTGAATTACGTCCGACGGACTGGCAGATTTTCTTGTCTAATACAGTGTGTTTTGGCGGACTTTTTTGATTACGTCCAACGGACTTAGATTTTCAACTGGAGGATATTTGGTCATTTTGGCGGACCTTAGGTTTGAATTACGTCCGACGGACTGGGAGATTTTCTTGTCTAATACAGTGTGTGTTTTGGCGGACTTTTTTGATTACGTCCGACGGACTTAGACTTTCAAGTGGACAATCTTTGGTCATTTTGGCGGACCTTAGATTTAAATTACGTCCGACGGACTTGGAGATTTTCTTGTCTAATACAGTGTGTGTTTTGACGGAATTTTGTGATTACGTCCGACGGACTTAGATTTTCAAGTGGATGATATTTGGTTATTTTGCCAGACCTTAGAATTGAATTACGTCCGACGGACTGGGAGATTTTCTTGTCTAATACAGTGTGTGTTTTGGCGGACTTTTGTGATTACGTCCGACAGACTTAGATTTTCAAGTGGACGATATTTGGTCATTTTGGCGGACCTTAGGTTTGAATTACGTCCGACGGACTTGGACATTTTCTTGTCTAATACAGTGTGTGTTTTGACGGACTTTTGTGATTACGTCCGATGGACTTAGATTTTCAAGTGGATAATATTTGGTCATTTTGGAGGACCTTAGAATTGAATTACCTCCGACGGACTGGGAGATTTTCTTGTCTAATACAGTGTGTGTTTTGACGGACTTTTGTGATTACGTCCGACGGACTTAGATTTTCAAGTGGATGATATTTGGTCATTTTGGCGGACCTTAGGCGTGAATTACGTCCGACGGACTTTTGTGATTACGTCCAACGGACTTAGATTTTTAAGTGGACGATATTTGGTTGTTTTGGCGGACCTTAGATTTGAGTTACGTCCGACGTACTTGAAGATTTTCTTCTCAACATAGTGTGTATTTTGACATGTTAAAGCAATAAACAATGTTTCATTTCAAAGGCTTGTGTGAGTGAGTCTGGCGACCTTCTGCTTTCCCCCCTATATCCTTTCCAAAACACATACATTTTGGAGACCTGCTTTTTATGGTCCGTCAAAAACAGCAGTCCTAACACTTCTTCATCTCATCCCTATTCTTTTTGCTGAAAACAGCCCTTTTTGACGTAAAAACCCCGAACGTTGGCCAGAGAATTTTACTTTGGAAAAATCGAAATTACTTTGGAACGCCTTATATGTTTTTGAGATGTTGTAGAAAAAACTAGAATTGGCACTTACCAGCACCAATAGTAATGAAGACTGTCTGCGCAAGTAGACAATACAAGAAACATTTAAACCCTTCCATTTTAGCAGGACATTTTGACTTTAAGATCCTCTGAAGAAATGGAGCATTGATAAAAATAATAACAGATGTTGTTATGACACTGTAAGTTAGATTATCCCCTGCTGTTTTTGACGTGCTTTTTTCTGTGTTTATAAAACTGTCACAGGTACAACAAAGGGTTGCATATCAAGATTTTAATGTCATTAATGAACTTTGTCATTTCCCGTTAATAGCTCGTTTGAGTGTAAAATTATTGACAAGAATTGTTCCGCTATTCGCGGCGAAGCTTACACTTCGTTCAGTAAAATGTTCATTGCAAACACTGTTGTGGAAACAGTGAGAGATTCACTCGTTCAAAAACTTCTTTCAGTTTTTCGTTTCCAGAGTGTGAGAGTGTTCTTCCCGTTTTCGAGTTAACGTCACCCCTTAACAAAGTGTTGACTCTAATGAGAATTATTTTATTTCGCTTGTGAGTAGTATTTTTTAAAATAGATACAGAAAAATAATAAAATGCACCTGACAATCCTTAGAATTGTCAATATCCAATCGATCACTGGGACCCCACGCCAGATGTCCAACTTAAGCCACTGCAGGTTTCCATACGATCGCTTTCACAAATTCCAGCGATCGTGCGCGATCAAATGGAAACCAGGCCTTAGTTTTAACCAACGAAAATTTGTTTGGGTAATACGGACATTATCTTTGTGCGTCACATTCTCAAACTAATTCGTCTGTTTAACTTTGCGATGTTAAAGGTAGAAATATTTAATTCATATATGGCTGAGCGTAATTTGCATGAATGTCTGCTTAGTGTCCTATTTACATGTTCTCCTACTTAATTATAGATTAGAACAATCGCCCAATACTTTTTTACAGTTTGACATTGTGAATTGAAGGAGTTATGTCTGGATTAGAAGTAGAACTAGGATATCTAAAGATAGTGATTGCTGCGCTGGTTTTGGTGTAATCTCGCATAAATGTAGTTGGGAGGACATTGCTTATGCTGGACAGCAACTTATCTATTGGACATGGTTTCGCACTGAACACCTGGGGCCTATTGTATTCAACAGCACACGACATGTCACCCATGTGGAAAGGAAGAACTCGCGCAGAACGTGTTGTTGTTGTGAAGTCAAGTGTCGCAAAGAATTTTGGTTGCAAGCGCGTGAGGCAGTGTGGTCTAATTGCAAACGGACGCAGTCAAGCGTATCGAGATTTTTCCTCCATAATAAATATGAACTGCTGCTTCGCTCGCTGCACAGCAAAAACAAATTATATGGTGATACCTTATGAGGATTTATTATTTTATGAAATTATAATAACGGAAAACCAAGGTGATGGAAGAAAAACATAGCACTAAAAAAGTTAATTTGTCAAATATTAAGTAAACATCCTTTTCACAAGAAGACAAATTATGAATTAGTTCATGCTTAGCGTGCGTCTAACGAGTTATGGATGCACGTGGGAAGTTGGGAGAGCACGAGAGAAGCGTAAGAGTTGCTCGTGGCGTAGCCGCTGTGGACGCGATTCAAAAACTTGCAACACCGTTGCGTGAATTTGGAGCAAATCGGCGTTGCAAATTGACCAGTGTAACACCAGCTTTAAGGGAGATGGTCCTCACGAGAGGTTGTCGCTCAGGAAGGTTCTACTGTAACTCTGCACGTGAGTCACGTTTGTATGCAAATCTGATTCCAGTAACCAGGCGTCTCAATTGGTCAAAATTGACCAATCGCTGCTTGGATATAAGAATCAACCTTGTATTGAAAAGTACTGTAGCATCATCAGATGGTAACTAAAAAATACGATAATCGCAGATATCCCCTCGCTCAGTAGTGGGTTTTCGGAAAGCGGGATTCTTGTTTATTTTCCATTCGGAGATTATTTAATTTTTTTTTTTGCAAACCACGGCTGTGTAGCGACGTCACCAGTCGGCCGCTAAAAAAATCTTTGTCACACGGCAGTCTGGTTTAGTTCAGACAACGTGCACAGTCTGCAATTTTCGTAGACACTAGCTGAACTTCAAAATTCGCTGAGAAAGCATTTACACGCAACTACAGAATACTCCCGAGGCTTGAAAGCCAAGCAAAGTGGATCTTGGACACCGAAGTTTTTATGAATTTCAAGAAAAGCCGCGATTTCTCCAGCCAATGCTTTATCCTAACCACATACGTGTATGTTTGTTTTTTTTGTGTGTGTGCCAAATTTAGAACCGTCAAAGCGAGTCGCTTGTTTACACGCTTTCGAAGTCTCGGAATCGTGTGAATTTTGGCAGGGATTCAATTTTGAACACAACAACTTTTGAAACTGCGTTTGACGATTTTGAAATCTTTGACGGAAAAAAGAAATCAAGTCACTAAATAATACAAGGTCCGATTTTATTGAGCGAGCAAACCCGGTCACTAAATAATACAAAGTCCGATTGTGTTGAGCGAGTATCTTACGGGGGTCCCGCTAGTAGACATATTGTTTAATTTGGAAAGCGGTGGCCGGATATTTTCTACTTTAATAGCCTTCAAAAAGGAAAAGCATTTTAACCCGTTTACATTTTATCCTTGAATACAAAAAAAAAACGCGGCGACAAAACTTCACAGCATGTGTCAGACTGTCAATGAAATTATGCAAACATGTCAGGAATCGGATGACACAATCTTGCACGAAGGCACTCTGAAATAGCTTTGAAAACCAGCGAAAAGATCACAGTATAATCCTACTTGGCCTTCATCACAGTTCCCGGGGCATCAAACGACAAAATATACGGCAATTGTTGAAATACCAATGATAACACGACCGTCGTTTAACAAAAGTGTATTTAACGTTAATTGATGTAAATTTTCAAAGCTCACCGGTTCCTGAAAGCCATAGCTTTAGCTCTTTTCCAGCAGAGGAAACAAAGCCCAAAACACTATTGTTTACGTCTTCAATGATTTAAAAATACACTGTATAGAGCAGTCCTCATACAGTACGAAAATTCCACTTTCCATTGTATTGTGTTGTCATCTTGTCAAACTTGGATTCTGAAAACTGCATTCCTGTTATTGCGAAAGGTGAAATTTGCCACAGTGATTGTTCGATTTCCACCGACTGTATTTTGCTATTCCTTTCTGAAGAAGTGTCTGCGTTTTAACACAATACTGGCGTCTGGGATTGTGTTCAGGTCGACCAGCTGGGTCTTAAAGAATCCGTTTTACGTCTAGTAAAGCTTGCCTCCCATGCACTGGCAAAATATCCGGGCAATTTACAGCCGTCCGTCGAACTGCTTGGCCTTGTATCTGCATCTTGTTGTACAAAATCACTTCAGTTCGTACTCTGCCGCATGTCACCAAGAAAATGGCGGTTTACAGTTAAGCTGCCTATGTAACCTCGCCTGCTGTGGTCGCTCGACGCGGATTGGGACGACGGAGTGGGCCTTGGGACGAGGTCGTATCAAACACACAAACACACAAACACACGAACATTAGATTTCGAGATGACGACACGCTTGGAGTCTCCGATAAGGCGATAATACTACTGCATTAGCGTCGTGAGTATTTCCCTCACTTCGTTCAGGGACAATAATTTATTCAAACACCACACAATATACAACGCGATTTGCCAAGAGAAAGAAGATACGAGCGAAACGACAGAGTTTTAAATAATGGATTAACTCTTTTCAGTCCACCACATCTACTAACTAATTTGTATTTGCTGGGACAATAGACCGAGACGAGACTAAGTATCTCGAGAAAATGTTACAAATTACTTTGAGGATACAATCGAAGCTCTCTGGGCATACACTCTCCTAAGCAATCAGCTCTAGATACGGACGCCTCTACGAAACCCCGCTTAAACTCTAGCTCTGTCAAACTCTGTACGGTATTTACACATTCTCGTAAGCTGACCGTTCCAATTACGACACGTTTACCCCTTCCCAAGGGTGTCCACTTACTGGAGCTTCAATTGTATTACATCCATGCGAGATTGTAATGAAGGCGAGGGAGATGGGTTTTGTGAGATGAATTAGTCTTCATATGTGCGCTTTTGAGGACCATACAACGGTGTTCAACAGGCCATCCCTACCCAAGACCCCATATTGTGTTGTCAAAAAAGTACACCTCATCCAAGATTTACAAATAACCAACTCAAATGTCTTTGTCAAACCTATGGAATTATTTGTTTTGCTACCAAAAATTCTAAAAGTGTCTAGACTCATGTTTACAACAAGACGAACTGGGGAAACGTGCTTAATTGCGTTCGATTTTCAGAGACCGGAGAATGGAGGTTCTCCGGTACGCAAAAAAGGGATTGTGGTTGTGAGTTCAAGTGCCTTTTTCATAGATTGATCATGTGGTGCAGTTATCCTAGATTTATCACCCATAGAGGGATTGGAAATCCGTATCTAACTCTCTAGTTCTTCCAAACAGTTGGCAAGTGAATCAATCGCGAGCAAAACCCAAGGGCAAAGCTACGGGCTTTGAACGTGTACATATACTTAATAATTGCACGTCAATATCTTACAGTAGTGTTACAACTGGTTTGTAAGATAAAAGCCGTATCACACGAGATAATTTTTCCTGCAACTTGTCTCGCAAAGCTGACAACAGCACTGGCATTGCGTTGCAAGTTGTAAGAAGAATTATCTCGTGTGACATGGCCTCAAGTTTCTTGGTAGTTTTATTCTTGTTCTTGTTTTAACCTGCAAACTGCAGATTTGGCTCTCCGCCTTCCGAGGTATTTCTGGAAGCCTCTATCAAATTGATGTAGTGTTTAAAACAACGCAGCTAAGGCGTTCCAAAGTAATTTCGATTTTTCCAAAGTAGGCTATTCCACAGTTATTCCGTCAATATCGACCACTTTTCAAGATGTTGGATAAAACAGTCCGTCAAAAACAGACATTTCAAGCATTCTTAAAAGTTTGAGGTCTGTTTGTATGTAAAAACGGACTGATTTGACGAAATCGTCAACAGTTTTGCTAGCTGAAAGCAGTCAGTTTTGGAGACACCAATATTATCAAGCACAACAGTAGTTTAAATACATCACTTTATTGTCAAGTCAAAATTCAGAGCAAAGTTCTTCTAAAAACCTACCCCAAAAACCTGCATGCTGTTGAGCAGTACAATTTAATATTATTTTTCGGCTGCGAAAGGCTGGATTTTGGGGGTATTAACTCGCAGTCTACTCATCACAAACCTTTTGCTAGGATATTACGTCAGATTGACTGCTTTACTCCGTGTGGTTTGCGCACTTATGGGTTTGCTCATAAGTGGTCACCAAAAACGACCATCATTTTGCCTACATTAGGTCTGGCGAACTTCTAAGCGCCAAATTACGTTTAATAGACTTCTAAATTCGAAATTACGTCGGACGGACTTTCAGTTACAAAAGACGTCCGATGCACTTTCAAATCCCACTTCTTGTCGGACTTATAAATCCAAACTTACGTCCGACGGATTTCATGTTCTAATTTACGTCGGACGGACTTCTAAATGCCAAATTACGTCTGACGGATTTCATGTTCTAATTTACGTCGGACGGACTTCTAAGTGCCAAATTACGTCCGACGGACTTCATGCTCTAATTTACGTCGGACGGACTTCTAAATGCCAAATTACGTCCGACGGACTTCATGCTCTAATTTACGTCGGACGGACTTCTAAGTCCTGCATTACGTCCGACGGAGTTCATGTTCTAATTTACGTCGGACGGACTTCTAAATGCCAAATTACGTCCGACGGACTTCATGCTCTAATTTACGTCGGACGGACTTCTAAATGCCAAATTACGTCCGACGGACTTCATGCTCTAATTTACGTCGGACGGACTTCTAAGTCCTGCATTACGTCCGACGGAGTTCATGTTCTAATTTACGTCGGACGGACTTCTAAATGCCAAATTACGTCCGACGGACTTCATGCTCTAATTTACGTCGGACGGACTTCTAAGTCCTGCATTACGTCCGACGGAGTTCATGTTCTAATTTACGTCGGACGGACTTCTAAATGCCAAATTACGTCCGACGGACTTCATGCTCTAATTTACGTCGGACGGACTTCTAAGTCCTGCATTACGTCCGACGGACTTCATGTTCTAATTACGTCGGACGGACTTCTAAGTGCCAAATTACGTCCGACGGACTTCATGCTCTAATTTACGTCGGACGGACTTCATGTTCTAATTACGTCGGACGGACTTCATGTTCTTATTTACGTCCATCAGAATTCTAACTTAGAAGTGCTAAGTCCCAAATTACGTCCGACGGACATTATGTTCTAATTTACATCTGACGGACTACATTTTGTGCTCCAAAATACGTCTTACGGACTTCCAAGTCCAAAGTTACGTCTGACGTATTTCTAGGTCCCAAATTACGTCTAAAGGACTTCTGACCCCAATTTACGTCTGACGGACTTTTAAGTCAGTCCCAAATTACGTTTGATAATCTTCTAAGTCGTAAATTGCATCCAGTGGATTCTAAGGTCTCATTTTACGGTATCACCGCACCCCTCCCCGTCCCCCACTCTCCCCTCACGTTAAATAGATAAATAAATAAATAAATAATAATAATAATAAAACATGAAACATGGGCATGAAACATATCGAAATGATTTTGTAAAATATCACAATGATTCTCGATGGTAGTTGCCATGGATATAATCTGATGATGAATGACGTCAGTTTTGTTAAACTTTTAAGTTAATCTTCCTCGGGATTTGACCAACTGGAACGAAATCAATGACAGGTACATGTATAAAAGGGCATGGCGGTCTAGAAAAAGGTCTCAAAATTTTAGAAATCTGAAAATATACACTTTTCTAGACTCTCATTATAAGCGTAAGCCTTAGGTTTCATTCCAATGTGTTAATTACTGAGGTAAAATTAACTTAGAATGATTAAAAATGTGTGATATCACTGATGTTGCAATAACATCCAATACATGGTGTCAATGGCAGGCATTTCATAAACAGCCAGAAATTTTAAAAACAGCCTGATATATGACATGCCTATGTTTAGTTATTTACAGCCATTTAAATAAAAAATTCGTCATATATAATATAATTTTTTTTTTGGGGGGGGGGGGGGGGAGGGGTGATACCCGCTATAAAACACACTGAAGTCTAAAATCAAGTGCTTAGTGTACTTTAGACCTGAGCCCTGCTTGATAATGCACCAGTCAATTGTAACCCCCATCCCCCCCCCCCCCCCCCCCCACCTCGGGGAATGGTGGGGCAATGTGGGGCATTTTTTCGTATTTGAAAGGTGCTTAAGCCCGAAGGGGTGGGGGATTTTCTCTTCATGATTCCCGACCTGAGGAGGTGGGGCTTAAGGTGGGAGATTTGACCAAAAATATGATGCAGTGCGGCCTCGTCCAGTTCGATCTCGCGGTTCGTTCGTGAGAGAAGTTTCTGTGCAAAGCCTCTTGTAAGATTTTGCCAAATTTTTTGGCCCCACAATGTGGGGGATTTGTCAGCACATTATGTCCCATGGGGTGGGGGAATAGTCGATTATTGCAACAAAGAAAATCCATGTCCCCACTATTCCCCGAGGTGGGGGGGGGGGGGTGGGGGTTACAATTGACTGGTGCATAAGACTCGACAGGACTCACACTTCAAGCGCCGTGCTGCTGCTGTGTGAAAATGAACTCGACATTTGGCACGGCGTGCTCTACGGCAGGCCGGCTCAATTCATAAACTATGGAAATGTATTCGGCCGTAGCACGTATGAAACAACTGCCCGCAGTGGCACGACGTTTGAGAATGGGGCTTATAGGCATGAGTCTTTATAAAGGAAGCATTGCCGTTCTGGCAATACTACCATTCCTTGTTTAGCTGTTATATAAATTGCAAACAGTAATAACATCGAACGTATGATCGGTTCGAAGACAAACGAATACATACACTAATAGCACTTTCCCACCTATCTTTCTTCATCTCCAATCTTGTGCTCGCCGAAACCCGCTGTATGAGGATTACAAGTACTTCAACTTGGAGCCAGCAGTATCATACCCTGCGAGCAGAACCTTCTTCACTCTCTGCCAGCAGGGTAGCAGTATCACAGTTCGATCTTGAATGACTTGATATCCTGGAGGTCCCTTGTTATACTTTGGCTAGAGATAAACATCACAAAAGTAGACTTGAGAACGTGACTCTGAAGAACATACAATTCCTTGGTACCAAAAAGCAAAGGAAAGATCGAGATAATACAAGTAAACGTACCTTGAATCGATTCCAGCCATCGGACGTGAAAAGCCGTTTAGTTTAGAAAATGTCCGCCAAAACGTGGAGCTCTCATTGGCTTACGCGTGACATGTGACCTTTGAAGTAGTTCCCAGTCAAGACCGGGCGATATTTGAACCAACGGTTATTTCTACGGTCAAAGTCCATCGAGAAGGAGGCGTTCCGTGAAAGTTTTGGTGTATTGCTGTTTAACGATGTAACCTAACTGGATAGAAGTGAACAGAATCGTTATACATTCTTGTGGCGAAGATACTGCCGATCCGTTATTTGAAGCATTGTGTTGTGTTCGAACGGAGAAGAAGACAACGTGGCGGATTATAGAGGAAGCTTACACGTCGGTTAGAAGAAAGCAGACGTTTCAAGGACGGCTCTTGAAAGTACAGCTGATGTTTGTTAGGTAAGTACTTGTAAATGATTTTTACTTATACGATTTGCATAGCGAAGTGCCAAGGCACTGGACGAAATATACATGTATTGTACGTATGCTTGAGTTAGTTTGAGCCGTTTTGCCCCTCAACGCTTTGGATGACTTGGGTTGCTGAAACGAGCGAACGCTTCGGTTGACTTGTTGTTGAAATGAGCAACCGCTTCGAATACTGCAACTCTCAAGGGGATCGATAGGGAATATGTCAGAATATTAAAGGTCCGAGCATGAATCAGGCTAGTTGTTACAGTGAGATTATTTCAAAGTTCCACTGTGGGAATGTTCTTACAGCGTTGTGTTGGCATTTTGGTTCACAGTTTTGAAAAGCCATACATACAGTAGCTCATGTGTTGAAACACCCGGACAAATATCAAGTCTTTAATATCTTGCCAATCTGTAGTTGTCTGTTCAGTCCACCTTGAGATTTAAAACTAGCCTAACAAAGTGACTGAGGATGTGGGTGTGTGAAAGCTGGATGCCATAACAAATTAAAGGTGAAATGTTGAGTGCTCTTTGACAGGTCAAGTCTTGCTCCAACTTGCACTCGAAATGTCAGCTTTTAAATTCCAGCTTTCACACATCACCATTTTCTCGATTGGTCATACTGTACAGTCAAACCTCTATTAAGTGGTCAACCTTGGGAATAGCCAACTGTCTGCTAATAGAGGTCAAGTTCACAGTATTTAAAAAGTATGGGGAGTGATTTCTGGGACTGTGATAAGTGACTGCTGAAAAGAGGGCCAAATAAGACTGTATATACTGTAAAATTGACCAATCTTGATGTGAACAATGACATCTTATTGTACCATATATGTGCAATATATGTGTCATGTATCATTATATGGTTGTTGTGTTGGTGGTCGTTGTGTCATGTATCATTATATGTGCAGTACATATATCATGTATCATGTGCCATTATATGGTTGTTATCTGTGTTAATAAACATTCCTGGTTGGTAATTTTCCTTAAGGATGTGAAGTTGGATGGAGCAGACCTTGTGTTTTTTGGCGACGTGGCCAAGGCATTTGAAGTTGTTGCTGTAGTGAAGAGAAGTGGTGCCACACCAAAAGTTGGGTGCGTTCACGTACCAGTAACAGCTGATTCTGGTAAGAAATCCAAATTTATAATATATTTGGAGAATACCTTAACATGCATGCTTATAACTTCTTTGGATATTTCATCCCCTGAACTGCCCACTGTGTTCCATACAGTGTACAGTACCTTTAACAACCCATTTTCTTTTTCTCTTGCTTGCTGCTCTGCTTGGCTTTTGAATGTTGTACATTGTCCAAATAAACTGGGTAATAACTTGAGCGTTTTACAACAGATTTAATTCCAAGCAGGCTTTTGACCCTCTCAACTTCATATTCTTATGACCTTGTTTTGTTCTAACCAGGGAGCTCACAAGGAATGCAGGAATCCATATGGGCTTTCGTGGTGGCACATTTCTCTTTCTCTGGGAGTATTCTCCTGGAGCAAGTGAACTTTGCCACCACGGAAAGCAAGGCCAACTTTTTTACAGTGCCAGCATTACATTCCCTGGCAATGTGGATGTGGATCGTTGGGCACTTCAGCAAAGTGGGAGACACTTTGCTGGATGTTGGCTCGGAGAATGGTAAGATAAATTGTTATAAATGCTTTCTACTTGTGAACGCTTTGTAATTGAATGATTATCACTGAAGCTACATGTACAGTACGTGATAAAAATATCACAAATTTTCTGTCACCTTACAGATTGCAACGCTTAAACTTTTGCTTTTTTGTAAATTGATTTATTCTTGATCTTACTTTGTAGGTGTCGTGTCTGCTGCGTCAGTGTTATCGGGAAGGAACTGCATGGCAGTCGTCAAGCCGCATAAGACGTCTGCCGTCAGTGAAGAGATCCGGAAGACGTTAAAGAACAGGTCAAGAAAGCTTTAGTAGCTTTTAATGCATGACATTAGGTCCGCCACGGAATTCTGTGTGACGTAATATCTCCCGATTCAACCCATTCCTACTCCCGAACCAATTTTTTGCCTTAAAACGAACGGGAACGCCTGCAATGCAGGCTAGACTTTAGTCCTTAGATTTTACATGTAGATTACATCCGACGGACTTAAATTTTCAACTGGACGATATTTGGTCATTTTGGCGGACCTTAGATTTGAATTACGTCCGACGGACTTGGAGATTTTCTTGACTAATACAGTGTGTGTTATGACGGACTTTTGTGATTACGTCCGACGGACTTAGATTTTCAACTGGACGATACTTGGTCATTTTGGCGGACCTTAGGTTTGAATTACGTCCGACGGACTTGGAGATTTTCTTGTCTAATATAGTGTGTGTTATGACGGACTTTTGTGATTACGTCCGACGGACTTCGATTTTCAAGTGGACGATATTTGGTCATTTTGGCGGACCTTAGGTTTGAATTACGTCCGACGGACTGGGAGATTTTCTTGTCTAATACAGTGTGTTTTGGCGGACTTTTGTGATTACGTCCGACGGACTTAGATTTTCAAGTGGATGATATTTGGTCATTTTGGCGGGCCTTAGATTTGAGTTACGTCCGACGTACTTGAAGATTTTCTTGTCTAATACAGTGTGTTATGACGGACTTTTGTGATTACGTCCGACGGACTTAGATTTTCAACTGGACGATATTTGGTCATTTTGGCGGACCTTAGATGTGAATTACGTCCGACGGACTTGGAGATTTTCTTGTCTAATACAGTGTGTGTTTTGACGGACTTTTATGATTACGTCCGACGGACTTAGATTTTCAAGTGGATGATATTTGGTCATTTTGGCGGACCTTAGAATTGAATTACGTCCGACGGACTTGGAGATTTTCTTGTCTAATACAGTGTGTGTTTTGGCGGACTTTTGTGATTACGTCCGACGGACTTAGATTTTCAAGTGGACAATCTTTGGTCATTTTGGCGGACCTTAGATTTAAATTACGTCCGACGGACTTGGAGATTTTCTTGTCTAATACAGTGTGTTGTGACGGACTTTTGTGATTACGTCCGACGGACTTAGATTTTCAACTGGACGATATTTGGTCATTTTGGCGGACCTTAGATGTGAATTACGTCCGACGGACTTGGAGATTTTCTTGTCTAATACAGTGTGTGTTTTGACGGACTTTTGTGATTACGTCCGACGGACTTAGATTTTCAAGTGGATGATATTTGGTCATTTTGGCGGACCTTAGACGTGAATTACGTCCGACGGACTTTTGTGATTACGTCCAACGGACTTAGATTTTTAAGTGGACGATATTTGGTTGTTTTGGCGGACCTTAGATTTGAGTTACGTCCGACGTACTTGAAGATTTTCTTCTCAACATAGTGTGTATTTTGACATGTTAAAGCAATAAACAATGTTTCATTTCAAAGGCTTGTGTGAGTGAGTCTGGCGACCTTCTGCTTTCCCCCCTATATCCTTTCCAAAACACATACATTTTGGAGACCTGCTTTTTATGGTCCGTCAAAAACAGCAGTCCTAACACTTCATCTCATCCCTTTTCTTTTTGCTGAAAACAGCCCTTTTTGACGTAAAAACCCCGAACGTTGACCAGAGAATTTTACTTTGGAAAAATCGAAATTACTTTGGAACGCCTTAGCTATCTTGTTCAAGATGGCAGACACGTCTTCATCAGTGAAAGTTTGCAAACAGTTATGGGATTTTGAATCCTGATTGGCTGGACAAGATGACGTCCGATATTAGTGTAAGCCAAAAGCGGAGAAAATGATAAAAATGACCTGTTTTGAGTCCATACCATAGAAAAAAATCTAGAAAATTCTCAGAGGAATTGTATGGGAAAGTTCGCTGGGTGGCAAGTCTTAGAGATGCAATCCAAGTACAAACACTCTTAATTTTGGCGATTTGAATATGCTATCATTATATGATTAATAATGTTAAACTGCGTTTTTCATCTTTGAAGATCATATTGCCCTTGGACGTCATTTGACAGTGACTAAGTCACGTGAAAAGCGTTGTAAAAGGTCTCACTACACTAAGTTGACTAGGTTATAACTCAATATACATTTCAAGGTGTATTTTGGAAGTTGGAACCAAAAAAAAATTAACTTCAAAATAATAAATGTACCCAGATGTAAAAATGAATAAATACAGATCTCAAGTGCATTGCTGCAACAGTATTTGACCGTGGTATTTGAATTATTCCAAGTCTTGATATTAAATAATTTTCCTGGCATTAAACTCATTGTAGATTTCCCGCCCAACACCATGTTGGGTATTATTATGGCAAAAGTTTATCCGTATTGTTTGCAACTCAATATTTGTTTTCGAACATTACGGCAACCAACAACGCGAAATACAATTTTCAGCAACCTTATGGCGTCACAAGTGATATTAGATGACGGCGCCCGGAAAATCCAAATGCGTCTGGAATCAGACCATTGATGACATCCGGTATACAATTCACGAAAATTTAAACTCAGTGATAGATCGATACGGAGCGTTTGAGAACAAGTGGTATTCTTTTTTCTGAAGGATCCCTTTAACATGTGCAAACTAAAGCTGTTTTGACTTCTAAAATACAGTAGGTTGGTTGTGATCGTCCGGGTTAGAGTAGTCTCCAGAAAGACTGTTGTTGGTGACTGACGTTTCGACTACCTGAGCGGAAGTCATCTTCAGAGTCAAGTGAAAAGTATTCGTCAGATGGCGGTATATATGTCTCTGGTTGTAGAAGTGATTGGTCCGTTATGTCGGTCTATGGTTGGTCGAGTCGGCTTGGTTGTGTTTCGTTATTGGTCAGTTGATGTTCTTTTGTCCTGTTGATTAGTCTATTGTTCGTTCGGTTGCGTTTGATGTCATCTATCAGTCGTTTGTAAGGTGCCGGTAGTTGTTGGCATCTGTTGAGTGGTTTCCGTTCTAAGTTTGTGTACCAGCTTTCCAGTGTAAGTCGTTGGTAGTAGTTGGTACTGTGGCTGATGCATTCAGCAGAGTCCCAGTTGATGTCGTGTTTAGTCTGTCGGTGGTGTTCAGAAATGTGATTTCTGATGTCGCCGTTTCTGGTAGCTCGTTTGTGTTCAGTAAGTCTCGTGTTCAGGTTTCTGCCAGTTTCACCGATGTAGGTGGCTTTGCAGTCAGTACAAGATATTCTGTATACTGTTCCCTGTCTGTTGATGGGTTCGTCTTTGTCCTTTACGTTGGTCAGTAAGTCGCGTAGAGTCGTGATGGGTTTGTGGGCTACCCGGATGTTGTAGGGTCGTAGAATACGTGCTATCGTCTCAGAGGTGCCTCTGATATACGGTAGTGTGGCCAAGGTCAATGGAGTTGTGTCGTTAGCGGTTTCGTTGTCGGTAGTCTCGTTGGGTGCGGTGTTCTTGTGAGTGTTGCGTTTGACAAAGTTAGGGTCGTAGTCGTTCTTCTGGAAAACGCGTTCCAGGTGTCGGGTCTCGTTAAGTAAGTCGTCGGGAGAGTCACAAAGTAGTTGCGCTCGTTTCGTCAGCGTTCTGATCGTGGTAGCCTTGTGTGAAGTAGGGTTGTAAGAAGTCTGGTCAAGTAGTCTGTCAGTGTGCGTTGGTTTTCTGTAGACTGTAGTTCGTAGCCTGTCGTTGTCGTGGCTCACGAGGCAATCTAAGAACGGAAGTTTCCCGTTGTCTTCGATTTCCTTAGTGAACTGTATGTCAGGGTTTTGGTCGTTCAGGTGTTTGTGGAAGGAGTCAATGTCGTCTTTGTGTACAGCAGTAAACGTATCGTCAACGTATCGTAGCCAGAGAGGCAGCGTTTGTTCGTAGGTTGCAAGGGCGCGTTCTTCGATGTGTTGCATCACAATTTCTGCTACAATAACAGAGACCGGTGAACCCATTGCTGTTCCGTGTAGTTGTCGGTAGTGTTTTCCGTTGTACTGGAAGTACGTGGAAGTCAAGCATAGAGTTAGTAACTCCATGACGTCTTTAGTCGGTAAGGGTAGTTTGGTAGTGTGGCGTTCGATAGCAGTTTCAGTACACTGTAGTGCCAACTGAAGTGGAATACTGGTGAACAGTGATTTCACATCAAAGGACACGAGTTTGTAGTCGTTAGGTATCTGTATAGTCTTGATCGCGTCGATGAAGTTCTCAGTAGACTGTAGTTTGTGTTTAGAATTGTTTGTCAGCGGTTTCAGTATGGTCGTTAAGTACTTCGAGAGTTCGTACGTCGGGGACCCACAGAACGAGACTATGGGTCGCATCGGTATGTTAGGTTTGTGCAGTTTGGGTAGTCCGTAGAGTTTCG